>CM068879.1:12303750-13512500 GCA_035149815.1 Branchiostoma lanceolatum
AGGAGGTGCAGCGATTCCGTCCACCTGGGGTCACAAATATTGTAATGGGACGCCCGTTTGAAGTACGATGATGAAAGCAGAAGAGATGGACAGACTGCCGTGGTCACTTTTTATCTACCTTGATTGGAGGGTTTGAAATGAAGGGTACATTATCATGATTAGCTTTATAAGCTAACCCGGAGGCGGTACGGCAAATCTGGCCGCCCTATCAAAATGCCAGGTAGGATTGCAGCACTTGTGTGGTCTACTATGGGCCCTGAGGATGGGGAGAGAATGATGGTGAACTTGTGACATTTGTAATCCTGCAGGGAGTTTCCCTGTAACTTGTACTCAATATTTTTAACAGAACTTCCAGTTTGAACAAGCTTTATACACTTTTCAAGTAAAGCAATGGGTCCTGATGTCAATACCGAACTGTTTACAAATGACAAATATACAAGCATGCTGATATGGAAATCCACCAATGTTGCTTACTATATTAAACCATCGGGCACACGTCTTAACAATCCCTTCGCGATTAAAATTCTCTTTAGAGCAAAACGTCACCATGAAAAGAACCGTGACACTTCTGTGTAAACATAAATGTTTCATCTCCCCAAAGTAAAGACGGTGGTGGGCCTTTCATTTCTAACTGGCCATTTTATAGTAGGCACCAGAAAGTTTTAAATAAGTCCTAACAAAAGCAGGGGATTACTGGTAAGTACTTGGAAGTCTCGGTACATAAATCATTCTGCTTCACATTGGAAACTTTATCTTTCCACGCCATCTTGGACACATGACTGAAGCAGACTACCAGGCAACAAGCCTTGTTTGCAATTTGTCTTCCATAATAAGTTTGTCGAACGTATCAAACACATCTTGATTCGAGAGAGCGGGGGAAGAGAACATTCGTCATCAGATACGCCCTGCTGAAAATTGATGTCTAGGAATTCGCCTACATTTGCACCAAGAGCGATAGTGTCGTGCCTGAAAATTGGGAAGTTATCGGACATTGTTGGTCGATTTAGTCTTAAGAACCTGACTACTGTCTTCAGGAAATAGAAGACTTTCATGGTTGTGTGAAAAAACTAAGTCCGTGTGGCTTTGTAAAGATTTTAATGGGAATTTGGTGTTCAAGAACTTGGTCAAATACTCTATAGTATAACAATAGTTGTACTTTGAAACATGTTGTGTTTTTTTCAAAGCTCTTATGAACTCTTATTAATATGAAGCCTTTCATGCCCCTAGACTTAGATATGTTAAAATGCATCTTTGGAATGTATATTTTGCTCTCAGAAGTACAGAGTTATGCATTAAGTATGATTGCAACCAAATCAAATTCTTTTCCAGTAACGTTTTGCTTTGTTCTAACCTTGGGATTTTATCAGGAATCCTGATTATACAGTATTGACGTTTGTTTTTCTTGTATTCATGATTGTATGGAGCGTAATGTTCCAATACAGAAACAAAATTTCACTTAAGAAGTATAGAAACATAAATTTTGTTGTTTACCGGAGAAACTTAGAATTGGATCTCAAGTTTCTTCCGATCAATTGTATAGAGTTAGGGTTACCAATAAGTACAGTTTACATAGAAAAATTTTCAAGTTTAATTTAGCTTTCCAAGGGAGGTAACAAATAGTACAGTTAAACAAAAATCCACATGCACCTAATTTACCAAAAATACCTGGACAGTCCCAAGTTAGCCTACACTATCCTACATATGTAGGTGGTATTTTTTAGCCCTGACAATGTGCCCCTATTGTTTAGAGGTATGCCACTGCCAGGCGAGCAAGAATGATCCTATCCCGAAGTATCCAGCCATGCTGTCAGCCTGGCTTTCTTGTCTGATTAACATGGTGACCCAAGACTTCCTCCGCCAAATGAGTAACATCCTAGCAGTGAAGTAGAAGAGTGTTCATACTGTAAATCCGTTTATTTTTCCAGACGAGAAAAAAGGAGGTTTTGGCAACTAGTTTCACGGTTGAAACAATTCTGTACTACAGTAGTAACACACTGGAAATGTATAGTCACGGGCGTGTCCTGAATTCTCGGTGGAGTCGACACTGTGAGAACCTTGAAGATAGAACCTTTGCGAACGTATCAATTTGTACAGTACCAGTCTAGCTGACTGGTGGACAGGTGTGCCTGGTTAGCACACCCCCAGGTGGACAGGAAGGAGCAGCGGTGGGAGACCAAGGACAACATGGCAGCCAATCAGGCCGGTCCCACATGGTTCAGCCTATATAAAAGGCTGCATTTTCAACTGTTTAGGCTGTACCAATAGAATTCCTGGTTTTTTCTTGGACATTTAGGCCGTACCAATAGAATTCCTTGGTTTTTCTTGGACATTTAGGCTGTACCAATAGAATTCCTTGGTTTTTCTTGGACATTTTTTCTTGGACATTTTTTTGGTAAAAGTTTAGCAAGACGACATCATACACGATGAAAACAGCGATGGCAAGAAAGCTGGCATTTGATTCCCTTGAATTGTGTGCACTAAGGTTCAGACTATCCCCTCTGATTTCATGTTGACACAATTATTTCGAGAACCAAGGAATTGAATTTTGGCCTTATTATGTATGTGCTGTTTTCTGATTGGCCACACCAGTTTATTTCCTTGTTTTTCAAACGCGTTGATGAAGACTGAAGTAAGAATATGTCGGCAGTAGGAATTAAAATGTTGCAATAACATTATGTATACATATACATATACAGGCAAACACACTTAAACACACATGAAAACACACACAGACACAGACATAGACATGCACACACATACACAGACATGCACAAACACACAGACATGCACACACACCACACACTACTTCCTTGGGGTGAAGATTAGAGAAAGATGTTTAATTGATACAGATGCTGCTCTAGTTCCAGATTAGGAAGTTGAATCTTGTGTCGCCATATTGCGGCAGTATGTGTGCACATGAACACATGTGCGAAGCTGCTCAGGCAATAAACAACGGAGCATGTTGGCATGCCAGAATCTCGCGGAATCCGGTAATCACAGAAAGTTGTATGGCTGAACAGCTGCTTGAGAAAATTACCACGTACCGCTTTGCAAATTATTGTTTTGGGTACCCAGGTAATAAAAATCTAAATGCATTCACCACTGTTGTTTACCCTTGAAGACATTGCAGTTTTAAATTAGTTCTCAGATGATGTTTCTTCAAGTGTGATGGATAGAAGTATAATGCAGAAAGCTATGCTTTCAGTACCGCAAAGATTTGCATTACAAGAAAGTAAACTAGTGAATAGTTATGTTTTATAATATCAACTGTTAACAATAAGTACAAAATGCAGATGATCATATCCAAACTTTTTAAAAAAATGATCCCTTCTCCGGTAATGTCCATTTTTCTTCCATTAGAAACAGGGAAAAAATTTTCCGCTACGATAATGTTTTGATTCTCAGTTGTTGAACGTGTCCCACCTGTTACAAGTGTACATAATGAAAAAGATAATTTGTCTGAAGGCGAAAATCCAGACAAAGACTGGTATGGACCCGCTGGAACCCAAGCGGAGACAGCTATGTGTTTGTCAAGGTCGCGAAAAACGGGAACAACTGTTGTGTGGTGTGTATTGTGACCTCGACCGCACTGGTATACAAATCATGCTTCAGCAAAACTTATCATTCTTGACTCGAGGGCTGACTGGTGGGAGGGAAGGGTCGTGTGGTAAGGTAGCGAATGGACGTTTCTGCTGGCAGTTCCAGAAGAAATGACATGCTATGGATACGTGCTGAAATGTGTGCGACGCACTGTGTGTACGTGACCGATAACACTTCCTGCGTGCAAAACATCTCGATGAGAGGGGCGACCAGTAAGTCGGCGTGGTAGCTTTCGCAAACGCACGTTCATTATCCAAAATCAGACTATTTCTTCCCTAGACTTATTCATCCTCCACCCGCAGAGAAATTCCTGATTTTGGCAATGTTGCTCGACATTGACCCCCATCAACCAAAGAGCTGCAGTTAAGAGACTTGAAAGTGTTTGATACATTTCCAGGCCATTCCATATGATAACCATATTTATGAACTGAAACTTGTCCATCTTACTTATAAGAAAACTACAAGGAGTACAAGAATGTTTTGTTTGCAACAAGCACTTTCCTTATAAATCATACACAGTGTACTACTAAGCTAATCCACATAGCTCCTACCCTTTTTTGTGTACTTTAGCACACACCTTTCAACTCACAGCTATGAGTGTGTCTTTGTTCTGAGGGATCAAGAGTTCTTCCCATGTGTTATCACGTTTCTTTCCATGTGCATACCTATTTCTGCCGGAGATTTACTCGGTGTATAATCAAACTTGACATTGCACCAGGCATATTGTATGGACTCCAACACGGCCAGCACAATGACGAGGGGGCATATCATATGAAAAGTGACAGCCTCTGGATATAGAAAGCATACATCACGCGCAGCATGGCTGGGACGGCGAGACGCGGGGAACAAAGGCGCCGACGCCCTCTGGAGGTCAAAGAAATGCAGAATCAGAAAGAGAGGACATTTTTAATGTCACATGATGCAGAGGGAGGTCTCCGCGGGGAGCCGTTTGCCCTGCAATGGAGTAACAAGATGTTTGGGACCGGATTGTGATATCATAACCGCACACACTGTAGAACAATCCACTCTAGCCGCACATGTCCCCCTTCTCGCAGGTTAAACGCCCCCTATAATTGTACAAATGTGCAGGGTTAGTTTGGAACTTGGAGTTGCAGCTGAAATGTTAACCCCCGGAGACTGTTCAAATCTGCTTATGAAACAAGACACCTTAAATGGTCACCTTTATGCTAACCCCGCACCCAGGGGGACCCACCTGTTCAATGCCTTGTCAAAAATGCCCACATAATTACGTTTGAGCAAATGATCGGATTACCAACAATAGAGTCAGAAGGGTACCAGCATTATGCAGAAATGTCTTCCTTTCCTTCTGTTGTGGGTACTTTGCTGGCTAATCCCACTGGTCTAGCCATGGGAAAAAAATGAATTTTGAGGCTTTAACTTGACGTTCCTCAGTTTTCTCTTTCTGAGGTTTGCAGCGAGATGTAGTCTAGCTCAGTTTTCTTGCTTTGTTGTTTGTAAACGATATCAAAACACATTTAAAATAGAAACAAACAAATTGTCAGCAGATAGAAGACAAATTTTATAACTTCAGTGTAAATCTTACAAATAATTCTCCCGGCGTAAATCCATGTAATGAAGAAAATGTAAGAACGTGTTCCAGTTTTCAGAAGTGTTTCTTGTCTTGGGAGAGCTTTCATGAATAATAGTTGAAAGAATGTCTGGTGTTTTTATGTATCTAAAGTTGTTGTTAGTTTCCTGAGCTGTCCTGTTTTAAAACAAAACACACATACCGCAGTCACCTGTATCTGTACGGCTCGTAAAGTCCGATGATAAACAACAGGAAGCTAGCAGCAGTATTTCATGGGTGCTGTGGCATCAACACAGAATGCCTGAGGGGACATCCCCGCACAAAGGTTCTGTTTTAGCCTCGTTGGAATCATATTTTGTGCAAACAGGAGGGGAAAAAAAGAGAGTCCAAAACCGATGACCTGTAAAATCTACTGTTGTTTTAAAGTGTGATGCAAACCAAATTGTCCAGGGACTGGGCCTGACACTTATTTGTCCAACTGATATCTTGTCCATGAAATAAATTTTCTGCCCTGGAGTTGATCTTGTTATACTTGACAATTTGTTGCACATTGTATGAACTTTGCTACATGTACTGACTGTGTAGAGACAGCAACCATACGCACATACGTATGTAGACTGTGCTACATGTACTGACTGTGTAGAGACAGAAACCATACGCACATACGTATGTACACTGTTGTATCTGCTGTGATAATAAGAGCAGCTTTTGGTATATTGTACAAGTGCTTCTGTCCTAACGTGACGTACCTGTAAAGTTTGATGTCTGAATTGCGCCGGGGTTTTCTCGGCATTTGTCGCCGGCACGGCCGAGGCGATAACTACGATGCAAGGATTAAAGCCCAACCTTCTTAGAGCCCTAGATTGGGCAGTCAACCCCTTCAGGTAATCTAAATGAAATCTAGATTGAGTTGTGAGCATTTGTTTTGTCCCAGGCAATGGTTGTACCCCCCCTTGGTTTATGTGGGCATTTGATCCCCAAGATTGGAGGATAATTGAGGGTTGGAGCATACTGCATAATTCTTAAATAAACGGGCCCCTAGTTAAGAGATGGGGGAGGCGGGAATGATAGAGAGAGGAGAGTCCGTGAATGTGATAGTTCTGACAGATACAAGATGTGTGTACAAAAGAAAGACGCATCTGATCGTCCTGTTCTCTACCCTTTGTCTTGATTTAGAATTCATACAGGCATGCTTGAAGAATGGGAGTGCATCAATTTTGCATCAAGTCCTAACTCTCAAAGGTCCATACACAGATTGAGCTATAGAGCAGACCTTGAAATGCTAAGAAAAAGAGAAGTTCTTGGTGACATTTGATTTTTTTCCCAGTGTAGGAAGCTAAAATGTGGTGTCAAAACAAGTAGTAGGATTTGTGTTTGGGATATACATGTTATCTCTAACTGAAGTAGGGTAATGTAGGCAGAAGAAAGTGAAATGTCACAGGTAGAGAGAAGGAGGGAATCAGTGATGGCAAACTTCACTACCTCATCCATACTGCACATGCGCACACACACACACACACACACACACACACACACTGTGACACACATGTAATCTCTAACTGAAGTAGGATAGTGTAGGCAGTACTTAGAAAGTGAAATGTCACAGGAAGATAAGAGGAGAGAATCAGTGATGGCAAACTTCACCCCCTCATCCATACTGCACACACACAGACACACACACATGCACACACACAAACAAACACACACACACACAACCCCCAAAAATAGTGCTTTATTTTTGGTTGAAATAAAAAGTTCTCCAAAAGGGAGAGTTTCTCCCCCTCCCATCACCGGTCCTCACTTAATTTGATGGAGTGTGGATGGCAGAGCAGCGGTGGTCGCATCTGCGCCTTGGACATTGGGGTTAAACCCCCAAATCCTCCGCAAGTGCCACGCGGTCCTCCATCATGGCTCAACGGTTGACATAACGAAGTCGCGATGCCATCGAAAATTGGGGTTAAACGCCGTAGGATTAGCGGCATGTCGGTTGCATTAATGCAGCAATTTTCACCAGGATTTGCCTCATTTGCACCAAATAAATTATTTACGACTGTCCCTCTTCAAACAGTCCAGGAAAGTTCTGAACATTAGAAGCCAATCGATACACCAATTACACTTTTCCCTTTCGATTACACTTCTGCTAGCTGCAATCTTCTCTTGGATTTTTGAACAGCCATGTTCTCTTGTACAAACTTCTGCATTAAAACTGCAATCGTATATTTTGTGCTTTTCTGGAAAACTCCCAATTTCTTTATGATAAAAATTTAAGACTTCAACCAATACAAGTGACAACCCAGGGTTGACTTTAAAAAAAACGTTTTCATTCTGAGAACTGTTGACCAGAGGAACTGGACACAAAGTGCAGTAGAGGCATCGTCACCATATTTAAACAAGTGCAAAGGTTAGGTGCGACCGGCCGTTCATCATGATATAAAACGGTCGCTGCCTAATGCCTGTGAAACTGGTGTGTTGTTCTAAATGCAATTGTAATGGCTTTACAATACGAATACAGGAAAGAATGAATATGTAATTTGCCACCCCCTCTCTGCAAGAAATCTTTAACCGAAGTTCTTGGAACGGTTCGTAAAAATAAAGCTACTAAAGAAGATTCCTACTGGGAAACACAGATTGACTTGCCTCCTGTCAATATACAGATGGGGATTCTAATGGACACTTTTTTTACAACATTTATAACTTGTAGCGGTCTAACAGATGTAATATAATCCTTGCAGTCAAAATTTGATAATGCTGTAGTTTGTAAAAGGCGTTTTTTGCTCATACTAGGTTAAGAAAAAAAGCTTGTAGATTCAAACCTTTTAAGCAACAACCTGTACATAAGGACCACCTGGCCAATGTGATCACTTTTTGGTGATAACATTAAGAATCCTCTGACCACCTGTCCAAATAGACAAAAAATTTTGTAGTCCCCTGAGTGATCTTCTTGGGCAGGTTTGACTGTACAGTATTGCCATATTTGTTGTTGGTAAAATCTCACAATTCAGAAAAAGTATGGAGCAATTTTTCACAGTTTCATCCAGTGGAAGAGCATCACCAGACTTTGTTCCAGTGAAACGTGCAGACTGACCTCCGAAACATTTCTGTGACAGAAATGTGCTGAAATATGCAGTGCCATTCACCATACAGGGCTCAAAATAACAACCTTCAGAAAAAACTCGCAGTTTATCGTGCTGAAAGAATATAGGCCCGGTGTCATGACTCAAACACTGTAGGAAACATAAATACAACTGCCCAAGAAGACCACTGATGGAAACGATGAAACTAGGTCTATGTGGACAGGTGGTCAAGAAAGACACGATGCTTGTGTCAAATTTTCAATGCGAACAATTATCTATGGGACCACCAAAAAGTTGTCATATTGGCCAGATTGTCACTTGTACAAGGTTGACTGTATTTCAAGCCTACAGCTTATCAATATCATTATGTCTTGTACAGGCCCTGTATATATGTATATCATATCTATTGTATCCCCCTCCCCCCATTTAAGAGTTATAGGAGGAGTTGTTCCAATAATTGCCACTGCTAATGATACGGTATCAATTAATGCGAGTGAGAAAGGGGATGTGAACGGACCCCTCTGATCCATTGAATGTACGCAGGCAGAAGAAATGGCTGTTTTGTACGCCTCGGTGGGCACATTATCAGTGTACACACAGAGAAAACGAAGTATCCATGATACAAAATAATCATCCCCACCGAGACTTATTACCGCACGGTGACAAAATAAATCCGACAAAGGGTATCGGGGAAAATCTAATAAGGACACAGAGGGCCCTGGATGCATCTGATACCGAAATCGTGACAAATAGGTCGCCTTTGTTGGTGCGTGTACAGGATATGTCTCTTAACTCAGAAATCACATTTCTCGGTCTCTCCGCTGGAATCACGGCACAATTTATAGAGAATTGTGGAGCGTGTAATTGCAAAATCTAATCAGGAGATATTGTTTGGTAATGGATGGGATGATGTGCCAATTACTGCATCTGGTGGCGACAGAATTGTAAGAAACTCTGAGGTGATAAACGTGATAGGGCACGACAGTTAGCACGCACGGTCGGGAACTCCGGGTCTTTAGCCCCGGCTCTAGTGAGCCATCACCATGCAATTGGGACAATTTTCAGTAAATCTGCGGGTCAATGGGGCTTGACCTTTCACAAGACGGGGAGTTAGGAGTAAAAATCCCCGTCTGTGGTTAAGGGAAGCGCAGGGATGGTCAGCGCGGCGCTGGGAAGTAATTCGGATTCATCCCGTTGTCTTGTAAAGGGCTTTGCCGTGCAGGAAGTCTTTCGCCGGAAAGTAATCCTGTAGTATTGTCTTATAGCTAGCAGGTGCAGTTTATTTCCCACCATGATGGAGAGCCTTGGTCGGGGGAGACGTCACTTCAGTCTGCCTGACCCATACACTACGGCATTGATTATCCCGTGTTAAACCGAAAGCAAAATGACAAGGAAGGGGCACAACGGATTGAAATATCGGGTCGGAAAACATCAAAGATCCGACGTTAACAGAATGGATAGGATAATGAGTTTGCGATAATGCTTTGGCGTCAGACTAGCAATCAACGGCAAGCCTGGAGGTAGGAGAGCAAGTAGTTTGAAGGGAAAATGATGCCCCTCTCAGGCGGAGGGAGGATGACCACTTCTCAGGAGGAGGATACTTCCTGGAATAATTACGCAGGATGGCCTCCGTAGGAATCATGGACGTTTTCCTCCGCTTTATTCCGAGGGGAAAATGTTTTTGTTGTCAGTTTCCTGGACCAATAAAGTGATGATCATTGCTGACTTATCTTATAGATAAGCCTTGATAGTAAAATTTGTGTTGCTTGTATACAACTTTGCTCTTGTAAAGATTTCCCATTCTTTTTTATGTGAAAAAGAATCCATTCTGTTCTGTCAAAGGTTTTCTTTGTACATAGTTTATCACATCGTATCACATCTTTAAAAGAAAAGTAAGAAAATAAGTATACTGGGTTGCGGTTTTTATTTGGAAAAGAAAGGAATTCTAAGGGAAAAATGTTAAACTGCAACTGTGATTGTCTTTGAAGTTTTTTTTTTAATGTCAGACCTATCTATAAAGACACATCTTATAGCCAGAGGATTTCAGGTAAGCAAATGTCGGACATCAGAGGCTGGCGTGTGTGTCCAGTGTGTTTGATGTCCAGTGCAGGTGTCGTACATGATGAATTTTGCACACACTGTACTAAGTGGCCATCCATCTCCCTCTGCCTGATGAATAAAGGATTTTTCCCCAACAACAATAGAAACATTCCCAGACAGATGGTATGGTACATGTTTGATTGCCGCTTGGAATGAAATATTTCTCTTCGATATGCAGAAGACATGTTCCCAGTTTTGCGGCCCGATCAGAGCCAGTATTCGTGCAATGTCGCCAAATATTTTACACCCAGTTAGAAGATGTGTTTTTAATCGGCAGAAGAGTTTTGGGACAGATTTCGTACGTGCTTATCTGTCTGCAATTGTTGCTTGCTTGCGGCAGTTGGTAAAAGATTTTTTGTACGTGACGAATAAATGTTAGCAGTGACTGAAGCTGCAAGGGAGGAGAACACCTCTTTTACTCTGTCTCCTCAACGGTGTGAGACACTGACATGGTCAGTAGTGGTCTGTCTGAATTTTCCACTTGTGGCAGATCAGCATCCAAGGGTAAGAGGGGGCATGCTGAAAGTATGAGGGAGAGATGCCCCTGGTCTCCTGTTGAGAAAAACCCTGAGTTTTGTAAGGGAGGAGAACACCTCTTCTGCTCTGTCCTCTCAACGGTGTGAGACACTGACATGGTCAGTAGTGGTCTGTCTGAATTTTCCAGATCTGCATCCAAGGGTAAGAGGGGGCATACTGAAAGTATGAGGGAGAGGTGCCCCTGTTCTCCTGTTAAGAATAACCCTGAGTTTTGTATGTGAGTGAATGTAAGGAGGTCAGCCGTTATGGAAAATGCCTCTGCAACAGGTTGGGATGACCAGGTTCCGTAGCTTCACTTTTATTAGACCCACTCCTCCCTCGGGGTAGAACCCGGCAAATGTGTACTATCAGTGTTAAAACCTTTGCTCATTTGCATGGCCGGGGAATTGACTGAACATCGGCGAGAAGCGGCCCGGAATCTTTCGGGAAGGGCCACGGCACCAGGATAATTACCAGGGAAGGCGATATGAAAGGCTCGCCGCCATCCCGGCCTTGTTACATTTCAATTATCTTCCTACCATCAACTATCAAAATGCAAATTTGATGGAGTGAGTATTTGTCGGGTGGGCAGTGGGGCCCGGTAATTTTCCATGCATCTGCGCAGGCTAATGGTCAGCTCGGGACTGACCGGCCGCTCGCCAAAAGGGCCCGAAAGGCGGGGGCTTCAAGGGAGAGTTAATTCAAATATAGACGGGTTGGCGGCATAGGGCTGTAAGTTTGGCACAAGGGCGCCCTTGTAATTTCGCCCCTCTAAATGTGCAGTCCACTCTAGGGGAAGAAATAAAAAGCAGTAAAAGGCCACCGGCGTGCCCTTGTGTCTGCTTCGCTGTTAACCTTTTCTCCATTCAAGCGTCTTTCAAAGCCTCAAATTCAGCCACTTGTAACTTTCCCATCTTCTGATCTCCTGATTTGCTCAGTCATAAAAGGTTTACAAAGTCATTTTTCAATATTGGGGAGAGATCTCTCGTCCGCTCTGCCTTCCTGTTTTCCGCCATGCCTCTAATGCCGTCTGTTGTGAATGCCTTTGGACTCAAGTTGTGAGAACTTCTGCAGCTCTGTAATGTTGTGCAGTCAAAAACTGGGGGGTTAAAGAGCATTTGCGTGTTGAAAGTTTACACTGTTTCATCAGGTAATCTGGGTACAAATTGGTCTGAGAGCGCAGCCGTGCTGTTTTCTCTTCTCCGCTCTCTGATCAGGATGTCGCAGGCGTAGATCCTCACTTTCGGCGCATACCAGACAAAGTGTCCGCAAATTCATCCTCCCCTAGCTCTCCCCACTACTTCAAAGTTGCGTCGGACGGACTAGTTTTCCCTGGCAATCTAGCCGGCTAGCCGCGGCGTATCTGTGTATGAATAATTCCTTTGAGATGAGAACCGACGCCATGGTGGACCCGGTACCCTAAAATGAGGTGTCCTTTGAGCTCGCAACTTCAGGCCTCACCAAAGTTGTGGAGGGTCTTTCTTGTTGCCTTCCCTCGGCGGAGGAAGGTCTGTAATAATCCTCACTCTTTCTCAGGAAAGGCAAGCTTGCTAATGAAGGGCCAATTGCCGACTAATGAATGACTATCGGGGTTCAATCGTAGCCAATGATTTCTGTGTAACGTTTCTATGCCTCACCCACCTTACATCGTCTTTCCCATATAATTGGTCCGTTCGGCTCCTTATTCTCCCTCTCTGGTCTGAGGGTGCTAGGCGCACTTAAGGCGAGCGGACTCTTTTCACCGGTCCGAGCTTCCCTTCGATGCGGGCTTGAGGGTGTGCTTCATCAGACGAAGGAAGGTCTTGAGGATTGTCTCCTGTCAATACTCTGGAGACTTTCTTGTGTCTTCTGGGGTGTTACGCAGTAAGTATGAAAGACGAGCGGCCGGCACGCTTCCATCTGAAACGTCTTTGTTCCTAGTCTTTTTCCTTCTCCATCTTGTTTTTCGGGGCAAGTTTTTTTTGATTTGCCGTAGGGTTTTCTTGCGTCGAACCAGGAAAACAGCTGCGTACTAAGAAATGCAATTGGGCGCTCACGGCCCCTTTTTTCCATTGATGTTGCCTGAGCTTCTCTTTGTGTTAAGAAATTAATTTTTTTACGTCTTCAACATGTTCTCCTCGACCAGAAGGTTACCGCCTTTGTCCTCATAATCATATTACTGGAATAATAAGTAGTCTGGTCCTCCCTTTATAAGTCTGGGGTATTTGTAGAATATACGATTTAAACATAAGCTGCGTGTAAAGCTATTTGATTGTGTGTGAAAAAACATGAGTTGGGCAGATTTGTGCGTTATGGCTGCCAGAAAGGTGTGAATCAAGCCTGCTGCGACAGAGTAAGTAAAGAGCTTCGTATGATGTAAAATCTTCATACTCAAACTGTTGATCGTTTGCCGCTCTAATGTTTCAAGGAATACCATATGTGACTTAAGACCATTTCTCAAGGTGCTAGACGGGTTGAAATGAATTTTTTCCTGAAAGAACGATTTTTCTCAAAGGAATGAATTTTTCTTTGATCAACGACAGCTTTTCCTGCGACAAAATGTACGGAGAGATTTTTATTATTTTCCATGTGTATAGGATTCAGTTTAACAGTGTGTGTGTTTGAACAAGCCATTGAGACTAATGTGAAGGCTGGTGCTTGGAGGATAATTTGGTCAACAGCCATGTTTGTATAAGTGTTAAACGTTCTGATGTTCCGTACACGACCATCCAATTGAGTCATTTGATTCCATCATGTGTTTGATAAAGCTTGACTGCATTACCGTTCTTCGTGTGAATCAAATGGATCAAATCAGTGGCGCCATTTTCCCTCTTCGTAGATGCGATCGGTAGATTTATATGTTGAAGTTGCGGTTATCGCTACAAGATGATTATCCACAATCAAACAATGATAATGCTTGAATGTTACTGGTGATATAAGTTGTATGGTGAAAGCCGTTAATGAGAAGAACATTTTTATGGCAGCGAGAATTGCATGTAGAGATCTTGTTAACCAGTCAGAATTTCCGGTAATGTTACGTCAATAACAAAATTTTGGCCCCTATAATTGTGTTGAGAAATAAGGTGGCAAGTGTGGACAGGACTCCACGGCAAAACAGCAGAATCTCAAGCTGTTGCGAGCAGACGGAGTATGACTGCCTGTATTTTAGAAACATACCTGTTGAACAGAGGAACTGGTCTAGAGCTTCGATATTCTTCCATTAAGCATTACGGCAGTCTTATTCAAGTGTACATTTGTCCAAGTATATATATATTTGGGATGTGACAAAACCGGCTTGTTGTGCGACTATTGGTTCTTTTTTCTCCTTCTGAAAAACCAAAAAGAAAAGCAGAGGAAGTTATGTGTTTTTATTTTTCCTTGACCCAGAGTAGTTATGAATCAGGCTCATGCAGGACTTGGACATAGCTTTTCGATAGAACGAGTCCGTACTGGACCGCATCTTGTCAAAGCACTCGCATTAGCAGAAAAACACACACTAGACCATACAATTGTCCCCTCTCATTTGTCTAACGGTATCAAATGTTGCTGGAAAAAAGCGAGGAAAGTGGCTTGTAAAGTCCTTCAAAGGGGGAGACACGGACGATGCCGGTTGAATTTTCGCCCCCGGGCGCCAACAGGTCAGCATATGTCTTTGAGTCCCCTTTGATGTCGACCATTAATACAGCGAGCGAAGTCCCTGCCTCCAGCATCGGTGACCCTAGATTGGAACCTCCGCCTTTCTGGACAAAAGTATTGGAAATATCAGACAGGAGAAATAGCTTTAAAATACTGACAAAAGTACCCCGGTGTCAAATGTCATAGCATAATGTGCCGGCACGGATGGAAATACTATCTGTGGGCTACAGGGGAACACGGTAACAGCCTTTCCAAAGGCATCATGGCGCTTCCGACGCTGTGTTCTAAGGGATGCCGATAGTGCTATTACCTTTCAGCGAAAGTCTTGCGGCTTCTACCGACGTAGATAATGGCAAAGCAATCGTTGATTGTGCCTTTTGATATATCGAATGTAATCCGGTGCAAGCATCCTTTAAAAGGGCCAGGCTGATACAGTCCCACACACATGCCTTTCCTGTAGGTTGATTTGAAGGAACAAGTGGTAAAAGTGTTGCGCAGTTGCCACTCACAGTTTCTGTTTCATCAGATCGACTGCCGTGATACTCCGCCTTTGATTTTGCAGGGTGCGACTTTTGCAGATGTTGTTTCTTTGCTGCGCGCAGTGAAATCTGTTCTCCCTACCCGTAGTGTTATTTTGTTTTGATTTGTATGCTCCTTGCTGAAATCCGAGTAATTTGCCTTTAAGTAACAATTATTTGTATTTCAACGCTATTTTCGTTTCTTAGAAGCTTGTTTGATATCGCCCGGGCGAAGTAGCTTTCTAACACTGGCTTCTTCTTTGTTTTTTCCCCTGCAGTCGAACAAAGTCTCAGTTGTACACGGTCCTCCACATCCCGGGCCTCTAACGCAATTGATGATGTATAGCAACGAGCACTTTGCACCTGGTACACCACCGCACATAGGGGTCCCGCCAAACTCCATAGAAGTTGATCCCAAAACAGGTGAGCCTCTATTCTTCTCTTTCTCCTGACTTTATGAGAAATGATAAATTGATAGTATCTTCAATATTGATGTTATACACAGATGTAAGGATATTACAGAGAAAACTGAATGTTTTGTTCGCGGTGCATCACCGTGGTCCGTTTTATCCAGTTGAAATTCTGACGATGCTTTATCTTGATATTGTAAGATGTAATCAGTTGTTAAAGCCATACAGGTAAGTGTAGACATACATGTAAGAATTTTTGTTTGGATTTAGCAGAGTTATTAGTCAGACAAATGTTTTAATTCTACCTCTAATTGTAGCTATGATATACGATATTGGAGTCGCGGTAAGCCTTAGATCTGTGACTCAACATGTAGTTCTGCCTCGAGTAAAACAGTTGATCATATTAACACAAAGCTTTTGATATTTGAAATTCAAAGGTATGTTGAAAGAATACCTGTAATATAAAGCAGTTGATTTCCCTTTTCTTTTTGATGTAGGTTGAATGAAAGGGCGTGTGTGCTTTTTCATTATGAGCTGTATAAAAACTATACATTTGTAGCTATTATGAGCTGTATAAAAACTATACATTTGTAGCTAGTCAAGAATTTTTTTGCGCTGTGTCTGGCCAATTGGCTTGGTCAGTACCACGCACCTTCATCAAACTTCAGAAGCTTGCGTTAGTCAAATCGGGGGAGTTTTCTCCGAGCAATATTTCATCCAGCTGACACCAGGAAGATGTGTGTACGGAGTGCTCATAATCATAGGGTGTTGGTTTATTGATTAGCGGGGGTAATGGAAGGAGACGAAGAGAGAGAGAGTGAGAAATTTGCGATCCTAACCCTCCCTGATAAGACTCTGGCTACCTGTACAAATTAATGGCATAGAATGAACCGGTGGCAAGCATTGATTGCCGCCACGGGTTTGTCACACGGCCGGGCGAAACGCCGGGCGACATCAAAGCCCGGCCGTTGAGACAGGGTTAACGAGGGCTCGGTTTGGTGGTCCGCTAATGACCACCATCCATCAATACACGTCAACCTGGAGCCACGATGTTTCGTGTTTCCATCAATAATACAGACCGGCGAAAAAAAGTAGTCTCATCTCTTGCGATAGTACGACACTGGCTGCTAATGGCAGAGAGAACGTTTTAGTCAGTCTGGGTAGGAAACGTCCTGAGACCATCTTCTGAGAGAATCCCAACCACCGGTGGACAGCGCTGGCGTCAGCGTCTGTCAGATCTCCCTGGGTTTATCCTCACTTGTAGATAGACAGCGAACTTCTAGCCACCAGGCACCACACGGATTAGGGGTTAAAACCTCGAGGAAACGTGTTACCATGTGGAGAAGCTTTCTGCGGTGCCGTAGGTCCCGGGAGAGCCGGGATGGTAGATGATAACTGCAAACAATATGGACAGCTACCTGTCAGGAGGCATTACCACTGTAATATTACTAACATGTTGAAACGGAAGCACCAGGGTCTTATTTTATCATGACATCTCCGTAGTAGCCATAGTGGAGAGAACGGACATGGAGATCCCACCGACAACTTTAGATTGATAAGGAGGAAGAGAAACCTACTTGTGAATAAAGTGTGTTGTCCATTTACTGAGCATTGCTACAGAGCTGATTAAAAAGCCGTACATGTCCGTTGTAACTTGGTAACTACCTGCACATCGCCATTGAAATCAGTAACTAGTCGAACCAGGACAAGACGGTGGTAAGTATCTAGAGATGTCTTGGTGAGGTGAGGTGATAGTGTCCTATAAGAGTGCAGTTGAGTTAGGCCAGTTATTTTCATTCACATTGTAGAGAAATTGGTTTGGCATTCAACTAAAGAAATAACGAAAGTGCAGAAATTATACCTATGTGTATGGAGGAAGACAGACAAAACAGTGATGAATAGAAAGATGCTCACAACATCTTCAAGTTTGTTTTTCCCTGAACAGTCCCAATAAATACAGGAAAGTTTGCAACCAGAGTGGTCAGAACCCATTTTTACTGGATAATAAAATATCAATATTTGTATGATGAAGCATGGCTTTCTCCAGTCAAATTGCAACTAATACACCAGCTGTATAATGACTCCTATCTGTCAAGTAAAATGACAAGGTCTCAAGAACCAATTGGCAGTTTCCCCTTGGTAGGCTATTTGGAGCATTATCACCAAACTGTTGGATTAGGTTCCTGTAAAATCCCTTTCTTTAAGCTGTAGCGAGGACATTTGAAACAACATTGGATTGTCTCAGTTTCAATAAGATTATGTTGGATATAGCATGGGGGCTGATTATGCTCGTTAATGTTGATGCTTCGTTAGTACTACTTGATGGTTCATGGTCACTGTTCACCTCGGAGACTGTCAAACAATAAGCACTCATTCACTCATCTTGAATAGTACTCTCGATGAAATACGGATTCATCCAAGTGACAAGCAGTGACTTGAAACATTTTTGCCCAATCCAAGAAAGTACGAGCATGGTGTGACTCCTAATATCGTTCTGAAGTTGAAGAAAAGTGTTTCATACAGTGATCAAGTGGGATACAAACCAGTAGCTAAGCAAATCCCTGATTCTCTGCTAAAAAAGTGAAAGACATTCTCCAGCTTAGACTCCTTCTGTAAGGCAGCGTGGTACGACCATGATGACACGTAATGGTGATGGAATAGACTGTCTACGGACCAAGTGTGCAGAAAGGGTTGTAAAAGAAGGGATGAAAGAAGTTGTATCACCAAGAAAGTTTGAGAACTTGGCGCATCTTTCTCAAGAAAGATCTTTGAAGCGTTTGAAGTTCACTAAGAGCAGGCATAACCATTTGCATGGCGCCATCTTTTTCAATCCCTCTTAATGGCGTTCTTCGTTTGAGCGAAAGCTGCCGGTGCTAACGAACTTTCATTAGCGGCGCGGTTTTGAGCCTCCCTCTGAGCTGACGCACATTCTGCGTTCCTATGTTTTTTGGACGGTCCGCAGCAATCCTCTAACGACAGGCGGGCGTCTTTTGTTTGCTTTGTGTCCGTCTTCCCCAGCGGGTTCAATCAGGGAATGTTGCTTTCACGGAGATGAAGTATCGGGACAGCATACGCGTTCCATTTGGTGTACAAGAGATGAATTCGCTCGCTCATTTACAAGACTGTTATAAAACCACAGCTTTAGAGAGGCCGGCTCTCTTCTTCTGCCTCAGGGCGCCCTCTGCCCCTTTGAGACTACATTAACATTTTAAGTGGAAGAGTTTTTGATTTACATTTTGGCTGGAAATGGGAAGGTAGCCATTAGACTACTTGGTCCGTCACCGCCGCTCTAGAGGGAGCAACCCGGCCAGACTCCCCCGCGTACGAGCCAAGCAAACGGTAAGATGTTTGGTTACCTTCGGGCGGCGAGGGCAGGGTGTTAACAGCCCGGCGCGACCAGGGCGACTTTAAAGTTCCTCTGCAGAAGTAAGGGTTTGAAACAGACCGTCTTATAAACTGCCATTTGGTAAGACTTTTTCTTTTGCTTGAGATGCCCATACTGGTTACCGGTAATAGATGGTTTCATTATCAGTTGCTTTTTGTTTTGGGTGACAGATTAAGACTCTTCCTTGATACATGGCCCAGAATATGTCAGCACAGTGACCATGATAGATTTACTTTATCGTTCCGTGTTACATCAGTTACTAAAAAAAACATTATGATATTTGGTGTTATGGATTGCGACAATTTTTTGAAGGCGTGGATGAATTAACTCTACGGACGAACATTACGCATGGATGAATGAACACTACTACTGTAACAGTAAAGCATTTTTAAAAAGTTCTCTGTAAAAATCAGATGTCTCTGTTGGTTATTTCAATTTCACTTTCTGGGTGGTCAAAACTTCTGCCATTTGTGTTTTATGGATTCATAGCTGTTTTGCTGATTTCTAGTTTAAAGAAGGGGAAATCTAATACAATAATAATTAAATCAACTTTTGATAGCGGCAAGACTTGATAGAAGTTCGGACACTTGTAACATGATGCTTTCCCTGAATGGAGTGCTTTGCAGTCATCTTTTTCCCCCGTGGTCTGCCATCATGTTGTTGGGAAAAGTCTTCTCTGGACGGAGAAGGATTCAAACTGGCATTCAGTGCTCCCTCATTAAAGCAGTAGGACAACACACCTACCTGATTTCCGTTGCGTCAGCAAGTTAGGAGGACCGGCTAATAGGAAGAATCATTTCTTTTTTTGATGTCGGATCCAATTTGCCATAATTGGATGAAGCCGGGCTGGATGCCGAGATGGCTTTTGTCCACGCTTTTGTTGCTCGCGGGGAAGCGCGGCAAAGGAACAGGATCCCCACGGATGACCAGTACGCATCCGGCCACCTGAGACCACGGTCAATTCACACTAGTCAATAGCCTCTGTTGGTGTCCTGATGTAATTAGACAAATCTTTTGTTCTCCTATCGGCCTCAAATTGCTGTCTCTTCAGAAACATCTGGGCTTTTCTATAAGTTAAAAGAGCTGATGACAGTTTGTCCTCTGTCTGTATCATTTGGCTCTGTCCCAGTCAGGAGGAGGTCCGACAGGTCGGTGTGTATAGCTCCGCTTCAACGCTCTTTGTATCGCTTTAATTTGTAGTACAGTACCTCTTAATCTCCAAGCAGATGTTGGGTAGAAAATCGTTATGTTTTCTGACCAGTCGCCACTTCTGACAGGCCTTTTTACCCCAGTCTCTGTGTTTTCTGTCAGTTTTAGTTGAGGAAGAGAATTTTAAATAGGCCAGCCAATCAGAAATCATTTTGATTCTACCCTAACATCTACTTGGAGAATAATACTTACCTTTGAGGCAAAGTCTTTTCCTGTGTTTTTCTGTTTTATTGCTTGAGAGTTGAGGCGCAGAGAGGAGCTCAGTAGGATGATCCGGTAGTGCACGCCTCTGTCAAATTGAACGCTTCTACCCAGCAGGAAGTTGTGTCTCCCATTTTACCGTACTTTTCTGGGCTCTGTTAGGGTAATAACAGCAAGCCCTTATGGGTGTACTCCACATCCAGAAGAGTACACGCCCAACTGTGTCGTCGTTTGCTAGCAATTGAATTTGACTGGTCAGGAGTCGGTCAAATTGGCTTGTTAGGCTGGAGATATGTGTCCCACTGAAGCCAATTTGTCAGGGTTATAGTAAAGTTGATGGATGGCTTGTTACTGCACATGTAGTACCTCCGCAAAGGTTCGCCTGTAATTGCTAATCCAACCGACATATCGAAGTGGTCCAAGGTTAAACATGCACGCTCCATCTTTGGCGACACTCTTTTCACCGCCATTTGATTGGTCCATTGACTCGTGAGCAATATTCTGATATCCTTTGGTGTTTCTGGACCTCGCAGAAGCACCTCTAGACTCAAAAACCTTTTACGCTGTATGTCTGTTGTATGCGAGTGTGGTATTCTTTTACAAGATTTTAAGCTACATTTCTCAATGGTTACTGCATTAAAAGGCTTTCCTGATTTCTAAATGCAGAAGTTAGATGATTGTGCAATTGCTCTTTCACAGTTATTCTTGTAATACTAAACAGCGCTAACTGTATACAGTGGGAAAGATTAAAATCTTATTAAAGGAAAGTTATTCTGCTATGTTGAAAGCCTATGAGTATTATTTCTACATTCACATCCATACGCTTATATTTCCAGGTCTCATATTTTCACCCGGCATAAGTTGATAGTTTGGCCGATACTTCTAACAGGTCCTAATGTTGTGCCCCTGACAAAGGCACTGAATATCACTTCTTTTACTTACTAAGGTGAAAATGAATAACGATGGAGGTCCACTGTTCATTGTGCTTGTCAAACAGAGCTAGCTGATTTTGCTATGAACTTGCATAAACTATACATATCATCTGTCCTGTCACAACCAGTGGAAGATGAGCTAAACTCAGGTTCGAGATCACTTCCGTTTTTCTGAGTCTGAAGAATCTTGAACTTCTCTGTTGTCTCTGTAGGCATTCCAAGGCCACGACACCCGGCTGACTTACCTCCAATGTACGCCATTCCGCCAAACCAGCTCCCTCAGCTGGGGCCGTCCTACCCAAAGATCGAAGAGTACCATTCCCAAGCACTATGGTAAGTTTTAAAACTTAGTATATGTGTGTCTGTGTTCTAGCCAGCGCCCGTCCTTTGTTGTGCTAGATTTTCTTTTCTTTGCCGATTGTATACAACATAAAAGTGTAGCTTGTGTGACTGAACATTCGATCTTGCCGCGATGATGGTATGTCTCCCCCAAAAATTAGGCCTGAAACCCTTGTGTAATTTTTCACCAAAAGAGATGGCATTAAACTAAACTTAGTCTACCAGAAAAATGTGCCCCTCAAAATACAGGATATAGCGTTTCAGAGGGTCAAGATTTCAAAATCTTCCCGGACCCTCCTAGTATTGTCAAGCCTTCGGCGCTCGATGTGTTCTTCCTTCAAACAAATTTGAAATGACTGGTAAAAATTTCAGGCTGGCGAGAACACTGGTCCGTGTGTCGTAAATGTATCCCAAGAATAATATGTGCTGAAGCACATGCACAATGATGGGCATTATAAAGGTTTTTAAACTCTATTTCTGCACACAAAGTGAAGAAGCTCTTACCAACAAGCTTTGGATCAGTCCTCTGATCCTTCTCAAGTTGGTAAGAGTTTTGCTTTGTGCATTAAGTTTTGTTTTTGGAGCCTTATAAAAGAACAACCCAACATTTGAAAATGTCACTTATCCACTTTTTAAGAACAACTCAGTGTATAGAGGAATACTCAAGGTGAATCTTTTCACTTTCCAGGCAGAGCCAGGGTGTTTATCCCATCAGTGCGGCAGGGTACAGACACCCCTATCCTACTGCCATCGCTGTCAATGCCAGCAACATGCCTAGGTGAGTGGAAATACTTGGGAAAGATAATAAATACTATATATATTACACACAGGCTCTCTAGCACCTGTCCCTGGACAGAACTTTGCTGCTCATTTGCTGATAGTACGAAGATTTCATTCCTTCTTTCCCATTGACAAAAAAAAAATCAAAATTCATGATATCTTCATCAAGCCACGAAACGTAACGTAACATGACCGATTAACGTCCGATTTATTCAAAACGTATTTATCTTAAAACAGCGCGGACAGAGCCAAATTTCAAACCCATGGGCAGAAATATCAGCTCTTCTAAAAAGAAAATGCATGGTCTGTAAGTTTTTCTCCGCCTGTTTAACGCCGTGCGAGCATGTATTTATACTGAGGTACATGATGAAGAAATGTGCTAGGGTAGCCTATTATCGTTCACTTCTGAATCTTTTCCCTTCTAGCGCTATGCTTGAAGAACATAGACCAGAAAAAAATACACAGTAACTGTCCAAAGTAGTCTGCAGACAAATGATAGTAAAATCACTACGTCTGTCCGGCCACTTGCTTAACGCGATGTAAAAAAAACAATGTTTATCTGTAAATTTCCCCCACATGCGCGGCACGTGGCGTTCACGTGGTAAACACATGGCCATTATGTTTTGCTGTGCAAAAATTAAAGAGATGGCTAAGGATCATACTTATGATGTTTTCTATTGCTCATGAGAACAGGCTTTGGCATAATACACCGCGACATGTGGACATGAGCCAAACCGGACGTAAATAGGTTCTGCACGTAAATAGGTCATGTTATGTTAGATGAAGCCATTTGAAATCTGCCCCTTAAAATGTAGCATGAAAAATAAAGCATTTCAGAGAAACTCTGTACCATCTCTGCTTGACAAGTCAGAGGACAGAGAAAAGTTAAGACCTGGAGAAAACTCTGATTGTGAATGCTATCTGAAATAGGAGATAAACCGGATAGGTGTAAATATGAACAGAATGTTAGTATGTAGATGAATTTGTATTTGCGAGAAAATCTGTGAGGTTATGCAAATACCTCATGTGCAGTATTTTAGGATCTTGTCATGAAGCTTGGTTTCTTCAATAAAAACCATTTCATTGCAGCATCTTTAAAGTTTGTTGATTTTAACGTGCCTCATGTGTATTTTTGATGGTATTTTATAGATGTGTTTCATGTTCTGAACCAAGGATATGTTCAGTGTAGAAATGTGAACAAATATCTAAGTTAAGAAAGGCAAGCCAGACCAATATTTCTGCCTGTTCTTGCCCAAAACATTGCTTTTCCTGAAGTTGAACGAACATTTTTAAACCTGCCTCTGAGTTGTAATATTTGATATTTGTGCAGATCATTTATTGATGCTTCATAATGAAAAGAGTATTGTTGTGATTCTTTCTTTGTGTAAGTGTGTTTCCTCACATTTTATTTTTGTTTACTGAGTTGATTTTGCAGCGGATATTTGTGACAGTTAATGCTTGAAAATTTGAAGATTAGTACTGTGATGTTTGGTTCTTTGTGTTTGTTTGTTTGTTTATTTGTTTGTTTTCTGTGGGGTCTACATGTACCTACTAGTGTTTCGTTTGTATCCCCCTGGAAGGGAGGAACCAATAGGACTGAGGGATGAAGCAGGTTATTTCCTTCTCGGCAGGTACCCCGTGCTGCAGCACCCCCACCACCCGGGCATGCCGCCCACGGGGATTCCCCACCCTGCCATCGTCAGCCCCCACGGGATGAACCTCAAGCACGACCCCTCACACATGCATCAAAAGTATGTCGCTATCCTGTGTTTGACAAGAGACCCACCTTGAGCATGTTAAAGATACCACTACGCTTACATGTTTTGAAAAAGTTACACTGGCCAAATTATGTCCATTCTTGACTCAGTATCTGTCCTTTGCTTCAAGCACGACCCGTCACACATGCATAAAAAGTATGTCGCTATCCTGTGTTTGAGAAGAGACACACCTTGAGCCTGTTAAAGATCCCACCACACTTACATGTATATGTATTGATAAGAGTAAGGGTTCACTGGCCAAATTATGTCCATTCTTGACTCAGTACCTCGTAAAATACATGTATTTCACCACAGATATTGATAAAAGAAGGAGTTCCCTGGCCAAATTATGTGTTTTCTGGACTCAATGCTGACAGGGAACAAATTACCACCCGTCATTCATACAAACCCCTAAAACTACCCGTCTTCCGTCTTAGGTATGAGTGAAGTTGGTCTTAACATGACGCTTTCAAGAGATTAACACCAGAAAGTTTTCCCACTCTTTGGAGGAGTGCGACTCCCAACATCAGACATCCGGCCTCACAAGTAGAGAAAGATAGCCACGATGAAAAACGGCCGCCCTCTTCAAAGGCAACAACATTGATTTGTCATTGTAATGGATGTCGGACATATTGAGGGATGGGATAGATTGGGAGGGGTAATTAGGGTGCACAGCCCTAGGGAATTTTGTCCATTTCGACGCATCTCCCTCGCCTGTGTCTAACCCTCGTTTGGTGTTTCTCCGACACACTGGCACCGTACGTCTCTCCCAAATACTGGCCTCGGAAGGTCATAGGTTAACATATGTTGGCCCCGAGTAAAGTGATCCATACGACTTACTATCCACCAACTGCTCCAACTTTTTCGCTGCCCTCAGATCTGATTTTGACTGTTGTTCCGACGACTTCTATAACGATCAAACACGAACAGGGGAGTTTTCCCTCTGGTTTTGTGATATGAAATCCCTCTGCCATCTGTCTGCCTCGGCAGTGTACACACGGGGATGTTTGCAAATTGTTAAGGCTTGTTATGTTTCTCCTCTAGTGAGGTTTACTCGACTGCCTTAGGAATTTGGCAAACTTTTTTTACTTACGAGGTGGTCGATGTTAACTAAGAGAACTTTATACTGAGAATTGTACAGAGGAACAGTATGCCAAGTGCTCCATCTGCTATGGACTATTACATATGTTGTATGATATGAATGATAGAATACCTTAGCAGCAAAGTTAATTGTTGTAGGTCTTAATGCAGGAATGGGCCAATAGCCTTGATTGAAAAACTGGAAATGAAAAGTTTTGAGGTAACATTGGCAAATTCTCCTGTCCAAAGTTGACAGCATTGATTGAGTGCATTGTTTTGTACATTAACTTCAGACAATTCCTTTCTTCGGTTCCTGCACATTTTAAACTAAAAAGTTAGCAAGAAGACATCAGAGGGCTCGGAGGAAAACTTGTATCTGACTGTATTCACTGGGCCAAAAGTTGTATGTACGACGATACAGACTTTCCAGTCAGACACTGTGTTCACGTTTAGTACCCCAGTTTTGCATTATTTCATAAAATTCGAGAACCAACAATGAACTTGCTGTGGCCTGAGAACATGACTCTCAGTCCTCAAAAAGACGTAAATTTTGGTAAGGTTAGTGCCCAAAAATGGAAGATAGTAGCTTGATGTATTAGCCACATAAAGTTGTTCCCAAAGTCACAAAGTGTGGTCGAGAATTAAGCTGCAGAGAGTACCCCCTAAGACAGTGATATAATACATGTTTCTGGCATCTCAAATCTCTGCTTCCCTCCCCGCAGGCAAGACCAGAAGAAAGAGCCGGAAAAGAAGAAGCCACATATCAAGAAGCCTCTCAACGCATTCATGCTGTACATGAAAGAGATGAGAGCGAAAGTCGTTGCAGAGTGTACGCTGAAGGAGAGCGCGGCAATCAACCAAATTCTAGGAAGAAGAGTAAGTGTCTGGGGGAGATTTGAACGAGAAGTGGTTTGTCTGTGGAGATAATGCCACAATCTGTGTAAGGAGTGTTCTGGTTGGTCAGATAAGGAGAGAATTTATGGTAGGATGTGTTTGATTGGCCAGATAAGGCTGAACCAGAGTGGCAAGAGTCTACGTATGTGAAAGCTTTTTTTAGGTAAGTTTATCCCTGAAATAGCTGATAAATTTTGAGAAGTTGCAAGTGGTGAGTAGTTAGCTTGTAAAGTTTTGTGTGATGTCGCAATTTACTAACGAAACACTAAAAGAATACAAAGCAGAAAGACATAATGTTTCTTTGTATGTAATGGGACTGTTATATCTCTAAAAGCTGCTGCTGAAAGCTATGTTTGCTCAACAGAAGTAACCTGTTAAGTACAGGTAAGTGTTGTATGCATTGTTGCTAAATTAAATAGAAATATGTTACTCAAATATAGGATTGCCCAAACTAGAACATTGGAAAATAATCCAGTTTCTATATTTTGGTACAAAACGCAAGCAGTCTGAAGTTGCGCTCAACTTTAAACCAACGTTTATTTCATTGAATAGAATGAATACTGGGTATGTACCAAAGAAAAATTAACAGAGGCTGAGAATAGAAAATTTGAAACAAATTTGGAGGAATCAAAATTTCCTTTGTCTAACTTGAAAATCCTAAAATGACAACACTATGGTTTGCTGGGAGGTTGTGTTTGAAACCAGCCGCATCGTTCCTTACCTTAACAGATAGAAAGTGAAGTAAAGGCCTAAAAGAAACTGGAAAAAAATCCTTTATTTCTTGTTTGTCTCATCTCCGGTCCTCGAGACGAGACAAGAGGTAATGAATGGAGGTACAAATGACCATACGTCTCGGTAATGGGGCCCTGGTATCCAGGGTGAATCGCCTGGCCAGTTGACAGGATCGGGCCGTTACTTTGTGCGCTCTGTTCCGCCAGAACACATTCGGCCTAAGACTTGCTGTATGATAAGATCTGCACGTCTCTGGCATGAAAGGGGCAGATGGCACTTAATGGTACCATTCCAACAGGAATGACTAGGACCTGGCTTTTAACCACCTCACAAAGATGGCTCCCCCGATGTCCTTATAGTCTGCCCGGAGGGGGCGGACTCCATCTTAATTTTTCACTTTTCATTAAGCTGCTATCTGGGCCCTCTTACGCATCCGCGTCCAGCCGCCACACGGGCCCCTCTCGGTGCTCCCGACCAAGCCAGGTCATGATTTGTTTGTGACTTGAGGCGGGCTGCGGTCCAAGTGCCCACTTTGTTACCGTGCTCACAGAGATACAGAACATATTGTTTGTCACAGTAAGTTGTCTATCTGTCTACCGCGGGAGGCTACATTAAGTTGAAGCCACGACCTCCCCTCCCGAGTTGACATATATTGTAGTAAATGGGACTTTTTGCCTGGAGCGGTAACATTTTCAGTTTGTCAGGCCAGATGACAAGTAAATATGCCCGGTCTGTAAAAGGGCCCGGCAGTCTCAATAAATTGCTGCCTCGGCCACAGGGACTACGCCAAAGTGGGGCACTTGTTTATTGGCCGGATGGAGATATACTATCGGAATGCTGACGGTGGAAGAGCGGAGTCGTGGCTTGGACGAATCATGTCCGTAACGTCGTGTCGAAAGGGAAATTGGACAGTAATATGCCAAATTATTCAGTCCAGTGAGCAGGACATGACACGTTTGTCCCCCAAGACAAATTACAGGATTAGTGTGGGACAATTAATGATAACTTCAACCTTTTCAGGGATGATGGTACTCTATTCCTCCGGACAGAAAAGTGCTTCTTACGAAGACGTTTAGTCAGAAAAGGACACAAAGGCAGTTAAACGATTAGTGTGGGACAATTAATGATAACTTCAACCTTGTCAAGGATGTTAGTACTCTATTCCTCCAGATAAAAAAGTGCTTCTTACCAAAACATTTAGTCAGAAAAAGACACAAAGTCAGTTTTTTTTCTAAGTTTTCTGAACAAGAATTGTTTAGTCCTTGTTTAACAGTAATGATACATTGTTCAAAGATACAGCAAAGAAAAAGTGATTTTTCGTTTGCAAGAAGAGGTGTTACCCAGGAATGTAGGCCTGCAGGACTTGGCATTACCACCACCTTGGGAGCTGTTTAAAGCCATTAGAACTGACCTTGTAGTTTACACCTCACGTGTGTGTGCGAGCCCTGGGACAGGGAAACAAGGTGTCCTGCTGAGGGCCACGACTCAGAATAGTTTAACATGTTCCTAATGGTATTTCCAGGCAAGGTGAACTGAAGGGCTTCACAGATGACCTGGAATACCATTTTTTACATACTTTGTTACCTACACAACTAACCAACTGAATAAAGCTCTGAATTGCTGAATTACATTTAGATCCTAAGGGTAGAATTCAGTGTCATGATTTAAAATCCAACTGTCATCATTCTGTGACATGTTCTAGATTGTTTCAAAAGCACAATTGTAGTTCTTTGTAGATGATGCTGTTCTACTGAAGTACAAATATATGTTTATCATTACCTCACTCTTACATGTAGTAGGGCATGTACATATGTATGAGAAGTATTGAATTTGACTTGTCAGTTTGTGTGTGTGTGTGTGTGGGGGGGGGGGGGTACTCGAAGGGTTGCAAACAGTATGGGTATGGGTGACATCTGTCATTTCACGTTAGTGACGTTACCCTGTTGTCATAGCGACTCATACAACTTGGTGATCTTCGAAACATTTTAATGTTCCCTACAGTAGCAAATAGCTGATTTTACAGGGCACAACTTGATTTTCTCTGTTCGTGTATTGTTGTAATGTGTTACCGTGCGAATCAGTCACAAGAGTGGACCACCCAGTTCAAAAGAAAACAAAAATTAACAGATGAACATTTCTGTCGTTGCAGTGGCACGCCCTACCGCGGGAAGAGCAGGCGAAGTACTACGAGCTGGCCAGAAAGGAGCGGCAACTCCACATGCAGCTTTACCCCGGCTGGAGTGCCCGGGATAATTACGTACAGGTTCAACCCCCATGTTATCGCCTTTTCTGAAGTGCAGTCACCGACAAATCTTGCAACAAAGGGCTCATGGATAGAGAGAAGCGCAACCCTCGTAAAATTTGCCAACTTAATGGTCTTCCTTAGCCATGGAATGATGGCGGTGCACCCCCTAGTTACAGTCTCAGTACCACCATGTCAAATTTAGGGTGTTTCTACCATTTCACGTGTAATTTTGCTGGATCAAAATTCTCCTGTTTTTGACTTACAGCACCGCCTTGCTTTAAATTTCTCTGTCAGAAGTTTTAGCAAGTGTGAACTTATGTTCGGAAGTTGCAAACATGATCCAAAAGGAAATGTTGTGTTTGATATCTTACAGTTTGGTTTTGCTTCTCCCCCAATCCAAGTGCCCTTTGCCCTTTTGTCTGAGTTGTAGTACTTCAGACAACGCAGGGGTCGAAATTGACCCTACAGGACATGTCCCAGATAAGTCAGATCTCTCTGTGGAACAAATGATTTCTCAGAGAACCCCTATCATGACCCATTATACGTCTTGTTTCGTGATTTTTCGGATTGGTGAATCCAACAAGAGGCACTTTGTCATACTCCGTCATTTACAACTCCATTTGACAGCTTTGTAGAACCAGTTACAGTGATTTTTCTGGATTTACGTCTATCAAAATGGAAATCTCATATTTGTAAGGTTTTGTTCTGTCTGATAAACAAAAGTTTCAACTCTTACAAAAACAAGACAATATCTTTACCTTACCAGCAGATGATGGAAATAATGCAGCCAATAGTAACGAAACCAACTGGCAGGATTTGAATTGAGACAAGCAAAGAACAGGAGAGGAAAGCCCCATAATTTTGCGTCCATTCTTCTGGGACTTGTCCGTAGGAGAAGTTTTAACCCCTGCGATTACAGATCCCACAAGTTGATTTAGACGGGTCTGAGCCAACACAAATCTCTGTCTCACAAAGACACAATATTCCACCGTTCATGACAACAAAACGCGAGATTTGGAATGTTGATTCGGAGAGGTCGGTTGGCCGAGAACTTCAAAGGGAAACGAAACTACAAAGGAATGTATATTCTTGCTTTGTTACATTGTAACAGGCCATATGTTAGGTACGTGGCCTACTATCATATGGCCTGCTATGGTGAACCGTATATCTGAAAAGAGGCTCATAGTTTGTCGGTGACTGCACTTCAAAGTTGTAGCTGGGGGGCAGATTCGCGACTTGTGAGGCCCGTTTGCCTTTGATTTCCATGTTCAAAGAGTAATTGTCATCACCATCTGTAGAATGCTTTTCATAAATTTTGATTGCTAGCCCTTTTCTATCAGATTCGTTTAGTTTTGTTTTCTGTTGCAAGTCGCAAATCTGCGCCCCCCTGTAGTGGAATAAAGGGACCGCACCCTAGCATGAGCAAGCACTATCTACCCATTTCTATATGTGGACACATCTGGTGTCAAAAACAGTTCACTTTGGAAAAAAAATCACCGCAGTCATATTAATCATTGGCCATAACATTCTGCAAAGGACTACAGAATGTTGTAGTTACGTTGTAAAAGAAAAGAGAGCAAAAACAATTTGCTTTGACTGGAGGACTATCATTTGGCTACTTGCAACACCTTCGTTTTTTGTCTGCTTGCTATAATTTTCTAGTAAATAGTGCATTGCTCTTGTTAGGATAGGGCCATGTAAGTGCATGATACATACAAGTATTTGCCAACTGAAGTTAAAGGATTTGAAGCAGTTTTATAATGGTCGAAACATCTATAGCATGCCATTCAGTTGGGTAGAGTAGATCGTACTATAAAAGGAAGATCAGTCAAGTTTTGTGTCCGAATTGGACACATAACAAAAACGTTGCAGGTGAAACGACTTTGATATCTAAGTTGAATGACTTGTCGTCTTGTCCAAAGTCTTTAAGATTGCTGCAACTTGACTGATGTTCTACTTGACTGCACCAGACACACTTGCATGAAGTAGTAGTGCATGGAAACATAACAGTTTTGATTCAGTAGTGAAACTTAGAGATGTTGTTGTTGTCCACCCTTTCATTTGCTGCACTATTTTCTGCCATTTTTGTCAGTATGTAAGGTTTTCAACATCCTTTTTGTCAGTTTAGTCTATCATTCCTCATGTTTCTAGTTTCTAGATGTTATGAAGACAGGTTCTGAAAAAAAGTCATTCTTGTGCCTTTTTGTTGGTTGTTGGAAGTTCCAAGGCACAAATGCAGTAGTTTTATACAATGAAGTGCTTCCATGGATTTTTCTTCTTCAATAATCTATTTTTTATCTGTGCTCGTCGACTTAAAAGACATGCCAGTTTTCTTTGCTCCATATTTTACTCAAGTCATCTTTGGCACTGTTGGGTTTGTTGAAAGACAAGAAGTAATTTGGTAACTTTGTCAGAGCATTGTGGATGAGGATTGGCTGACTTCTGTAAACGTATCATCACTTTTCACAAAGGGAAAGGAAAGGAAAAGAGTCTTTGTGTAAAACGGTGTAAAATCCTCTTTATTCTCTAATTTGACTTCTGGCTACATGGCAAAGATTTCAATTGAAAGGTGGGAAAGCACTTTGGGTAGCCTATCTGAAACAGGAAAAAATTATGTAGAGAAAAAAATTATTCATTTATTCTGTCATGCCTTAAGTTTCCTTGCTACGTAAGTGAGATTCTTCTACTCCAGTCTAAAGGTGGGAGAAAATTTCAAGTAGCCTCTCAAAGTATCTCAGATCGACAGATAGAAAGAAAGAAAGAGAAAAGAAAGGGACAGACCTATTCTTCATTTATGCTGCCATGCTCTCCCTCCTTGCAGGGGAAGAAGAAGAAGAGGAAGCGCGACAAGCAGCAGGGAGATACGTCGGAGGTGTCCAACCCGAAGAAGTGCCGGGCGCGATTCGGATTGGATCAGCAGCAGGCCTGGTGCAAGCCTTGTAGGTATGGAGCGGACGAGTGGCGTGAAAGCCCCATTTTGTTCTGTTTCTGTTTGCCGGTTTGGAATGGAGGTTTTAAGGCACAGGCTTTGCCTAATGGTTTCCGTGGTGTGACGAGCTATGTGCTGGTTGACAAGGATTGGTTCCGAGCTCACGTAATCACTGCCATGGTAGCGGCATCATTCTTCTAAGCAATACTGCTTTTCGATCACCATAATAGACAAACAACAAGAAAGCAGCATGTCTGTTCTACCCATACAAAATCATGATTCTGTTCAAATTGTTGAAAACAAACAAGAAAACTTGGACCTTTTAATCTCATTTGACTCATTAGTAGAACTATAAACTACCATTTCTCTATGTTTCTTTGGTAGCCGTCTTGAAATATCACCTTCAAAGTGGTCGCCTTTTCTCATTTGATGCAGGATTATCTTTTGATGTGACCTTTTTATCAGACCTGTAAATTTGATTCTCTCTGCACAACAGCAACTGCTTGCTCAAATGTGTTCCAGAAAGAAAAGGGGAAAAAAAAAGGAATTTGCTTTGATACAGTTACCGTGGCATGACATATTACCGAGGTACTAAGTCTTGTGTGCCATAGCCTTCGTGCAGTTCTCCCAAAGATGCCAAAGCCAATAACTTTTGTTTTCCCTAAGAAATCAACCAATTTTCTAACCACTTTAAGGAAGAATAGCCTTTACTGGAGAGTCATACTTAAAAACGGAAATTCTGTACCCTAATTTTTTTTGCCATCTCTGGCTTCGAAACGTCTTACTGTACTCTCAAATATTCTTCCTTAGAACCTTGACTTTAAAGTTATGTTAGCTTTCATGCCACTCATCCACCTTTACATATACGTAATTGTAATAGCTGTGGTGATAGATGTTTTTTGGGATAGATGTTTTTTTTGTTGATAAATGTTTTTGATGACTTTACTTTTGTAGACGGACACAACTGTTAAGAGGGGAAGCAGTCTCATGCTTGTGGGAATCTTGGTGTTTCTTGTTTTTTCTTTTTCTTTTCATGAATTACCAATATTGTCCTGCATTTGCTTGTGATGTGGACTGTCTTTGAACTTTTGTATTGTAAGCAGTCTGTATGGAAGAAAAAACTAAATGCGCGGGAAACACGGCCACAAATTGAAGTATTGAGACAAGGTAATGTGTAAGAGTTTTACTCAAAAAGATCTGTCAGCTGCCAAATTTTGCTCGAAACAATATGTCAGGCATCACTGTTCGGAAAAGAGTGTGTACACTTGTACAAGATGGAACAGATGTACCAGTGATGGCAAGAACATCTGCTGCTAGGGTTAGTGATCTAGCTGTAAAGCATCTCCTTTCATTTGTGCCTTTTTTTGTGAAAATCCTACAAAATATGTTTGGACTTCTGTGTTTTAGCCTTGGCAGTGCATCTTTGGGATTGCTGTATATAACAGATTTGCATTCGTGTTGTAGTAGGATAACGCTTGAGTGGCTTGTCGCTTGGTGTTGCAATTCTGCTTAACAGTTTGCAGTGCTGGCTTTATGTTGTGTGTGCTTTATTTGTCCGGTTGTGTTTGAAGGGGCTTTTATGTTTTTCATTTTTATGTTCCAAGATTTTTCCTAATTTCTCATGTATGCAGGGCCGTTTTACTGTCTACACCAACAGAAGGGATCGAGTTTTCCCTGTAGTGCTTGAAACATTTTTGTTTTCTTCTCAGAATACCTGCACAGGCCTGTGCAAATGACAAGCAAAATTGCCTGCACTACCCTGTCAGGATAGGAGATTTTATAAGCCAACTGGAAACTGTCAAGAAGCTATTTGCATTCTATATTTAGTAGTTCACAGATCTTAAAGGCAGGCTAAACTTAATTTCGTAAAGCATACTGCAGTATGTTAAATATACCACTAAGACCAGTTCTGACTTATTTTACACTAGTCCATCATAGATTAGCATTTTTCAACATTTGAAATTCGCGTTGTGGTGATGTACAGTAATACTTTCGATGTCCAAAGCCCTTTGACCTTTGTGACGTCAGATTCTGATTCCGAGTCGGAGGAATGGCATCTGGAGAAATTCCTATGGTGCAGGTGTGGCCGAATCGGAATCTGACGTCACAAAGGTCAAAGGTCTTTGGACATCGCCAGTATTACATTACCACACCGCGAATTTCAAATATTGTAAAAACGCTTATCTATGATGGACTCATGTAAAGGAAGTCAGAACTGGTCTTAGTGGTATATTTAACATACTGCAGTATGCTTTACGAAATCAAGTTTAGCCTGCCTTTAACAATCAGTACAGCAGTCAAAAAACCAAACCCATGGCCTGGTACAGGTTAGGTGCAGGTAGACATAAGAAATACATGCACAGCTCCAATTTTACCTGCACTAACCCACATATGCAGGTTGTTGTTGGAGCCCTGCTTCTAAGACAAAAAAAAAAGAGAAGCACCTTGAAAAGAAAATCTCCGGCCCTGTAACATGATTTCGGTATTCTGACATTTCTTGGAAATCCAAGTCCTCAGGGCGTACTGTTCATGGCATGGTCTACAGTTACAATCAATAGTTTCAGGAGCTTTCATGATGATGAAATTATTCAATAGATCCAGGTTACAACAATTTTAAACATCCTGTTGTTTTGGTGAAACTTGTTAGCTACAGTGTTGAAAGTATGTTAGCTGCTAGCTAAAGAAAATGTGTCAAAATTATGAAATCATTTTTGACTTGTTTCTCTGATTTGTCCTGATTTAAGAAGTGAGCCATCAAATTATGATTTTCTTTTCCAAGTGTTAAAAGAGATTCCCAGTAACATCATCAGCTATAGACCATGTCATGTTTTAAACAAATCACCTGTGGAACTTTTCCCTGTGAAATGTCTTTGAGGGACCTTGGAAGTGTCAGATGTTCCCTTAAATTTGAGGGTCCTTTGTTAATTTTCCAGGAGAAAGAAGAAGTGCATTCGCTATATTGGCGATGACGGAGACTCTGACGACGCCTCAACGCCCGGAACCGCCTCGTCCCCGCTCCCATTACCTCAGCAGTCCCCCATCGCCCTGACCACCTCCCCCTTCCCCGTTATCAGCCACGCCGCGGACCTCTCCAGCACCATGGCCGGCCCCATCAACCTTAGCCAATCATCAAACGCCGCCACGTCGTCAGCAAGGTTATCAACATATGGTTCTGAACTGTCAAAAACAGTACCGTCGTCGAACAATACGATATCCGTATCGACGCCCTCAGCGTCGGTATCCACAACGTTACCACACTCAACAGGGTCAAGCAGCTCTTCACAGTCAATATCAAGTCAACCAAACAAGTCAACGCCCAACACGTGATCCCTACTTGTCCACGGGAAGCTGTATCATACTTTTGGAGGAGGGGGGTGTGTTTGGAAAAAATATTTTAGGTGCCAAAATTCACCTTTAAGGCCATTATTGTACGATGTTTGTAGTGTAGATTTTGTGAGCGTGACTCACTGAGAGATCTGTATAGTGCCGTTTTTTGATGGCGTATGATGTAGTCCTGTGCAACAAGGCTTGTATAGTGTACATAGGTTGTGTAAATGTATGAACATTGTTCCAAGTTGTAGTGCAAAATACCAATTTGATACTGGGTCCTAGTGCTTACTATTTTACATGCTGAATGAATATTGGAAGCATTGTCAGTGTATAACAGAAAGCTGATTTTTGTGGCTGTGGACAGATTCAGTTAAAGCCCTTTCCCTCAGCACAGTTGAAATTAAAACCCCCCATTTATGGCACAGTCTGACGAGAATCACTCCTCATACCAGTATCGTCAGACTGTACCATTGTAGAATAAAGGGATGAAAATGTGTGACTGGAAAAGGATCTTTATGTGCTGCCTTTAGAGAATGTTAGTGATATTTTTATGTTTCACCTGAAAAAAAGAAACTCTTGCAGGACAAGATGCTGAACTTACCTGTTGTTCAATTTGCTTACATTTCTTGGTAGAGTAACACAGCAGATATACTGGCAACTAAATTGAAAACTGCCCAAGAAAAGATGTTGCGGCAGCAAGGTAGGCTATAGGATACAGACTTACAGAGCAACATCAATTTCATCTTGTAAAGGAAAAAATGGACTTCTTTCCCTGTCAAATTTGGTTGACATTGTCGTAAATTGATCTACTTACAAACTACAGAACCTAGAGTTGACTCACTACAACAGAAGTATTGTATTTGTTTGAGTGAAACAACTTTGAGGTTATTTATAAAACTTTAACAATGACAGCCATTTTTGATTCAGGAAAGACCCTGGGAACTGATGCATGATGGGACACTGCTCAGCTTCCTGGAATTGTTGTCCATCTTACCTTATATGGTCATGGGTAGTGAAAAGTTTGAATTTCTAAATGCTAGATGTATTAGATGCTGCCCAATAGTTGAAAAGTCGAATTTCATATATTTTGTTGCTTGAAAGCTGGTTTTATGTCACAATACAGTCTTTTGTTATACTTTGATAAAAAGTGGCAGCACATAGAAATAGCTTTAATCTGAATTGTCACAGCCAACACAGCATTGGTTGCTCCAGTACCACATTGTATATTCTTTTAGTATTTATTTGTACAATTTCAATGTTGCAAATATTTGTCTTCTTATCCTTTGAGAGATGTGTATGATATTATATTATGTGTATTGTAAAGCCATTTCTCTCTTAAGTTGAGAAAAAGTGCCGCAATGCTATGTCAGTGTCAACTCCAGTGTGTAGGTCTTTTATCGAAACTCTTGGTGTATGTTTTATTAATGACTGTAATGTGCTGTATGCAAATGTATGCAAATGTATGCAAATGCAAGTCTCTTTGTTTTGTCAGAGTGTGCAAATATTTTTTCCATTCCATTTTTGCAGGCAACTAAACATGACTGTTAAATTTGATACATTTCACCCGACAAATATAAATATGTAGTCAATAAAAAGAGTGAAGTCGAAAACATTTCGAAACCAAGCACTGTGGTAGCTTTAACAGAGGTTGAGATGCATACTTCTACTTGCTGCTTCATTCAGATGAAGTAGGCTTTAGTAACTAAGTGTAATCAACCAATGCATTGTAGCAGTGCTTGCTTTCTTCTTAACAATCAGCATGGATTTAGAACTCTGCTTAACGGTACCTTTCTTACCAAGTTGTGTTCTCCTGAACTTCCAGGTATTATTATATTTTTTACAGATACATGAACCTGATTTTTTTTTTCAAAGTCATGAGCAGTTGCCTGCAAATGCTTGGTGGGGAAGTAGAGCCTGCCAAAGTTGTAAGGAGTTGCCTGAAGTTTGCATCCCATGCGCTCTTAGATCTGAGCAACTCTCGTATTTCAGTGGGGATGCTGTATGGTATAGTATATGTCTGGATGTACGGAATGGCCAGCATTCTTTGTTTTTTTAGAAGCTGCTACTGACCAACCCAATATAACCATTATGTAGGCTGCCTGAGTTCCCAAAACAATCATGACAAAAATTTGAGTATCTGTTGTATTTTCGTTTTATGTGTTTGTACAGGAAAACTATTTTTTTTCTTTTTCGCAAAGTTCTGTCATGACAGATTTTTTATCTTGCAACCCAGGTTTAGTTTCTACCCATGTGTGAGCAATACATGCTTCAAAATGCTCTTCTGATGCTCAACTCATTCCCACAGAAACGTGTTTGTATGGAGATTACATTAAAAAACCTAGGCTTTACGTTTTGTCTTTTTGAAGATGGAAACAGGGTTCTCAGGCTATAAGCATCATTGTCACTGGTATCTTCACTTCGGCAACTGCTGCATTGTAGCAGGTTTCGTATCAACTATTCAACGTTCTTCTAACAGATTCTCTCAATTACCTTGGTTTGGGAAAACATTTACCAGCAATTGTACCAGCAATATCAAAACGACTGTCTCAACAATACATTTTTAGACAGTTGAGTCCCCTTTTTATTTCTCTTGATTCTTTTTTGTATAGATTTAGGTCAATACTTTCAGATTTTGAAAGATCTAAAATTAAAGGCTTTTTTGAGAAGAATGTTGTTGGGTTTGGTGGAAACCTTTTATGATTTTTGCTGTTGCCGCTATTAATGGTAGCTTCTGATTGCGGTAGAGGTACATGAGCAATATAGCAGCCTGACTTCTAGTTTTGTTGTATGAATGCCGTACGTATTTCTGTAATAAAACCCACGCTGGTTGTGAACGTAACCTGCCTTTTTGTCCATTTGAGTTTCGTCAGTATTTAGAAAAAAATGACACTATTAGGTGTAAGGAAGCTGCTTAGGCCACACCAATTTAATTTCTTGGTTAACAGATTTTCAAAGAGAATGCTAGATTGGAAATTTAACATGAAAACATAATCTCAGAGGAAAGTTTGTACTTTGGTGCACACAGTTTCAGGGAGTATCAGGTGCAAGTTTTCACCCCAGCCTTCTGTTTTAATGATGTCCTTGTGCTAAAATTTAAAAAAAAATCCGTTAACCAAGAAATTAAACTGGTGTGGCCCTAGAGACCCAGAATTATACCTACCATCTCATCGAGGTTATGTCTAACTTCATGTTCAGACTAGAAAAATTATGACTACTAGCTGTTTTCAAAACGAAAAACTGACAGCTCCTTTTGAAAGGAAGCTGATAGAGGTTACAGGTACAATCATAAAAAGATTCACTTCTTTTCCAAGGTCAAGTTAACCAGAAATCAGGAAGTCATCAAAACACATATATGACTTTGCAATATGTCATTAATTTTCCAGAAGAAATTCTAATGTTACATAAGGATGGGGTGAGTCCTCTTGCAAACATTAAAAAAAAACCCATGTCTATTGGCAATGTGTTACAGATGAGACACAAGAAATAAGCAAATGTAACCAACAAATTTCGGTTTTTGAATAGCTCAAATTCTTTATACTAGTAACATTATATGATGAGTGCCTAGAAACAGTACAAATACTTTTAAAGCATTTGGTAAACATTTGTGTACACTAGAAGGACATATTTTAACCCTAAACAACTTAACCTTGTCCTCATCTTGAGGATTGCGGACCAGGAGTTAGGTGAACTCTTAAAAAGGTAGTCATCATGTAAAAAAAGAAAGCATCTTGAAATGTTTGGCTTCTAATACCAGTTCCAGCGCTATTGGGCGAAAGTTTTGTAACCTCCATGCAGATAATATAGCCTTTATAGGGAGGGAAATGGTACGTGCCCCGGAAACAGACCAGGCTACTTGGCCATGGAATCGCCTTTGATTGAAATGTTCTATAAAAGTTACAGTTCTCTGGCGTATGTTCTTGTACCTAAATGTATGTCAATTCAAATCTTTATGCTACCAAGCAAGACATGCCGTAAACGGTGGTAGATTATGGTGAAAAACCTAACTAGATGAAGCAAGGCATTTCTCCTGTCTGGTACTACCGCCTATCGACCGCGACGAGTACTGCAGAATATTGGCCAGTGTTGGTATATTTTCAGCCACTGGTTAGCGTAAACGTTACTTATATGATCTTATATAGTCCCTACCAGACCCTTCTATTGGCTGGAAAAATTGTAGAAATTAGCTCGAGCAACAATGCACCCCTGTAATATCGGCCATATTTGGCCAATGTTTTCTATCATCTTTTAAAAAAAAATCCCGCACAGGGCTGTTAGACTTAGAGACTATTTAATATTAACTACACAGGTGTGAAAAAATTATTGTTTCGCTATAAATGATGGTGTTATTTCTAAACCATAGTTTAAAACTGATAGAATATCATCTCCTAATTCCCTATCGTTACATGAAATTATCAGTTTCCAATAGCAATCGGGCCACAGCTTTCCCCACTTTGAATACGCATGCATGATTGAATGCCAAAAATTGTGACTGTACTTGCAAGTACTGTAAAACGTTATTAGAACAGTCGCAACCATTTCTGAGCCTGTTTTAGACGGTATAACACAGTTAACACCCAGAGGCAAAATGTTACATTATCTATCAAAATTATGCTTACTCGGGTCACTGGCACTGTGTCTTTACCTGTCCTCACGGACAGTATTTATAGATGGTTATCTGTCACGTTACCTTTCAGAAAGAATTTTAAAAATCGGTTCGTTTGTTTAATTGCAGTGTTATATGAAAAATGTGAGCATAACCTAGGGCTGCAAGTCTAGGTAGAATCGGCCGAATCAGGACGCCGTCGGGACGGTTGTGGACATAGAAGGTATGCATGCGGAAAACGACCCAAATGTCACCAAAAACAACATCAAACAGTGGCTCGAGATGTTTTGTATTTTCACGGGGCGTGAAGATACAGAGCTTGCAAACCAGATCAGCGGAAACAGGCTTGGCGGCATAGTGCTTTTGGCCTTGGGCACCCGGAAACAGATCTTCCTTTGATCTTTGCCGACGTGCGCTTTGATGTGCCGCCGTGGGCGTACCGATCGATGCGGACCGCCCTGCCTGACATTATGCAAATGTACAGTCGTGATTGACGTGTTATGCTAATTACTTGCGATATTTGGCGGGAAGTGAATGACCCTGAGTACGACGATTATTTGGGAACGAGACGTGGCCCTTTCAGAGTGCAGCGATACAATAAAATCCTAAAAATCAAGATTATCGTCTGATATAAGAATAGTTTCTTCTATTTACCTTTTTAATCAAATAATGCATACAAAATTACTGCTCCATGATCTTTCAAAACACAGCATTGCTCGTACATACCCTAATTTTTGTGGTAGTTCCCAAAAAAATTACGTTTGCATTGGCATGCGTTCTGGGTCACATGATGATAACATGGAGAACGTGTCGCAGGGATTCCTTCTTCTCTCTTTTCTTTGAATCTCGGTGTCAAGTTCGCCGTCCTGTTGAGTCCGACAGAGATCGTTTACCTACACCTTTTGTTTTGATCGATATTCAAGAACTCTCCACGGATCTTTCGATTTCTTGACAGCCACGTGAAAGAAAGAAACAGGTACGTTTATATACCGGTTTGTCACCGAATGCTGCTGGTTACTCTTTGTCAAAATAATTTTGTGAAACCATAATTTCATATCCCCCCACTAATGGCTGAAAATTAGTGCAAGTCATGTTTGTGTTGTAGGCATAGAGTTATTAAAATAGACAAAACCTCGTGATATTTAGGTCACAAAGATATACACTACTCTGGGTTTTATCATGATGTATAATTTAATATGCAAAACGTCACACCACATTCCTTAGGAGTAGTAACAATATGTAACCTTTTTGTATGAATGTAAAATATTTTTCGGTTGTTCATTGTCCCGTGTTTCCGTTTTTCAATAAAATTTTAAACCTCGTTTGGCAGGTTAGATCGGAGGTAAATATAATCAGTACCACATGGGTAAACATTACGCTGGGGTGAAGAAGGGACAAACCAGTAAAGATCAGGGGGAAGACGGGGGTTATCTTTCAATAGGGGCAAATGCTGTAAACGTTCACGAGGGGAAGAAAACTTGAGATGGATCAAAGAAGATGTCTGTAGATTATATAATGGCCATTAGAGAAAAAAGTAGACATTGAAGCAATACTATATTATTTTTGTCTGTCCATAAGGCAGTTTGACACCCCTCCATGATCCACAATGAACTGTCCCCTGTCATTTTATTTTAGAGGGGGAGGGGCAAAGATCATCATCAGGACAAAGATGGACTCTTAAAAAATTTTATCAACGTAAAGTGGCTTGGAGAGATATGTTTCTAATATCAACATGTGATTATAAATTTTATGCTAAATTCAGGAAGGCTGGCTACACTTGACCCTTAATTCAGAAGCCACCTCCCTTTTAATTTTGGGAAAATAAAATTAAAGAAATTCTAAGGCATGCAGTCCCTTACCAGGTACTTGGGGAAGCCATATTCTGTTTTTAAGATGGTTCCTGACAGACAAGTGCTTTACACACTTTAAGGTAATCTCAGCCTTAAGGATTGCAGGGGTGAAAAAGTCAATTTGATGTGATTTAAAATCTTCTTGCTCCAACAGACAATTAACAACGCTTGGTATTGTTCAAAGGTCAAAGTCCAAAGATACACACCAGACAATTTAAATATTGTTGATTGACAGAGAAGTTTGCGGCACTTAGCCGAATGAATCAAAAGTCCACAATATCTTTGAGTAATCGCAGTTCAAACAGTCTATTTATTTATATCGGTTCAAACAATATCGGTAGTGGCTAATCAACAATGGATGACTGTATATAGGTTTGATGGGTTCAAGACAAAAGTGACCACAGGTTTAATGAGTTCAAAGTGACCACAGTAAAAAGTAAATATACCTGTAATATTACAATACAAGGTTTACCAGACTACCAGTGCAAGGTTGGAAGAAGTTACAGTATAAAGATGCAGAAAGATCTGGAATCAAGCTGTGTATTAAACCTAGAACGGTCTACGTGGTCAGATTCATGTGCAAGTAACTTCCAGTGACAGTGTTACATTTAATTGTATAAGGTAACAAAGAACACATGATGTGGAGTCATCACCCTTTGGCATGGTTTGTAGCATTCCTACCACACTCAGCTGTAAGAGGCATTCATCGTGGAGGGGAAGATACCAAAATTGGGAGCACCAATCTAGAGGGTCCGTGGACCAGAAAATTTTGGAAAATTTTTACCCGTTTCCTACTTTTTGAGAAGTAAATTTCAACTCAAAGGTGTGAAAATACATGCTGTATACAAGTTCATATTCATACAACCTGAACTTGGGAACATTTTTCTATGTAAATAGTAAATTCATTCTGACAAAGCTCATTGGACACCCCTCCACATACATGAATGCGTCCACTGTAAAAAAAAGAAGAAAAAAGGCATCGCATACTGATGGTTACACTATTGACTGGCACCTACCCAAGTTTAACACACTTCAACTCCACCGGGGAAACTCATAGTCCATTTCAAACCCATCATGGAGAAACTTACACCAAAGGTCAACACCCTGTGGGATGCTGTTTCATCATTACTGTTCATTAATAGGAAGTACGTTACTGCCTGGCTGCCGAATGATTGGTTAGGAAAAGAATTTCCAACACAACTGTATGCCTAACACTTCCTTGTGACGTAGATGCATGATGCACTTCCCACAGGCTGCGCTCTCTGCCAAAGTTGTTGTGAGTAGCTCTTTGTCAAAAGTGTATTGCATCACTCTTTGCCAAAGTTCTTGTGTGTCGTCCTTTGCCAAAGTTGTTGTGAGTAAGAATGGGCCCACGCAAGAGCACTAGAGTTTGTGATAAAAGGAAGAGTTTAAAACAGAATACTTCAATCAGCTTGTAAGCTGTGCAGTAGTACATAAGTTGTACTGTGTATCCTGAAGAAGAGGAAAGAATTCGAACAGTGCGAAACTGTATGTATCACAATATCCTGTAGTTTTCTCTTTCGTTTAGTCAGGTTATTCAAATTGTTGAAATGTAGCATACTTGTGAATGAATGCAACATTTTGTTGCGACAAGAACTTGAGTTACAGTGGTAGTGAGTGGCAAGGACCTCTTTGTGTTCTTGCTTTCTGTCTATAACTGTTTACAACAATCACGTTTTGGACTGTATTCTAAGTAGTCTTGATCAAAATCGTATATTTCACTTTAAACAAGGTGTTTTGAAAGTTATGTTTTATTGACTGCCTACAGGACTCACAGCCCTTTTGCCAAATCACGCTGAAAGTTTAACTTAAACTTTAAGGCCCGGTAACATATGTCGTATGATTGTCATACAATTGCAAAGTGAGGGCATTCTTGAGATACATGTGTTGTACAGAATTCAGTTATCTTGGTTCGGAAAAGGCTGTCCTAGACCTTTGTTGGTACATGTAGTTGGTTCTCTCACAGCCTGCTTAGATGGGATCAAAATTGTACGACAAATGTCACCGCGCCGTATGGACTGAGTGTTTTGAAGTGATGAATATTTGGGATTTGGTTGTTTCTGCAGCAGAATCTGTACTTAACTGGTAAAACCCTGAGTCACAGTTAAAAAAGTAAGGGTAAGCTCTATCAGGGCTTAACGTCCCTGGGCTGTCCCCTTTATCGCTGACACCCGCACCTCATATAACAGATGGATCTGGACTGTTGATAGAGACAGTCTTCAAGACATGGTTTTGTAGGTGTTAGTCGGCGCGTCTACAGTTGCAAGTATACAGGTGTGTAGGTGGCAAAGAGACTACATTTAGGATTAGAAACTCCATTAGAATTAAGTTACCAAGTGGTTTAGTGTTAAAGTATAAATTTTCCATATAAATCAGCCAGTATATCGTAAAGGAAAGGGCCAGTTTCTGGCCTGAGCACGTAGGCAGGTAGGCAGGCATATCGTTCTTGTAATACAGCCTTAAGAAAATTTACCCTGCCGACATTTCTGTTGGAGCTGAATGGACTCTTAAATACTCCTAATGTGAAATAACAACTTACCATGAGTAAAGGTGTATTGAATGTTGCATTGACAAAAATGATAGACATAGAGTAACTATCCATTGATAGAAGACTTAATTTTCAATGTACAATGTTATTTTCAAAGTTTGTTCCATCTTTTGTGTGTTGTTTTTCTACTCTCCAAGCAGAGGTTGGTGGAGAAGATTGCGACCGTTTTCTCCACCAACCTCTGCTTGGAGAGTACTGCAAATGCGGAAATGTACGCGGTGGTTTTATGTTTGCGGTTTTCACGGTGACCATTTCACCGCCAACTTAAACTAAGTTCAAGCCACCGCGAACATTTATGTCCAATACTGTAGCAGTATGTGACTATAGCACTGCCGAGAACTTAAGACCACCGCGAACATTTATGTCCAATACTGTAGCAGTATGTGACTATGCCACTGCCGCGAAATTGAAACCACCGCGAACACTCAATTTTCCCCTTAACGCGAAATAAAAACCACGCGAACTTAAATGCATTTACAGTATTGTTTATTGTACATTGTCAAATGTATATATGATATCAAGGCCACAACAATCAAATTTTTGGTTTATTAGATTTTTTTCAAAAGATTAATTGAGTGGATATGAATCAATCCATGGAATTGAATTCATCATAATATTTCAATAGAAACCTTTCTTAACTTTTTCTATTCATCTTGAGGTGTTCACATGTATACATGTAATATTTTTCCAGTTTTATCATCCATTATTTATTAAGTCCATTAATTTTCTACAAAAATCCAGGAACCAAGAAATAACTTAATGTGTGATAATCCTGCTTCATCCAGCATAATCATGATTGACAGGTTGAAAAATCGTTTTATTTTCACGTCTTAATCTACCAGGAGAATATGGTAAGACTGTGTTGCCATGGTAACTGGTTACCATCACTTTGATAGATTGCTGCTCCAGTTAAGTACTAGTCTACAAGCAGCCTCCTAAGGCAATCACCATATCAATGGTTCTATCAAAAGTTTTAAAGGAGGCCAAAAGGTATGGTCGGGAATCCTACTATGCTATGCTAAATATACCAAAATGTATAGTCTCCATCGAAATTACATTAGTCCGTCATAATTCACCGCTATATTATTACTAATATTAGTTTGAAAATCGCGGCATACGCCGCCGCCCGGTGACCTCGGTTGACCTCTACTGCCTCGTGACCCCGCGTGACGACCGTGTGACGTCACAGGTCTTACATTCAGTGGGAGAGCGGATATCAAAGCAGCTAGCAAGTGTTGGTGGTGGTGGTGGTCACGTGGGACGCTCAGACCTGTGACGTCATGCGGGGTCACGAGGCAACCGGGGTCACCGGGTGGCGGCGTATGCCGCGATTCAAATTAATAATTTAGCCGTAAATTATGATGGACTAATGTAATTTCGATGGAGACTATACTTTTTGGTATATCTAGCATAGCAAAGTGGGATTCCCGACCATACCTTTTGGCTTCCTTTAAGTAGCAATGGGTTAGTTGCTGATGTCGACCCTTTTTAGTCTCGAGCTCCCCATGAGACAGAAATGACAGTGAGCTACACTGGTTAGGCCCTAGATTCTTATATATTTAGACCGGTAAGCCTCAAAACATATGACTGCCAGCTGGTACTGTTCATTTTCCGAACTAGTCCACTGATTTTTCGGTGCGGTTTTTTCTGACTTTTTGAAAACTTGCACCTGACCCTGTTCACTCCCTGAAACTGTGTGCACCAAAGTACAAACTTTCCTCTGAGATTCTGTTTTCATGTTGATTTTCCAATCTAGCATTTTTTAAAGAATTCCGTTAACCAAGAAATTAAATTGGTGTGGCCTAAGAAATACGGTTTTATACCGGTGCTATGCACTGGTACCAACCCCTATTGGAGGCCTATCCTTTAAGGCTTAGCCCCCTATTTTGGTGTGAAGTGACCACGACACACTTTCAGGTTAGGTATGTTTCACATGTTCATATCTTTTGACCCCGTTTATATTGAACTGAAGAGATTTCGTTTCCATTTTGCCATTTCCAATATATTTCAAAAGAAATCTTGTATGTAAAAATAGTTATAAAATGTAGATTATAATTGCTGTATGTAAATGTTCTTCCCTTCTTTTGATAATGTCATTCTGCAGTATTTATAGCTTGTTTGTCACAAGAAGTGAGTAATGAGGACAGCGTTATTTGGAGTCCTGCTGCACACACATTTAGGTCATTGAGATCTCTTTATAGAGATGCATGCCACGGTGATTATAATCCCACAAAAGGTGGTACGGTACAGCCTCTATTATCACACGACTCTCATGACTATGAGGCTTAATTTGCATAGTTACACCACCTATAATCACAATATCAACTGATCTCGTCAAGAGTCTTTAGTTAGTGTACAGGCACTCGAGCAGACCACGGAGAACGTGACCGCCTGGTTAATGTAACGGTTCCTCCTTTCTCTTGTGCATGTAAAGGGACCGGATAGCGATCATGGCTCTCGAACAGGTCTCGGACTATCTCAACCAGATGACAGAAGGTAGGGAGAGTTGGAAGAAAACGTTGCATGTTGGGGTGCTTCTTTCCAAGCTGTTCTGTGTTCGCTTTTAATGTTGGCTTTGGGTTCATCTGTGTTGTTAAGTCCCTGTCACACATAGACCACTGTGGCCTCCTGACCTTCCCCGGACCATACTTGGAAGTACGTCTTGAGCAAGGTCATCTGTGGTTAAGAGTTGGTCAGTGAGGTTGCCTACCAGTCTTTAAAAGTTGTCAGAGCCAGCTGACTTTAAATTTCAACAAATCAAACTCGGAAAAGTCCAAATTTCCTCTTAGATGCAACCAAAGGAACCAACCAGAGCTACGGATACATGGATTCCAGGCTACTCATAACCCAGTACTGACCTACCTTGGTTGGCCTAACCCAGTACTGACCTACCTTGGTTGGCCTAACCCAGTACTGACCTACCTTGGTTGGCCCAAGGACATTATAATGTCCTTGGTTGGCCTAACCCAGTACTGACCTAGCTTGGTTGGCCTAACCCAGTACTGACCTACCTTGGTTGGCCCAAGGACATTATAATGTCCTTGGTTGGCCTAACCCAGTACTGACCTAGCTTGGTTGGCCTAACCCAGTACTGACCTACCTTGGTTGAGAAGTGGTCAGGAGTGTCCTTACAAGTGTCCTGAATGTGTGACAGGAGCTTCCGCAATGCCAAAAGTTTGCCCCGGATGCTTGTAAAGCTATATTAATATGTTTACATAGCATGTACCAGGGTGCACAATAAACTTTCCTTTGTGAATAAGGAGCTGTCTTTTTATTAACCAGTCTGAAATCTTTAGCGCTCAGCACTATTGTTGATTACAAACCATTTTTCAATGAAGCTAAGCTCTTTAGTTTCTCCTAATATCATTATTATGATTATTATCTACAGAAGATGTTAATGTGTCCTTGGTGCAGATTATAGTTCGAAGTATGAGATCGTTGCCTTGTTTGTAAAATAGAGCACAGCTATGAATTACTATTGATCAATAAATAAATCATGTCCCTTACTTAATCACAGATTCACCTACTGATTACCCAATATCAAATTAAGTTTCCTTCCAAAGTTTTCTTAATCTGAAATGTATTTTGTAGCCTATATACATTCTGTTGGCTTGCTTTTGTCCTGTTGTGCATGTTTTTATAACTTTCTGTTACATGGTGATGTTTCCTTACCTCTACCTGTCATTGGCATTCAAACTAACCTTTTGAGTCTAATGAATTTTATAGTTAATGAATGATCATAATTCTCATTCCAATTTTGCATGCTTCTTGCATGTTTTTCTCTGCATGTTTTTATGTTGTCGTATTAATACAATATATAAAATTTATGTACTTTGTAGCTATAGATTGTGGCGTCAGTGTGGTGCAACAGTTGGACAATAGGTCACGGGTTCCATGCTCACCATGCCCTGACGTTGAGCCCTTGGGAAAGGCACTTTACACGACCTTCACTGGCGGTGGAGTGACACCCACCGAGCCTGTGAGCAGTGTGCGACAAGAAACACTACATATTTGGTTGCCGATATGCCAACATCTAACACATTTGCCACCAAGAACTGTACAATAATATAGATTGTTATGGTTTATGTTTTTAGTTTTGTCATGCAGACTTAGTTATTTGAATCATTCACCAATACACATGTAGCAGATTATGACTGGCGAGCTAGGGAAAGACGTAATGTATGACAAAGTTGATATGTTACCAGAAAATATTCTGAAGGACCACCTGTCCACACTTTTAGATTTTACCGTATCTGTTCTTTGAGCCAGGTCTTCTTTGGCAGTTTTGACTTTATGAAAAGTCTCAAAAGCACACCTGAAACACTGTGGCCAGACTTAATACTGTTTGGAGATTACACAGTACCTGAGTGGTCTTAACAGGTAGCTGATAAGATATTGTAATGAGTAGATATTAACAGGTAGCTGATAAGATATTGTAATGAGTAGATAATGGTATCCGGAGAAGTGACATGTGGGGGCAAAGTCCACCTGAAGAAAGGGAGATTCAGCATAACTCCAGTTAACTCCAGAAAGGAAACTTCAAGTTGGCACTTTTTTTTGTGGAAGACAAAAGTTTGCAACGTTTTTTCCAGACACAGGTAGGGCTGAAGCAACACAATTTCAGGTTTAGTCAGACGGAGAATGATAGCAACTTGGAAGAGGATGAATTCTAAGAACAAGGAGCCGCCATATGGCAAGGTTGGGAGAAGGCAGTGAAATAGACTACACTAATATGCCCTGGAGTCTTCTTCTTGTTTCATGTTTTTAAAGATTACTTAAATCAAGTCCTATATAATGTCCTTGCTTAATAGATATATAACTGTTCTATTCTCGTTATTACTACCATCGTCGGACATAAAATGTGCTGCATTTTTCAAAGACAAAGGCAATCTTAGAAACTTTTCAGACCTCTCCCACAGTATCATCCTAAAAGCCAGTTTAATGGGTGAAATGATATTTTGGGCTTAACACAGCGAATCATGTGAATGTGTACCTGGTCAGTAGTCATGTAATATTGGCCATGTATAAGGCCATTGACCCTAGCTGTCTAGACATAAGTGTAGACATTTGTTCCGTCTTTTGTTTAGAGAACCAGCTGTGTAAGGCTTCAAGGTCATCTCCCAACTCTATTTTGTTCTCCTTCACTGCGAGGTCAAGTTTACAACAAAAACATCATCGTTTGTTATACATGTGTTGATTCATATTTTTTGTTGATCTGATCTTTAAACATTTATGCAAAAGATAAAGTCTTACAGTACATATTGTTTTTCATTCATCTCAGTAGGCCATATTTTTATTGCTTTTTTTTTAGTTCAATTCTTCAGTTGCTTAGCATAGTTTAAAGTGCTGGTACTGACACGCCCCCCTACAGGTATATCTTTACATGGTCTGGGAATTTTTAACTTGGAGCCAAGTGGATCAACAAGTTTGATTAGAGCGTCTGATTGGCTCTCATTGTATGGACCCACCCATTAATGACTGGGGGCAGCGTTACGGGGGTGTGTAGAACCAGTTTGTTCAGACCAAAGGTCATTTTACCTGAGTCCTTTGACGCAGCGTGTGTCTTGCTGTTGTAGGGTGCTCGCCCTGTAAGTATCGAACAGTTCTTACCCACTTTCTTCAACATTTCTTACTGCCCAAGGAGGAACAATAGTCTGTTTTTCGTGGATGTTCTATCCCTCACTGCTAGAGATCAAATACTACAGGTATACCTTACAACATTACAAAGCGAGTAATGTCAGCCGATATGCACACTATGGAGAATTTGTTTTTCTACCAAGCCTTTTAAATTTCCAAATATTTTTGGCATACTGTTTGTAGCTGTAATTAATGAAGTAATGATTGTTTCGCGGATACCTAAAGATGTGTGCTTTTTATTGACTTTTAGCTAAGATACAGCGTAGTTTATTCTGGTAAATGGTTGTACATGGGAAGAAATGACAGATGTTTATAAAGTGAGTACATCTATTTGGAAAGGTAGATATCTGGAGATGTTCCCTGATCTTGGTCTGATCATGCTAAAATGTACATTTGAGGTTGATTGCTATGCAAAACTTGAGATTTCAAGGAATGGTTATTATATCATATTCAATTCGAAAGCTACCGCGGCTGTAAATTTTAGGTTTGGAAGCTATCCTGTGTGGATGTGCAGTGTTACTGTTACTGTTAGTGATACCATGAAAACCTGGGTGAGAAAATAGTGCTGTTTAGTTTAGGAGGGTTAAGCTAAAAAGACAACATTGTTAAAGAGCAAAGCAAATTCAATTAACTTAATTAAGTCCCAAAATTGCATCACATCCTGTTGGTAGATGACACCGGTAAAACAATTCTACAAAATATTCCATAGAATTCGAAAGAAATATGGAAAGCAAACTAACAAGAGAACAGGATCAGAAAGAAGGACTAAGGAGTAGGGGGGAGCAAGACTTTTTTTTGTTTTTGTTGTTACAGCAACGATTTTATGTTATTTAAAGGCCTTATGGGTCACTAATGTTTTAGGTCATACAGTAGCTAGATGCATCTCGACCAGATATTATTTGCCAGCCAGACTTTGGCCAGGGTGTTACTGATAGCTCTTCCCATTATGATCTACTGGCCAGACTAAAGTACAAAGTCTAAAGATCAACTCTTTTAAACTCTCCCGAACTGCTTGATGGGCACATAGTTTTGTTAGCAGGTTTAGGAACTGGGTTATGTTTGATCCAAGCTGGTGAGTAAGAAATGTTGGCTAAGGATTCAGGTTTCTTCTAGCCTGGACGGATTTCTTAGTGTGGGAACATTTCTGATACAGATTTTGATATACCTTCCCGGTTAATTTAACAATCCCGACTTTGTCTTACATGTATATTGTATGTAGCTTTCATGTCAAGTATAAACATGCTTGCGAGGGAGTTTTGCTCAGGTTGCATCATCTGAGGAAAGTTCTAATGAACATATCAAGGCACAGACGCAGTCAAAGTCCAGGGTGGAATTGAAGGGCAAAGTCCGAGGAACGACAGGCTGCCTTTGTAACGGTTATTTACAAGCTTGTTTTTCACCGTGGACATGTGATTTATTCTCCATTTGTCACAAATCAGACGTTTTTATTTGACTGCGATGAAAAGAGCTAAGAGAGGACAACAAGTGTTGTTACAAAGAATCGTACGATGTAGTTTCCCACATGTTGAAATAACATTGCCCTGGTTTACCTGCACCACTTAGGCCACACCAATTGAATTTCTTGGTTAACGCATTTTTTTTTAAATTTTAGCACGAGGGCATCATTGAAACAGAAGGCTGGGGTGAAAACTTGCACCTGACCCTGTTCACTGAAATTGTGAGCACCAAAGTACAAACTTTCCTCTGAGATTCTGTTTTCATGTTGATTTTCCAATCTAGCATTTTTTTTACAATTCTGTTAACCAAGAAATTAAAATGGTGTGGCCTTATCCTCATTGTCTTTTGCTTCATCAAAAAGCATTTTGTGGATGTACATACAGGTCGTTGTAGTATATTGAATCTTGTAGCGCAAGGATGCTACTTGGAAGAATGCTCTTCGCATTTTGGGACCCCTACTGACCCAATGTCGCCCTAATGTTGCAGGCTGGTTTTATCCTTGGCCAATAATATTGCAGTTTTCAAATCTCAAATCTTTATTCGTCTAAATCAACATCGCAGAAGTACATATAGTTCATACAAAAACATGCACTTCTGAATTACGTTGATCTTACACAAAATATCGTTACACACAATATGGCACAGCAACAACTATGACGCAGTCTGCAAGAGGAGAAAATTTCTATACATGATTATTTCAAACAACAATCACAATGTATAGCGACGTCCATGCTGCAAATATACACTGTCGTTGTGATGTGAGAACTCACTGAAAATCATCGCCGGGATTTATGTAGGCTCGCAAAACTAAGGGGATCATTGTACGGCACTTTTTGCATGGTTTCAAAATGCTCAAAGTATGAAGTTACTGCACAAATGTGCTTAACAGTGTTATCAAATGTCACTACCATAAAGATTTCAGCATTATTTCATTTCCATTTTTTGGGCACTAATATTGCTTTGGTTGCCTTTAAGAAATGTTTGTTTTTGGCTACAATTCACAATTGAAGTGTTTGATCTACTTTTTTCCAGATATGAGCGAGCTGACCAAGTATCTGGGCGACAACCACAGGGCGTTAGGCCTGGGCGTCGGAGCTGCCGTCGGTGCCGCCACTCTTGGGTATTATCTACTGTCCCCCCCACGCTCACTCATGGAAGCTCCCATAGACCTCAACAGGCAGTCTGTAGAAGTACCGGTAAGGCATCCTACATGTAAATTCAACACAAAAAGTCTAGGAACTTGATTTCGGTCGATCATATTTCCGTTGATACATTATGAATTTCATTGTGTATCATATACGGTAAATGCAGAAATGTTCACAGTGGTTTTATGTTTGCAGTGCGAACTTAAAACTACCGCGAAACTTTTTTCCCACCTATGACTGTTGCGTAATGTTGTTTCAAACGCGAACTTAAAACCACCGCGAACACTCCATTTTCTCTCTACTGCGAATTAAAAACCACTCGAACTTAAATGCATTATTTCTATTACAGTATCATTTGAAAACTTAATGCCAGAGGGCTCTTTACTCATGGATTCCTACAAAGGCTGAAAATCTTATGCAAAAGCACAAACATGTAGCTTTGCAATAAAACATTATCTAATTGTGAGACCTATAATTTTTGTACATTCTTTTGTGCTAGTATTTGCACAATCCTTTTGAATAGAATGTTTGTGGCAACTTTTCACAAATCTTACAAGTATGATATTGCATATGTCTCTTGTCAACTTTTTACTGGCAGGGAGGAGAGTATGCTAGGGTCTCTGTGCTGTGCGAAGATGGGAAGTTAGCTGAATCCCTTTGTGGTGACATCAACACACTTTACGAGTGCTTTCAGAGGGGCTTGAAGGTGTCTGGTAAGTTTAAATCCTTCTTCTTTCATAATAACAATACAACTAGAAACCGTAGCTGTATTCACTCCCGACTATAAAAAACTAGTGCACCAAGGCATAAACCTGGTCCCCAAGTTAATCATATTTTTGAAAGATACTATAACCAACAAATAGACCCCTTTCCAAATAACGCGGCCATTTTGAATCTAGCGCGAGAGCGCGTGGTTCGAGCGCGGGAAAGCGCGGGAAAAGTACACACCCGGTAAGTCCGAGCCAGCGGTAATGGCGTCCACAATAGAAAGCAGCGTTGAGTCATCTTCGGCGGCGAGATGTTCTCCTCCTCGGTGAAATCCATCGATATATTTGCATGGCACAAGTAGATGATATTGTTGTGGACACTTGGACTCGATATCGGCCAGTAAAATTGTGAATTTCTGCTACTTTTCCACAGTTCCTGCCGGGATGTTGAGCGCGCGCTACAGTGATAGAATGCTAAAATGTTTACACCGCGTGCTTGTAGTTTCCCTAGTAATGTTAGCTTGAGTCAAGAAAAATCCCACAAAACATTTGGAAAGGGGTCTATTAAGATTCTGTAGCCTCATTTTAGCTTATTACGAGCATTTTATGAGGCTAGAAACTTGAATAAATAACTCCAATTTCTAGTCATTCCTACACAGAGTTAGTTTCAATAACACTACTCCATTACATATCGGCATTAAAGGAGCAAAGATACGATGTCGTTGTATGATGAGAACTGATAGAAAATCCAAGCCCTAGTAGACTGATCCTGACTGTCTATCACAATTAGCGGTTCGACCAATGAGAGAGTGACTGCATGTCCGTCAAATCTTTGCATTTTTATGTTTTAATTTTGCATATCTACGTTTTGACGGAGGTGGGCGGGGCTATGGTATCGGTCTATTTACACTAGGCGCATGAAACTAAAAGATCACCATGTAGCTTATTTTTGTGCCGCTTTTGAGCACTTTTGATAAGAAATCCGCATACAAATGTGGTTAACAGTGGCATTAAATGTCCATTTCATAAAGATTACAATAACTAGAATATTTCCAGTTTTCAAGCCTCATAAAATGCTCTGGGTGCCTTTAAAGGGATTTGGATTCATACAGATCTTTAGTACACAATGCAACTCCAGTCTTTGTCAAGGAATGGGTGGCTGCACGGCTGTTTTCTATATCAATCAATTAATTAATCAATATCCTTTTTTTAAGTATGTCTCCTTGCCACCATATTATGAACATGCGACTCGAGACTCAAACAGTGGAAAGAAACTCAACAATCAGTCATTTTCTTTACAGACAATGGTCCGTGCCTTGGTTGGAGAAGCAGCCCTGATGGTCCTTATGAATGGATAACATACGGCGATGTGAGTTGTGCTTGTTTTTTGTTGTAGTCATACATCTGATATACGAAATGCCTAAAAAGAAAGATTCTGAAACAATTTTAACATGATTGCAAAACATTATATGGTAGCCGACTGTATTGCATAATTGCAATTCCAATAAAGTACAAAAATGTTATTAGTTTTAAAACTCTGCAACTCTTTAAAGAATATCGATGATGTACAATTTTATCATCTGTGTTTTGCATATACATGTCTACCTCTTTGGCTCTTTGCGTCATTTATACATGTACGGCTAAACAATACCCCCATTTTGGCCTACTGAGCCACTGTATTGTTACTCACAAGCAACTAAGGCCTGTGTTGTACTGTACAAAACTTGTGTAACGAGCTATCTGCCACCAAAAAATCAAGACTACAGCACGTCCAGGTCAAAAGATACAAAAATGGAATTTCTGCTGCAGTACCAAGGTCACATACCAGGGGGCCCAAAATCGACCTTGAATTTCGGCTTCACAACACCCGCCCACGTACTAAATATCATTGTAATCCATCAAGAGGTTCTTGAGTTATGCTGACTACAGTAGTCCGGAAACACAAACAAACAGACAAACAAACAGACAGACACACCCAAAACAATATCTCCATTTTTCATTTCATGGAGATAATGAGGAATTCTGTTGCTTGACTTGCAGGTTGCTGAGAGAGCACATAATTTCGGTTCGGGACTGTTGGCCAGAGGTCTGCAACCCAACCCAGAGACTTTCCTCGGGATTTTCTCACAGAACAGGGTGGAGGTAGGCTGAACTCCAACGTCATACATTTGTTGTAGTACATTTGCAGTCATGCAGGGCTCCAAATACTATAAATTATTTTATTTTTGAGAAGACTTAATTTCACGGTAGAAGGAGGATTTCGCAGTGTTTTGAATTAGCTCGTGAAATGATTCTGTAACACAGTTAGTGCTGTATACCTAAACCTGTGTTCAGGTCCAGATTTAGATCCAGAGGTTCTGGTTCAGGTCTGGACTTATAAAGTGCTAAAATATTTTTTCCTGTTACATGTAAAATTGTATATTGGCATAAGTCTTATATGCAAAATTATATGCAGTTAGTAATAAACACAATATTTCATTAAAAAACACAAAAACAGCAATGTTTTCATATTTCACGATCTAAGGAAGGTTTAAGATGGTTTAAAACAAAAAGGAGAGTATAAGCGAGATTTTTTTTTAATTTCAAGTCAAATCAAGTTTAGACTTGTTTCCATACGTTTAGGTTTTTTTGGACTTGAACCTAAACATTAGGTCCAGTCCGGATCAGGTCCGGGGTTTAGCTATGTAACACTAAACACAGTTAGTAAAACATAGGAAACGCTCATCTGCAATGTCATAAAGTTGCTGTGGAGAGGTCACCAAAAAAGGTTAGGGTGTTAGCCTCGGACATCAAGCCTCTGCACTGAAAAGAACCCAACACATTTATCGAAAAGAGTAAGGGTGGTCTGGTGTGCTTAGCTAGAAATGTGATCCATAGCGAAGCCATATTGCAGTACTTGCTACTTGAAAAAGCACCTCAATTGAGGATGCCAAAAGAAGAAGAAAGATCCTGAGAGTTAAGATGTTGCTTGTCGTTTCAGTGGACGGTGACAGAGCAAGCCTGTAACATGTACAGTATGGTGATCGTGCCTCTGTATGACACACTGGGACCACAGGCTGTCACATACATCGTCAACCAAGGTATGTTTAAGGGAACAATTCATGATCAGGGACCTTCTAGAAATATGAGAGTATGATATTACTATTCGTAAAACCCACGAAGGTGGCTCCCTCCTATGAGTGACTCAAACATTTGTGGTAAATACCATATATTGTTAAGTTTAAACACTGCATAATGTACAATATGTACACTCATATTTAGCTACAAAGTTCATGAAATATATTATATTACAGGACATGAAGATCTTGAAATGGGATAATGTATAAATAAAATTTATATATATATCTACATGTATATACAGAATACAACACAGGGTATTCCATATCACCCTAGGTTCCAGCCCGACCGCGGAAGGGCTGGGACCGAGGGTGATGCGGAGTACAACTTGCAAATTGTTGTACGTATTTTATTTATGTCATACCTTGGTCATAGCCACCCGAGAAAACACACATTTCAATGCGGAATGCGTCAGATGTTGAGGGAGTTTTGTGTCCTTGGGAGCAAGAAACTGTAACAACATTGATTCTAACCTCCGAATCTGGTATTTGAATTTTGGACGGCGGCGCAACCGGCGCGCTCGAAATGCATTCTAAATATTCTATGGAAGCCCATGTGATACAACTCTAGAACCTCATGTGATACGGATATTTATCACACGGTCCGGAACATCCATATCAGGCCCAGGCATGACATAAATTTATATATCGGGCAGGCTGACTACTCTCTCTTCGCAGCCAGGGGCTGGATTGTGAGGAGCCCACAGTTGGTAATGCTAGTTATACTGTGAAAAAAAGCTCTGATTCATTTTTTCACATGTTGGTTTATTTTTCTTATCTCTCTAGCGAAACTGAGCACCATCGTCTGTGACAAGTCCGACAAGGCCATCAAATTGTTGCAGAATGTCAAGAACGAGGGGATTTCCTGCATCAAGTGCATCATGGTCGTGGAGGCCATTTCCGAGGATGCACGAAAGATGGCCGAAGAATGCCATGTTGAACTCGTGCCTTTTACTGACGTTGAGGTAAGTTTGTGTGTTTTAACTCTTTGTTGAAACGTGGCGTCGTGTGGCGTAATGGATAGAACATTCGACTGTCGAACAAGGGGACCCCAGTTCGATCCCGGGCTGCCCCCAGACATGTCTGAACATGCGCCCTGACGTTGTGCCCTTTGGAAAGGCGCTTAATACATGTACAGCATGGTGATCGTGCCTCTGTATGACACACTGGGATGACTTCACTCAGATGTAAATGAGTACCTAGCTCATCTAGGGTTAGGGACGATAGGATGTTAAATGGAGGTCCCGTGTTTGGGGAGAGCCACACCCCGCGCACGTAAAAGAACCCACCACACCTTTCGAAAAAGAGTAGGGGCATGCCCCGGTGTGCGATGGCCCCAAAACCTACAGTCGGCCTCACATGGGTTCGCCCATAGTAATAGCCTCCGGCTAGTTGGGCAACCCTGGCATTTACATGCCAAACCAATAAATGAATAAATAAATAAATAACTCTTTGTTCACACGTTTTATGTACTTAATGACTGTGGAACATGAAGGATTTGCTATGTTCTTAATCACAAATGTCTATTTCTGTTTTTAGGAACAAGGAAAGCAAAAGCCACAAGAAGCTGTGGTGAGTATTAAACCTACAGAGCGTTTCTCCTCGTTCATCTAAAGTTGAAAATGGAATTTGTATAACTTTGCAAAAAATACAGTATATTATTACAGAATGCCATCAACTACATTGTACTCAATTCAATGACCCTAATTTTCAAGTTGTTTAATTTTTTCCTATTGTATCACCATTTCCCAGCCTCCCAAGCCAGATGATCTCTGCACTATTTGCTACACCAGTGGAACAACAGGTCAGTTTTCCCCCCTCTTTAGCCCAGTATGTACAATTTTGTTGCAAAGTTGTGGCAGTGTTACTACACCTCAAGGGAGTGTTTTGTTTATCAACCTTGTCTGTCTGTGTCTGTTTGTCTCTATGTATTTATGTATGTACACGTATGTATGTATGTATGTACACGTATGTATGTGTGTGTGTGTGTGTGTGTATGCATGTATGTATGTATGTATGTATGTAACGTTACAAGTATGTATGTGTGTGTTTGTGTGTGCGTTTGTGTGTTTGTGTGTGTGTGTGTGTGTGTATGTATGTGTGTGTCTGTGTGTGTATGTGTGTGTATGTGTGTTTGTGTATGTGTGTGTTTGTATGAGTGTGTGTGTGTGTGTGTGTGTGTGTGGTGTTTCTACAGTCCCAAATATACACAATGGAGCATTGCTATATACCCTCAATGGTGTTTTTTTTTGTCTGAGAGTCAGCCATCTTTGATTACCTTTTTTTCTAAATAGGTTTTTTTCTTCTATTTTCTATCCAGGGAACCCAAAAGGTGCCATGCTGTCACACAAGAACATTGTTGCAGCAGGAGCAGGTGTAGCCGTGACTTTTGAGGTGTGTGAGTCACTGTTAATCAGATTAGCCTAATTATTACATTTTTTGGGATAGATCTTCATCCAGTAATATGTTGACAGAGTCTTCACCATTGGAGCTGGCCTTTGGTGTTGAAGAGACACCTAGCAGGTTGCTTTAGAATGACAACTGGTGATCACAAATAATGCAGGGCAGATCACTAGTACACAGTCAGGTCAGTACTAACCCAAATTTCAATGTTGTAAATTCTTGATCTAACATAAAGTCACAAAGGTTTAGTCAATAATCATGCAAAAATAGGGGGTGGTCCAGCTCAACCTCATAGAACAGCTGGGAGTTCTTTAAAGGTGCCCTAAGCGATTTCAAGGGGTAAAACTGGAAATATTCTGGATAAGGTTATCTGTATGAAATTTTACTTCCCCATATCAGCACATTTGCATCATTATTTCATACTTTGGGCTTTTAAAAAGAGTGCAGCAACAAGTCGCAGAAGGGGTATTTCATTTATTGGTACCACCCAAAAATCAACCCAGAATCCAGCCGTAACCGTTTTCTGTCGACAATTTTCGGTAACTTCCGGTCGCATGACATCACAATGTCCGAGTACATTGAGACATGACCACGTGATTAATTGTCTGGAAGCGTTCGGGACTAATCGGTCAAAATCATGCATGTTCGGAAGATTTGAAATAATGGCTGGCCCCCCAAGTGCACAGATTTTCAATGAGTTCCCACCACACAACGACATTGCATACTGTATTTGCTCCATGATGGCCGATATGCAATGGGATAGTGTTAACTTGCTATGGATAGCAATCACTAGAAAATTGATTTTGAAAATACGACTTTTAACGCCCTAATATTGCTTAGGTTGCCTTTAATAAAGCCAACCTTTGACTCCTCTTTAATTTCTGATATGTCCATCTGCACTGTGAATACCAAACTGTACAGCTCTGTATTAATGCCAAATAAAGCTGGTGAACTGAACAAATTTTGACCAAACTGGGAAAGAATCCTTCCAGTTTCCCCAACACAAGAAGTCTCTGTGTTGGACCAAAATTTTCAAGGAAAGATTTTTAAGGATGTTAAAGGCATCCAGAGCATTTCATGAGGCTTGAAACTTGAATAGAAAACCTCCAATTTCTAGTCATTCCTACACATAGTAAGTTTTAATAACACTGTACCATTCCATATCGGAGCAAAGATACAATGTCGTTTTGTGGTGAGAACTGATAGAATATCCAAGCCCTAATAGACTGATCCTGACTGTCCATCACAATTAGCGGTTCGACCAATGAGAGAGTGACTGCATGTCCGTCGAATATTTGTATATTAATGTTTTAATTTTGCATTTCTAAATTTTGACGGAGGTGGGCGGGGCAATGGTATTGGTCTTTTTCCACTAGGCGCGTGAAACTTAAAGATCACTATATAGTTTATTTTTGTGCCCCTTTTGAGCACTTTTGATAAGAAATCCGCACACAAATGTGGTAAACATTGGCATTAAATGTCAATTTCATAAAGATTACAGCAACTAGAATATTTCCAGTTTTCAAGCCTCATAAAATGCTCTGGGTGCCTTTAAGTTGGCACTTTAATGCTATTTTCTTTGATATTCCCTGTATTGCCCAACTCTACCGTGACGTGTGCCCTGCATACAGACTGCAGAGCGCTCTTTGTCCTTTATAGCAGTAAGTTTCTAACAAAAAATAAATTATTATTTAGTCGTTGTGTTGAGTAGAATTTCTTTGACTGAAACATAGATCTGCATCTGTCATATATACTAGTCCAAACTGTTTATTTTTGTTTACTGTATATTTTATATCGCACTTAAAAATATACATACATAAGAAAGAAATACAAGGATAAATAAAACAGTGCAGGGCAGGCCAAAAAGCTTCTGCTTATGTAAAGCCTTTATCAAATCATAACATTTTTAGTTGATCAGTTATACAAAGGAAATAAGTTGGATGATAAACAAAATGAAACAATATAGAGGTCATGAGAACAATATACAGTAATAAAGAATTTACCATAACTTGATAAATCATACATGAATATGAATGTAGAGTAAACGAGAAGTATTAAACAAAGTAAAAGCAGTGGACTGCTATAAAACAAAGTGAATAATACTAATAAACAGTGGACTACTATTAAGCAAAAGAAAAGGAAACCAAATTAGGAAAAAGTAGGCTTACTTATAAAGTCAAATTTAGTGTGGAACTGTGACATCTCTAGATCTATACCTCCGACAGTGCACAGGAATCATGTCACTTTGTTTTTGCGGAAGATGGCATCCATGTTACTGTTGCCATATGTAAAAGCATGATTCAAAATATTTGAACATGCGGGCTCTACAAGACATGTGTGTTTGTAGTACATTGAGGATACTTGAAGATTTAAGACTCTATCTTTCCTTTAACTTGCAGCAAAAGTTCAAAATGACTCCAGAAGATGTCCACATCTCCTATCTTCCCTTGGCACATATATTTGAGAGACTCGTACAGGTGGGTTTGTGTCTTGTCCTAGTTCTAAGAAAATAGTTCCCCTTGTACTGAGATTAATGTATTGTTTTGTTTTGGTATGTCTCGTATTACTGTAGATTTTGAGAGTTTGTGGTGTTTTTATTTTTGTGGTGCCTCTTCACTGTGAAATCTTGACACAGCGAGTACTGTAAATGCATTTAAGTTCGCGTGGTTTTTATTTCACGCTAAGGCGAAAATGGAGTGTTCGCGGTGGTTTTAAGTTTGCCACAGCGCTATAGTTACATGCTGCTACAGTATTGCACAAAAATGTTCGCTGTGGTTTTAAGTGCACGATGAATCGGTCACCTCGAAAACCTCAAACATAAAACCACCGCGAACATTTCTGCATTTATAGTAAGTGTTTTTGTGCTGCAGTATTGTTTCAACTGTAAACTTTCCACTTGTACCGCAAAATTAAATCCCTTTTAAAATGAATGCATTTACTGTAGTACCTGTTTCAAGAATCTTACATGTTTTGATGCCTACTAGTATGTGTATTTTAAACTGTTTTCACATTTGGATGTAGGTAAATACTAATGTTGTATATTATCATCATCATCATTGGTCCTCCTCTTACGAGGTGTAGCAAGTGAAGTTTGCTCTCAAGAACTTCATGTCATTCATTGCAGAGAGGAGTTCTTGTCCTTCCAAGTTATAATTAGTTTTGGTTTCTATGAGTTTCTATGAGAACTGAATGTTGTATATGCATGAATAAAGAAATGATTTTAAAAAGATGCTTTCATTTTCGACAGTGTTACCTGTTCTGTAGTGGGGCAAGAATTGGGTTCTTCCAAGGAGACGTGAAGAAACTGACGGACGACATCAAAGAGCTCCGCCCCACATTGTTTGCCACAGTGCCCCGGCTTCTCAACAGAATATACGACAAGGTGAGGTGGTGAGAGGTCCCGGGTTCGAAACCACTGGTAGCCCCGATGTTGTGCCCTTGGGAAAGGCACTTTAAACGACTTCCTCGCTCCACCCAGGTTTGAATGGGTACCTGACTTCGGTTGGGGAAGGTCGTATTGAGGTCACCTGCTGGCGCCAAATGGCAGCCACCCAGACCCTTGTGACAGTTCCACAAAGTGTGGAGCAAATATGTAGCTGTTGTGTATTACGTGATTGTAAACCCTGCAGCAATTCGGCACTGGCTGCCATTGCACAGGTAATTTCTGACCAATAAACCATTATCATTATTATTAGATTCGTGGGGTATTTGTGTACAGTGCTTTTAGTTGGATTTTTCATACAGGTATGAAAACAACTTCTTGTTGTCTTAGCAACAACACAACAATATACCACAATGATATGCTGGAAATATACATGTGTATATAGATTATGGTGTTCATGTGATACATATTGTAAACTCTTTGTTGTGATGAACAATAAGTCCTTGTGGGTTTTGTGATGATTTATGACTCATAAAGAAAGGGTTCGGCCATAGTCCTTCTTTGACTATAGGTCTTAGCAGCAACACGTGGCCACTGCTACAAGCTCAGATTTCTGTTAGCAAATTTTGTGCTGAGAATCAGTCTTTCAGTGTTAGAACAGTAGCATACTGGAACAAGCTTCAGGCTGAAGCTAGCAGAGACAGTAATCTAGTTATCTCCTTGAAAAATGGAGATTGTTTTTGGCGTGTCTGTGTGTGTGTCTGTCTGTCTGTCTGTCTGTCTGTCTGTCTGTGTGTGTGTGTGTGTGTGTGTGTTTCCGGACTATTGTAGTCAGCATAACTCAAGAACCTCTGGATGGATTACAATGATATTTGGTACGTGGGCGGGTGTTTTGAAGCCAAAATTCAAGGTTGATTTTGGGCCCCCTGGTATGTGACCTTGGTACTGCAGTAGAACTTCAATTTTTGTATCTTTTGACCTGGAGGTGCCATGGTCTTGATTTTTTGGTGGCAGATAGCTTGTGATGTAATAAAGAAGTTTTGTAGGTTTGGGCCCCCTAGCAGCTTGTTTAAATTGAGATTAGACAATTGCTGGTAGTACTAGGTGTATGAAGAGTGAGACTGAGGGGAATCTCCAATTTGTAACAAGATGGCATAAAGAAGAGTTATGTTGTTGACAGGTCATGGCGGGAGCAGCCAGTGCTGGCTTCGTCAAACGTCTCATGCTAAACGTGGCACTCAAGAGGAAGGAGGCAGCTCTGAACAGGTACATCTAAACCAGCAGCAGTCTTCATAGTGTGTTTGTCAGTATGTCGTATGAATGACTTGGTTGTATAGATAAGGCCATGTCGATTTGATTATATGAATGACATCCGCGCGCGCATCAATTTTCGTCCATTTCCACAACAACAAGAAAGTTTACTACCATACTGTAAATCATGCAAAGCAGCTATAAAATGAGCAAATATATGCCGTAAATTGCAAAAAGATATTTCGGAAAACGGATACTAATGTCTAGAAAACCAAACTCAGAGAAGGTGTGAAAGACCAAAAATGAAGAATCCATTCTTTGGTTTACCATTCTCTGTGTGTTATGTCATCTGTTCAACCTTCCTGACCACGTAGATTGCGCAGTATGCGTGAGGGGGTGAAGCCTGCCATCTCTGATGGCCTTATTGTAAGAGATTGTTGTACACTTGAGTATGTGTTCACCGCGGCACATTATTGTAATAAAATTGTCTTGTCTTCTTGACAGGGGAGTCTTCAACAACCAGACAATGTGGGACAAAGTGGTCTTCAAGGTGATACAGGTGAGAAAAACTTGTAAGACATGTACCAGCCTAAGACATGTAGGACCTACATTTAACGTCCTATCCAAGGGACATCCCTAACCGAAGCTAGGTACTCATTTTCACCTTCAAGGTGATACAGGTGAGAAAAACTTAAACCTAGACTTGTAAGACATGTACCAACAATGATGATGATGACTTGCTTTTGCTTTTTTTAAGCATCCTTTCATCATTTTTCAAGTATCCTATAGAATGAGCAGAATTTGGAGCTGTGGTTTTTCTCATACATACCTGTACCTAGCCTGTATCTATCAATAACCTGGGTGTATCATGGATGTTTGTCTGCAGTATTGACCTATGGAATGCAAAAGAAATGATTGCAAACAGTGTGATCACTTCTTTGTAAGATTCGAACGGTGAAACTTGCTTGGTGCGGGTGATTTTCAACATGAATGCAGAAAAACGTATTAGTAGCCCTGTTTTACATATACTGTTATTAACTTTATCTTCACGGTAGCAAAATTTCACGGTGTAAGGAAAATTGACATTTTCACTGAACTTCACGGTGGCAGCAAGTGATTTAAAAAACGGACGTGTGAAGTAACAACAACAGGTATTTTCACGGAGCTGACCGTGAAAACAGTGAACATAAAGTTACAGTGAAAGAAACAAGAATTACAGTATGTTTGTTGTTTGTTGTCGCCAGGCTAACCTGGGAGGACGTGTGAAGTACATCGTGACGGGGGCCGCCCCTCTGTCCCCTGCCATCATGACGTTCCTCAGGTGCTCCATGGGGTGCTTAGTAAGTACTGTAACTTCACTTATTGTTGCGGGGACTTAATTTCACGATAGAGGGTGAAGGGAGGTTTTTGTGATGTTCTTAGTAAAACAATTCTGCAGCACAGTAGTAATACATTGGAAAAATGTATTTGCAGTGTCATGAATTTACAGTGGAGAGGTCACAGCGGAAACTGCAAACCGCAAACATTTCTATATTTGTAATAGTGCAGTACATTGAAGAGTTTCGTACCCAAGTGTGGGATATTTCAAGAAATGTGTTCAAAATGTTTTCAAATAACAGTGAAGGGAAAAGTGTATTGGGAACATTGAAAAGTGTCTTGGAAGTATTTGAAATCAGCCAAGTATAACCATACATATATCAGACATGGTGGTCCTTTCTCACTGTATTTTGTCCGTTGTATCATACAGGTGTTTGAGGGTTATGGGCAGACAGAGACAGCAGGTGCGGCATCAATAACATTCCCGATGGACTTCAGTATTGGTGAGTCTCAGTCACTGCTGTGGCAAAGCTTCACACTCCCTGAGTGCTGTCCTTTTCACAGATTTGTTGTCATGCTGTAAAGACACGTTTTATGTGATTATAACTATTTAGATTGGCTTCAAACTGTAGTTACCTCCGGGAGGTACTGTTTTGGGTATGTTTGTTTGTGTTTCCGCAGTTACATATTTTTCATACGCTAGTCATATTTATTGCAGACTGATACAAAGTTAAGGTCAGAGGTGCCAAAATTAATAATCTGTCAATCCAATAGTGACAACTGATAAAGCTGTGTATGATACCCCCCAGACATCCCAGTTAAAACTATCAATAGACGTTAAGTTAAAATCCTCCCACACCATAAGGTGTATAGGGCAGTGCCCATCCCCGTTTCATAGCCCTGGACCACACTGTGGTGCAATCACTGCAGCAGGGGGCTAGTCCACTGGCAGTGGAGTGTGTTTAACTTCCATACTATTTCAGAAGTATGTACCATTTTCATGTCTTTGGTATGACTCAATGCGCCTCGATCTTGTCCAGAGGTGTCCTACCCGGGAGTTGAACTCGGGCCTTCTGGTCCAAGTAATTTGAACCAGATGTGGTAAGTGACAGAAGTGCAGACCACTACACCACAGGGACACCCCCCCATCAATGGATGAGTCTACTAGTTATTTTCTTCCTATGTTTCTACCCCCCGCAGGTCATGTGGGCATCCCCCTTGCCTGCTTGAAGATCAAACTGGACGACGTACCAGACATGAACTACTATGCCAAGGACGGAAAGGGAGAGGTAAGAAATAATAACTAAAGGTCCCTTTCATTCTCTTCTGCCTCGCTTGCGGCCGATGCAATGTATACCTTACGGAGGCTCTACTAAACTGGGCTGAGGTTTCCAATTTTGTAGGCATGGCCTCTAACTAGCTGCCAGCCAATCAGAGAATTGCGTAAATGCTTTCTTTAGGTAAAGCCAATTCTCTGATCGGCTGATGGTGGATTAGAGGCCATGTCCACAAAAGTGGAAACCTCAGCCTGGTCTAGCACAACCTCCCTGCGGTATATTGTATAGGACACAGGCTGAGGAGAGTAGTCCATTTATGCACCTTGAGTTCTAGATATTCTTGTCACGATCAGTTTGTTGTTTGTAACAATTTGTTTATTATTATTCATTTGAATATTCATTAACTGAGACAAAAACAAATGATGTTGTGTTCAAATAACTTCATATTTACTCTCATTCAAAAGATTTCTCAACCTGATGAAGATATTAATAGATTAAGAAATACACAGAAACTCATATTCCTTTTGAAATCTTCCAACCCACTCATCAATGAAAGTGTAGGACTTTTTCTTTCCCACTGCTTTCAAAGAAGAAATCAAACCCTGCATTAGAACCATAGATATAGAAATTTATTGTAGAATAGCAATATAGTATGATCTTGTATCACATGTATGCCTTATGTTTTACTTTACATTTGTACTTTGACATTGTTGTCAACATGCAATTAGCCTACGGGCATGAATTTGCAATAAACTTATTAAATGGAACTATTAATGAAAGACTTCCGCTGTTCACAGATCTGTGTGAAAGGAGCGAATGTGTTCAAGGGATATCTGCACCAGCCTGAGAAGACAGCGGAGGCGATAGATGCCGATGGATGGCTACATACAGGAGACGTCGGTGCATGGACTCCAGTAGGTGTCATAAGCATCGCTTTTCCGACAATGTCTGGCAAAAGTAATGATTAGGCCACGCCATTTTGATTTCTTGGTCAACGGAATTTTTGAAAAAATGCTAGATTGGAAAATCAACAGGAAAACAGAATCTCAGAGGAAAGTTTGTACTTTGGTGCACACAATTTCAGGGGGTGAACAGGGTCAGGGGCAAGTTTTCACCCCAGCCTCCTGTTTTCATGATTTTTTTTGTGCTAAAATTTAAAAAAAATCTGTTAACCAAGAAATTGAATTGGTGTGGCCTAAGCATCACTTTTCTGACAACGTCTGGCAAAAGTTATGATAAGACAACCGTATAGTATGGAAGAGTACATGTACATGTGGTGAATTATGATTGACAAATAGAGGAATAAGCAATAGATATTTTGATTTCTTCGTCAACAGTAGTCAATGTATATTATAGAAGATGGAACAAAATACTACTGGTGGAGCTAAATATACTGCACAAGATTACACACACACACACACCCATAGATATTACATACATACTATTATATTATATACAAAACATACATATTTGAACTAAATTTTATGTCCTTGTCTACTCTTACAGCAAGGAACGCTGAAGATCATTGACAGGAAGAAGCACATCTTCAAACTGGCTCAGGTAGGTTGAGAAGTCTTATCTTATCGATATATTTCTCGTGCTCCCCCAGGAAATTTCAATGCTCTAAATCTCAAGCTTTGAAATGATATTTCTTGCCTTTGAAAGGGCGATTTTCAAATGGATTCACATTTATTTTGTGGGGTGGTTTGTGGCACTGTTGATGGCCTGATGAACTTGTCTTTCAATTTCAATTTTTTGTCCGTCAGGGGGACGGAGTAGTTGACATTTCTGTCTGTCCCAAGCAGCAAGAATGATAAAGGCTGTAGAGAGTCCCAGATGTCATCCCATCTTTTTTATTACTTATCACATTTGTGGAAGGATTGACATATATCAGAAATTAAACTTTGGCTACACATCAAGGACGCTTAGCCCAGAAATAAAGTAATGACAACAATGGCTTGTGATTTAGTTTGAGACTTTTTAAGGTGTCAACCCGCAGACCAGACTGTAAGGTTTGATCCACTCTCACCGAGAAGGACCCTTGCTCTTATCGACGAGTGCGGTGGGTTTTAATGTGCCTGAAGTGTAGCTCTCCTCAAACATGGGACTTGCATTTACAACCTATCTAAGGGTCGTCCCTAACCGAAGCTAGTTACTCATTTTCGCCTGAGAGAAATGAGGATATAAGTGCCTTTCCCAAGGGCACAACACAGGCGACAACAACAAGACTACCTTGCCGCCTCCCAGAAAAAATAGATAAGCTTATCTGCTGTACTATATGACATGTTGAAGTGTTAGTGATTCATCTGCCTACAGGGAGAATACATCGCCCCAGAGAAGATAGAAGGTGTGTACCTGCGCAGTCCACTGGTGGGACAGGTGTTCGTGCATGGAGAGAGTTTACAGGTGAGTGGGTGCATAAACAGAGCTTGGTCCCCATCCATTTCTAGCACTGTCCACTTCTTTGGTCTCTTCTCTGCATAGTTAAGTCTAGCATTTGAATATACTCAACAAAGACAAGAGGTACATGTAGGCTCTAAGTCACATCATGGTCCTCGTGACGACATGGTACTGTAGGTAAGTCTATTTATGTTCGTGAGCACTTAATTTCGCGAAACTTAGCAAGACAGGACTTCGCGAACGGGTGTTATCAATTTTTTCGGTAGCGCAAGGTAAAATTTTGATCTTTTGAAGCGTCTTAAATGCTATTTCCCGCATTCTGACGGGCAAAATTGTTGAGTAAAGGTACGTTTCATGTGTCCACATTTACGCCAAGGAGCGCTAGCGGAAGTTTCCCGCCATGCACATACGATTTATTTACATGTATTTAATTTTGTTTCCATGCCAAGAAAATGAAGTGAATGTTGCCTTCAGAAGAGGCTTGGCTACATTTTATCGATATCGTAACAAAGGCCGGAAAAACTGCATTAATTGTTCCAAAACGTGGTTTATTTTGGGTAGGTCTTGCTACATGTTACAAACTGTTCTGAGAATATAAATAGACTTACAGTAACCAGGATCAAACAATTCAGAAGTTTGACCTTCCGTTACACAGATTCTGAGTATTTTCATTCTGACCAAACATTTACATAGGGATTGGGGACAGACTATTCTGTGTATTCCTAAATGAATGATCCTAACAATATCAACATACAGGGATGGCATTTTTCTCCAAGTTGTACCTCAAAAGATGTGCTAGTGTCATTTCTTAGTACTACATGTTGACTGCTGAACCAGGAAGAAAAACATTGCATTAAAAGGATTTCATGTCTTTTCCATGGTTTGAAATATGTTGCACATGTGTCCCTTTCTTGTCCTCCCTGTTGTTCCAAGGCCTGCCTGGTAGGAGTGGTGGTGCCTGATGAATTGACCTTCCCTCAGCTGGCATCTTCCAAAGGCATCACAGGGGACTTGGCAGAGCTCTGCAAGAATGCGGTAAGCTTCCTTCTACGTGTCAAGGGTCAATGCTTATTACTTAAGACTCTAGAAGACCTATATGATCTGGAAGACAACAGAAGTAGTGATATGGCGTATCTTTGGTACATGATGTACTGGCATCGTCAGCCGAAGGACTCACAGAAGTACTGTAGACCCTAGTGCCGCGTACCTAAACGTAACATCAGGTACAGGTACAGGTACCGGTACAGAGGTTAAGTACAGGTACTGTGCAGGTCCTGTACCTGTACCTGTACCTGAACAATTTGAAAAATTAACATGTGTTTTTCTGAACTTCTTCAATGACAAAAACATAAACTGTTTTCAACTTGTCAGTATCTTTATTCAAAGAACATAACTAGGTTTCCTACCGCCAAACCCCCTTGGCCTTACTATCAAAACTCCCGGCCTGCCTGAATGATCTGTTGCATATTAGTTACGCTGTTCCAAGGTATCACTTTGGTCACATTTGATGTCACGTGTGTGTTTCTATGATGCCCAATAAACACAATCCAACATTTCCATGCATTCTCATTATTGATATTTTTGTCTATGGACTGGTAGGGTCACCAAGTATTATGGGTTAGGGAATGAAGTCTGCCATCTCTAATTGCCTTGTTAAAGAGATTAACATGAGGATATTAACATATGTATCGCAACACATTCATATCGAGTCTACGGGGCACTCCGTACGGTTAGAAGGGGTCAAAATCCTTGAAATCGGAACCGGATTTCTTCGTAAGAGGAGTAAAGGAGGCGATCTACATCAGAGCCCACAGACCTACCTTGAACAGAGACGGGGGGAGACACAAGTTATCTGGCACGTATGATCTGCTACTACGGTCACATGTCTCTGACGTCACGTTCCAGAAGTAGACGGGTCCATTCCGTGAGTCAACCGAAAATTTGGGTAAGTCCCAATTTCTTTTCAGTGTTGGATGAAAAGTTTAATCTTAGTTGATAATGAGGATATTCTGTTTTACTCCAGGACCTGAAGAAGGAGGTTATGGACAGCATCACCGCCCTGGGGAAGAAATCTGGCCTGCACTCATTTGAACAGGTGAGGACTATAACAAGCCTGGTATCCATCCTGTTATAGCTCCTTTTGCTCCTTTGACATCCTCCTAGCAGACCCGATATGTTCATTACCTCCCATAGCGGCCCTGCCCTTTTGAGCCCCTGAACACGCTTCTGGCGCCGTCACCACCAAACACCTTTCAGCCAATCAGAGGGTTTGCTAAAGCTCATCTCGAGCAAAGCCGCAAAGGACGCTGGGAAGCTATCAGCCAATCAGCTTACGTCTTACATCGCTACTTAATCATTCATAACTGTGTTGGTTTCATAATGACTGTACTCATTTTCAATTCATAGCAAAGTTTTTGTCCAAAATTTGTTTATCTCTTTCTTCATCAATAGGTGAAAGATCTTCACTTGTGCCCTGAGCCCTTCTCAGTAGAGAACGGACTCCTCACTCCCACCTTTAAGTCCAAGCGTCCGCAACTGAAGGACTTCTTCAAGAACGAGATCACAGAGATGTACGGCAAGCTCACATAAAATCAGGACGTGATTGACAGCTGTCAAGAGTAATCAACCTTCTGCCTCAGGATCTACATCGCATGACGTTCTATGCCATTGACCTTGACGCAATTACAAAATTTGAATTTTTTTGCCGTGAAGAAATCTGCAATATAGAAGTGATTTGACTCGAGTTTAAGATTGCCTTGTTGTGTGTTTAGCTAGGTGTAAATCTCAAATTGAAGTTGTTAAATTCACAAGTGCAAAGCAATGTTTAACTCAAGGTTGTTGCTGTTATTTGAAATACAGTTGTCAAAAACAGCAACAGTTCTGTTACTTTAAACATGATTTCTGCATCTGAATGATAAGATTTGCAGAGGAAAAAAAGCAATTTGAAAGTGCAACCAGTTTAACTAGACACTTCAAGTAATTTGGAATAGCAAAATATAAGTGAAAGTTTGTATGCAATCAGTTTATGACTTCTAAAGCCATATTTCAACTTGCTTCCAAGCTATTCTGTTAGTTAGATTTATCCTAGCTTTGTTGGGGCATGTTTATTTTGTGTGTCATTATGAAGAGGTGCAAGTGACATTCAAATTTACCAGCACCAATTTTTTACTGTCTTCTATTTTCTGACTTGAAATGATATGGAAGTTCAGATAGTTCACATAGACTTTAAGCCATAAACCTTGTTGTTATATACATAACAGTCTCTTCAAATTTCTAGATAATGTGGTTGTATGGAACATGAAGAAATTTTGAAATACCTTTTCTGCTTGGGTTTATATGTATAAGGTAGGGTCTTAAAATGGCAATGCTCTCAATGCAATACTTGTACACTTCTACTGTGTCTTGTTATAGCACAGGTTACAACATGTGGTCCCTTTTTACACATGATTCATACCTGTATTAGAATGCTTGTATATTATGCATGCAACGGAATTCTTGTTAAGTCTTGTTCCAGCCTATTCCTAATCTCCAAGCAGATGTTGGGGTGGTCTATTGTTGTTTTCTAGTTGTTCAGATTTTCTGACCGTCCTCTACACCAGTTGTACTCTCCAAGCAGAGGTAAGGTGGAGAAGATTGTTGCCTTTTTACCATGTGCCCTGTTCTCTGTGGAGAGTATACCAGAAGACTTTACGATTGTATACCCAACGTCTGCTTGAAGATCATTGTATCCCCACCCCTGTTAAGTCCGCACTAATCTTAGGAATATCTGTTTTGTGGGGAACAGAGTTGGAAAGTGATAAATCAGAAAGGACAGTGTTGGTGTGTGTGAAAAAGAAATAAAGAGAAGCTCTGTAGAGCCCAGCAAATGTTTATAGAAAACAAATGGCTGAATACCTAGAACATGGCCAACTGGAAAAAACAATGTACACAGTCTGAAATCCACCTCCACATTTTCCCCTGGTTTCACAATGTTAGGTTAACTCGTTTTGGTAAGAAGGTGATTTATTGTATCATATTACCCAGTACACAATATTACTGTCAGCATACTTAAGAATTGTTTCTATTATAATTGTTAATTGCAATGATTGAATCCTTATGATAATAGATAATTCAGATTGATAATAAGACTGACAATGTTATGAATTGACTAATCTATTTAACTGATGTACGTTTAGAAATGTTGACAATGTTTTGCAATTTTTCATCATTACTTGATTAATTTACAGCAATTTACACCAATGAATTGCAAGTTTGAATTGTTCTGAATTTCATCCAGAGGCTTAGATGAGAGCTCTAACTTCATTTGTGCACAGAAAACATTTAATTACTTGGTGATTTGTTCATAGGCATGCTTACATCGCTAAAAGTCTAATAAACATTGCAAATGATGAGTTACTTTGAATATTTTTTTCAGTAATACTTGTGCTTATGTGTCTGTGTGTGTGTGTGTGTATATGTGTGTGTGTGTATGAATGTGTGTGCATGAGAATGAGTACTCGAAGGCACACTAAACTCAAACTAAGAGAAAAATCAGGAGCTAGATCGTTTTGTAGTTGTTAAAAAATCTTTGTTTTAATGCCTGGTTTCTGGCGGTTCCTTCGCTGAAAATGATGCAACGGTAGTCTTATTTGGTGTCAAGACATTAGTACAGTTGTAATTCTATAAAGTGCAATAATGATCAATGTAACTAATTTTGATCGATAAATCTACTAGTACTCAGTAAATTAATCGTTCTCGCCATGCATTGGTACTGTTTTTGTGATGAGCATCGAGGCATCGTAAGAGATGCTTTCGCTATTAGGAGAGCATTCAGTTTGAGTTGCATGGATCAAAAGCGACCCCTATTAATCATTGTCAATACTACAGCCATATTGTAATATTCACACAGTCGGCCTGCATGCAATGATTACTCGGGTCCCCCGCTGCCAGGTCGATGTATTACTTCGACAGTGGCATATTTGAGCATGATGGAAATGCGTCTTTTGTTACTTTTGTGTATTTTGACATGACATTATAGCGTATTCATTATAGCCGTCTACCTGGACCAATCAGCCTCGACATATCAACGTTGAAGGCTTAGTTGCAGCTCTACTTTATTCCGCTGAGTAACAATGGCGTCGTTGTACCACGGCGAGTTGGTGAAGCGACTGCAAATGAATAACAGACATGATAAACGCTGTCTTTGACAAATGGAGAGTTAGAGAGCTCTAACTTAGCAAACGTTTGGAGTTGTTGCTCCCAGATTGTTTTTTAAGTGCCAAAATGAGGCTGGTAACCGTCCATCTCCATATGGGTGCTGTTCCAAGGTGCCACTACGGTATGTGTGTTGCCTCTGACTGTTATAATTATCGGATATTGCTAATTCATTCTTGGAAATTCTTTAGCCACCATCGATTTTTGAAAGTATTGCGAACCCCGATGTACTGTGCCGATGCATTCTGATGTAGTTAACTGCCGAGAATGCTCTACAAAACCTGTTTGGGTATCATATCCTTGCAACGGTGCGGTCGATGAAGTTCATAACGCTGCAGTTTGTAAAGCAACAGATAGATGGCGCTAAAATTTGACCGTGAAATAAACGGAATTAATGAAGTACATGGACGTGTATGTATGAAGTGGGGAAAGGGAATTACATGTACGTAGTCGTCGTGTATTTTATAAAGGCAAAAAGAATCAGAAAACCAGAAAATCGACAAGGATGGAGACAACTGTTTACTTGATCTCCGGTGGTGCCCCAACGTTACAATCGTTAGACTAAGGATAGATGAGAACTCAATTCAGTTGGTTTCATTTGTAGTGTTTCACATTAAGCGTCAGGAGACCCGTCCAAAACTAGGTGTCTGTCTGACGTAATTATGTTTCAGGAAAATGAAAGATAAAACTTTGATGCAATAAAACCTCGGATCACCAGACTGCACACCTCCTCCTGTGTTCTAGCTGATTCTGTACTAATTATCTCAACTGGGCACTCCTGAGCTGCGATACCTTCACCCTTCACTAGGCGGCGCTTCTGCATGGTCGTGTTACGGTCAGGTGCAGCCCGATTGTGACGGTGGATGGAGGTCAGCGGTTGCAGTACCTGCATCTGTCACTGGGCGGCGCTTTATCAACACCGTGTTACGTTCAGGTGTGGCCCGTTGAGTTAACGAATATGGCTAGATGTAGCTGTGTTCAAGATCGGAGGAGAATGTAGGTTAGTGCACAGGAGACAGAACGTTAGAAAAAAGTCAAAGAGAAGCGTTTTAGAGTTAGCTTGTGAGCTTTCATACTAAATGAGAGTCCTCTGCAAACTCGTTTGACAGTACGTCAAACATACCGCGACGTTATGTGTGTATCAGGTACCATAGTGAACTTAATGTTAAAGGTCAGAAAGTTCAGGTTTGTTGATGTTAAGGCCAGGTGAGTCCGCAGACGTGTGTTACCTGTGCACGTCTCAGACAGGATTTCTCGATTCCGCGGCTTTTCGGTGCAAGTTTAGAGGTCCAGGTATGTAGGTATGTATCTTGTTGTTCCGGTTATGTCGATACATCGAGAGTTATGCAATGCTAATGCAATGTCAGTTGTTGTGGATGTCTTATTTTGTATGTTTTAGAACGATTTGTGGTTGTCCGTCTTTACGTTTCAAGGATGTGCGGCGCCTTTTACTGGCTCGTTTAACAGTTACTGGCTCGTTTCGTAAATATATCATGAGGCAGGGGAGAGGAGTTTGTTGTTCTTCTACTGTTGTTGCTATTGTCTCATCATCATCTGGCCGTGAAGGTGTCACGGATGTTTAATGTTTCATTATTGTCTAATGTCAGTAGTAAATGATGTATAAAACTATGGTAAGGTGAGTTATAGTTCCTTTCCCCTGTTTCTGCAGTGCTGGTCGTCGATCCTGTCTGGGTGAACCCAAGGCCAGAGCCGGCATCTTCCTTCTGCTGGGGGGACAGGTGCAGAAGTTCGAAGAATTACAGAGCCGACATCTTTCTCCTGCTGCGGGGACCAGTGCAGAAGCTCATCGGAGTCCATTTTACAGATGTAAAACATAGAAATACTTCTATGAACTTACAACTGCGAAATATTTCTATGAACTTACAACTGTAAAATGAATTCCCATGAGCTTCATACGGTATAAATATATTTGTCATTATTTCTTACGGAAATTTGAATATGAGTACTTTGGAAAAAAATCTGTAGAGAAGTACTGTAAACTTTTCATAATTTACCAGATTAATAATAGATATATTCAACCCTAATGACGATCACCTGTGTTACAGAAGCTCATCAACATAATTTACCCAAATTGTCTATTTTGTGTCTGGACCACAAGTGAAATATACATCCTGTAAAAGTAGTGTATCTTAAATTGGCATGAATCATAGTGTAGAGTGATAAGTCAGTCTGTACTAGTGTCATAACGGAAAACTTTCATAAGTAAATCATGTGCATATCTGCATATCTAGAGGATTACAATAAGTCAGTGGGAGAATGATGTGTTACATAAATAAATAAATTTATTTTGTATCTTATTGTGAGTAGAGTTATCCGTTTTGCAAGGTGGCCATGCTTTGCATGCATCTGTAATCAACAATATTCAGTAAACTTTTGGATGTTTAGGTGTAGAAGCGTTACAAATAACAAAATATTTAATATGAAATAAGTTTTTTTTCATATCTTAAGTGATAGTGTGAATGCATATAAGCACGAGAGAGTTCGTTTCAATGTACACTTTGGACGTTGTTCCTTTGTTAGATTTCTAGCAGTAGCATTGATGACAGAATGAGATTCAGTAGATGTGTTTTTATTACCTTCTTTTCTTGTTTATGTCTAAAGTATTGAATAAAGAATACTTTTCTTTGAACTGTTTCTTTGTTTTTGCTTTAATGTCTTTTTGTATCCTCATGTCAGTTGCTGGGCCTCCGGAGTTTGCCTACGATCAAATTGATTGATAGATGTGCTGACCAGTCTTCATAGTTTCTCAATAAGTCAATTATTACATTCATAGTAATTACACTCACCTGTGTTACAGGTGTTCATGAACATAATTTACCCACATGGCCTTTTTGGTGTCCAAACCACGAACGAAAGACGCTTGCTCTTAAGGTAGTGTAAAGTTTTGCGGGGGTGTAGGTGGGGCTGGGGAAACCAAACACGGGTTTGCAATAACAAATTAGAATTTGCATACAATATTAAACTTTGTATCGAGGGGAGGGCAAGAAGAGTCTGGGAAATTGTGGGAAAATAATCTTATAACGAGGAAATTTTACAATATTTGTGTTTTTTCAGTGAAATTCTGAAATAATGCGACATCGTGTTACGTGACGTCTTGCGACACAGCCTGGCGTGGCCAGACCGGCCTTAAGGGGCACCACGGAGGGCCCTAGTTTTTTGAGACACTAAGTTCCCAGACAGAGAACTAGTGATCTCCTAAGCCATAGGACAGCTCAGCTCAGCCGTCCAAGGCTCGCACATGCCAGCCCAGTTGGGCTGGCATCTTCTCCCAAATCTGGGAGGCTGTCGTTCCACGACATAACTCGAAATGATCTTGCCGGAAGCCCAGAGTAGCTCTGTAGAATTTTCATTTGTGGTCCAACAACTGAAACGTTTGAAAAGGTACGTTTGATTCCTCCCCGATATACGGGTTAATTCATATATATGGACATCTTTGAAATAAAGGATACATATAATGTTTTTACGTATAACAATCATGTCTGTTGTTGTCTTGCTCCGTTACATCACTTAATCAAGAGCAAACATAGCCATTTGGGTAAATTATGATAATATACCTTAATAGGATGTTTGTTTTGGGTGAACTCACCTCAATTTGAGTTGGTTCTGGCGGGTTACACAGGACCATACTTAAAGCTTTTAAGTCACGGCCCAGTCTTCCATACATGACGCAAAAGAAATCCATCTTTTTAGGTAGCATCTAGAAAGATTTGTTTTCCTTTATCCTGAAGGTACTAATCTTCCCTTCATCAATAGCAATGCTGACTTTTTTCTACCTGTGTGCTTAGTTTTCATTCATATGGTAATGTCCCTGACGATGACAAGTCCACTACTGCAAATAAAGTTCTGGCCACGAACTGCAAGCTTTCATCCGATCTCACACGCAAACACATACACACACACACACACACAAACACGCACACATGGGTCCGGAAAGCGAAGGTCAGGTTTGATAGTGGCCCCCTACTGACATTCTTAAGTGCTGTAGCGCAATTTTAGGTTTTGATATCTGATGTTCTGGACATGCTATAGTCGTAATTTTTCAGTGAAAGATAGCTCTTGGGGCAGAGAGTTAGTGGTGTTGGTTTGGGCTCCCTAGCGGCTTTTTCGCTGCATTGGCCAATTTTGTTCCAGACTTTGAAAGGGAATAACTCAATGTGTTGATGGGTCATGATGTTTGGTTTTCCCGGGATTCTAGTTAAGTTCTGAAATTCAATTTTAAACGTTTTATTTGTGAGCATTGTTTTTTTTTTTGGTGTGTGGGAGATTTTGATGACCAAAGCAATCCAACATAAGGCACCCGTCTGTTGAAGATTCCGAGACACATACACAAAACCAAACTCAACCCATCATTGTGTAATATATCTGATTTTAATCCATAGTGAAACCACCACAACACTGCGTTGCCATTGGCTAGTATCATGTGCCCAGTCAAATGGAATGGAGGTGTACTCAGTGACAACAAAGCCGTATATACAGATTAAATGCTGCAGTAACGTACAATACACCACCATCACTGGAACAAAGTAGGTCAATTCCATACACTAACAATCTGTATTATCATCAGAAGGTGGCGTTTCAAAAACACTTCGGTGGTGTGTGCAAGTCACTCATGACAAATTATGTCATAATTTTAATAAATCATACTTTACAACTTCTAAACTACCAACATGTGTTGTAAACAGACGGAAAGATATCTAAGTTTATCTACACTCTTGTACTGCATGCAAACGTCGAAGTCACAGATTTTGCTTCAACCTGTAAATTGTGGTGCCTTAACGGTCTAGAAGGGCTCCCTCTACTGTACAAAAGTAATTCATATCAAAATAATTGTTCTCACAAGAATGAAAACTCGGCTAGTGTAGAAATGACGGCGTTCCAAACGTAGGGAAACGCTGCAACATTCAACGCCTAGATCACTCTTGTTCATAGATATAATCCAAAACTACTCTATGGCAACAGTTAGGAATCGGAAACAAGGTTTCGAAATGGCTCAATCTGACCTTTGATGCAAAGAACATCACAGGTTACATTTTCGACATATACAAATGTAACGATATGAACTAAAAGTCAATCGGAAGTATTTGCAAATTTGAAAAAAAAAAACAGTTGAAAGTAGAAGCTAGAATGCTGCATAGATAGCCATGACTTTTCCTACCAGGAGAGTAACATTTTCGAATTTGTCTTGGCCAGTAAATAATAAGTCTGCGAGACCTACACATGCTGTTATAACCTGCAGCAAAGATCACAATAAGCCATGTTTATGCAATGAATACCAAACAATCTCGTATCAGCAATACAAACAACTTGACAATGCAGACAAGGGCACACACAACACATTACATCTGAGAATGGGAGGACACACAAGCTTTTACATGTTTGCGATTTTTTTCTCCTTTTTTCGGATAAGACATTCTAGATCTTTTGTATCACTGGCAATACGTGAAATATCCATGTTATATTCCTTTTTTATGTGTATTAATTTCTTTTTATACTGGACAAGTTGAAATTTTACAAAAGGTGATAAGGTTACACGTATATTAGGTGCAGTGCGGTATTGTTGAAGTAGGGTACTGTTGTTAGATTGACTTCGCCCAGTCTTGGAGGACTTTCTCTGTTCCACTCACCACCAACGCAATCTAGGTGCCATGGTGCATGATATACAAAACGTGCACGCGTACAAAACCTACCTAGTAACATTCATGTGGGCCTCACATACATGTTTTGTAACTGTTACAGTCACTTTCAGTCACTGCATTACAAAATCCGCAGATTGGACCTTTTAGATATTGATCGCATCTGTCTGTTCAGACTTATAAATTTTGACACAACTCTTTCCTCACGAGTTGATCGAACTGCACTCAAAGACCTCTTGCACAGGGATAAGGATGGGACGAAACATCCACGACAACGTACGGACAAGACACATCAAGTTTCCCCGCTTCTTGTAATCTTCCCCCATATATAATATGTTCTTAAGTGCTATATGACGTGAACGTGATGTTGCTGTGCGTACAGCGATGGTGGATGGATGGATGGATGGATAGATGGGTGGTGGGTCTACCAGAAGGTGGCAACATGGAACAGAGTCAGAAACTCCTAACTGGGCAGAAGCGACACCGTGCGAGAAATTCCTTTTCTGCATCCGCACACGTGGCACGAGAAAAACACTTGTTCGGCACGCAGACAATGACTTTCCGTGGATGCGCACTTGGGTTCAAGGTGTGACAGACTAGCGGTACAGAATCTGAGCACACACAAACATCAACAACAAGCTCTTGGATGAACACACTTAGACACTTTTAGATAAACTTATTTACATGAACCATGTTATGGCTCTAAGCTTTTCTGTCCTCCATTCAATATCTTTTTTTTTTCGTAACACACTGGTATATCCTTTCTTCTTTGTCATACTATATCATGCCATATTGTACGTTATAAGCACTTTGCAGTTACTATATCTTTAGTTTTCACATTGCACCGCTTGCGTAGATTTTTCCCTGCATACATTCTTCACTCTTTGATTCAACCTGTCCAAACTCACTCTGCTATCTGTCCCTACTGTCTTCAGCTGAAGCAACACACCACAAAAATTGTTCACACATATAAAATAGACAATACACGTAACATACAAGTGCCTCAAAAATATCTTACAGCTGTATGTATATATATATATATCATATATATTCATATTCATGTATAAATGTATGACTTGTCGATGAAAATCCTACAGCTTGACAAAATTGCACAAAATAGGACTGCTCTCATTTTTTCGAACAGAATCACTCAAGTTTCACAGGAAAGTGGAGTTATAAATTGACTTCAGTATAAATAAATACACTTTGATGATTATCCCAATCAGTTGATACTTGATTGGACAATAAGTACTTATTGATAAATCTTGTCAACATCAAAAAGATTGCAGAGAACAACAGATTAGCTGCATGGTTGTGATCAGACGTCAAATTCTCTGAAGTGTTTCTCAGTTGTGAAGTCTTTATCTTCCCGTGGTGATCTAGGTAAGGTGACTTGTAGGGTGGACTTTTCTACATGGAGGTGAGAGGCAATGGGGAAAACCAAATAAATGTCATTATGATATGTCCGATAAACACCTGGATAGAGAAATGCGTTAAAAAAATTATCTATGCAACAAATTAAGACTTCTGAAGATGGCATGATGGTAGAAAAATATAAAGTTGAATTCACTATCAATGATAACTAGCATGAAAAAGTTAAGATGGGTACTTTAGATAAATATGAAATGATGCTTTAAACATATTTGTACGGTGTTCTTTTGGGAATTGCCAAAGACACGGCTGGGTATATAAAAATTATAAAAGCATGCCATTTTGTCAAAAAATGTTACCTTCTAGTCGAATATGCTTTGAACTCCTGTAAGCAATAATGAAAAACAAACAAAAGAACGCAAAACATCACTCTTGTGTAAATGGTTCAAGAAGGAAAATAGAGGTGCTTACTATACTTTGTTGTGTGCTATTTGCACATTTTGCCTTCAAGTGGCAAGGAGGGAAAAGAAGAGAGCTCTTGTAAGAGTCAATGTTTTCATTAACATGTTTATAGATTTGATGATTAATACTAATTAAGCAAATCTTTGCTGTTGGTGAGTGACAGAAAGGAGGACAAATTGCACTTGATGGTGATGGTGGGATGACATGTTAATTAACAAAGCGGTGTAGTCAGTAGTAGGTGAGGTGGGGTGAGGCGAACAGTTCCGACGATCTCGTAACTCTATACGGAGAACGAATTCCTTCCGTTCTCGCGGTTAGTTCATTTTGTAGAAGTCCACAGGGTAAAAGACGCACACAAGGTCGAAGGAACAGAATTACTAAAAGGCTTTTGTCTGGTAGATAAATCAGGGAACGGGAACAGAATCGTTACGCAGTAGTTAGGACAGCAGAGATAGGGTCGTGGCTCATGCAGGCCTTGTTAATGAGCAAGGAGCATATCAGCCAAGGGTCAGACGTCAAAATCTCCGTCATACTTTTTCTTGGTCGGACGGTTCTTCTGTTTCCCCCGCATCAGGTGGCTCTGTGATTGGCTGAAACTGTTGGAGCGCATGTCCATGGGATTGCGGTCGAACTGCTGCAGACAGAAGATCATGTCGGTGGTACAGAGTTTGAACTCGTAGGGCGGGTTTGTGATTACGTATCTCTTTGAGGACGGGTTTTTGGTGTTGCACTCTGCGTCACGGAAGCGGTATATCCCGAAGGCGAGAAGGTTGTAGCTTTTCAGGGCGCTGACAAACAAGTCACCATAGCAACCGCCGTTCTGAAAAATACAAACAGACGTGAGTAAAATCAACAACCGACCTCCTTATGAAAATATGACATCCAGCAGTACAGGAAACTAATGAAAAAAAAATGAAATTACAGGAAACTAATAAAGAAAGCATTATCATAATTTTCCTATTTTAGAACTTAACACAACTTCTAGCATAAGCGTCAGTGCCTTGAAAACATAATTGACAATGTTAACACAAGGTTACGTTTATTTCTATCTACTGTATCAAAAACTAATCTGCATCCAGACGTTTTTATCAATTTATCCCAGGCACTAATGTTACAATACAGGGTGACAGTACCAAAGTGTTGAGGTTATGAACAAATAGTTGGCTCTAAGTCTAATCTGCCTAAAGAAAGCAGTCTTGTACAAGCATGTCTACATGTACATGTACATCCTAGGTGGTTATTGTCTAAGGAAGAATGTAAGAAAGCACCTTTCCGATGGTCTGTTTGAACAATTCCAAGAGACATAGGAGAAAGGGGAAAGTGAAAACAATCTCTTTAAATGCAATGGCAAGGAAAGAGTAACAAATACATTATCAATGTTACATACATGTACAAGAGAAATAAGCCTGAGAAATAAGTATGATTGTACAGTATTAGCAGACAGAGTCAAAATTTTTCAATCAGACAATTTGTGACGCATATCAATTTTGGAGGTGGAACACTAAATAATGACACCTGATACACACACACACGCACATGTATGCATGCAGGCACGTGCACACACACGCACACGCACATACACACACACGTATGCATGCACGCACGTGCATATACACACGCACACACACACACGTATGCATGCACGCAGGCACACACACATGCAGGCACACACACACACACACACACACAAACACACGTATTCCTGCACGCACACACACACACACACACACGTATGCATGCACGCAGGCACACACACATGCAGGCACACACACACACACACACACACAAACACACGTATTCCTGCACGCACACACACACACACACACACACACACGTATGCATGCACGCAGGCACACACACATGCAGGCACACACACACAAACACACATATGCCTGCACGCACACACACAAACACATGTATGCCTGCACGCACACACACACACATGTGCCTGCACGCGCACACACACACACACACACACACACACACTTACATGTATGCACACACACACACAAACAAACGGTACTGAAAAATAACCTTCTTTAGAAGGTAATAATAAAATCTCACCCCGAATGCCTGGAAGGGTCCGTCCATCATAGGAATCTGTGCTACTTTACACCTGTCCCTGTTGCGGAGGGTCTCCGGTGTGCTGTACCCGCCGCGCATACCCGACCCCTCCGCAAGGATCTGTTCCAGTTCGTGGGTCGCCCCGCCGGTGATCAGTGTTCGGATCAGCGTCAGGGCGTTATCATTAAAGTACGTCTGGGGAACAAAAGACAGTTTTTGTAACAATCAGGATCACACCACACCATAGCACACCAGTTTTGCACAGTTTATCAAATGGAGCCTGCACCCCAATTTTCCGTAAGGTGCAGGCAAGCTATCTTGATTTTCCCGTAATTTGTAGAGAAAAACCTATTAGTTAGGTTTCTATCGGAACATGTAATTCGTAGGGAGATCGTCACATTCAGCATTCTGACTTCTTAAATTCAGTGTAATGCATAGGTTGTCCTGCAGAATTTAACATTAAGCATTGTTGGGACCCCCCCCCATGCAGGCCCTCAGTGAAGTTCAAGCTTTATGACGCTGGACTGATTGCTCTGATCAAGGACATTATATAGGATGTCCTTGCTCTGATCCAATCTCACCAGGAAGAACCACTGACAACTCTCTGCACTTTTTGTGTCAATAAAGATAAAGATATTGAATAAAAGACTCTTTGTACACAACCAAGAGATTTATTCCACCGACGTTTTGGTGACCATCTGTCACCTTCTTCAAGGCAATTCTGACTGGTTCACATAGTGATGCAGCACAGGTGTTGCTGCTTATACATCATGAGATGCATTCCCAAACGCAAAGTATTTACATATGTACAATCACAGGAGATGACATCACTATGGTCACCGAAACATTGGTACAATAAATCTCCTGGTTGTGTAAAAAGAGTCTTTTTATTCAGTGACTTACCAACCTGATGAAATTATTCACGGAAGATGAAAATGTGTTGGAGAAAGTCAGGAACTTACCGCACTCATGAGTGAATCCAGGACACTAATGGTGAAGGCGGTCCCGCAGGCGAACGGTTGAGTGAGGTAGAGTTCGGTGTCGGGATCGTCATCATCATCCTGATCTAAGAACTGCACATTCCCATCATTCACTGCAACAGGATGTGACATCATTGAGTTAGATGCCTGATGGTAAAACAGCTGAGGTACCACAAATTTGTGGTTGGATCTTAGATTTTTAAAAATACTCTTAACTGAAAAAGAAATAATGAAGTACACAGTTTTATGGAGGGAATAAAGTCATATTCAAGTTTTCCCTGTCCTCTGCTTTCATGATGTCGACTTGCTGTATTTTCACCTTAAAATGTCTGAGACTCAAGGAAATAGATTGGTAAAAAGCTATCCAAGCTCAGTAAATGATTAATTAGTATCATATCAAGCTGACCTCAAGAGCAAAACCATGAAAATACTTGTCAATGCATAGTACGTATACTAAATGTAGAATTTCCAACGCCACCTTTTAGTTTCCTTTATCATATACTGTACTCAAATCAGGTTAAAATACCAGCGAGCTAAATGCATGTCGATTCTCCATATAGCAATTTGCCTAAATCTAAATCAGCAGTAAGAAATGATTAGGTCCTCCTAAACTGTCGACCACTAGCATATTTCATCCTAACTGTGCAACTACCATCACAGGAAAGTACTCAAGGTTAATTAAGGTCATGCTGCAACAAAATTTTGTTAGTACCATCCAGTCCAGCTAAGCATACTTGGGACCAGGTAGATCTATACTAAGGTCACAGTGACCACACCAAGTTAATTTCTTGGTTAACAGATTTTTTTTAATTTTAGCACGAGGACATCATTAAAACAGAAAGCTGGGGTGAAAACTTGCACTTGACCCTGTTCACTCCCTGAAACTGTGTGCACCATAGTAAAAACGTTCCTCTGAGATTCTGTTTTCAAGTTGATTTCCCAATCTAGCATTTTTTCAAAACTTCTTTTAACTAAGAAATCAAATTGGTGTGGCCTAAATAACACATAATGCCTTTTTTCCTTGATTGATGTGCTCAGTATATTTGCTGTATTACTGTATTGATGCCTCTTTATAATATCACTGTGGAATGTATAATTTTATAATTGCCAAGCAGACACCTTTAGTTTTTGATCATCATTTCCTTCTTTCATTGGTTGGATTTGATGAAGAACACATCACAGGTAATAAATTGTCCCACACATGTGTACTGGACTAAAACTAATTTCTAAACATGTTGGGTTGGATAAATTTTTCTTTATTTTACAGAATTTGGTACCAGGTCCAGGACTAACCCTTGCCATAATTCTAACTTATTTATTTATTTATTGTTTCAGCATGTAAATGCCAGGGTTGCCCAACTAGCCGGAGGCTATTTACTTAGGGCGAACCCATGTGCGGCCGACTATAGGTTTTTGGACCATCGCACACCGGGGCATGCTCCTACCTACTCCTTTTTGAAAGGTGTGGTGGGTTCTTTTACGTGCGCAGGGTGTGGCTCTCCCCAAACACGGGACCTCCATGTAACGTCCTATCCGAGGGATGTCCCTAACCGAAGCTAGGTACTCATTTACACCTTATGAGTGAAGTGAGGAAATTTGTGTTAAGTGCCTTTCCAAAGGGCACAACGTTGAGGCGCATGTCCAGACATGTCTGGGGGCAAGCCGGGATCGAACTAGGGTTCCCTTGTTTGACTGCCAAATGTTCTAGCCGTTACGCCACAATGAAAATTTTGCAAGTAATACTTGCTATTGTCCCACACTGTATTGGACTAAAACTAGGTCCAGGACTAACCCTTACCATAATTCTAACTCAACCCTAACCCTAATCTTCCCCTTAAACTTAACCATACTCATAGCCAAAGTTATTGTAGGCCAAATTGTCCTGATTGGCTAGGGGTTGAACCAGGGCTGTCTCCAGCTTTAAATTTTTTTCTGTCCCACTCATTGTTTGGGAGCCAATTTTTTTACTTTTCAGTGTTAAATTTGTCATTTCTAGCTTAAAAAAATATATTTTCATCAGTTTTATCTCACGAAATGGATATTTTTGGGACAGAAGGGGTTGAATTTTTTTCCGTCCCAACAAGCAAATTCCCATCCAGGGACGGAAGGACGTAATCTCCAAGCAGATCTACACGGGACGCGAAAATCGTAAATGCTAGCCGGCGCGGAGAAGCTCCAGTCAGCCAGATAAGCCCCTACGGGGCTGGCTGGAGCTTATCTGGCTGACTGGAGCTTCTCTGGCTAGCATATACGATTTTCGCGCCCCGTGTAGATCTGCTTGGAGATTAGGAAGGAAAGGTCCTGGAAACAGCCCTGGGTTGGACTGTCCAGGTGCTGAAATGTTTTCCGACACCTACCCAGCTCAGTGATCATGGGCACATTGCTGCCCATGGTGGAACCTCTCCTGGACACGTTGTTGTCTGGGCTGGAGGCTGGGGAGAACGCGTTGTTGAACCCTGGTGGAAGGAAACCTACAAGAACAGCAACCATCGTAATCAGACACTCTAAGGATTATGAATCACTTGAGATACAATTAAACAACTTTGCGGTTTGACAGATTGAATTGTGTCACTTGTCTTGAAAAAGATAATCCTGTTACCAAATAGAAGACAATTAGCAACATTAAACTTTTTAAGCTATAATAACATTACACTACAATGTATACACATGTAGAATGTATACAAATGTATACATATGTACCATGTGCCTTTGCTTAAAAAGAGTTTTGATGCCAATTGTGTCAGTGAATTACAGTTAACAACAAAATTATTCATACCCGTCATTACTCTTCACTGATTTCATTTTGTTATCTGAAAAGTTGTTATGTTCTTCTTTAAACGTATTGGCTCAAGTTAGTAACATTGATAAATATAATTAAACTGGTACAGAATTTGTAACATTTCATGGGTACTGAATAACGTAACATGACCTATTAACGTGCAGAACCTATTTACGTCCGGTTTGGCTCATGTCCACATGTCGCGGTGTATTATGACAGAGCCTGTTCTCATGAGCAATAAAGAACATCATAAGTATGATCCTTAGCCATCTCTTTAATTTTTACACAGCAAACCATAATGGCCATGCGTTTACAACGTGAACGCCACGTGCCGGGCATGTGGGGGGAATTTACAGATAAACATTGTTTTTTTCCATCGCGTTAAGCAAGTGGCCGGACAGACATCGTGATTTTATTATCATTTGTCTGCAGACTACTTTGGACAGTTCCTGTGCATTTTTCTCTGGTCTATGTTCTTCAAGCATAGCGCTAGAAGGGAAAAGACCAAGGTGGACGATAATGGGTTACCCTAGCACAATTCTTCATCATATACCTCAGTATAAATGCATGCTCGCACGGCGTTAAATAGGCGGAGAAAAACTTACAGACCATGCATTTTCTTTTTAGAAGAGCTAATATTTCTGACCATGGGTTTAAAATTTGGCTCTGTCCGTGCGGTTTAAGATAAATACGTTTTGAATAAATCGGACGTAAACTGGTCATGTTACGTTAGTACATACTCTTTCTTGTTTAAGTTCTGTCAGTGTTATGCAAATGAGATCGAAATTATGTTCTTAATTTACACCTGACAGCACGATAAAAAAATGGTAAAAAATCTATAGTACTGCGTTAAATTCTTGAGAAAAGTGCCCAGAAAAACGCCAGATTTACGAGGGGTATGACAAATTTTGTTGTTAACTGTACATGTATTAAGGTGAGGGTGAAATGGTACATACCAGTGATATGGAGGGTGTGCAGAAGCAGAGGACCAATGGACAGCATGATTCAATTAAAAAAACATGATTGATAACAGCACTTAGGTTAAAGAACCTGAATACACCTAGCAGTGGGGTTAATATGTTTTCAGTGACATGAAGACTGACATCAATTAGTTGCAATTTCAGTTTTGTGGTCAATGCTTTTTCCATGAACAAATCTCATTACAGTACTTGAGCGCGTGATGAAGAAAACATAGAGAGACAGAAAAGAACGGAAGCATGATACGTCATATTGGTCGCAAGAAAATTGGCTTTAGAATGTCTAAACTCCACAAAATGAAACATAGAAATGGAGGCTTTCAGAGTGCCCACACTATGCACAAATTAGGCAAAAGAAGTCTTGGTTCCTTTAAAGGCATCCAGAGCATTTTATGAGGCTTAAACCTTGAATGAATAAACTCAAATTTCTAGTCATTCCTACACATGGTAAGTTTCAATAACACTATACCATTACATATCGACATTAAAGGAGCAAATATACGATGTCATTGTGTGGTGAGAACTGATAGAAAATCAAAGCCCTATTAGACTTATCCTGACTGTCCATCATAATCAGCGGTTCGAACAATGAGAGAATGACTGCATGTCCGTCAAATTTTTGCTTTTTTATGTATTAATTTTGCATTTCTACGCTTTGACGGAGGTGGGCGGGGTTATGGTATCGGTCTATTTACACTAGGCGCGTGAAACTAAAAGATGACCATGTAGCTTATTTTTGTGCCACTTTTGAGCACTTTTCATAAGAAATCCGCACGCAAATGTGGTAGACATTGCCATTAAATGTCAATTTCATAAAGATTACAGCACCTAGAATATTTCCAGTTTTCAAGCCTCATAAAATGCTCTGGGGGCCTTTAATATTGCAAGCTAGAATGTGAAATGGGATGAAGGACATGACAGATGAAAAAGACAAGATCTAGCTGTTACCTGTGGTCCCTGTGGGAAAGAATCATATAGTATTACACCACACACAGAGTGTTAGAGTTAGCAGACAGACTATACTGAACACTGAAACATGGACATGATGACCACCTACATGTAACTACTACACCAAACTACACATTTATGGAAACTTCTACATCTCTTAGCTTTCTCCTTATTTTACACAGTATTTTGGCTCAGTTTTGTTCCAAGACCTTGGTAACAGGGCGACTCATACTTTAATCCTACCAATCTGATATAATTTTAGAAGTCTATACGTACTGTATGACACCATATATGAATCTGAAAGGTATACGAAGTACACTTGGGTATTTGAGGAGTAGGGGGAATAAATTTCTGGATGTCAGGATGACAATAATACGATTGCAATCTTTTTAAATCATGCAAACTGAGATCGATGATCAATCCAATACCATAACAAGTTGCCACAAGTCTAAAAAGATTTGTAAACACCTCTTCACAACGACAACAACAACAACAACAACGGCGACACCAACGACGACAGACTACTCTCCCATACCACGATGAGTGGATGATATGACACGGACCAGACGACACGGACAACAAGGATGGACGCGGGACAGACGTGGTACACGGAAACGCTGAAAAGCAGCATCCACTCACCAGCTCTACCCGTGCCTCCCCCAATAGGCGTGCCTGGCAAGATCCAAGAATGCCCACCTTGCGAATTGGCCTGCAAGAGGCCGATACTGTCGTCAAACTGCATGGACTTGATGTTGAGGGAGCAGAGGATGGCCTCCTTGTCCTGCAGACAGGGGTCCTGCTCCTGGCTTTGGTTGTTGGGGGACAGGATCACACACATGTCGCACAAGTTCACGTTCACCGCTCGCAGGTCTGCCCGACACATTGGTGATCCCTAGGGGAGGGGGGCGACAACACAAACTTTCACAACTCCACACATAAATTACATAATTATAGAAACAGGTAGATGTAACCACAATATAGCTCCTGATCAAGTTCACGTTCACTGCTCGCAGGTCTGCCCGACACATTGGTGATCGCTGGGGGAGGGGGGCGACAACACAAACTTTCACACCTCCACACATAAATTACATAATCATAGAAACAGGCAGATCAATATAGCTCCTGATCAAGTTCACTTTCACTGCTCGCAGGTCTGCCCAACACATTGGTGATCCCTGATCATGAGGTAGGGGGACGACAACACAAACTTTCACATCTGGACAGTGTACATAAATCACAATGTCATATAAAAACAGATGTAGCCACAATACAGCTCCTAACCACCAAATGTTTTGCCCATTTTGTTTCTTACATAACAGATTGATTTGCAATTACAACAGATACTGACACCTGTTCGTAACATTTAGATATTACTGTAAAAAACAGATATGTTCAGTGACCAAGTACCATTAGTACAAAGGCTAGATCCCTGTTCAAGTGATACATATGATACATATACATAGGGTGCAAGGGACTGAATTGGATGAATAGACTTACTGGCAACACAGCAACTTTAGGGAAATTGCACAGCATGTCCCACTCCCTCTTGATGTAGTCCAGGTCGCCCAGTAGTACGATCGTCTTCAGCTCGTGGTATGAGAAGTTGCTTGCGCGCAGCGGCATGACCAGGTTACGCAGGCCAATCAGAGGGGAGTCTGCCGTGCTGAATATGCACACGACCACGTGGCCACTCAGCACACTCATGGCTGCCTCATTACGGCTCTGGATGACATAACGAAGTTTCATAATGACGGACAGCCATCAGGACACACTCCTCAAGATTGATCTTTGGGAAGTCCTCAATTATGGCCCTCAAACGTAGACATGTTCAGTTAGTTTTTGTTCTTGTTAACAAGAGGAAGGTTGTTAATGTAACAGGCTATGTATGAGTTCTGAAAGGTTATCCTTTACCTGTGTTAGTGTGAGGTTTTGTCTTCGTTTGAGGGCCATACGGTTAAGGAATGTTTTAGAGAAGGACTTACCTGTTTGTAGACATCACAAAACAGTATCAGTTGGGATAAATCAAACAGTTGATTGTCTAACACATTCATTCTGATGTAAGTAACACATAGTTAGTTCATATTCACTGTCCCTGGTGCTGAACATGTTGATGTTATAAAAAAGATTATTTCATCTATTTATTATGACAAATTTGCACACAAACACACACACACATATGCTCGCTCACACACACACACACACACACACACACACATACACACACACACACACACACACACACACACATACATACACAGACTTCACATCACTTGCTACACATAGAACCACTCCCTCCCACCAGTATGGCTTTCTCCAGATCGCGGGATGGGCACCAGTGGAACATCCCTGTGGAGTCGTACTTCTTGGTATCACAGTCCAGGTCTCGTGCCTCGTCATTGTTTGGCAAGCTGGGGCTATTGACGGGTGGAAGACTACTGTCAGGGAGTCTGCTTGGGGAAATTTGTAAGGACATCGGAAAGTCTCGCCCCTTCTTCCCTCTGAGGAAAGAAATAAGGAAACAAAAAAAAAGAAAACAAACCAAATAAAACAAGGCAGAAAAACAAGGTAGAACTTTTAGATACCGAGCAAGAGTAGAGAAGTTGAGTACACACATTTTTCTGCGAATGTTTTTGTAAGATTGTTTTAGAGGGTAACACCAATCTTTTTTAAAACAGGCGATGGCAAAAGGGCTTGATGATTGAAAATGGTGAGATTTTCAAAAGGAGTCGGAATACTCTGGGTATCATGCCTGTTATTTCTCTACGACTTTTCTTTGAACCTCCAATATACATATTGTATCACATAATTTTTTACTCAGATTGAGAACTTTGTACATGTCTTTAGCAATGGAACTACACTGTAATAGGCTCAAAACTGCAATAGGCTAAAAGAATGTGTTTTGACATATCTAATGTACATTTTCACCAAACTTGACCTTTTGGAATACTTACTATCACTTGAAGAACAGTTTTATCCAAAGTGAATGTGTGTGGCAACAGTACAGCAAATTAAAGTACAAAAAATCAGACAAACATAGCAGTCATATAACACAACAGAAAGCTAACTCAAAGTGGGCAGAAAATGGAAATACAACAGACACCACCCCAAGTACTGCAACCCCAAAGCACATAACGTTAGTAGAAATCTAACAATAGCAACGTAATTACATGTATGGACTATATTACACCATTGAGCACAATCAAGCGAACAAGTTTCGTCAGGTTGGTAAAACACTGGAAAACAAAGTTCTTTGTACACCACTTTTGACACACAATCATGTTTGGGACTGCATTCTTCACAGTGCAGCAGTGCCCCCTAGCAGTCATGCAGTCAGTATTGCCATGAGGAAGGTTACAGTCAGTCACCGAAACATCAGCTAGGTATTTACCGAAAACTCTTTAAGCCCCCGTCACAAATAAGAAATTCAGCTCGGCCCACGTGTTGGCGAGCTTCAAATGTGCATTTTCGGCCGAAGTACGGCCGTACCCTGGCAATTACGTGGGCCTTTTGGGCAATTTTTAGAAATAAAAGTTGATCCAAATATTGGCCTTTTACCAGGTTAGTTGATACTGACGTCGTCCATGTCCAAGAGATGGTACCATCTCATGGGGGATTTTTAGTTTTTAGTGTTCTACAGACGTCGCCCGAGATTTTCATTGGAAATTTTCATTGGACGCTCGGGCAATTTTGAAATTTGGCGAGCATTGGGCGATCTACAAAGTTGGCTGAAGCTTGCATGAATTGTGACGCTGGCTTCAGAAGTGTACAAAAACTTTGTTATCCACAATCAAGCCATGTTCTAATCCTATGTGACTGTTCTTGGTTAACCTAACTTGGTTCAGCAAAAACATTGACATGAACATAATTTTACTGGTACAAGATGTACTAGGATATTTACTAGGATATGTCCACAAAATACATGCCTTGATATTTTACCAAGGAGAGCAAAGGCCATTACATGTATATTACATTGTAGTGTTCAAGTGGTCAGCTTTAGACATAAAATACATGTATTTTAAATCTCCTTTTCAGTCATGAATCAGATTCAGAGTCTTTAGATAATGCTAGCCATATGATGAAGTTATATACCTCACATTTGCATGCACACAGCCTTTTTCTGAACTCTATACCTACCCAGATGTTAATCACAGTGCAAAGATCAGGTAATTGTGAGTTTTAAGTGGGATCATTACCGGTCCCCAGAGAGTGCAAAATGGAACGAAATGGACGAAATGGAATGGAACGAACTAAAACAACATATGTAAAATTCTGAAATGAAATACCAGTAGATTTTTGCACCCATTTTCAGGGAAGAATCTAGCCACACAAACGTGGCAAAAACGTTGTATTTAATATTATCAAATAGATTAAAAAGATTAAACATGTTATATAACTTATTTACCAGTCACTTCTGTATTTAAAACGCTTCCTGTTCCGGTCTACTGTGAATGTTACAACGTTCCTTATATTACACTATCTATTGGTATCTCATTTCAACATATGTTGTTTTAGTTTGTTCCATTTCGTTCCATTTCGTTCCATTTTGCACTTTCTGGGGACCCATCATTACTCCAACAACTTAAGTACTTACCTGGATGTCATGCCGTGGAAGTTACGAATATTCCGCTTCGGAGAGTCTAACTCATTGGAATTGCCATTCCGCTTTTTCTTGGTGGGCGCCACAACTTGAGTGGGTCCTTCTGTTAAAAACCAAACTAGCTTGTTAATATTCCTGTCTGCAGACACAAATTCAATTGACAGCTAAGGACTATAAGAAGTGGAGACAGGGCTAAAAGTGAGGCCATAGTGAAATAGTAAAAAGTTGGCAGGGGAAAGGAGCTTCGAGATGTGAGGTCATGCAGAGTTACCTTCTGGGTGCTGTTGACAACAGTGAAAAATTTATGTACAAACTGCTACCAGTTTGAGAACTAGAAATGTTGTGATTTTCTGAAGAAATTGGTGCAGTTGGGTTATGTGAACCAAAGAACAAGGTTGAGTTTAAAAAACAAATATAACAGTCCATAACCAGATTCCCTAGAATTGTGACTACAAAGAAAGTGTAGTTGATATTGTATGTGCAATTTTTGTGCTGACTTTTGTAGAGTGGTAGTAGATTTTTCACATCTATAGCTATGGTCTACCTAATTCTAGATTTGGTTCTAAACCCTAGATATTAGTGGTGGTGTTATCTAAGATTTGAGAGTAAACAATCCTACCAACCCTTTTGCTTGAAATTTCCTTTAGTGGTGAGAAAGTTGAAAATTAACAGACAAACATCACTGAAATATGTTTCCATAACAATAACTGAAATGTGATCATGGAAATCTTGAAACTAGTGTTAGTACTAGGTGCATCTAATCAGCCTAATTGTCAAATAAGACTTAGGAAACCATTTTATTTAGATTTAGAAGTTTCATAAAGTGCCTGCATTCTCCCATAAAAAATGAATTCCATTAATCAACAACAACAAAAAAGGGGAATTTCTACAACAAAAAAGGGACATTTCTAAACATCTGTAGACCTACAGGGAGCTAGTGCAGTTTGATAAATACAGCTTCAAATGTCATACAAAAAGATATGTTTCTATTACCTATTAATCCATTTCTTCATCAAAAATAATTGAAATTGGAGTAGAATTATTATCTTGCACATACAATGTAGTTTCATTCCACTTTGAACATGACACTGTGCTTTTAATCTCTTTCTTAAATAAGGTTAGATGTAGTCGTGAGCTAAAACAACTCTCCAAGAGTGAACAGTTGGGTGAAAGCAGAATGATGTTAAACAGTTCCCAGCACCACCCTAACATGGAAGTATAAAGAGGTGGAATACCTAAGGCTGCTACATTGACTTTGTTGTTGGCCTGTGCTTCCAATGCTGGAACAACATAGAAGGGGCAAACATACGGATGTCACATTCTGTCTTTTCCCTTTTGAAAATATCAACCAATCGGAGACAGTTCCTGGTCACCTGTTTGTCAGTTGAAGCATCAATCAAACTGAGCCACCACACAGGGAGAAACGCACAAGCCAACCACCGCAAAAAACGACACCTTCCGACACACAATGCCTTTGAACACCAATAACTCTTCACACAGTGCCATACCTCCCACAGCGTCTAGAGTACCGCAAGGGATAGACTTTTATGAGAATGACAGTTGCAGAAGGAGGAAGATTTCAAGAGATAGAAAATTGATCAACAGCATTTAATTCAACTAAAATGTCTGTGGAAGATATGGTCATGTATGTTTGATGGTGTTCACTCGCCTACTCACATGGGACAGGACATTACAACAGACACAGAGAGAAGAGCACAGACCAAACTTCAAGGGACAGAAAATTGATGATAAGAGCTTAATTGAACTGAAATGGCTGTTAAGTTAGATATGGCAGATCGTGGTATTCTATTCACATGGGACGCACACAAGAGCACAGACCAAATGAGAACAGTTTATATCTACATTTGATTTATCACTGCACATGTAACAGCACGATTTAATTGGTACAGTCTAATGGGGTTCTAAAGACTTGGAAGTGCTCTTAACGCAACAAATGATGGGATGGAGAAATGACATGAAGACAGAAAGTCAGGAGTTGTGAAAATGACAAAGACAGGGAATCAAAAGTTCATAGATTACGGTGATAGAAATGATTGAACTGGAAACACAGTCACTGTGATATTATCATAGATAACTCACCTAAAAGCAGGACCCCTATCGCTCAATTCGTTGGCTCGCTCGCGTAGGGGCCCTGCTCTTTAGCCCCGGTAGACACGGTTCTGGCGACTTTACTGACAGTTGCTCATGGATAATTAATAAGCTATCCTTATTTGGCACAATTTGGCGGTTAATTTGTTCTGAACCTAAAGTAACTGCCAAACTGTGCCAAATAAGGATAGCTTATTAATTATTCATGAGCAACTGTCAGTAATGTCGCCAGAACCGTGTCTACCGGGGCTAAAGATTAGGGCTGCTACGCGAGCGAGCCAACGAATCGAGCGATAGGGGTCCTGCTTTTAGGAGGGTGAAATAACTATGCCATAAACATACAGTTGAACAATGGGGTGCAGATAATATACAGAGTGGACATTCAATAAGGAATTTGCTGGTATAATACTTCCTGCATGGTCAAATGTTGAAGAACAGAGAGTAGGTAAGCAGTGAAGTATATGCCCTTATGTCTCCATGCACAGACATGCATACCTGCCCGGCACTTGCATTTCTTGATTTTCATGGGCTGCTTTACATCATTGTGGCATGCCTTGCAGAAGAAATAAGCCCTGCGTGCAAAGATGGTAATGTGCACGTGCATTATTGTCAGTGTAAAACATTCGGCCAGAAGGTCAAATCGGTTCTCAAAAACAGGTTTCATTGAAGAACTATTTTCAGTTCATCCTCAGAAATATACTGTATTGGTACGATATCATGTTTGCCAAAAGTATCTAACTTATCAGAAATTTCTTTGATTATTATGAAAGTATTTTTGGACCAGAAATACATGTACAGTATCTGGATTATCATAAATTTCTCAGTGCTTTATTCAAAGCACGAGTTAAGATTCATATCTTGACAGCTTGTGGAATAGTTATGTAAAAATAATGCATTTTAATTCATATGATTTGGGGTTAGATTCCCCGATTTTGAGAACCGATCCAGCCCCATAGTTAATGGCCTTTGTGGAGAGAGTAGTAGAGTAGAAGCCATGCTATGCTGTCACCTTGCATACACTTGCACTTCTTGATTTTGTCTGGATGCTTGATGTCCCCATGACACTGCTTGCAGTAGAAATATGCCCTAGGGAATGCAGCGCAGAAAATCAACACCTATAACATCATTCTGTTAGCTTTCTGACTCTAATGAAGTAACATTTTGGCCCCAAATCTGTATTGGTTAGGGGATGTTGGTACGTGTTGTATTGTACTGTTTGTAAACACTGGGAATATGAAATAAAGTCTAAAATTTGTGAAAATGTGCCTGAAAATGTCAATAGCATGAAGCTTTTATTCCTGGGAACACCAAGAATGTTTTTGCCAAAGCGGTTATGTGTAATTTCAATCAGTGACGTGTCGTTCAGTTTTTCGGTACCCCAAATTTCACATCCATATGATAGGATGGGTTTGACACATGAGTCAAATATAAAAGAACCGAAGTTACCATGAAATAACAATGAATGATGAACAAAAAGCTACCTTTCTCTTGAAATCACAGAACCCACAAATACTAGAAAAAGTGGGACTTTTCGTCTTCCACTGCCTCCAAAAAAGAAGTCAAACCCAGCTAGTTTAGATAGCCAACAATTGTATTTAGTACTAGTAGCCTATTGTTACAACAAAGTCAGACACAGTTTACTGATGCATGTACGTTTTTCCCTATGTTTTTACCATGTATTTGCAATTAGCCCACGGGCATGAACTTGCAATAAACTTCTATATATTTATTACCAAGAAATCTGTCACAATAATCCTATATTGGGCACCTTTAACGTTCAGTCTGCTAAAGTAGCTGTTTGGCACCAAATTTGTATTGCTTATGGGGTTGGGCAGCAGGGAGAAGGTTAAACTCCACTTTAAGTCCATCAGTGTTTTAGACCAGCTGAAGGTAAAACAAACTCACCTCCTCACTTCCTTCGCTGACTGCGCTATGAAGAACCCCAGAGTGCCTTCCTTTATGTGGTAGGAGTTGTTCGGGTTGATCAGAATCCTGTTTCGGGGAGAAAAAAAATGAACCCCAGGGGCCCAAGGTCAACACTCACAAGCCCGACCTTACACCACCTCACAACTTTGCAGTCCACACGGTTTAGTAATTAGATTAAACACAGCAAAAAAGTTATACATTTGCAGCCATTCAGCAACATGCACTGCATCAATAGCAAGTTAAACTGGTACCTAAAATGTAATTCAGTAAGTTACAGTCCTAATGGGTCATGCTTCGGGGCTTGCTAGAATGTATAGCAATGGCAGGCCCATTATTTTCGGTACACGTATTGACAGAGACAATTGGTACATGCACGAAGCAAGCCATGCAGAAAAGCATAGGAATGAGGCTCTTTAATCAGGAGGGCACCTTCCACTGATTGTTTTTGGCGACGCCTCAGGGGCGAGCCTAATGGTATATATATTGTGTGCAGTTTGCAAGAATTCTAGGAATTGCACAGGAATGTGTCCACAAGAATTTAAGACTGTTTTTTAAATGAAAATTGGTGCATTGATGTTGCAGTAAGTGTTGTGAACTAAGCTGACACCGATGAATAAAGTGTTACACCTTCTATTATATGTTGGCATTTGTCACATGGAGCCTAAAGGTGCGTGCGAGCTAGTTTATTCACAGAAGTTGTGTTGTTTACGACCAGTGGAAAGATACGGTTAAGCTAGCTGTGAATTCAGAGGAAGGGGCACCACAGAAAGGGAGAGAGGTGGACTTCTATGTACAGTGTACATTTGAGGCTGGTGGTAACTGTAACTACCTGTGCAGCCGGCCAGCCCCTGATCTACAGACGCGAGGGAAGAGCGAAGAGCGACAAGACAGTTGAGTGATGAACACGTACATAGGACACAATGAAGCACACGAGGTCTATCTAGACATGTATGTTACACAGACAAGACCGGCAACTTATAACAGACTTAAGTTCGGCACTTTCTTTCCTTAGATGAGTCATAAATGTGAGTGCAAACAACCTTATTCAAAAGTTTGTAGTTTTTTCCAGGAAGTATTTAGCTCTCCGACAGGTAGTTTTTCAGGTAGTATTTGATGATTCTTACAATGTATGTTCAGAGAGAGATAGGGTACATGCCATATGCTTTCCAATGGTTCTCACAATTTTGTATCAGTAATACTATGCCAAATGTTTTCTAGAAAGCAAATTAAAGTTTTGTCACTGTTCCATCCAGCCTATAACCACACCATAAGGTCAGCACAAAAATGCGACAGTTTCCAGTATGATCATGAAAATTAACACTTTATGAAAATCTTGTGAGTCACAGGTGCTGTGAGAGTTGGTTCCGAAATCATGTTTTAACTTATAACTTCTTTCTTTATCAATTTCTTAAAAACTACTACACTGTCGATGACTTCTTTGAAGTACTGACATTTTGATTTTGCATGCTATCTTCTTACATGGTGTTCTTGACACATACAATGTAAAGCTCAACTGAAAGAGAGGGGAATGAGCTGACGTCTCTTTGGAAACGGCATAACATACAAGCACAAAACATTGCAGTCCTATAACCACAATAAAATATGAATATTGCTGTTTGTTTGCATGAAGATCTTGCTGTAGTCATTGAATGACAGTTTTCCAAAGGCCACTGCTTGAAATGTGTTTCATATTGAATGCCTAATTCTGTCCCCAAATGACTTGCATGTATGTGTGTACCTCTGAAATGTACAGCTGTGATAAGTACAATATGGACAAGAAATACATGTACATGTAGTAGACACAATGAGAACCAAGGATGGATGGACAGCTAGGAAAAACAGTATGACATGTTCTGAGCCGTCAGTGTGACACGGAGAAATGGCGGACACAATGAGCGGCAAGGATGGATGGACGGACAGCAGCAAGTACAGCTGGGAATGCAGCGCTGAAATGACGTCTGATTGCAGGACGGCGTTGCCATGACAGTATCGCAGCAGCGGAGTGCCATGCCGCAGAATCCATGCACGGTGACATGATGCCGGACTGATGTAGATCCCGTAGGGTCATGCATGATACAAGACATCTTACAAATAGCAGATGTAAAGCAAACTCATTCAACAATGAATATTTTCCATGACTAAGATTGACATACACATCTACAACTGACTTGTTGATGTGTAATATCCATTTCACCAAACTGGGCAAAATAAATGGAAATGAAAATAATGTTTTTATGGCTTCAAATGTAGTATCTGTACTTCGAGTTCCAGATTTAGCTTGATTTTTGAAATTTCTCTGATGAAAGCTTTAATTTTCTTAGTCTAGTACATGAAGAAGATATTTTGATACTTTTTGTTTCGAGTCCCAGATTTTGCTTGATTTTTGAAATTTCTCTAATGAAAGCTTTTTCTTAGTCTAGTAAATGAAGAAGATGTTTTGATACTTTTTGTCCCCTTACTTTGTTGACAATCATAACCATATAGCTTTGCACTGAAAACTCTTACTAGTGTATGTTTGGTTCCATAATGCCCTACAACATGCTCTTGTAGATTTGAGACTGCGATGTCTTCCTCCACACTAAAATATACATGATAATACAGACATCTGCTATTTGTAACATGTTTTGAGAAGTTTCTCAACCAGGCACAACCCAAATGTACTCGCTACTCACTGTTTATCCTTGGTGTTGTGATCTTTCAACTCTATAGCAATCAACAGCAACCGCAACTTAGCAAAACAGACTCTGCAAAGACAATTCACAAGACAAGAGAAGTGAACAACAAGACACCACATCAGATGGTAATGATAAAGGCCTTACTCTTTTTCCTGGGTTTCTGAGCCTTGGAACTCAACCGCGATCAACAGCAACTGCAACTTTACAAAACACACTCTGAAAAACAACGGTAGAGTGGAGAGTTTGTGACCAGGAGTAGAATATGGAGAAAAGAGAAATGGTGGTGAGATACTTGCTACTTCCACTGCAGCCATTGGAGCGCTTGATGAGTGGGGAGTCATGTTAGAGTAATGATTTGAAAGAGTGGATCAAGAAATGTACATTGCAATTTGAACAAGAGGACATAGCGTCAATGAAGGTTGATATCCAGGTATGGCCTTATATATGTAACACAAAATAAATCAAGTAACAAGTACAGTCAAACCTGTATTAGCGGTCACCTTTGCATAGCGGCCACCTGCCCATAGTGGTCACTTTTTGTCGGTCCCTTGGATTTTTCCCATTGACATAAGCATTAAGAATTAGGCTATAGCGGCCACCTGTCCAACGCGGTCGCGGCCAGACGATTTTCGGTCCCGCGAGTACAGTAACACTGCCGATAACGGGCAATGTGCGCCGGTAGAAGCCGCATCGCCACCACACGCCGGGTTCAAAATCTTCATTTTTTTATGCAGTTATCAAGTTTATGTGAACTCAACTTGACAAGATAATAATGATAAAGAAAACAAGAATGTTTTATCTTTGTTAGATTATCCATGGTTTGATGCGAACTGAAGTATTTCTTCACATGGCTTGCGTTTGTACATCGTAGCATATTTGACTATTTCTGTGCATTTGGACTGGGCAAAAATTACGGTAGTTTTTGGAAAATACAACCCGCACATGTATCTGATGCGCTAACTTCGCGAATTGTTTCAATGTCGGCCCAATATTTCCGTTTTCCCCGGGAATTCATCCGAAAATGTGCCCAAACACGATTTTCAAAATGGCGGAGCAGCATAAAGGTCATCGGAAGACACCACTGTTGCGGAGGTATAGTGTGTTAAATTTATTTTGCTGCAAACTATTACTGAGGATAATTACTTAACCAAAAGCCTCAAACTAAATATGAATAACATTACTATGATGTAAAATTTGGGCTGTTCCAATTTTATCAAAAGAAAAAAAGCCCTCAAAAGAGCGACCTTCCTCTCATTACCCTATTAGCAAAATGGTAGAAGCCGATCATGACAAGCAAACAACAACAGACAAGGAAAATTGTCGCCACGATTTTATGTTTGAAAACGGTCGAAAACTAACAGTAAGTGGCAACTGAGCAACATATATTTTGTTCTTAACTAACTAGGTGGCATTTTGCTGCGAAGGACTTAGTTTCATATGATTAAAACTCGTTGGTGACGCGTGTGCCGGCAGCGAAGCAGTCGCGAATGATCAAGAGTATGGCAATGCTGGTCTGTTCAGACATGAAGCTCGAGCAAGCCATTGATTTTGGAGTTGGCAGATACAATAATTCTTTTTGCAAGCCCATAATAGAAGTAAAAGAACAACAATCGAATTTCTAAAATGTGCCTTACCTATGTCAATGTTTACATGTGTACTGTACGGTGAATAAAAAAATGTATCTCAGTGGGTACTGAAAACATGTGTCACTCGTGGTCAATTAATCAACATTTTCTCCATAGCGGCCACCTGTCCTTAGCGGCCAGTTTTGACCAGTCCCTTGAGTGACCGCTATAGGCAGGTTTGACTGTACTGGATAAATTCTCTATAGAGTCAGACATTTCAGATAGCATCCAAAATCTTTCATAAGAGACTCTTTAAAAAATTTATCCTGTTGCGTGATTTGTTTTAAATTACATAAGAAGACAGAACGAGACAGTACTACATTGTACTTGTGATGCTACAAGAGTAGTTTAAATGTCACACATATCTACAAATTGAAAGAAGGAAAGTATGTTCAAGGAAGTCCTGACATTAACAATATTTTTCTAAGAAGCATAGTATTACGTATACATGAAAAAGGACAAGCTACTTCAGAAGAGTTCGGGGACAGCATTTATATGCTGTAAATGGAGGTTACAAACAAAACACATCAAAGAGTCTGCTGATTTCGGAGAGTAATCAAATCGATAATCAAATGCAACGACCAGGGAATGAGGGAAGAGAAGATTTTGTCAACAAAATTACAGCACACTACTCTGTGTGTTAGACACATTCAATTGCAGATGAATATTTCCTTCTAGCATAGCAAATTTAATACACAATCATGTAATATGTTAAGGTACACAAGTCACTACTTTTGCAACCATTGTCACGGCTCAAAGTAAAGATCATGATCATGGAAGGTTGTGTGTGAAAGGGTTTTCTTTTGCAGTGATGCTCTACTTTTCAGCTCTCTAAATATTCCAAAGCATCTTCAGAATGCTTCAAAACCTTTCTGATTACTTTAATCTACCCCCATGACCTTTCATGACCTATTCGGTAAACGGTCTCCATGATTGCTGCAAATTTTTTAGGGATCGGCTGATGAACGCAGGTCATCGAGCAATAAATTTGGCAACTTCGATATTCAGCGACTGTCTGGCAATCAACCAATTCGACCAAAGTTCATTGACAGTGTGATGCCCGCTTAAACACCACCTGTAAACCCCTCCAGATTAATTTTTGACTTTCTATTGCACTTTGGACTAATGCTTGTAGCCTCTGACAGCTTATACTTACAGAGTTGATATTTTGTGAACAACTTCCTTGCCACTTAATGGATCATAATGACCCCCAGCGGGGGTCGTCACGCGTCATTGAAAATCGAAAAAATCTTCAGATTTTTCCCGAAAATCTTCAGATTTTATGGAAAATCTTCAGATTGTTTGAGATAACCTTCAGATTGTTTGAAAGAATCTTCAGATTGTTTTGAGATTGGTTTCAAAGAACCTTCAGATTGTTTCAAAGAACCTTCATATTTTGACAATCATAATATTTTGACAAATATGATACATTTTCCACCTACAACTGCAACAACACTTTAACATTCAGCTTAATGGAAACCCAAGCAATATTAGGGCCCGAAAATTGGATTTTGAAAGTCAATTCATTTTGTCATTTCTATACATTATAAGTTCAAACGACACTATCACAATGTACATGTATAGCAACGTCCATGAGGAAAAATTACGGCATTGTTGTGATGTGAGATCTCGCTGAAAATCGTCGCCGGGATTTTTGTAGGCTCGCAAAACTAAGGGGATCAATGTACGGCACGGTTTGCACAGTTTTAGAATGCTCAGAGTATGAAGTTATTACGGAAATATGCTAAACAGAGTTAGTAAATGTCACTAGCAAAAATATGCTGCATTTCTTTTTTATTTCTAATTTTTGGCCCTAATATTGCTTTGATTGCCTTTAACTTAACACAATACAGCTGAATGAGGAAGTGATGATTTTTAGGTACAGATATCTTTTCATAACAATACTCACTCAGACACTTGCGGGAAGCTCATCCCGGTAAAAGCACTGGAAAGGTACTCGGTGTACATCTCAGCCGCCACCCCTCCTAAGTAGTGCTTCTGCCAGGAATCTTCCTCCATCTGAAAAAAAACACAAATAGTGCTGTCCTTTTATCTCTGCTTGGCTCAAATTAATTGGAACCAGAAGGACTGAGTTCAACTCCCGGGTAAGACACCTCTGGACAAGAGTCATTGAGTCATACGTACCAAAGATTTTGTAAAAATGGTACATACTTCTGAAACAGTATGGAAGTTAAACACACTCCACTGCCAGTGGACTAGCCCCCTGCTGCAGTGATTGCACCACAGTTTGGCCCAGGGCTATGAAACGGGGATGTGCGCCACCCTATACACCTTATGGTGTGGGAGGATTTTAACTAACTAACTTTCCCTGACTCTGCCACCTACCAGCACTGTGGACCTCATGGCAAAGAGATTGGCCATCACGGTGGAGAAGCCAGGTGCCAGGCAGCTCTGGGCTATGAAGCCCAGTTTCAGCTCTGCCAGACAGATGACATCGTCCCCTTCCTTCCAGTTCCAACTGGGTATGTTGAGCAGGTACGCCTGAAACAACATGGTGTCAATCAATCAATCAATCAATCAATCAATCAATTTTACTGCATTGAGAGAACAAAATGCAGCTCTTTTACATATACAAGGTGAGCTAATGTTCTTCATATTGCAATTCTAGCAAATACAAAATAATTGTCATTTGATTATTCGGCTTAAAGTTCTTACTTAGAGTTCTGATTGGCTCAGAGTCACATGGTATAACAGCATGGTAACAGAGTTCGACCCCTATTACACTGCTTCTGAAAAATACTCTATTCTGATGCAGGAAGTAAGAACTAATTGTTTAAATGGGGTTGGTAGGCCCAGGCTATTCTACGAGATTTTTGGATGAAACCAGAGCTAGAATATGATGTATTCCAGGCAAGGGCCCAAACCATGTGATTCAGAAGTTGAATTACAAACCACTACACAGTTATATTGTATTTGCACCGATGCAAGTCAAGGCAAGATAAATGGAGGCTTCTTCAGAAACAAAAAAGCGTCCCTGACAAAGTGGTGGGGAATTTATCACAACTGACATACATGTAGGTCCAATTCTGATAGTGGTACATGCTTTATAATTCTGTTACTGTGACACAATGGGGGCATATGTTTGCCTGTGGTCAGATAAAAATAACATTCTGAGTACTGAAAATGTATGTAGATTTTGTATAAAAAAATCAATAATGCTTTAACCACAAGGATCATCACATTGTATCTATCCAGTTGCTTGAGTGTTTGTTATCTCGCATATTTTACGAGCTGATTGTGTATCCCATATCGACCTATCATTGTCTCTTAGTTCCTGAATTATTGAAATGTCATTAATAGATAGGGAATCAAACCTAGAATCCAGGTTTCTGATACATGTATCATCGTGATCTTATTCCATCACTTTTGATAAAAAATCTGATCTTAAGTGCACAAGCAGCAGCAACATTTACAGCAGCTTGTAAAAACGACAACCCAGTTTTCTCCAAGGTGCTGAAAGTGTGACTGTTGTTTCAGCTTTCCTCAATTACATCATTTCATGGTGCAGCGTTTATTTCCTTACGGGTGCTTTGATTTCAGGTCACTGATATATTTATTATGATCTTATTCCATCACTTTTGATGAATAATCCAACTGAAAGACCAGAACTGAAACCTGGGACATGGTTTACAGCACCGTGTTAGCTTGTGCAGTCATCAGTACCTCACTTTGTGATATTTTTCCTGTCTCACTTTGCCCACTCCCAGAGGAATTCATTTATCATCTCTTTGACTATCTGAGAGACCAGGCCCACACATACAAAGGATGGCACAGAAAAATGTATTAGAAAAGTATTAGTCGTGAAAACACAACTACATCAGGCCTAGAAGCCAACCACTCTGACCATTTTGAAGTATTATAAATCAACACATCTAAATATGCTCACATGAAGGTTTGAACTTTTGCATGCAACAATCCATCATAAACTAACACATAAGTTGCTTTTTATTAGTTTTTGACATGATCCAGTAAAACTTTCAACCAGATAAAAGTGCTGGTGATCCATCAGAAAAAGAATGCATCACTACTTTTTACTAGTTTTGTTATGGCACTCAATGCTGACCACAAATTCTGAATGAAAAGCAGCACTTACTGTAAGTACCATCTGTAGATAAGGCCACACCAATCTAATTTGTTGCTTCTCAGATTTTTTCAGAAAAAAACTGGAACGACAGGGCGACAAAAAAGGGCAAATAGTCTGGGGTGAAGATAATGGTTTACATGTATATAACATAAAGAATAAGAGGATTATTCAAGTTTCAGCTTTGTATGGCTAATTTTATGCAATACACCCCTTTCTTTGATCTAGTAGTATAATTTCAGTAACAAAATTACCCTTTGCCATGTAATATATGAATTGATATTGAGAAATGTAGTTTTAATAAATGAAAAATTATAACTTATGATCAATGTGACCACAAAGTATGTGCAGACCTTTATAATCTATTTTGGTGGTTATCGAGTTTTACAACTGAACAGATAGTAAAATTGGGAGTTAAAATTTGTGAATGGGAATAGATACCCCTTTTTTTTTCAAAATGGGAAAAACAGGAGAGGCTATTCCGAGAATCAACAAAATAAATTGGAGTGGCCTAAGGATAACTTTTAGCACAGGGAGCCTTGCTCTTGAAACAGACAGCAGGAGACCTCACCAATTCAAGCATTTCTACATGCCAATCAAAGTTACCATAGTCCCTTAAACTGAGGATGGGACATGGTGAAGTGAAGGTGATCAATTGCAAGAATGTCTCCTAAACCTTTGACCTGATTCTTAAATATTTCTGTACGCAGTACCCAATCCTAGTATGTACTAGACTGACCAACTGAATTAAAATGGCTTGAACTGCTGAAAGCAGAACATACTCCACAGTTAAGAGCATTATAGAATTAGAAAGTGGAAAAGACCTGACAGAAATGATGTGTAACCGAGAATACTGGAGAAACTTTGTAGACGCTTCAACTCGTTAGAGTATGATTATGTATGTATGTATGTATGAACTGTTGAGAATGAGACAGAGGGTCCCCAACGAAAGATATCCGCAACAGGAAAAGACCTAGGCAAATACAAGTAGGCACATTTGCAAGCATGGCCACTTCCCGCTTCATTGAAGAGTCAGGGAGGATGGAGACAAAGTCAGAGCGGGTCATTTTGTTCCGGTGAAGTCGCCCGTCCCTGGCAGACACGGCGGAGCCTGATGTGATTACAACGGCGCAACCTTCTCTCTCTCAAACCAGTCTACCAAGGACTCGCCGAGTCAGCGACGTCCACTCTATCATGGGGGTAATGTAGCACAGTCTCGCTTTTGACTCCCATGACCCCAGACTAACTCACAAGGGTAGGCACATTTCAGCAGAGTAATGACTGGGCTGCGGCAATTACTGTGGGGAGAGACTGTCAGCTGCATGCATCACCGACTTTGCTAAAAGCTTGGCTAAAACCTCATTTTTCACTTTCTCAGCATCTAACAAGACGACTCGTAGTGGATTGATCTAAGCTGACCTAAAAAAAAACGACAACATTGCTTTGTCCGAGGTGCTGAAGGTGTGACTGTTGTTTGAGCTTCCTTCAATTGCTTTTATTTCATAGTGCAGCATTTATTTTCTTATTACTGCTTTGATATAGAGTTTGTAATGAGTTAGAATAAGACATTGCAATGAAAGTTAACACTAATCACATCAAGCTTTTAATGTGTCTCATAAAATGTAATTCATTCCCTCGAGAATATTTCAAGTCACAATAAAAGTCAATTATATAAATGCACATAATGGCACCTTCCAGCCTATAAAAAGCAATTAGATAGATGTTGCTGCTGTTTTCCATGCATAGCCATTTGCAGTAAAAGTAAAAGACTTTTAGGACTTGACACGGCCTCCTTTATCAAATAAGCTAATGGAAAATGCATTAGCTTCAGAAAGCCACCGTTACATTACAGAGACAGGTCCAAAACCATTTTGAGATGTTCATTCTTCACAAACACTATCGGGAAGCTGTTACATACATCTCAGTGGTGTGGTTTGCGTGAGATTTACTGATGTAGAAGATTCTTAATTTGTTTTCGTCTAACAGAAGCATTTGTTACCTTGGTTAGCAATTCTTCTTTGCAACTGGAAGGATCAGAGTTCGAATTTTGGCCTGTGGTTGCATACCCAACTCACATTTTACTGCAGATCTTTGTATGCTATTCTACTGTGTGTGTGCATGTGTGTGTGCATGTGTGTGTGTGTGTGTGTGTGTGTGTGCATGTGTGTGTGTGTTTCTTTGATTCCAACTTTAAACAATGCAATGTTGCCATACATCATCAGTGGTACTATTTTTGTACGTGAGACTGGGTTGCACAGCAGTATGAGTAGGAGGGGGAAGTCTACAAAATCTGATTGCCTTCTCCGAGTGTGAAAACCCATCCCATAAAGCACTTATCTGTTAGAGCTGTGAAAAGTCTCAGTGTCAGCATTTTTCTTCCATCTCCATGCCTACCATGCCAACAATCACGTCAAACTGACTTTAGCCCATCCAATATACAGATTAAATCAAGGGCAGACTTTCTACCATATTCAGCTTCATCGGACCGTTCCAACAGTTCTGCCATGCTCACGCCCAATCCCAGCACAACAATATCCTGAAGTGATGAATGTGAGTGTGTGATCTCACGCCGCTGTGTCCCAAGAAAGGGCATGGGCACCTCCTTCCCCAAGGAGTCGTGAGACTGGTCCCACCAACGCCTCACATCAATCACTGCTGCCACAAACTGACCCAAGGTGCGAACCTGCACGCGCTACAACCCCCAAGGCGAGGCTACAACACCATGAAATTGGATGGATCGTCCTTTAGACTGGACTTGAGGTGTTAAGCTTTTTTGATGCAAATACTTGATGTGGCAAGCCCACTTGTTGATAGTTCAAACTAGTGGGAATATTGAGTCCTGTAGTTCAAGGACTGGATCAGCATTGAATAGCAAATTATGTGATTTACAACTTCCCCATCAATAGCCTTTTATCAGTACTCCACAGAAAAGTAATACATTCTGAAAGGCGATGGAATGCTGATCTGGTAGCAGGTCTATCTTTTGTGCTTTAAAGTAATTCTACACAATTCAAAATCTAAGGCAAGCAGATTCAGTGAGAGGTTTAGGTTAACGTATCATCTTCATCCTCTTCAGCATTTGTGCCTTACTTCTTGTGCTATTCTATGCTGTAAGAATTTTGTTTCATTCATGAGTTTTTTTGCCCCATAGGCTTACATGTTATAATACGTGTTTTACATGGGCGCGTTCGTGATGAAGCTATAGGAAATGCACCAATGTCATTCATTCTCTGTTGAGCACATTTACCCTTACTAGATCATGCAAAAAAATTGCCAACAGTTTCACTACATGAAATCTCTTTTTATAGCAATTACAAAACTGCACTTAGCTACACCCAAAAAAAAGGCACTTTCCAGCTGAAAGCGCACGGCCGCATCACCTATAATGTCGGGCTGTGGACGTACGACCTCGCGCGCGGCTGACAAACTTTACCTGCTAATTTCTTCAGTTACAAACAAGGTTTCGTCAGTTTGACGCTTGAGATCAGTTGGGCTAGCTAAAAAGGTATTTCCCACCGATATAAGCACACGTTCATGCAGCCGTTCATTTTTTGGGGAACGGATTCTTTGGGAGTCTACACGCGGAGTAACACAGGAATGAGACCTAAAAAAACAAAATGTACCGACCTTGTTGTGATACTGCATCATTTGGATAATCAGCCTGACATGTGAGCAATAGTTCTTGATAGAAATCACCCTGGAAGAAAATGGGGACAGAAAGGATGCATTCAACATACAGCCAAAATCTTATCAAGATGTGAAACATTATGTAACATTACATCACATTACAGAGGTGAGGATCAAAGAACCTAGAACAATCTGAATCATATACTGTAAATGCATTTAACTTTATTTCGCGCTAAGGTGAAAATTGAGTGTTTGCAGCGGTTTTAAGTTTGCGGCAGCGCTATAGTCACGTACTGCTACAGAATTGGACATAAATGTTCGCGGTGGTTTTAAGTTTGCCGTGAAACGGTCGCGGCAAAAACCGCAAACATAAAACCACCGCAAACATTTACAGTATATGGTGACCTGGCTGTTTAGCAATAATCTGCTGGAGGGTGCTTTTTACACATGTAGGAAAACTATATTGCTTTGGAAACTAACTAAAATGAAGCAATCACACTGCTTTGACAAAGGAATCAAATTTATTTTTACACAACCAAACTTGTCTGCCTATGTCAGTAGTCCTTTTACCTTTCTCAGGACAATAATGATGATGATGATAATCAGTTATTACTGCCCTGAGGAAGGTGTAGAAATGACTCTTCCTAATCACCATTGATTTACCAACTTAATGAAAACCATTACAGACTAGATAGTTTGTTAAAGATTTGTGCTGTCAACTTGCTGTTGAGTAAAGTATGAAACAATGATCCCATACCATCACTAAGCTAAGGAAGAGGAGAAGGACCTTCCTTACCTCATGATGTTGGCAGCATCCTCAGCATCAGGGTTGTTGCAGTACTTGTTAGCAATGATCAAGCAAGCATCTGAATCTTCTATCTACAAGAGCAAACGATAAGCAGCAGCGTAAGTTTAAGGGAGCACACCCCAGTTTATTTGGGGTTTCAATCGGAGGCTGTGCATCCTCAAGTCTAGGTACTGTCTCTTCCAGGGAATTATTCCAAAGTTAATCAACTGTGTATGGGGTGAAAGCCTATCCCTTTCACTACAAGAGTTTTGTTTCTTCAACCTCTCTAATTTTGGTAAATTATAAGCAAAAATCATAACTTTCACGTCAAAAATGATGCGCAAAAATTGGCATTTTCGCGTAGGATAAAACTTGTAGAAAAAAATTTGCCGCAGTAACGACTGATGTTGTCAGAAAGAGGAAAACCTAAGTGTATAATCAAACCAATGATAAAGAAAATTCTAGTACTCCAATTTCTTTAATTATCCACGGAGTGAGATATGTCAACATCACCCACAGAACGCAACAAAGGTCAATCTTGGGCCAAGGGACATTTCACTATCAACGCGGATGGATATCTGGAAGTACGGCTCGGACCGAAACGCAAAACACACCAATTCATACGCTTTCCAGCCATGCTAGTATTTAATATCAGTTCGAAGCACATTACGAGAAATGTGAACTCAGACCCAGCCCCTTGAAACCCTTTCGTCACTTTCTTGTCGCACACTACCTTGGACCCTGGTCTTGGAAGAACTGGGGTGTGCACTGTTAATCTGCTCTCTACAGTGAAACTGTGGCACATTGTGTAATTACTGATGATGCCCATCTTTACTTTCTAAGCTTCCTACAATTACACAATCCCCAAGTCTACCCAGCTGGCAGAAGCTCAGGTGGAACGTTAAGCCTAGGATTACAAGACACCATTTAAGTTCACACCAATATGTTTCCTTGTCTCTCAGATTGTTTTTGTATTCAAATACATGTAGTGTAGCAAAGTTTTGTTGGAATTTAAAGGCATCCAGAGCATTGTATTAGGCTTGAAACTTGAATAAAAAAAATTCTAGCCATTCCTACACAAAGTAAGTTTCAATAACACTATACCATTACATATCAACATTAAAGGAGCAAAGATACAATGTCGTTGTGTGGTGAGAACTGATAGAAAATCCAAGCCCTAATAGACCGATCCTGACTGTCCATCATAATTATATATGGTTTGACCAATGAGAGAGTGACTGCATGTCCGTCAAATATTTGCATTTTTATGTTTTCATTTTGCATTTCTACGTTTTGACGGAGGTGGGCGGGGCTATGGTATCGGTCTATTTACACTAGGCGCATGAAACTAAAAGATCACCATGTAGCTTATTTTTGTGCCGCTTTTGAGCACTTTTGAAATCCGCACGCAAATGAGGTAAACAGTGGCATTAAATGTCAATTTCATAAAGATTTCAGCAACTACAATATTTCCAGTTTTCAAGCCTCATGAAATGCTCTGGGTGCCTTTATTTAGCCACTGAAAAGACTGCACACTACAATCTAACTAAACAAACATAGGTACAGCATAGACACAGCCAAAAGAAAACAAGTCAATTCTAATTTGTCAATTTAGAAACTGTTTCAAGATTCAAGGTTTACAATTTCTACAGTATGAGAATTAAGAGACTCAGTACAATTTTCTTCACATGCATTCCCTTCACACGGAGTATGCAAACTGTACACACCTTTACTCTAGCTAAGTCTCCAGCATTCAAGACGGAGCCTTCAAAGAACTCCACCTGTGTGAAATGTCTCTTGAGAAGTGCCTCCAACTGAAGATTTGGAGGTAAACTGAAAAGTGGGCAACATATGATTACAAGAGAATCCTTGCATATCAGTGGTCCAATATACATACATTGTGTATGCATGATACTAGCTTCCAGAAGGCAAAAATTATGTTTTTGAATTTCATAAGTTATAATGTCATAAGTTACCATATAAATTTATTTTTCAAATTCAAAACAATATCACTTAGTAGATAACTTGCAGCAAATACAAAAGAATGCATGCCAAAGCTTGATGCAACTATATGCAATTTTAGAAAAAAAACTACATTTAATCTTTAAGAAACAGTCTTATAATATCACAGATATGAACAAAATGTTGGAAAAGGAAAACATTCTACAGGCAAATGGGAAATATTAGCAAAAGCAGCAAAGCAAAGAGAACATATAGGAGGAAGGCAGCTTATGAATAAATTTGTGGCAGGTTTTGATCAAGATGTACATAATACTATCAAGTGTTAAGAATAGGCACTGCCAGAGTGGACAAGTTTTAGGGCTATCTTCTGCCAGTGCAAGCCACATAATTGTACACTTTTGAGTTTGTTAGTAGAACATGCTTGCATGCGGACATGCAAGATGGGGAAGGGGGGGGGGTCTGGTTAATGGTTTAGGAGGTGATTAAAAGGGTGGGTATAGTGGTGGGTGATAGCTTCATTGCAGTGGAGCTTTTGGTCATCAGTAAGTGCTACCGGTATGAAGCAAATATTTTATACATGTGCATGAACAAGGGAATCAGTACACAAATAGTAAATTTTTTTCTGATTTTTAAAAGCTGAATGTGGATCTATGCAAGGTTAGCAGTGTAAATCGGCTTTCAGGAAACAATGCCTTTGAGTTTATTTCAAAAGTTAAGACAACATACATAGCAGAATGAAGCAATTTTTTAATAGGGTTGGCAATAAGGATCAGTAAGTCTGAACAGGATAGGGTTATGTCCTAGTTAAAAGAATGGGGACAGAGATTTTCATGTCCACATCAAGTTTTGTGTGTTGAGACCAGTGAAACAGAATTTGTGAAGATGCAGCTATTAAAGATGTCACAGAAGAAAAGTAAAGTACATTTTTAAGGAAATGGGACTGGTGTAGATACTATTGATGGTGGAAGATGGGGTGGATTCTTTCTTGCACATGGATCTCAGGGGTCTATACGACACTGGACAGGACAATGCTCACACTACCACTGGAAGGAAGAGAAGTTAGCATGATGTAGGGAGGGATGGAAGGAGAGCGGATGGAATTTTAACAGGTGTTATGTTATCTGAGTAATGCCTTGATGTGCTTTTTAGGGATAAAAAAGAGACAATTTTCTTTTCTTTTTGGAAACTAGTATATACTTTTTCTCTCAAATGGTATCAAATTAAATGGGGCATTTGTTTTATGTCCTGTTGACAGCTTCTTTGTAGAGGTCATCCTCAAGTCTTACTCAGAAAACGTTAGGTCCCTGTTGAATAATGGAAAGGGTAGGACTGGTGGAGGACAGTGGATTGGAGGGAAGGATCAACCACGTCACAGCACCAAGAGACAGAACCAGCAAAACTTACGGATGCAGAAACACAATTTGCACATTGACATCATCCCTGTCCTTGTGCAAGAAGTCCTTGAGGAAATTAGAGGCACTGTCGAACGTGATGTGGCCGCACACTATAATGTGTCTGACAGAAATAACAGAGAGACAAATACAGAGAATCATAGCCCACAGAGAAGGAGGCAACCAGCACACATAAGCCGAGGAGAGAGACACCTTGACACGCGACTTGCTGAACTTACGGGTGAAGAAAGATAATTTCCACATTTACGTCATCCCTGTCTTTGTGCAAGAAGTCCTTGAGGAAGTTCGACACACTCTCGTAAGTGATGTGCCCACACACCACAACATGTCTGATAAATTAAGACATAATGAAGAAATTAATCAGTAAATCATAGAATATTCAACATCTTGGTAGTCTATGAAATGATATCTAATTTTATACAGAAATTATACAAAGACATAAAAAAGTATTTGCCATTACTGGCTAAATCAAGCCTTAGTATATAAATCCAGCAATGTTTCTGAGAATATAGATAGTACAAATAACATAGTCACAATGTTATAACAACAAAACAAGCAAGGATAGCCAGAAAAGTAGGATCTTGTAATACAATAGCTTTTTTGCATGACCTTTTTAACAAAAAAGTAGGCTGTATCCCATAACATGTGCAAATGTGTCTGGAGAAATAGTCAACATGTCATCTGTTGAAGACAACACATGAAAACATCCTGTAAATATTTCTATGATGCTGTTGAAAAGAACACTTGAAAGGTTTATAATCATTTAGATACAAAATTTTGTTTATACACTTGAGTGTTTGGAATTTTAGTGAATTTTAGGCAGTACAACCATACCCAGAAAAGCATTCAAATGAGAGGATTGACTACTAATGTACTAAAGCTTCTTTCACAAACTCCTATACTTCCCACTGATATTGAAAAATACATTCTATATTCAGTTGCTTTTAGTTCCCATTAAAAAAAAACACTTCTCCATATACAAAATGGGTTGGCCCATCTTTTTCTCGACCTCCATTATGTTCTTTTTCTCGACTTTCATTTTGTATTTTTCTTCACTTTCATTATGTATTTTTCTTGACTTTCATTATGTCTTTTTCTCACCCTCCAACCTAAACAGCAAAACCTACTTCTCTTAGTGTTAGGATCATTTTGTCATTTGATGGCAAAAAAAACAAACACTGAATTTCTAGATTTTCCTTCATCAGGAAAATATCAACTGTTGCTGTTGGAAGATTAAAACACACACTTTAGGAATTCCACTTTCCTACATTTTGTTTCTTGCTACTTTCTCAATGGCAGCAGCCCTTTGGAAACGAATCAATTTTACAAGAGGCTTCCAATACTGAGAAAATAGTAAGAGACAAAATGGGAAAAGTAGCATTCCCCAACATACAAAACATATTACGTGTAAATGATTAATTTTTCTTGTTGTTAGAAAAGTTAAATATATCATATATGACCATACGGCATTGATGGTTCATTTCTGTTGCAGCTTGACTAATCTATCCTCAATAAAGATTTAAGATGAAATCTTATTTTCATTGACTGTTCAATTTGGAAAGCTTTCCATTTTTTCTCCTGTAAGGCCACACCATTTTAATTTCTCGGTTAACGGAATTTTAAAAAAAATGCTAGATTGGAAAATCAACAGGAAAACAGAATCTCAGAGGAAAGTTTGTACTTTGGTGCACACAATTTCAGGGTGTGAACAGGGTCAGGTGCAAGTTTTCACCCCAGCCTTCTGTTTTCATGATTTTCTTTTTCCTAAAATTAAAAAAAAAATCTGTTTACCAAGAAATCAAATTGGTGTGGCCTAAGTATGAGCTAATCTGGGTTGGTTCTGCCACAACAGAAAAGGAAGTTAGTAGCTATAATCTGCACAGACAAGACATACGTTGCTGGCCGAGTGGCCTGAAATACTTCACTACAAACAGTAAAGGAGTCACAACAGAACTTACTTTCTGCCACTAATAGCACTGTACGAGCCTCCATATTTCTTGCGGCTGCCTATAAGCTCTATGATTTCAGGCACACAGCTAGCAAACATAGCCTAGAGGACAGGGGAAAATCACAACAAAATACATAACAACAAAACAAACAGGATATTATGCTTTCATATTATAAGTGGTGGCTTAACGCACAGGTGCGGATGACCTATGCTGGTTAAACCACCGTTCTAGGGAGCATGCAGTTTTTGTGTGTAATATAGAAAAGCATGAAACAAATATGTTAACCTGAATGTTTTAAGGCTATAAAAGAGGTGTTAAGACATGTAAAGTTTGTGAAGAACATCATCAAAAGAAGATTACAAGAAGTCAACATTTTCCATCAAAAAGAAACTGTCTACTTTTCATGTAACAACTATTTTGTCTGTGAGCTTTCCAAAATATCTTGACATCTCAAAGGGAAATTTACAATACGCAAAACTTTCACAAAGTTACCGGAATGAGAGAAGAGCTTCATTCCCACATTCCAAGATGAAACATTAGAAGGAGAGCTTCCTGATTTGAAACTTCCGTGTGCCAAAGTGTAAACTGCAACAATACTGAGTTGATGTACATATTGCTTGACATTCTTTTCTGGTGACTGCCATTGTTTAAGGCTGCAGATGAGCTCCAATTGTCAATGAGTATGGAAATTCCTACATTTTCTTTTAGTTTTTGCCCTTCCGCAAGCTTGACACTTATTCTGCATTCAATTTGGTGCTCAAAAAAGTCACATTTCAATGAAGCAATATGCTTGTTTTGATAAAACTGGTGTGTTGCTCATCTACACCAGTGAAGGTAGCCTCAATCAATCAGTTTCAACCTTCAGAAATTTTATCACGCAAAGGTTTTTCTTGAAATTGTGAAAAGAATCATTATGATATAATTTTTATTAGAAGTTCTAAAACAAGATGAAAGAGAAGGCTCACAGAAAGACACAATAAGCACCATGAAAAGTAGCAACACTTCTAAATGACAGAGCATTGTTCATTTTTTGTAATCTAATTTTGACAACACTCAAGCATCAACTCATGCAGGTAGAAAACATATACAGACATGGGAAAAACATGATTTTATCAATGGAATTTCACTTTGAACTGGACGTTTTAAATATAAGCAGACACAGGATATCTTTTGGCCCCTCCAGTCCTCCCTAAAAGACTATTATTCAAACTGCTTCTTATAACTATAAAATACAATAGTTGACAACTACAAATATTTACAAATGTGACATAATTTGACATATTGTGTATAGCTAACAATCGTATGTGTGCAAGTAATAATATGTATAGTATTTATGAAGCTTATGTCATACATTTGGGTAGATATGCAATTGAGGTTGATGAAAGGTGACTAGAAAATGTCTGGAATGGGACAAAATGTTGTCAAACTTAATATGTGATATGAATGAGAAACATAAAATTCAAATTAGGCCATGTTTAACATTTAATTTAACACTACTTACAATCTAAGCTAAAGCATTGGATTATAAAGTCTGCTAATTATAATCTCTAGGTCTACTGGTAAATAACTCATTTGGTGAAAAAATTAGAATCTCTACATTTATTATAATGATAGTTTAGATGTGAAATGCCGAAAGTTTACTAAACATTGAGTCAACTTGATGATTCACAAACCAACTGAAACGACGTACAAACGTCTTCAGTTTCTTTTTTTAAATTAAGGCTGAACATATTTTTTTCTCATAATGTTGCTTTATTCTACAGATGACCACCACGTTCTTGTCACATTTCTAACAGTCATTTGTTCAGCATCTTGATTATATAGAAATAAGATCTAAATGATTTTGATGAATCATTACAATAAAAAAATATGTGTGTTTTGTGAAGTACTACAATTCACAGTATAGTGTTTGTATTTGAACCATATGATTGTCAGACATGAGAATTACTATTTGTTAACAGACGAATACTGTTCATGTGTGACATATCCATTGATATATCTCTAGCTAAAATGTTACATGTTTTACACAGATCCATCAATTAAGAACTTATGCCTGCAACTTACAAGAATGTTATGAAAGTTTCTTGTGACTTCTATACTGCAGTTTGATATCAATAACATTAGGTAGTAGTTTGGTTAAAGACGCTATCAATATCACAGCATAGACCATTAGACCATCTTGTATGACTTGTCCTTTGTACTACAGTACAATGTTCTACAAATATATAATACAAACAATTTTAAAAGTTCATATACTGGGTATTAGATGAATGAGCCGTATGTATAAAAATATAGAATCTGATATAAGGTGCTTTGATATGATTAAGTGCACATATTCTGTACATCTGATATCTTTCAAGATTTGTTTATCAGTTTCCAACTATGTAATACTATATGGTACATGAAACTGAAGAAAACTACTTTTTTGTACATAACATTGTAAAATTGTTATGCTTTATCTTTTTGAGTCTTACTGAAAAAGGTTTATTTGCTAAACATTACAACATTGTTAGAAATATATACATAGCCATACAGTACAGATTCGGAAGAAATATTCACTCATACAAAAAGTGGAGAAAGAGAGAGAGAGAGTAGTGAAGTGAGGAGGGAGAAAGTGTGATTAAAAATGTGTCAGTTATTTTCAGAGAAAAGTCTTGGAAGATTGAATAGTTGGAGGAGATCAAATAACAGAAATAAAACTGTCAAATATACGCATTTACAACCATGCAGTTGAAGAAGAGTTTGTTGTAGTCTGTGCAAGTGATAGAATGTAGAGAAATAATGAATAAAGATAGCAATCCTTAAATCAACAAATCCAAGACAAAATATATATTAGAAGAAATGCAAAATTGCTCAAAATGATAGTCATCTGTTTTACAACACAAATAAACTAAATACATTGTACACACTCAAGACCTTTCTTTAAAAACATCAACAACTTTAGAAAGAACAATTAAACATATTTTTACAAAATTCAAAATATGATCATGAATTTGGCATGATAATTGCCAACAAATGATTATGGAGACAAAGATGGTGAGAACAGTCATGAAAAATTACATCAAATCAACTGCAGATCAAACAGCGTTTTCAAACACTCAAAAACTTTAAAGACAGTTAATGATGATGGAGGACAGTTGTTTGCAGAGATGGCTGGGAACAGGCGATCGAGGCGGGTGGTTTGAAGGGCAACGGTCCACTTACCAAGCCTCCTAGGATAAACACTACCATAAACGCCCTTCCCAGTGATGTTGTAGCAAAGATGTCTCCATAGCCTACAGTGGACATCGTGACCATCATGAGGTACAGGCACTCCCAGTACGACATGGGATGCTTGTTCTGAAAATCCAGCCATGGATCCCCCGAGTTCTCAACCTGGGAGCGTTACAAATACACCATGCAGACGGAAGGTTAGTAGACGGACAAACACAGGCAAACTTACCAACCCTCCTAGAATAAACAGAACCATAAATGCCCTCCCCACTGACGTTGTAGCGGTGATGTCGCCGTACCCTACTGTAGACATGGTGACCATCAGAAGGTACATACACTCCATGAATGTTAAAGGGTGCTTGTTTTTGAAGTCCAGCCATGGATCTCCTGAGTTCTCCACCTGATATTTGCACATTACAGCATTAGACACATGGTACATGCTTTGAAAAACAGTCCGTTCTCCCCTTAAGCATGCTGAAAAATCCAATAAAATGAATTTTTCCTTTCTAGAAAGAAAAATCATACTATTATCATTTCCTCATTTAGAAAGAGGGGAGAACATCTAAATTTTTTAAAAAAGTTTTTGAATGAAGGTGAAAAAAAAGCTATGAAACAACAAGTGTGGCAAACCTATGATGGGTCCAAGTCCAGTAGGTGATCAGGTAGGCAAAATTATGAGCTCATACAAAGAAAAGGAATGCTCAAGATAATAATAGCATTTCGAGCCAAGCACTTAACGGAAAATTTATTCAGAACATCTCGTGCAAAAAGGCATGCAACGCAAGAGACACATACCATGAAATCGTTGTAACAAAATATACGGCTTGAAATATCATCTTGACATTACCTGGCTCAAAAATGCAACTTTCAAACAAATTTAAATAAACAGACACATATACATGTAAGTGCATTCTTCATGCATATCAGGCAATATATGGCGGTGTTGTGTGTTGTTTCGCTGTGTTTGAATGTCAAGATTAGTGAGTGTTGATCCTTGTTATACAAACCTTACGTGATTAATTATCTTTTATCAACATTGAAGAAACTATCAGTATATATCTGGTCCCCAGAAAAGGCGAATCATGGAAAGACAGTCATACAATTTGCTAACTGTGCCTTCATGATTCATAATCATATCAGATTGTTAAAAGACAATAAAGGTGTTATATAGCTGTAGACATTGAAAATTGGCCCAGGGCAAATTTCCCAGGTATCCACAAACCAGTATTCTGTAAATTGGTCATGTTTTTATATACAACAAAACACTCCTGAACTGTATATCTGAAACTAACATCATTGCATATCTTAATTTCTTGGATAACAGCTAATATTTTTATCACATAAACTGCACTTGGGTTTATGTTGCTGTATCATTTTAATAGCCCAACCCAATATTAGCTCTTTGACATATAGGTCAACATCAAGATTATAAGTTATGGTATATCAGAATGGAAGGTACTCCCTTAGATTGATCCCTATTGTCAGGAGATAACTGTTTTCTGAATGAATGTGGCCTACAGCCCCCATGGTTAGGTTTAGCACCTCCGAGTGAGTTACAATGTATGGAGAGCACCAAACCTAACCTTTAGGCTATGGAAAACCCCTGGATGACCCACAAATAATTTTCATACACCGTCGGTAGTACATGCACAATTTCATTATAAGTTGCAAACAGGGTTTCGAGGAAAAATTTAGATGCTCGTCATCATCCTATAATCCCTATTGCAGTGTGTAGAAAGGTCCAAAGTTGGGCATTTTTCATCACACTGAAAATGTGTTTTGTGAGCATCGATAATGCCTTATCCAAGTGCACTACCAGCACAGTTTCAACATCCTATTACAATTCAATGTGCATGAGCAAAGCAATTCAGCATTTTCAAAGCACCAAAGAAATGGAAAACCTTATGCTGCAAGAGCCCTAAGGTTAGATTTGGTCTTTTGTAGAAAAGATCTGAAATAGGGCCAAACATGAATCGGAATGAAGCAACGGGAAAATACTGCAGTCTGTGGCTTTCTGTCAGATACAGTTTGATCTCGTTGAATGACGTCAGTGGACGCATCAACACAAATTGGCTTCGACCTCTCTGACCCAGAAAACAACGGTTGAAGTGTATTTTCAATCTTGGGGTCATTCAGGGCAACAAATTCGACATTCTTGTCACATGAATCTGTACATTTCACAGAAAGAATGAAAGAATAAAACCCAGGAAATATAAATGACTGAAAGACTTCAATTACAGCACTTCATGAGCAAGGAGAACCAAGGGAGAAAATAATAAAGTACAAAGCCAACAGAAAGCAAGACTGGATGAATTGAGGATGCTACTAGTAGGGGAAACTGCACAAATTAGGCATCTACTTGCTTCTAGAAATTGTGTTAGCCTATGGTTAGCCTTTGCTAAAAATGTTAGAAAGATTTCTAAGGGCATGCTTTAATTATCATAAAATACCTTGTGTATGACATCACCTCAGTTCTTTTTTTGGAGATGAGGAGGAAAAGATGGAAAAAATGCCTTCTCTTGCTGCATAGTATTACATTTTATGTTTTTCTATGAAACTGGCTCTTTCATCAACAAAGTGCAGTTGGAAATGTGGTCGTTTTTCTCTTAGGCTCTTGTGAAAGGTGGTAGGTTTAGACTAATCATTTTCAGTAGTTTTCCAGTTACCTTCAACGATGGCCCATTGTTTTTTAATCAGATACCATATTCGGTATTGGAATACAACACTTACTGCCCAGAAAACTGAGGTCATGGCATTACATCGTGACTTATGTTACACTACATGTAAGTCTGTTACTCTGTTTAGAGTAGTTAGAAAAAGTTTCTCGTGGAAGACGCATGCACTGTCTAGTAAACCTACAGCCTAGCATGCACAAAGGCAAAAAGCCATAGAACTGAGAATTCTCGCAAGAGAACGTTCAAAACAGAAGAACCTCTAGTAAGATCGTTGCAGCAGAATAGAATTTGAAGGACAAGAACAAAAAAGCCACTTATACTGAGACGGTTACTATTTGACTGAGCTGTTTCAACCGATCACTTCTTGATTTGTTACTTAACCTGTATGAAAATGGACTTTAACTTTCACACACTAAGTTACTAATGTAGAACTTGAAAAGTTGGTTCACGTCATGTCAAAATTACAATTTTCTACACATGACTATAAAGGAAATGCTACAGTAATTTTTTTGCTGTCAGAGATCAGACAGATACTTGGAGACATTTCATCTATATTAGGCTATTCTAATTTCAACGAATCTGTTAGATACTATCAACAGCATGAAACAGCTAAAGGGTGGGGATTAGCAGTCACCCTGAGCACTACGGTACTTTCAGCTAGGTGAGGATAAGATGAAGTTAAAAGAGGGCGGAGTATTTGCGCATCCTTAGGTCATCCATTCTTGCTGCTCAGCCGCTTGGCACGGAAGGGCACAGAGATGGACTCACCAAATGGATAAACCCAGCGGCTGTTAGCCATGTGCTAAAGAAAGTGGAGAGGAGAGTCACCAGCTTGATGGAGTTGCTGCGGGCAGGAGAGACGACAGCGGCAGGTGTGAGGGGCTAAACTCAAAACAGTTTCTGTCATGAACCGCACCAAACACCTGCAGGCATTCCACACACTGTTGGTAGGTGGCAGGACTACGTTTTTTGTAGTGTCACCCTCAAAAAATGCATTTCCCTCAATTTGGTTATCTATTGTTAAGAGAAAAAGAGTTCAGTAGCCCAACAGTAAATGTGCCATTATGTCTGCAGGATCGGTGTGGCTGCTACCCATTGTGTACTGTGTTGCGGCTTGGCAAGAACTTACACGCTTTCATCAGAAGGATGCCCGATCTCAATAGAACCCTCTCTTTTTTTTTGGCGACACCTCAGGGGCGGGACATTTTTACAGTCATATTACGATTGATCTGAAAACATTCTAAAAATTGCACGAACGCATTCCCTAAGGAATTGGTACCCTTTTCCCGTGGGAGGTTTGGTAATATAATTTTCTTGCTGAACTTAAATTCTTTTTTGCATTTTCCAGTGGGCAAGTGAAAGAAAAGAAAGAGACACACCAGCCCTGTCTGTGGTGCTGAACTCTTGATTGTTCTTATTTGTAACTTCACTCCTTGACAAAAAGGCTAGGTTTGTATTTTTTGCATCCCGTGGGAGGTTTGGTGCAAAGAGTCTAGATTATGGCTAGGGTTATAGGAAGTTAGGAAATTAAACCCTAACACTTTGTGCTCTAACTACAGGACATTAGGTGTGGTTTCCATCAAGAGCGAGCCACCTTGCGAGGAGAGTGTGTGAGCTCTTGCCTCGGCCTGTGTGTGATTTCTAACCCTTTGTGTGCGGTGGAGGGGCGGTGTGCTGAGTAAGACCTACCAGGTGGATGAACCCTGCGCCAGTCATCCATACACTGAAGAATATGGATATCAGGTTTACCAGCTTGATTGAATTGCTACATGTGTGGGAAGGCAATGGCATGAGAGGATTAGTACTCTGGGACCTGGGGAATGATGAAGTTTACCAAAGCAAAGTATGTTAGACTAAGTGCCACAAGTCATGAATTGCCAAAACTACACATCGCTTAAATACTTCTTCAAACTGAGAAATCTGCTACCAAAATGCACGTTGAAAGCATTTCCTGCAAATGGTAAAATGCATCATGATTTTAATAATCTGTGAATGAGTCTTGATATACTATGATTTATCTAGTTCTTTACTGTATATAGATGTGAAAAAGAAAATGAAATGCTCAGAATTTGTCCATATGATATATAGTATGCACCATAATTTCAGTTTTAACTTTCTAGAAACTGATACGGATGTGGTGCCAGGTGGTAGCTATGGAGCCCAAAATATTAAAAAAAGCCTTTTGCTTTGTAAAATAGTTAAACAAATAACTAAATATGGACCAAAGGGTTTGCAAAGATTGACATAAGAATATTTTTCCTGCGGTGCATTGATATAGATGACTGTGGTATATGGTTTTGGGAAGGAGGTATGAAATGACATGTAATTCAAATTTTCTACAAAAGATACATATCATACATCATGTATTTGTCTGAGTAAGGCATACACAGTTCATATACTCAACAGGTGCTGTTAAAAGAACATATGTTCAAAATTTTATGACAACTTTTCAAAATACTGTTACTGCGAGTATATATTGTGTGGCAAGAATGTCCCATTATGTGTGTCAGTCAGACACTTACAATGAAATATAACTTGCATTTCTATGATAATAGCATAAAAATAGACTAAACTAAAATTGGACCAGGAAGGAGGGATATTAGATTAGAAATGCTCAGCTTTTTCTAATATTTCATAATGTGTTTTTTCCAAGACAACTCTATTGTGCACATTAATGTTTTCCATTTTCATTTTGACAGCATTTACCATGATCATGGTCCTTCCTGGTACCTCTGAAGTCTCTTCAGACTTAATACACACAAACAAAACTAATAAGAAAATATATGTAGAATATCAACAGTTCTGTCAACACGGATATCAATATAATGTGCCAAAAACTTTTACCTTGTCTTTAGAACATTGAGAAACTGCAGAATCTCTGAAAACTGGATGAGACGGAGAGCTCTCAGGAATCGCAGACCTGTATGGCAAACACAAATGAGAACAGAGGTGTTGACCCAATTCATATTTCAAACCAATCATTCTTACTTTATTTTGCTATTAGGCCACATCAATTTAATTTGTTGGCTCTGGGATTTTTTTCAGAAAAAATTGGAGTGACAGGGCAAAAAAAAATTAAAATAAAACTGTTTGCAAATCGTCTGGGGTGAAGATATTGGGTTTACATAACTTGAAAATTATTCAAGTTCCAGCTTTTTATGGCTCATTTTATGTAATGTACCCCTTTCTTTGAGCTAGGCCCATAATTTCAGTGACAAAATTACCGTTTGCCATGTAATATATGGATTGATATTGAGAAATAGTTTTAATAAATGAAAAACTATAACTTTAATGATGATCAATATGACCACACTTTTTAGGTGTGTGCATGCCTTTATAATCTATTTTAGTGGCTATTAAGTTTTACAACTGAACAAATAGTAAAATTTGTGAATGGGAATAGTGACCCATTTTTTTTTTCAAAATGGGAAAAACAGGACAGGCTATTCCAAGAAGCAACAAATGAAATTGGCGTGGCCTAACCCCAAATACACAAAACCCCTACCAGATGAGAGTCATTCTACAAATAATTGTGATGTATGAAAAATCATTAGGACAGCATTACAAAAGCACTGTCATTGCTTTAAAGATTATGTTGCCAATACTCACCTAAGTAGCTTCTGTTCAAGTAAACTGATACAAAAACTGGTGGGACGGTGAAGAAGTCTACCAGGGAGTTCAGCTCCAGCCAGAACCATAGCTTGTCGTTGGCTGCTATGAACTACAAAATGCAAACAAATAACAACAAAGTAAGACAAACTAATCTCCAAGCAGATCTACACCGGGCGCGAAAATCGTATATGCTAGCCAGAAAAGGTCCAGTCAACCAGAGAGGGTCCAATCAGCCCGGTAGCTGATTGGACCCTCTCTGGCTGACTGGACCTTCTCTCGCTAGCATATACGATTTTCGCGCCCGGTGTAGATCTGCTTGGAGATTAAGACAAACAAGCCAGGTTCTTGCAACTCTGCCCTCTTTAACCCCATAGATGGGAAGTTTCATACATGCAACTTTGACATTGTATTTTGAATTCCGTCCATTCAGTATGATGTTTTTTAAACTCATACATGTATATTATGGTAAAATGTTATCACTTACAAGTGCTTCATTTATTTGCCATTTTCCTTACAGGGATATGTATTACTATTGTTAGAAATCTGTCATGGCATCTATATGTACCAAGTAGATACATGTTAAGCATAAACTACATAAACTATATTTTTCTTTAACAGCCTTCTGGAAATGACTTCTTTAGAATCCAAATTGAAGTCTGTATCTGGAAAAGACTATTGGAGAGTGTACAGTACATGAATAGATCAGTGACACTGGCTTCAGGGTTTTCAAGGCCGTGTTAGTCATCGCTTTACTTTCTGCACATTGGTATTGTAAGTCTTGACTACTGGGATGAACCTTAAGAATTCTTTATAGACAAGAGTAGTGGACAGTCACCTATGTGGTTTTGTGACCCTATATCATATAGGAATTGTGGCTATTCTGTTTCGGGTTTTTGGAATTAGCTTTCGGGGTCCGATTGGCGGAAACAGCTGTCCAGTCCGATTTCGGGGTGGAAAAAGCTGTCTGACTATTTCTAAACAAATAGCTGTCGCGCCGAGTCTAATTCGTCCATTATTGACGTAAACTGTCGCTCGCATTCACCGGCCGCATTGTCAGCATTTGCATGCTTATATCCAATGGGTGCGCTTCACACCATGACATGCGGTAACACTTCAGACTGCTTGCACTTTTCTTAATTTCTGCTAGGGGGCGCAACCATATGCTGCAACAGGCGGACAGCTTTTTCCACCCCGAAATCGGACTGGACAGCTGTTTCCTCCAATCGGACCGGACAGCTAATTCCAACAACCCATTCTTTCACCTGAGCATGCTTTGGAATATCAATTTTACTGTACACACAATGTCTCTAGCATGTTAGCTCACAGTCAGAAATCTACCACTTACTCGTAGTCCAAAATACAGCAGGAAGATGATGTTGAAGCCAAAGTCAACTTGTAGCAATGTCTCCTGGCTGAACACTATGCACTTTTCTATTTGCCTGAAAAACAAGCAAGAACAGTTGTTGAAAATGGTGACAGTGATGGCACAATTATCATTGGGCTTCAACTGTGTATACAGAAAAGGAGTAAGACTGTTGACATCTCACAGGTTTGAACTGCAAGGGTAGAGCTATCAACAGGTCCCTTTGGTTACTCATTCTGTATCACTATACCTGGGGGTTAACCAATGACAGTAGCATTAACACCTACCTTGTGACAACAGTGTTGGTGAACATAGAGATTGTTTGACAAGTACAAATACATTTTTCTGTACATTTCTTATGGCATACTATTTTTGACAATGTTTCAAAAATATACATCAACCAGCATTTGGAAATTGTTAGGTTGCTTTTAAAATACTCATAGGAATGTAACATGGCTTGGAAAATGCATCATAATTAATATCATTATCTACATACATGCTGACATTTCTGTACTAAAATTCTACTGGTACAGTTACAACTGTTTAGTGGTTTTCGATGTTTTGACCATATAACAAGACATTTTCTGACGTCTGTAATTCTTGACTATCTCGATGATGTACATGTATATCTTGAACAACAATCCAATGGATCCATGGAAGAATAAAGTCTCAGAAGATCTCTTTAGAAAGTTGAGGTATAGAGGGGTTTATAAGGAAAGGAGATTCAAGTGAATAACACCCTGCCAAGGTTTGGTCAAAGATTTCTAACTTACACTTTGTAAAAAAAAAATGCTAACTATGTATCAGAAGACACAAAAAATCAAGCTATCATAAGAACTGCACAACACTGCAACACTACAACAGCTTGTTTTGTTTAAATTTGTTGTGAACTGAAAATGAGAACGACGATGTAAAACTTCTGGATAGATAGGGATGATGGTAAAATCAACAAGGGAGCTGGTTCAAACATGTCCAATCATGCAGTGGAAGTCACGATACGGTGCACATGGCCAACGTCAAAAAGAGCCAATAGGTATCAACGCAACAGGTTTGTTAAGACAGCAGTGGTCAGCAGACAAAAGATACCCTCTAGTAACTCAGCTTTTCATAACCAAGTATTCAAAAACATTTCCTAAAAGGTAGAGTAAATGGATGTTTTAGAAGGTAAGGCTTTGGCATATGAAAATGGGAAATATAATATAGCATAAGATGACAGACAGTAGAAACTTGTTTTGGGTTAGTTTTTTTAAAGCATTTACAGTGGGAGGATGGACAAAGTGCTCTGAAATTTGGGTAATGGGAAAGTTGAGTGATGTAAGTAAAATATCATGCAACACAAAAATCCAATGTTAGTATGGCCGCTGTCCCAGAGGGCAGATTGGTCTGCTTGAGCACGTGCTGCCAAAACTCTTCTACTTACGTACAGATATCTCACCACCTGGCAAGAGCTATTTGATTGAGCATTCGCACACACTTTCACATCCGTAGTGTTCCTGGAGCCATAGTACACATGAGAGGAGGTTGGACAGGTTAGCCAGTGGAAGAATGATGGAAGGGGAAATTTTCAAAGTGCACAACATAAAAAGTAAGAGCAATGTAGAAGATGTCATGAAACATGCTGCTAAGAAAAAGCACTGGTTTGGTAAATAAGATGAGTATAAGATCCTGGATCCATGCAAGAAGTCTAGAAATTAAGACTTAATATTACCAAGCATGCTCCATTTTGTATAACACAAAATGAAACAACATAGTCAAATGTATCTCCATGCTAACTAATATACATGCCCCTCTTTCGAAAAATCATAAGATACTTTGCTAGGGATTACAACCGACAGAGAACCACCTTCATTGAAATTTCAATTAACTGAAATAGTAATGAAAATGTCAATCAATGAAATCTTTCAGTTTGAACTTAGAAAACTTAATCGGATTTGGTTAATAGGTAGAGAAAGGTTTCCATAATACAATGGGAAAAGTGTGGGAATATGTAATGAAAATATGTTAGTAACTTTTGATTAGTACATTCCATTTTTGTACTGAGGTTAATACACTTGTTTCACAGTAACTTTGGCTCCTTTTGGATTTATTAGCATGTTGAAAATGGCTTTATTTTACTTTTTTGCAAAAAAACAAACAAAGGAGTCCTAAAGGATAAAATCAAAAACATTTTAGGGCAATTTTGGCAGTAACAAAAAGATTAAGGGGAAAAAGACAAGAGAAAAATGGGGAGATTAGATATAATTTGCTTGCCGAACTTAAATTCTTTTTTTGCATTTTTCAGTGGACAAGTGAAAGAAAGAGACACACCAGTCCTGTCTGTGGTGCTGAACTCTTGATTGTTCTTATTTGTAACTTCCAGTAACCTCACTCCTTGACAAAAAGGCTAGGTTTGCATTCTTTTTACAAATCCTCTATGTTCATGTCCAACATAACACAAAAGAATACTCATCAAAAATCAACAAATTATAATGTTCCAGGAAATAAGCCATATGGCAATTAATCATAGCGATAATTTATGGCTAAAGATGGTGTACATGTAAGCAACCCTGATATCTCAAATAAATACTTTTGACATGAAGATGTACATGTATAGAACAACTGTTTGAAAATTTGTTTCTTCAGCTAGCTGTCTTCTGACACATACAAATATATGATTTTTAATTCATAACCCCAAGTTTAGGAGAAAAATTATAACCTGGCGTTATAACCAGTTTTATTGCCAACGCAGTACATGATATAATAATACCATCGATGAAAGTCACTTCTCCTCTAAGTGACGATTTACAACATTAAAGGATATATAACATTCTACAGCTAATACAAAATAGGTTGAGATACTGAATCACCAGTTTCCCTGTAACAGTTACTATTAGTCCTTGATATCTTTAACATGGTAATTAAATGTTTTGTCTCCTTTCCTCTTCTACTGAATATTGAAAATTTTACACACCAAAGTGCAAGAAAATATACTAGGAAATTAAGAAAGGGCTACATCAAAGCAAAAGGTGTCCTCTTTCTTTTGGAAATACATTTGAAGGCCTTCGTCACATTTAACAGTGGCAACAAAACTATTGAGTGCATTTTGTATTCCATCAATGTAGATGGAAAAACATGAAATTGGATCGTAACAGAATGGAATACCAAATTTCCAAATCTAGTTTTCAAACTTCTCTTCAGTATTTTCTTTGGGAGGGGGGTACTGCCTTTGTACAATTTACTCCAAAAATTCACATAAAAATCCCATATTCATGTACATGTGACTTCTGCTTCATTTAGCAATACATGTACTCATTTGATGCAGTGAATCTCATTTTGCATTAAATACTCTAAAGGCTGATTGCCACTACTTTCTATTAGGTTGCATCAGTGTACATGATTCAGAGCTGATTGAAATGATACTATATATATCCACACAGAGACTAGAAATGGACTTACTCTGATGAGTTCAGTAGATACACCACCAGTGCTCCCAAGCTCAGCAAAAACACCAGCACCACCTGTTGGAAAAGAAGGACAGCATTTATTCACTGTTTACTACTTTAGGCAGGGGTGTCCCTGTGGTGTAGTGGTCTGCGCTTCTGTCTCTCACCACATCTGGTTCAAATTACTTGGACCAGAAAGACTGGGGTTCAAGCCCCAGGTAGGACACCTCTGAATAAGAGGCGCATTGAGTCATACCAAAGACTTTATAAGAATGGTACATACTTCTGAAACAGTATGGAAGTTAAGCACACTTCAGTGCCAGTGGACTAGCCACCTGCTACAGTGATTGCACCACAGTGTGGCCCAGGGCTATGAAACGGAGATGTGCACTGCCCTAGGCATCAATAATGGTGTGGGACGATTTTAACTTTTAACTAACTACTTTAGGCAGCAGGGAGATGGAATGATTCAAGTTACCAAATTCTTTTAATGTCTCGTCACGGCTCGAAATACTGGGTGCATGTGCACCTGTGTGCACCCAAAATTAGAGCTGTGCACCTAATTTTTGACTGTGGGTGCACCTGTGCACCTAGATATTTTTGTAGGCTATAGGGTAGGGATACTATTGCACACTGGTATACAAAACATTCTTGAAGTTCAGGTATCTGAAAAAGTAATCTAACCTTTGTTGTAAATTTTGAAGTTAGATATAGAATTACATATTGAAGTTCTTAAGAGAGCGTTAACTTAATTCTGTTTGGCTGACATTCAGCTTTATTTTATGTGGTGCACCCAAAATTCTTTCTGTGCACCTAACTTTTTTGGTTGGGTGCACCAGTGCACCTATTTCCAAAAATGAATTTTGAGGGGGGTGAAGTCTGCCATCTCTGGCTGCTTTGTTCTGAGGAACCGTCACATTTTTTTTAATACTTTGACGGAGAAGTGGTCAGAGATTGGATAAATCTAAAAGAAAAATGTGTATGCAGATAAATTTTTCATCTCTTTGAGAAATAAGATATCACAGTGGTTGAAGCTCATTTGCAACCAAATCTTGCTTGACCTACTGGTACATCATAACCGAGAACGCTGCAGAAACGGCTCCTCAACTACATCGAGAATCTAATGCAAACCGATCAACATCCAATCATGCTTTCTGAGCAAACCAGGGCAACATCATTAACAGTCATGCTCTGGATCCCACCCCCAGTAATTCGATGGTCTAACCCTCCCTGACTAACTGGGTCAGCCTCAAATGGGTGATTGCATCTTCTACGCTACTGTTCCGTTCCATGTAACCAGTGCAGATGTGAGAGATTACTGTTGAAAACTGGGGCAATTATTCACAGAAATGTTCACAGGTGTTCTACCTCATTGTGCATAATGATGGCAACACAATCAGACATTAGAGATCTCCCATTGCTCAAATAAAAGTACATCTTTGTGCTTCAGAAAAAAAATCAGTTTGTTTTTCTGTCAAATCCGGTTGCGTAGAAAAGAATCCAGGATCACTGTACGATTATCAAAGATTAAGGAGGTTTCAGACAACCTCTTTAAAGATTTCACAAGCTCTCTTAAATGTTATGCTACAAATCTACCACAATTTGCTATCTCTCTTTCATTAATCAAGTGCAAATGACCATTTTAAAGCAATTCATAAATGCCAATTAATATAGTACAATCATGGATAATGTGTAATTTAGCAAATGTGGGTCCCCACAGCTACATATAATTCTCAAACATACATGCAAGATTCTAGCATGAGATATGTGATTTTGTTAACTGAAAATTGACATAGGATGAAATGTCTCAAAACTGCAAGATGCAAATGGACTATGGAGCTATCACCAATCTTAATATAACCAAAGGAAGTGTTAGATTCTTTATATTTTCTATCCTGGTTATTCAAACAGTTCGCGGTTTTCACGGTGACCGTTTCACCGCGAACTTAAAACCACCGCGAACATTTTTGTCCAGTGCTGTAGCAGTTTGTAACTATAGCACTGCCACGATCTTAAAACCACCGCAAACACTCCATTTTTGCCTTTTCGCCTTAGCGTGAGATAAAAATCATGCAAACTTAAATGTATTTACAGCATCATTTCTTGTGTGGTTGTATGTATAGATGGCGAAAACTGAAATTTGGAGCAAATATCCTTAACAGAAGAGAAATGGATTTCAGATGGGCACGGAGCAGGCTTTATCAAAATTGTGTTGAGCATATCTAGTACACATTACTGCCATATGGTATATTGACTTCTGTCCTGTTCATTAAGCTAGCAATGAGGTCAACTTCCTTACGGCTGGAGCCCATTCAGGCAGAGGTCAGTCGATATGGCCATGAATCATCAGGGCTCAAAATACTAGGTCCATTATTATGCACCTTTTTTCATCCAAAATTGGATTTGTGCACTTTTGTGTTTTTTCTACTGTGCCGTTTCACCAGCCCTAAATATTTATGTAAGGTTATACTACATGTATTAATGTGACTATTGTACACTAATACACAGCTTATATAGAAGTGTCAGAAAAAATAAAACATTTTTTTGTATTTTTATTTTTTTGATATTAAAGTTAGCTATAGAATTTCAAATTCAAGCTCTATAATTCGGTGTTACTAACATTCCACTTTATCTTCTGTTGTGCACTCAAAATGCTTTCTGTGCACCTAAATTTCTAGGTTAATATAATAGGTACAAATTCACCTATTCCTTAAATTGAATTTCGGGCCCTTATCATGCTGGTATGTATATGTGCAGGTGTTTCTCCTTTAATCAACACCGGCATTTCCTTACGACTAGCAAATCTTATTAAGACCATAGGGAGAGAACCATTCCATGTGATTGCACTTATCACTCTACTGACCTATGAGGTCCAACAAAAAGGTTGAATTTCACTGCCTCAAGGAAGCAGTGAAGAGTTTGCCACATTGCCCATCACATGACTATCCCAGTGTGATCAGCAATATCTGCCAGGGTAGGCATATGTCACGACAGGCACAATGGTGCCTTATCAAAGACACAGCTTTGCTATTCTTATCAAGAGTGATGTTTTTGTAGATGAAATGAAACCTTGGGACACACATGAACACATCTATCTGACAAGCAATGACCCAAATATGCAGGAAAAACAGACGTCAGCATAATTTCTTTTCTTTGTCCTGGAATGTTTTATACATTGTGCTTTTAGCTAGGTGTTATTTTTTCAAAATGACTTGACTCTAGATGATATGATCTTATTTTTAATCTTCTGATGAAGCACATTTAACATATACATGTGCCACAATCATACCAGTAATCATGATTTGCTCATATGATAGTTTTGACATTTAAGATGTCTGCAGTGGAAAAATGACAGTCTAATACAGAATGCCTTTCTCTATCTTTCTTTCTTTGTCTGCCTGCTCTTTGAATCATCTGCAAAAATCTCTGAACCAAGAAACTAAATTGACATGGCCTTATACATGTAGGTTGGAACACTATTAGTTACAGCATGTATGTATTTCTGTAGATATGTTACCCGACATTGTATTATGAGCTGATTCAATGCACATGTTCATACAGGTGTTGAAAACTCTGATAAAATTCTATCGATTTGTAGCAGCATGCTTTCGAGGAACTTCACCCTCAAGTAACAGGTGTGGGAAGGATGAGATATAGCCAGACTGTCTGGACTACTCAATTAATTCTGTCCCCAGTTGTTGCAATGTCCCACTAAAAGCTCAATCCACTGAGCCAATGGAAGATATATGAGCAGCTATGAGGAATGGTTGGCAAGATAGGTTCCAGTGGGACCTTTAGTTTACGGTCAATTGGACCCAAAATGGTCATCCAAGAAGCTGAGTTACCTTCAGATACAGTGTACAGCGCAGTCGGAAGACAAAATGTTATTTACAAGCTACAGCATAGCAACAAAACAACATAACATTTCCTCAATCTTAATGACTACAAGATCATTGTAACCATGGTATCTACCGAGGTTCATAGAACAGTTTGATTTCCTTACAAATGTTCTGTTTGAGAAAAAAATTGAAGCCAAAATCATTCTTCTGGGCCAAAGTTTCTACATGTATGTGTAAGATAACAATTAGCCGGAACATTTCTAATAATCTTTAGATATATTATTCTATAAAGATTGATGATAGCTGGGACTAGCAACTTGTGTTGCAGCAATTATTCAGCAAAATCTGGTGACAATGTGGAAGCTGAGTCAACACTTAGGGAAATATGCCATGGGAAATAAAAATCAATATTTAATAGCCGGAGAGCCGTGCACCCTAAATAAGACTTAAAGTGTCTTTTGTAATCAACGGTCTGATTCACCAGGGCAGGCACAGGGCTATGGTCAGGTTGTGGGAGGCATGTGTAATTCTATATCATCATTCAACAAGGGTTGTCACAGCTCTACTTTTATGTGGGAGAAAAATGGCCAGTGAAGATGGCAGCTTCCCATTTCTGCAAGCATAATTCACAGAGGCACTGTGTACGTACTAGCCTCTTGAGGCATGAAATTTGCCCATTTTAGTTGGTGAAAACCAGCTCGAAACATTGAATAGTGACATGTCTACATGTATTGGTATGCTCAACTTGAAACAGAAGGAGTGTTACGCAGCAGGCATTGATTTTTTTCTTGAAAATCAAGCGTGAAATTTATGAACACTTAGGGATTTTTTCTCAAAAGAACAGAAAATATACATAATGTCTGCTGACAAAATTTTACTATAAAAGAATACTATAGGAAAGTCAAAATAGGGGATGTTGGGCTTGTGAATAGACAATATAATATATAATAAATGGTGTCTTCTAATTCTTTATACATGTGTCCTAAAAAGGAAAGTGATCTCCAACCAGTTTAGATCAAATGAACTCAATGAACAGATGAGCTAATCTTCCACTGATCGTGACAGAGAGGACAGACGCTATGTACAGTATTTACAGGTTCATTGTACCGGGGAAATTCCCTTAGCTTTTTTCGACAAGCAAAATGAACAGTGGACCACGGCTTAACGTCCCGTGCTAAGGACTGCGACCCTTTCCAGTAGCGTGACTGTCGGGTGAGCGACACAGCAGGGATCAAACCCAAGGCTTCTACATGTAGTTCCAGAGGCAAGATCGCTAACCACTGGACTACGCACGCTACAAATACCTATAGATTTTTTTCTCACTACAGAACAGTCCTCAACAAAGAACGGGGAGGGGCTGAACCTCTGCAACAGATGGAGAGGGATTTGCAGAGTCTTCAGTTAAGTGCATCCAAATGAAAAATGATCTAACCTAGTATCCATCATATTTTAGCTCAGTTCGCTACTTTGATTGCTTCCCTATAGAATAGCTGTCACTCTGTGATAAAGAAAAAAGATGGCACTTGAATATCTGCCTAAAATGCAGAGACGAGAGTTCTAATTGGTTCCAAGTCACACAATACTCATGACAGCATGGTATAGGTTTGATCAAGCATTCCAATGTTTGAACCCCATTACACTGCTTCTGAGAAATATTCAAAATACCGCAGGCTGTAAGGACCAAATGTTCAAATGGGGCAGGGCCAGATTACTCTGCATCTAAGCGATTGTTGGAATGAACTACAGATAGAATAGGATAGGTTCCAGGCAAATATAATCAAACTGACCCAAAATGACAGTTACAGAAATGAAGTTAAAGGAAACAATTTATCCAACATTCATGTTGTTCCAGTACTGCTACAAGGACAAGGAATTTGTTACGTGCTGCATTTCCCATCATTTGTACCCTTGAAAGCATTCCATGGGAGCGGTCTTGGGTGCTGATAAATGTTGCTGTCGGTTAGACTAGCCGTTCCCATTTGTTAAATGCCCGGGTATGATCATCTGGGCATGACCTCATCTTCCAAGGGTCCTCCAGCTGCTCATCCCGGGAAAACTTTAATGGTGATTCATGGCGGCAGAACTTCAACAAAGACAAGACAATTGTAGCTGCTGGTATGAATGGTGAGTCCTGTCATATTGGGAGGGGCCTTAATATACTCTGACTGCAGGGGTTGGATGAGAGCGATGGTTATAAACCATACTTTCACATCTTTGTGTGGCAGTTTGTAGTGATTAAGATTGTCTTTTGGACAGTACGCTGATGCGACGAGATATTCTGATGGAACGACGCCGACATGGTTCCGTTAATGGTGATTGAAACAGGGCTTTAAGTACGACGGATTCACGATGCTGTGTAGGCGGAATGAGGTCTGTGATGTATGGTAATTCCTTTCGCGGGTACTGACAGAGAAACACTACAGGAAGAGATTGTGACTTTGAAAGTTTGTAATAATTAGTTTGTGGCTGCCTTGCTTCATGCTGTGCTTGGTTGTGTGCAGCAGTTAGTCTTCCTTATGGATCACATACTGTAAATGCAGAAATCTTCGCGGTGGTTTTATGTTTGCGGTTTTTGCGGTGAGCTCTTCAGCGCGAATTTAAAACTACTGCAAAACTTTTTGCCCACCTACGTGTATGACTGTAGCGCTTCTATTGTTTCAAACGCGAACTTAAAACCACTGCGAACACTAAAACCACCAGGCAGTGCTTCATGGTAGATTTAGGAGGGCTGACAACGCTTAATGGTAAATTCAGGAAGGCTGGGCAATGCTTAGCGCCAAAGGTTTTGGGAACCATTTCATTGGATTGTTTCACTGTATTTGAGGGGTGTCTAGCAAAACTAGTCTGTGAATACCGATATCCTGTTGCAAATTTTGGGCAATCTGTTCTTCAACTTTGCGTTAAGAAGAATTTGTCAATAATGCTTAACAATAAATTCAGGATAACTGATAACGTGCTACGAAGATGTTATGTGACGAATTACACCAATAAGATTTAATGCTGAATTATAGCGGGCCAGCTTTAATGAACGGTGAATTGAATTGGCTCACTACACCCCAAGCAAACAGGCATGCAGACCCTGTGATATGCATGTTTCCTGAAAGGATTACCATGCTTCTTTCATGGGTGTGTTGTAAGCTGGTCTCCAAGAAAAGCCATCCTTCAGCACATTAAAGCCTCCACTCTGTTCTAAAAATAGTTGCAGCTTGCAGACTGTGAGCTAGTCAAAACCTCTCTCCTTAAAGCTATCTACCACTAAAAAATCATGACCATAGCATGTTCAGAGCACGAGATATCAAAACCGGAAGTTCCGTTGCAGTACAATAGAAAGTTGCTAGGGGTCCAAAATCTAATCATTTCTAGGTCTAAAGAAGACCTACCCACATAACAAGTATCAAGACAATCCATCCAGGCATACTTGAGTTATTGTGTTCACGGATGGAAGGACACACACACACACACACACACACACACACACACACACACACACACACACACACACACACACACATACGAACGCAGTGCAAAACATAACATTAGAATGCGCAATACCATGTGGTAGTATAACAGAAGTGTAATCATCTGTTTTTCTGAAACTGTTCCCCGTCCCCATGTTATGGAGCAACCCTTAATAGAAACCTGGGCAAAACCAATTTCTCCTGTAATAGGAATATAATAGAATGGCCAGTATTGATAGGAACGGGCATGGTGGTTGCAACATTGCTCCAATTATCGTTCTGATGAGAAGTTATCCCAGATGAGACCCTCTGCAGAGACCCATCATCAGCCAGTTACTGTCCACATAATGAGATACGGTATTGACAAGCTGATCTCTATTCTTCACACCTGTTGCAGAGATGTAAACCTAATTAGCTATTACCATAAGCACCTAGGAAGAGCAGGCAGAGTCAACTTTCAAAAGTATACGAAGCAGTTGGCCTCAATCTTTTGAAAAATTCCCATTTCTTAGCTTGATGTGACTCTAAAGGCCATAATGTAATGTCTTGAAATTTCTTAAATCATCTCAGTTTAGTTTAATGCAGTTTTATGGTATTAGCATATTCAGCTCTGAATCCACCTCTATTCCCCATCAGATACTTTCCACAGCACAATCTGGCCTGCTTTTCCAAGTGCTCATGGCAATAGCTAGATGGGTTAACCACAAGCAATTCTGAATGAAAGTTAGTTAGGAAAGAGAAAAACCTAAGCAGTAAAAAAAATTTCCAGTGCTATCTACCCTGCTAAAGCAAGCACAAGCCTTTTTTTTCACAAGCTGGATTTGTGGCACTTTTGTATCTGTCCTTGGTGCTGACGTTATAGCTGCCCATGTCAACATTTTGCTCTTCACGGTACAGTGGTTATGACAGTTGATGGCATTACATATTCGAAGATGGTCTTATCTCTAAGGCTCAGCCCAGAGCAGCTGACAAAACTGCTAAGCTCCTAGATTTACACTGCTGAATGTATAAGTAAATCCGGCTTTTCCATTACTATGATGATGTTCTTAACTCTTTCTTATTACCAGCCTTGTGAGTTTATTGATCCCAGGAGACGCACTTGGCATTGAGTTTGTAATGTAATCCATGCCATCAGCAACAGTTAGCCAATACCACACTAAATCACTTAAAATTCACCAGTTCATCCAAACTAAATAGGACCACCAAGTTTTTTAATTAATTGGGTGATTTTACAACTCAGGCATACAGGTGAAATGGCCTGGGGGATGGGGGGGGGGGCTCAAACCCTGGCTTGGTCACACCAAAGACTTGGTACATACTGCTTTCTCTGCTTAGCACTTATGATAAAGAGTATGGGAAATGAGCACATTCCACTACCAATGGACTAGCCCCCCTACTATAGCTGCCTGTGTGGTCCAAAAGCCATAAAAACGGAGATGGTCACTGCTCCTATATAATGAAAGATGATTTCAGAAGTTATACCTGGAAAGAAATGTACAAGCCATTTTTGATAAGAGCAATTTTTCTACTATGTTTCCTACATACGCAAACAAGTTATTCCGTGCATAACGCCCATATATTGTTCCTATTCTCTGATGGCAATGTTGCGGAGTATCAAATTAAACAGGCTCTGATTTGTTGTCTTCCATAATTGTCTCAGTGTGAGACTGTGCATTGTGATTGCCACAGCTACAGTATCAATCACACTACATTGCATTCCCTTCGCCATGCATGATGAGATATGCATCACTTGTACATTAGCTACATATGTTTTCTATGCATTTGATTACCGCAATAACTTCCAATGTAATGATATGCATTGTATCAAAATCAATGACAAATTCACAACGAATGCTTGGATTACCACAAATTGAGAGAACTGACAGAGGCTGTTACCATACATGTATGCGACTGTACATTAGCTACATATGTTTTCTATGCATTTGATTACCGCAATAACTTCCAATGTAATGATATGCATTGTATCGAAATCAATGACAAATGCACAATGAATGCTTGGATCACCACAAATTGAGATAGCTGACAGAGACTGTTACCATACATGTATGCGAATGTACATTAGCTACATATGTTTTCTATGCATTTGATTACCGCAATAACTTCCAATGTAATGATATGCATTGTATCCAAATCAATGACAAATGCACAACGAATGCTTGGATTACCACAAATTGAGATAGCTGACAGAGGCTGTTTCCATACATGTATGCGAATGTACATTAGCTACATATGTTTTCTATGCATTTGATTACCGCAATAACTTCCAATGTAATGATATGCATTGTATCCAAATCGATGACAAATGCACAACGAATGCTTGGATTACCACAAATTGAGATAGCTGACAGAGGCTGTTACCATACATGTATGCAAATCACACAACATGATCTTCACAGGAAGCGAGTGCAATTTATAATAGTTAGCTATAGCATTATGGAAAGAGTTGAAAGAGTTTGAATTCAATCCACAGCTCATACGGCTGTCTTGACTGTACTATAAGATTACGATAATGAAGATTATTGGTTTTAATGTAGCTGCTGTTTCTTGGAAACTACAGGGGGAGGTATGCAGGCTTTTAGCTAGGACTTACAGACAAGGGGTCCAAAAATGGGGGGGGGGGGCTGTGATGCGGGGGTTAGGCGTGTTCTAGTCTTATTGTACTTTTACCTTCAACCATTTTAAGCACCAAAAACTGCTGGTTCCCTCTCTCTCTCCCAATGGGCTCTATGGATTAACAATTTCCTGGTAGCTTTGCATGTCAATCAGTTTTCATGCTGTCCCTGTGTCTGGTAGGACTAAAAAAAGCAACAGTAACACTGTAACACAACAACATGTGTATGTAATCACCAGGGAAACAGGGGGCCCCCTGTGCGTCCAGCTGAAAAAGAGGGCGTCCAATTTCCTTGTTATTTTAGTATCATGCATCTAAATGTCGCATGGACTCATGCCTAGCTAAAAGCCTGGAGGTATGTCTTACATGTAGATCTAACACAAGCTGAGCTACACCTTGTCCTTAAGGGAATGGTATTGCAACAATAGGGGCCATGTTACACAAGAAACAGGACTTTAGAATCAAATTCTAGCAATGCCTCTGTACTTCTTTACTCTGGATTCTCCCCTGAACAATGTAATAAATTACAGATAATACCCCTTTCTGGAAGTAAAAATTGATTACACATTGTTAAAGAAGAAGACTGAAACGTATATACACCAGAACTAAGCAAAAAAAAACATTGTATGTTTGCTTACTTGTTTGTTTGTTTGTATGTTTGTTTGTTTGTTTGTTGGTTGGTTGGTTAATTTGCTAGTATGAAAGTTATTGAATAGGTTCCTACATGTGTTTTTTTGCAATTTAAGGCAAAATTTGGTTTCGGATCCAGGACTCTAAAAGTGATTTACCAATCATTCGTTTGGTGGAGGTTTACAATCTACATTTCACTAACATCTGTGAAATATGAATCTGATCTTACCAAAAATGAACTCCCTGCCCTTTCATATGTATTAATGCTCTGGCATATCAATATGGCTCAACAGTATGGACCTTTGATGTCATATTCAGTAGCAACTATGATAGACAGTTTTATTGGAGGCTCATATCTTTTCATCATCAGACAAAAATACCTTCCATCCTATCAAGTGAGGCATGTAAATTTGCATACACAAAGACTTGATCGACCAACTACATGAATTATTGATGGGCAATAAAGAGTATGTGATGCGGCAATTTGTGGCTGAACTGGATATGATAAAGAAAGCTACAAAGCAAGACGATATCATTTACTACATCCATTCACTCCCTTTGTTGCTGATCGCTCTCACATCGACGAAAACTTCAAAGGACAACGATGGACATACATCAGGATGATCCTTGCAATACCTCAAAGAAAGTCTAAGAAGTAGAGCGTAGTCCTTGTGAATAATTCACAAGACAGGGTTAATTCAGAAGAGGGGGCTTGGACCTAAAGGCATGCATCTTTCATGAAGGAAGAATTAAGAATACATGTATGTGATTGCTACATGTAACTTATAAAGACAATATAACGTTTTTATCAATGCCCATTGCCTATTCAGTATTGCGAGTTTTATTTACCAAACTGGTAACATAAGATATTCTTCATTTTGCACCATCACAACTGGTACTGTTCCTCACCTATCAGGATTCATAGCAAAATAATACCATCATAATACAGGGCTCAAAATAGTGGGTGCATGTGTACTTGTGTGCACCCAAAATTGGACCTGTGCACCTAACTTTTGACTGCGGGTGCACTGGTGGACTAGACATATTTTGTACTCTATAGGGTAACGGTTCTCTTGTACACTAGCATACAAAAAATTCTTGAAATGTAATCAGAAAAAGCAATATAACCTTTTATTGTACTTTATTTGATGTATTGGTTGGTTGATATTTGAAATCTGGATAGAATTACAGATTGAAGTTCATAGAGGCAATTATGTTTTGCTGACATTCAACTTCATTTTATGTGGTGCACCTAAAAATGTTTTTGTGCACCTAATTTTTTGGGTTGTGTAAAAGAATTTCGAACCCTGTAATACAAATGTATGTGTAACAGTTACATGATTTGTACAAATGTAAGCTGAGGACAATTATCGATTTAATTTGGTATCTCATGCTAATTTTTTAGAACTATCACTGTGACAGTAGCAAACATACAGTACTGTATTTACACACAACTGTGTATTGCTGACGCATCCCCTACTGAAAATCAATTCTGACTGATCCTTTTCCCCTCATTAATCAGCCATAATGATGCTACAAAAGATAACCAGACTACGGGAGGGCGAGTTAATGATGGTCACATTCAAGAAGCACGGACTCGAAGAGAATCAATACTGCTTGGGGTCTAAGTCTTGCAAACTCTTAGAAGATCCCTATCCTACATCATTGTATTTTTTAAACTTTGCAAGAGGATCAGGAAGATGCAATCTGGAGAATATAAAAGGTAAACCCTGCGCAAAATCTCCATGACTTCCGTGTGGAAAAGCCGTTTTGTTGGGATCTGTTCTGCACATCTGTGACTTGCAGATATGACATCGGGCATACATCATGCCTGTGTAACTGTCCAACCATGCAGAAGGATTTGTGTTACGCGCATGTGTTACAGAGCAAAATCCAGTTTCTCTTGCAGGTGATTTGCTATTTGGGGAGGTAACAAGAAAACTCCACAAGAGAATGAAATCACCATGAAGAAAAGTTAGAAAATGTCGTTAAGTACAGGGAGAATTTACGCAGACTTCCAATAGATATATATCACAGAACAAAATCCAGTTTCTCTTGCGGGTGATTTGCTATTTTGGGAGGTAACAAGTTAGAAAACTCCACAAGAGAATGAAATCACCATGAAGGAAAGTTAGAAAACGTTGTTAAATACAGGGAGAATTTACGCAGACTTCCAATAGATATATTGGAAGTTTCTCTTGCGGGTGATTTGCTATTTTGTGAGGAAGTAACAAGAGAACTCCACAAGAGAATGAAATCACCATGAAGGAAAGTTAGGAAATGTTGTTAAGTGCAAGGAGAAATTATGCAGACTTCCAATAGATATATTGGAAGTTTCTCTTGCGGGTGATTTGCTATTTTGTGAGGTAACAACAAGAAAACTCCACAAGAGAATGAAATCACCATGAAGGAAAGTTAGGAAATGTTGTCAAGTACAGGGAAAATTTATGCAGACTTCCAATAGATATATTGGAAGTTTCTCTTGCGGGTGATTTGCTATTTTGTGAGGAAGTAACAAGAGAACTCCACAAGAGAATGAAATCACCATGAAGGAAAGTTAGGAAATGTTGTTAAGTGCAAGGAGAAATTATGCAGACTTCCAATAGATATATTGGAAGTTTCTCTTGCGGGTGATTTGCTATTTTGTGAGGTAACAACAAGAAAACTCCACAAGAGAATGAAATCACCATGAAGGAAAGTTAGAAAAATGTTGTTAAGTGCAAGGAGAAATTATGCAGACTTTCAATAGATATATTGGAAGTCATTTCAGCCTGTGTCACATGGCACTACCATGGTCGTTCCTCTCATCAAGAAAGGAATTACTGGGAAATCCTTGGGGTTTGCCAACTTAACAAGTCCTAATCCATTTAAACCAATGTGTGGGAGGGCAGCCGGCCACAAGGGGGTTCATTTGTAGTTATCTCCAGAAGGGGCTCTCTTCTCTACTCATAGCTGTGACCGATAAGGAGTAGAGATTCGGTAGGTTTACAACTGTCTGATACTGATAGCTGTCACACCACCCATGACACAGGGCTCAGGTTACTGCTGCAGCTTTTTTAGGTGTACCTGCACAAGTCGATTTAAAGGCATCCAGAGCATTTTTGAAGCTAGAAACTTGAATTAGAAAACTCCAATTTCTAGTCATTCCTACACACAGTAAGTTTCAATAACACTATACCATTATATTACATATTGAAATTGAATGAGCAAAGATACGATGTCGTTGTGTGGTGAGTACTGATAGGAAATCCAAGCCCTAATAGACTGATCCTGATTGTCCACCACAATTTGACCAATGAGAGAGTGACTGTACAAAACTACAATGTATGTCCGTCAAATATTTGCTTTTTTGTGTCTTAAATTTGCATTTCTATGTTTTGACGGAAGTGGGCGGGGCTATGGTATGTACAGTATTTACAGTAGGCACGTGAAACTAAAAGATTACCATGTAGATTATTTTTGTGCCGTTTTTGCGCACTTTTGAAAAGAAATCCGAACGCAAATGTCGCATTAATTTTCAATTTCATAAAGATTACACCAACTAGAATATTTCCAATTTTCAAGTCTTATAAAATGCTCTGGGTGCCTTTAAGAGCATGGGAATTTTTCTTCACTGCACTTTTTCTTACTATTTTTGAAATGCTAAATAAAGAATCGATCCTACAATGATTTAACTGTTAACACTTTGCAATTTGCTCCACACTTGATTTACATGATTAATAATACTAAGAGACATAATTTCAACAGAGTGGTGCAGATAAAATTAGACTGGTACATTTTATTAGGAATGTAAAGTATTTTGAGCCCTGAATTGAGGAAGTTTTCACCTGAAGCTTCCCAGCCCAAGACTTGATTTTCTGTTCATAAATATTTCAATGTCATTGGTGGAGCCTGTTTGATGTGGAAATCACATTAAACTTATGGGTGGAAGAAAAATGTTGCCGCCGGCAGTGGCACCAGCTATTTTCCCAATGAGGGATAGTTTGTACTTTTCCGTGTTTTACATGTAGATTGATGCAAAAGAATCAACTTACAACGAAACATGTTGCAGATGACATAAAATGTTGCCGCCAGCAGTGGCACTAGCTACATGTATTTTCCCAATGAGGGATAGTTTGGGATTTTCGCTGTTGTAGATTGAAGGCTTTCCTCAACTGTATATTGTAATGTTATTCTATCTATTGTTCAAAGTGATAGAAAAAGAATCATATTACAACGATATATGTTGCAGATGACACTTACTAGTAAATATTCGAATATTAATAAGAGGTTGGCAGACATGTCTACTGACAACATAGCCCTCTCTTATATTATAATATAGTTAATCCTTGTTGGCATCTGCCAGACAATCAGCCAATTAAATCAGGCTTCATAAGATAAACTTAGACCGTTTGATATTCAATAAGGCACATTCTGATGGATATAGGTCCTTAACACAGTGATCACGGCACATGGGATGGCATAAGGTCAGAATAAGCAGACAGAAGGACCACACCCATCTTGGCATAATGACTTAAGAGCGTCTGTCTTATATCTTAAGGCCACTGGCGGAGAATTTGTGATGAAAGCAGATGTGTTCGCCAAAGTGTAGCAATCAAATTAGAATATGAGTACCAGGCAATAGACATTCCGGGGGAAAGTTTTGTATGGTTGAAGCAACACCTTAAGAGTTGTACCTGTTCACGGAAGTGGTGGACTAGAATACACAATCTGAAGATGAACAAGACATGTAGGCACTCCGGGGGCTTATGCTACGTGATTTGAATACCCCAACCGACCTGTATTCGTGAGCGCTTGAATTTCATTACACCAGTAGGATGCGCTGCGTCACCATTGCCAAGAGTAAAAACCAGCTGTGTCAACATTTGCCTGCAATCAATGAAGCAAGACCAAGGCGAAGTCCTTTTAGTACGGAGCGCCAATTTATCAAATGGATTTTGTGTCACGATGTTAACCTGGTGGGCTTTTACGATAGCTTCTTTGGATCAATGTCCTCACAAAAGCTTGCCAGTCTATCTGGAAACCATTGTCAGGGTCATAAACATCCACTGGAGTTGATTAAGATAACATCTGAAGATTGGCAGGGCTTCAAATACCATATTACGTATCTATATGTAGGTAAGTCCAGGCAAGACTGGAGTCTGATGCCTACATATGCATGTCCTTAACAAGCATTGGTCCAGGACAAACCCAGCCTGCAATATTAGGGTGACATGCAGCCCCAAAATGCCTCATTCTCTTCATACATATAGCTACGAATCCTTGTATACAGATACATGTAACAAGATTCAAAATGCTACTACGACTACTAGTAGACAATTTCAAAACTACAACGTTGAACTTTAAGATGGGCTGAAAAACAAAGAAAAGGAGTGATGCCTGCCAGATAAACCTTCTCTGGTGCAGGTATTCTTAAATGTTAACAGGTATGCAGAAAGCATTGTCTTGAGCCCTCACTTGACTTGATTAAGATCAAACCAGAAGGCCGTTGGGCATATTTCTACCCGCTGGTTAACAGGCCTGTACCTGCCAATAGCCATTGGAATGGCCATATGGTCAATTGCTTCCAGCTGTTTCGCTACATCTTTATTCACTCAGTCCTACATATCAAACCCCATTACGGGGACGAATTGTGAATTGATTAGATTGACGGGGGGGGGGGGATATACATGTATCACAGTCTTGGAGGCCTATGTCAAAGAAAGGATAGACTAACTTTTATGTCACTAACGTGCTACATTGTAGGTGGTACTTCATGTTACATTACAATTATGTAACCTTTTCTTGATCATACTTTGTATGTGTGTTTGTGTGTTTGTTTGAGTGTGTGTGTGTGTGTGTGTGTACGTGTGTGTGTGTGTGTGTGTGTACGTGTTTGTGTGTGTGTGTGTGTGTGTGTGTGTGTGCATATTTTAGTGAGTGCAACTTCATCATTTTTCTTCCTCCACATACAAATATTGTTAAGGTGGATCCATGCTGAAGGTACATACCTAAAACTTTTCCTTCGACCACTAAGACAATCTCGACTAGACCTTCTATATCAAGTAAGTCTCAAAAATGATGTACATTTTTGCGTATCACGTGAGGAATACATCAACCTTTTCATACAACCCACTGGGAAGGAAAACATGCAACCCTTTTGGCACTTATTATTTGTAGGTGCCAACTTCTTTCCCCGAGGATAATAACTTATGAATGAGCCAGTTGTTTGAGACAATGCGTCAAGACGCAAACAAGGGTGTGGCGCAGGAAGTGTGTGCTGTCGTATTCCCAGCAGAGAAGAGAACACGAGAAGGCACTTTGCATTCCTTAAGAGTCACTTGTACATCTTAGATCTGTCAACTTACACCTAGCTAACAAAATTATGTAATAATTATTATTAATTATTATTTTATTATTGGGTAGGCCAAATACTCTCTCTTTGCAGCCAGGGGCTGAATTGCGAGGAGTGCACAATTGGAGGGGCTTGATCGCAGGGTCTGTAGCGACTGCCATTTGGCGCGCAGGTGACCTCAATACGACAATTGCCCCGTGTGTGGCTATAGGACTGTAGGTTTTGAACCACTCACACTGGGAAGGACCCCTACTCTTTTCGATAAGTGCGGTGGGTTCTTTAACGTGCTTGAGGTGTGGCTCTCTTCAAACACGGGACCTCCATTTAACGTCCTACCCTAGGGATGTCCCTAACCGAAGCTAGGTACTCATTTACACCTGAGTAAAGTGAGGAAAGTTGTGTAAAGTGCCTGTCCTAAGGGCATAACAACAACGGGACAAATCAGGGAACCCCGAATTCGAACTCAGTACCTCTGGGTTCTGGGGCCAAACACCCTGCCACTGCGCCACCGCGACGCCACCCAATACGCAATCATGACTCTGTGTCAACAGAGCCTACCTTGCATTGTGTGACTGTATAATTGATAGAATAGTGCTTTCAAAGGAAAGCCAAAAATAATTACTCAAGCAACTGGATAAGATTTTGAAACAGTCAGACGTTTCAGACAGCATCCACTGTCTTTCGTCAGTGACTAACGATAGGACTGAGAACACCAGGTTTTATACCAAAACTCTGAATAGATATGTTAATGAGGTTAAGACAATTTAGGATGTCTTGAAGTAGTCTTTAAAAAAGGTTAATTCAAGACAAAGTTTTATGCCAATAGTTCAATTAGCTACTGTTGTTTTAGTACAGTAAAACAGTAACTAAATGTTGCTTGTGGGGGGTGGTGGGCAGTGCATTATCCCAGGTGCCTGACAGTTGAACGCGTAGACCCCTTTTCCTGTTGAGGGCGGGGTTGTACATCCTCTCATATATTGCTTTCAAAGGAAAGTTTGGTTATTGCCAAATGATAACTGTGCATCCCAGACAAATCAGTTGGTGAATGACATTCAAATTCGACCAGAAGAAGGTGAAGAAGTACATGCAGCTAAAACTGGAGGCAAGGGATCGAACCCCTAATAACCCGTGGATCAAAAGCTCAGGATGATGTAGCACCAGAGGGATATTCCATTAAAACTTTTTGGAGTCATACATGTACATGTAAACCTCTGACATATCCAGGGACTACAAAAAGAATCTTGAGCAAAAACAAAGAAACTAGGCTGGTGAAAGGTAGGATTTAGGTGGCAGTGAGTTGCCTTTTTTGTGTGAAAACTTAAACTTTTCAAAGAACCATGCAACAATAATTCAAATAAAGACACTAAGTGAGAATGTAGCTGTACAAGACCAGGCTTTAGCTATGCATTAGAGCCCTACGAGGGGAAATGGCGTATTTTATGGAAGGCACATTTCAGGTTGCTGGAAATAACAATAAAACAAAGATGAAGATGCATGAAGAAGCGGAATGTTCGTCTTTGATGAGCTGTGTCCAGGATTTCAAGCACTGCTGGATGACGTTTGGCACATGTACAGAATACATCCAGATAGTAAGGCCCAAATAGTAAACCACCTGCATTAGACGTCCGTGTCAAAATACAACTTTCTGTCCGTCTATGACCGCTCTTTCCTTTCAACAATGATGACCTGACACTAGTGCTGCGTACCTAAACGTAATATCAGGACTGGTACGGGTACGGGTACTGTGGTTTAGGTACAGCTCCGGACCTGTACCTGTACCTGAACAAAATTAACATGTATTTTTCTGAACTTCTTCAATGACAAAAACATAAACTGTTTTCAACTTGTCAGTATCTTTATTCAAATAACATTTATGGTTTCCTACCGCCAAACTCCCTTGGCCTTGCTATCAAAACTCCCAGCCTGCCTGAATATATGTTGCATATTAGTTACGCTGTTCCAATGTATCACTTGGGTCACATTTGGTGTTGCATGAGGTCAGAAGATCAGTCACAAAATAAGCACATACTTCAATTTATATCACCGGTACTTCCTGATCTGGTATTTTGGACCTGTAGTCCTGTACCGAATCAATTTTTATGGTACAGTACCGGTACACAGTACCGGTTCGCAGCACTACCTGACAGTATTTTCCTCTGACCAAAAAGGTAGAAAATGACCAATGTACAGCCTACAACATTGTCCTGTACTTAAATATGATATATCATTACAAAATTGGCACAAATGTGATAAAATATACCACACAGACTTAATTTGGCAATCATAAATCATAATTTCGATATGCCCATTACTTATATTGATGCATTAGCCAGTCAACCCTTTGCAGATACCTACAATCAGGAATAGATCGGACATGTACAGACCTACATGTAAGGGAAGGGCATCTGGACATCAACATGCAAGTTGTCTACTCTGTCTGCAAATTGCACCATCTGTTTCCCAGATTGACACATTCTATTTGTTTTGCTATCTGTATTTCACCTGAAAGCAATCTAGTTTAATGTCAGAGTGTAGGCTAGCGTGTGCCTTTAGTGCTTGAAGTAGGAAGAATCTGACAGACCAAGCCTTACTGGGATTTAAAATGTAATGGGTTACAACATATACCCTGGGAATTAATGCCAATCAAAAATATCGACATGTCATTGAGAGGCTATATGTGAAAAAAAAAGTTGTCTTGGATGATAAAATCATACAATTTCATGCAATCAATGCCCAATTGAGCACTGCTATATCAATGTCCTACACTTTTACCTTGCTATAATATATTGGTGTTCTCTAACTCTCTCTCTCTCCCTCTCTCTTTCTCTCTCTCTCTCTCTCTCTCTCTTTTCTCTCATGGCATATTGATAAAATATTACAGGTTTGCTGCAAGTTTTTTATTCTGTTTTCAGATGAAATTGGCTTGAATCAAGAGCAGGATACAGTTAGCAGACATGACCACACCCTTTTTCTAAGGGAAAACCACTAGCTGTAAAATAACAGGATTGAATCATATATAATCACTGTTATTCTGGTCATGGCTGTCTTACAATGAGACAGCACTGTCATTTACGATAAGAATAATTTTCCCCTTCACATGCAGTTCACATGCAATTTAAAACATGCAGTTTACTTAAACCAATGAGTAACACTGTAACAGTACAGTGCTGTTTACATAGCCAATGAGATTGCCTGTATCTTCAGCAATCTGCTTTTTATTTTCTCTTACTCCCTACATGCACCCCTGAATTAATCTTTGCCAGGAAAATTGGGTACTTCTGATATTGAAAAGACACAATTTTCAAGCTGCAAATTGTAAGATGGCGATATAAAGGAATATTGGTGCCCAGAGTACCCCCTTCCTTCCAATATACTTCAATATCCACCGGCATATATGTCATTTGCAACAAATATAGGCTACAGTATTCTGAGGGACAATTCATTTCATTTAAGTCTAACCTCTCTTACTGCCGGGGCTCATTTTGTTACCGTTGCCTTCACTGAACGTAACATATTAGAATATTTCTGCCTTCAGGCCTCTGAAACAGCAACATTGATGTAGAAAAAGAGTCACCCATTTGATACCTGCTTGCAAATTGACCAACTAACATTGGCTGCTTCCAACAGCAAACCCAAAATGAATAATGTATCACCGGAGGGTTTTCCTAGGGCTATAAGGCAACAGGTCAATACTTTCTGGCCAATGGAGGGTAATGTATACCAGCCACAGATTCAGCACCATGGACAGGTAGTGCTGAGCAATGCTAATGAAAGCTCATATCCTTTGCCTTTGTGATGAACATGGTGTATCTTTAATGATAAAATCTGGAAGGCATCTTCTAACAGTTCTTTGCATACAGATTCCTTATTTGAATGTCACCGATTCATTTAGAACAATGATTTTATATAATTATGTTTTTCTGACACTATTCCAGACCATATCCTCGTCAATAGATAAGTCTTTGAATAGGAAAATTAACCCAAAAAATTGTACCAGTAGACAGTGTATTTTGCATATATCTACAATGCTGCAACAATGTGATATCCTTCTGGAGGAGGTAGCATAAACCGTTTTAACGTCTTCAGAAAGATACTTCAATAAGGCGAATGACTTATTCCATACATCTAGAATACAGCTAGCAATCTACACCGTCGAGTAATACCTACAAATTCCTTCCAAACAAATAGGTTCTCACAACAAACAATGGCTCGCCCGGAGCCCCAATAAATTCCTAAGTAGCTTGTACAACATGCAAGTGGTGTTGACAGGTTTTATGCTCAGCGACGCAACAATTTACGAGTGAACGACTCATCTATATTGCTTTGCGAACATGACCCGCGGCGAGAATGTGGGCCCGGCATGCTCAGCTTCGGCATAAAATATTCACAACAAGCCAAGGAAATAGCCTGAGGGAAAAGGTGGGACTGTACAGTCTGAAAACTGGTTGGAAGCATATCTGATGGAAGGCCTTATGCTTTATGAATACAAAGCAGGCAATTAGCCAAAATGGTGGCCTACAAATATCCATTTTGGACAAGAACAGTGCAAATGGGGTTGTAGCAAATCCCATAATCTTTCCAGATCTCTGTTACGCCCGTTTTGTCATACCTGATCCCCCAAGTACCCTCAAAGTATCCTAATCACTGGATATGTATGGACATCAAAGTGCAGTGGAAACTACCATGACAATTATACGCCATTGAAAACGCATCAGATCTGAAAGTAATATTAGACATTAGCAGTTTTATGGATTGCATGGCCTCGATTCCTGAGGGAGTTGTTTCTAAATGGTCTAAGACCAGCTGGTTTGGAGGTGAGAATTCCTCCCGAGGCTTAGGAATATTGCTAAAGGGAGGGTAGTTAATACAATCTGACAGTCTTTAGAATGTTGTTGGGAATACCAGAGAGCTATAATGTAGCCTATGGAATAGCCAAACGTTTAATTCCTGGTAAGGCCACACCAATTTAATTTCTTGGTTAACAGAGTTTTTTTTTTTAATTTTAGCATGAACAAAAACCATGAAAACAGAAGGCTGGGGTGAAAACTTGCACCTGACCCTGTTCACTCCCTGAAATTGTGTGCACCAAAGTACAAACTTTCCTCTGAGATTCTGTTTTCCTGTTGATTTTCCAATCTAGCATTTTTCTAAAACTTCCGTTAAAAGTTCTGTTAAGAAATTAAAATTGTGTGGCCTAAGCTATATAGAACTTTTGACAGATTTTTGCAACTGAAATAAAACAAGAAGGCAGTAAATAAATCATCCTTACATATATGGAACATCCCTTATAACTTCACATTAGACATCTCAGCAACATTTCTATTTTGGTTCTTGCTGTTATATGGAAGTTTGCTAATGAAGTAAATTTATAGCCTCAATTAGTTGTAATTTCATTGAAGGTCAATTAAGGTAGAGTTATGTGCTGATCCGTAATTGTACATGTACATGTATTCATGTTTGTATTTGATATCAGACAAGGACTCCAGGAATTCTGGTAACTATATGTTCATGATGACTATATTACTAATGGGGATTCTAACTAACAAACAAACATATGTAAGTTTCACCCATTGCTGGGCTTGAAATACTTAACTTCTGTTTTCTTCAATTTAAATTTGATTAATAATGCATAATCTATTCTTTTCCTTGCCAAATTGCACAGTTTTCATGACATTTTCTGCAATCTCAAAAATTTTGTCAGCAAATTCAATGGTGGATACAGTATTTCGAAAAACACTGTTACACATGAATATGTACACATCTTGGAATACTGTAAAATTCAATGCAGAAATGTTCGCTGTGGTTTTATTTTTGGTCACCGATGACTCAGTAGCACCTTTCTTTCAAACGCGAACTCAAAACCACCGCAAACACCCCATTGTCTCCCTACGGCGAAATAAAAACCATGCAAACTTAAATGCATTTACAGTATAACCTGTGGAATCTCATGCTAATGAAACTGGTCATCACTTTACTGCAGAGAAAAAAATGTCCCTAAATCCGCCCATTTATTTCTCTTAAGACAAATCCATGCTGAGAACATGAACACGTCAACATAAAACCCAATTAGAACTAAGAGCAGCGAGGCGCCTTCATTATGATGCGAGCCTTCAATATTTCATAATAATCCCTTACAAACGGTGGGTGTGGAAATGGGTTGCGACGCTGCTCTCACTACAATTTTCTGATGAAAGCTTGAGAAGCTCCAGGACATAGGTGGATGAATTACACCCAGCTTGAGTATAAGCAGGTTTTCTGGATGCATGGCTCGAAATATTATAATTCTGTTCACTGCAATGTGGGATTCATAATGTATTAACTCTTTTTGCAATCCAGTTGTCTGTATTTTTCTGCAACCTTGTAAATATTTCTGGGCTGAATTTGTGACTTAGACATTCAAGTATATACATGTATGATTGGAAGAAACAGTAGATTCTAGGCTATAGTGTTACAATGTAGTCTCTCTTTCAACATACTAGGGTCAAAGTGTTTTTAGAATATTTTCCTCCACTGTAGACAGAATGAAAATCGTAATATCACTCATTTCATGTTGAACATAACTAGAAAGACGATGATACAATATCACATGGATGCAGTTGGAAAACACCAGTCAAAACGTAGCAAGCTGGAAAACTTAAGGTTTATGACCACGGTTGCCATGCATAGCAGTGGCACTGACCCATCGATCATGTAAAATATACAGAGTACCATTCAGCAGTTTGTTTATTTATTTATTTCGATTTACCACATTTGTGGAAGGATTGACATAACAGGTGAACTATCACCTTTTTAAGATGTCATCCCAGACCGGACTGTAAAGTTTGGACCATCGCACACTGGGGCATGCCCCTACTCTTTTCCGAAAGGTGTGGTGGGTTCTTTAACGTGTGAAGGGTGTGGCTCTCCCCAAACACGGGACCTCCATTTAACGTCCTATCCGAGGGACGTTCCTAACCCTAGATGAGCTAGGTACTCATTTACACCTGAGTGAAATGAGGAAAGTCGTGTTAAGTGCCTTTCCCAAGGGCACAACGTCGGGGCGCAAGTCCGGACATGTCTCTGGGCACACCGGGATACGAACCGGGGACCCATTGTTTGACAGCTGAGTGATCTACCACTGCGCCACACGGACGCCACTTGTTTGTGACCTCTTTGTCCTCTTCTTGTTACAATAAATAACGACACGACTAAGGTGACGCATCTCCTTTTATCATCAAGAGAGTTATGTCACCTGACAGATTACAGACGAGCACAAATCCCTGTTTATTAACGTAAAGATATCATCTTTGTGATTCGATAATAAACTAGCGGTTTACATCCTTTAATCCGGCGTCCGCAGCTGAGCTGAGGATTATCTACACTGTCACGTAATTCTCACATAAAAGCCATTTTGTTCCGAGGTGTCAGAGAAGCTCTGCATCAAAGGATCTGCTGCAGCTTGGGTCAACAGCTTAGGGGCTGCTAGCTATGCAAGACTGGGTCGGTGTGGCGCACAAGGAATATGTAATAACAAGCATATTTATCAAAGTCCTGTTTGAGTCCCAGTTTGAAACAGCATTGCATCTTCAGCCCTAGATTTAAGACAAATAAGTAGAGCACAATGTAAGATTGACTAAATTTCTCTATCATATTCTTAGTAATAGCAACATCAATTTGTATGATAACTATCTGAAACATCTCAGGTTCTATTGAACCATCTGAAATTGTCTTCACTTCATTAACATATCTATTCACAGTTTTGGTATAAAACCTAGTTCTATCAGATCTTTCTTTAGTCACTATCAAAAGATAGCAGATGCTGTCTGAAATGTCTGACTGTTTCAAAATTTTATCCAGTTGCTTTAGTAACTATTTTTGGCGTATCTGAACCATTGTGCACATTCTATTAAATTCATAAGATATATTGTACATTTCATTTATATTGGAAAAACAGGAAGCGGTGCTATAGCCATCAAAGCAGTGGGCCTGCTTAAGGTGAAACTGTAACGGCATCTCCTTCCAGGAAGCTCATGAATAATGTATAAAACACCCTTCTGAAGAAGTAACAGGTCACAAAAGTAATCCCTCAGGCTGGATAATTCTCCAGCCAGTATAGCGCGGAGGGGCCCTTTGACTCAAACGTGTTAGGAATGTCATACTTCTTTTAACAGAACCCCTGAGCTGCTCCTTGAAATTCTAGCAGTTATTCCAACAACACACTAGAGTCAGGGCACAGCAAATAACAGTGGATGATTTTTTTCAAATGGTTGGATCAAAAAAAAATTGGACTGTGCGGAAAATAATCATAGACTTTGGCCACACCAATTTAATTTCTTGGTTAACAGATTTTTTTTCTTTTCAGCAACAAAAAAAATCATGACAACAGAAGGCTAGGGTGAAAACTTGCACCTGACCCTGTTCACTCCCTGAAATTGTGTGCACCAAAGTACAAACTTTCCTCTGAGATTCTATTTTCCTGTTGATTTTCCAATCTAGCATTTTGTTAAAAATTCCGTTAACCAAGAAATTAAAATGGTGTGGCCTTAGGAGTGTTGGCTTTAATTTGCAGACCATATTCGCTTATGACAGTGTTTTTCAGGAAGCCATTCCCAAACCCATCTTCAAGAGTGATGCCTGGACTTACAACCCAAACTTAAGTCACATTAGGACTCAGCTGTATGACTCTAAAAGCAAAAGAAGTTGAATAGTAGTGCCCAGAGGTTCTTTAAAGTAACTTCACTGAGTGTGACATTAACCTTCTTAGGTCACTCTTCAACATTTTCCAGCACTTTAGAGACAGTATAGACTAGCCCTTAGAGATACCTGACATCTGAAAGAACCTAGGCCTGACCCCATAGCAAATGTACCAAAATGAAACACAGTTGTGAAGGTGTTGTTACTTTGACATAACATCTACCAACTGTATGAAACTAAGCAATGACCTATGTTGTATTTATGACTTTGTGTATTGTTGATTTTCCTATGACCAATCCAACTTGTATTCTTAAACCAATGTTAAAGGATGTCATTACTTTCAAACACCATTTAGACCACACCAATTTCTCGGATAACAGACTTTTTTCTAATTTTAGCACGAGAACATCATTAGAACAGAAGGCTGGGGTGAAAACTTGCATGTGTATGACCCTGTTCACCCCCTGAAACTGTGTGCATCAAAGTACAAACTTTCCTCTGAGATTCTGTTTTGTTGTTGATTTTCCAATCTAGCATTTTTTTTAAATTCCGTTAACCAAGAATTGGTGTGGCCACACACTACAGATAAAAAATTAATCATATCTAATACAATTACTGAAAATATGTAAGGCACTCACCTGCAATGGCATCACCAATATATAATAAGAGGTGGGCAGATGTGGAGGTACATGCAGAAGGTGGCAGCATAGTATAAAGTCATCCCATGGAAAACAAAAAGAAGAGAAATTTTGAATACAAGTCATCAGACACCTGGGTATATGTTAGTCATTTGATTATTATAACATATAAGTTGTTCATGCACAAACACATACATGTATGTCCACATTTTTTTCTGATTCAGCAATCCTTGACAAAAACCTGAAAAGATATTTCTATATTTTGAGGATATTGAACACTTGTCATGGAAATATTGTGATTTATCAATATGGAATAGATACAATGGGAGACCCATTATGCAATAAACATGAATATCATGAAACAATATATAAATATAGTTATGCATCTATCCCAGGCTCTAACTTTACTTGGAATGGTCCTAACAGAGTACTGTTAATGCAGAAATGTTTGCAGTGGTTTTATGTTCGCAGTTTTTGCAGTAAGCTCTTTGCCGCAAACTTAAAACCACCGCAAACATTTCTGCCTGTGTTTGTATAACTGTTTCAAATGCAAACATAAAGCCACCACGAACACTCAATTTTCTCCCTATCGCGAAATTAAAACCATGCAAACTTAAATGCATTTACAATATGTGACAAGTGGCATGTTGGTAATGAGAACTTGTCCCATATATGTGGGGAACCAGCCCTTATCTAGCATCTAAGGCTCTTAGCTAGTTAACTCAGGCAGCATGATAAATAATTGGGGCATTTTACAGATCTTATCATAATGGCCTACATCTACTAAGTCTATAAATGGCTTCTGCAAAATCAAGTGAAATGATAAGAAAAGACAACACTAATGTCTTGGAGAGTGCACACAAATCCACTCAGCTTAGTTTCTATATATCCTTACCACCAGGTTTAATATTGGCAGTCGGATTTACGTGTCTGCAGTTAGAAGAAGCTACATATTTTCCCCATCTTGCAAATGATTTATCCCAAATTTCAATCATATTTTCAAAAATCTAGTCATCTTTTTCTCTCCACGCAAATTTTGAGTCCACTTCATTTTGAACAACTCAGTTGCCAGTATAGCTAAAATAGTTGCTTTGGGAAAGGGATCAAATTTCACCAGTGGCTGAGAGTCATGGGTCTATACAGAATGGAGCAATCTGCAACTCATCATGTTTTTAAAATGCATCCTGGTGGTTTAATCATGTACAGTTAAGAAGCCCATTGATCAACTCTATTCCATACGTGCTTATCTTTGATTAGAAAGTACATACATAACTGTTACAGTAACAGTGTTAGCTTGCCATGATGTTCTTTATCTCGTAACTGTGAACTTGTAACGACCTGTAAATCATTCTTGTTTCATATGACTTCTAAAAAAAATACTTTTAACCACAGACTATATCTATAAAGTTAACTGGAATCGATATATGCGTGTCTGTGAAGTTGGCAATGGTACAACAAGGAGCATGATACCACCATCCACAGGGACGTTAGTCAATAGCAGTGTAACAGTCATCAGATACAAGTAAGCCTTGCGGTCACTCTTCCGACATGACTTAAAGATAAGGGTGGATGATATTAAGATTCAAGACACAGTCTGGATAAACCCATGGTTCTATCAAATGCAAAGCATTCTCAGAAATTAATAACATGGCAAATTGCAGGATTCCTTAACTGTTTACTAAGCCGACATTGCTCAGGCCTTTCATCAGTTATTATAAGTCGGAATACCTCAACATTACAGTACCAGTGTTATAGATTTTTTGGATACATATACTTCAGACAATATACTCAGGATCACCCCTTGGTGAGTCATGAGAAGAAAAATCAATCTATAGCCTCAATAATCTTTAATGCATGACAGCTAAGAGGCTACATAAATTTGATAAATTGTTTCTTGGAATTTAAAAAATGTTGCAGATGGGAGAAGTAGATCTCAAAAGGTATCTTCAGCAGAATTCTCTTCAATGTTTAAGGTTTTCCTACGGCACATTTTTTTCTTAAGCCATGTTTCATATTTTGTACAAAAACTACCCTAAGCAATTAGAAAGTCTAAGCCTGGACCACTACCCACGAAACTCCCACTCCCACCTTCAAATCTTAGATTTTTTTTCCACTTCTAGATTCACATTTGACTTTTACATTCAAAACAACCAACTTACTGCATCAGTGTGGCTTCATGTACATGTACCATGATTAGATTTCAGGCAAACAGTTACCATATATCCATGAATCAAGGACTATTAGGTGATTGGTGACCTAGATTAATAACATTGATCACGCCCTAGGGTAGTATGGTCATCACTGGATACAAATGATGTGACCACTGATTTGGGTGTTCTATTGTTCTCAGATATCAAACGTATTGGAATTCCTTTGTTATGTTAACGATGTATAATATGTACATCATATACAGAAAGCAAAAGATGCCTCCACCATCTTTTTAGTTATTCTTTTCTTTCTATTTTGAGTCAAAATACAGTTACACCTCCATCGCTCCTTTGATATTGGAAGAAAATCTAATAACATTCAACCTTGTGGTGTAGTGGTCTGCGCTTCTGTTACTTACCACATCTAGTTCTGATTACTTGGAACCAGAAGGCCCGAGTTCAACTCCCGGATAGGACACTTCTGGACAAGAGGCGCATTGAGTCATACCAAAGACTTTATAAAAATGGTACATATTTATGAAACAGTATGGAAGTTAAACACACTCCACTGCCAGTGGACTAGCCCCCTGCTGCAGTGATTGCACCACAGTGTGGCCCAGGGCTATGAAACGGGGATGGGCACTGCCCTATACATTTTATGGTGTGGGAGGAATTTTAACTATTTCAAACTTTATCAAATGAATGTGAAAAAAAGCAGTCCTAAAGAAATAAGGCATTCCTACCTAACTTTCCTGGAGTAGGAAAAGTTTTGGGGATAAAATATTCTTAAAGTATGCCCGCAGACAGCAGAGGGACTTTACAACAACAATCAAAAAAGGTAAGCTGGGAGATTCGAAATCATGGCTTCACCTTCCAATGTCACTATGGATCACCGAATCTCACAGTATCTCTCTCAGTACCAAGGACAATCTGCAAGCTCAATAAAACCCACTCAGGCCAATTATAATGCACTCAGTGTGTGTAATTAGTTTCGATTCAGCACTGATCCATACAGCCCCTCCTTGCCTATATTTGGAACGTTGGGAACATTTTGCCTTAACTTGATAGCACATGTACGAACTTTATATTCACTTGGTAAGCACTTTTTGGTCACCCGTCATAAGATCAAATTGGGATTGAAATTGAATTCCTCTCCTGAAGCAACTATGAATTTTGATTGGCTATAAAATTGATCACTTAAAGATTATTTCTATATTGTTCTTGAAGCATGTGAAAGCAGATTTTCAGAAATGAAATTTTTATCTTTATGGTTGCTTTCTGTGGTATAACTATCTGGAAATAAATGCATGGCATCTTAGTGATTTTATGCCAAATTTTATGCCAAAAGTTATGTATTTATCATATCTACACTCATCCATCAAAACAATATCTGTTAACATCAAACTTCTGCAAAACTTATCAGGAAATATGATGCATCATTCTTTAATTTGTCACCAAAAAACATTCTCTCATTCCAATCAGTTTGTGGCATGTTTCTAATTGATGAAGATTCATGCCATATTACTTTGCAGTTGCTACTAGTAGAATGACTGTGAGTGTCTTTTGTTATAATTACAGAGAACATATTGTGGGTGTGGGCAATGAGTTTGCTAGCAAATCATTTTCATTGTTTTAATGTATACAAGCAAATTGGAACAAGCAAAAAGACAGTAACATTACAGTAAAGTTTCAGATATGATTTCCATATATCCATCTAGATTGTTACAGTATGTAAAAATATTAAACGGCTTCATTCCAGGAACTAGTAATGTTCAAAAATATGTATTACTAAGTTAAATCCCTAACAGGAAAATTCTATTTAAAAGTGGGACAAATGAGAGAGAGAGAGAGAGAGGGAGAGAGAGAGAGAGAGAGAGAGAGAGAGAAAGAGAGAGAGAGGGAGAGAGAGAGAGAGAGAGAGAGAGAGAGATTGAGAGAGTGAGAGAGTGAGAGAGTGAGAGAGAGAGAGAGAGAGAGAGAAAGAGAGAGAGAGAGAGAGAGGGAGAGAGAGAGAGATTGAGAGTGAGAGTGAGAGAGTGAGAGAGTGAGGGAGAGAGAGAGAGAGAGAGAGAGAGAGAGAGAGAGAGAGAGAGAGAGAGAAAGGAGGGGAGTGGGTGATTTGATATCATACTTGACCTAAGTGTTTGAGAAGAGGACGAATCGAAGCAGCAAATGGATTTAATATGGAATGCATCACCGCTGTCAGAAAAGTATGACTCCCTCAGATAAGACCCTGCATCCCTGCAATATGGATGATCCACAGAGGGCTCTGCCTTTATTGCTTTATTCTGCATTTAATGTCATTCCATATTGCACACCCATCAGCAGAGCAATCGCTGCAGGGTGATAAAACGTGAGGCATATATCTGGCTCCGGTGATAAAGGATTCTTCTGGGGAAGAACCTCTGCAACATGTGGGACTCCTGACACCGAATACTACTGTACCAAACTATCCACCAATGGTGAAAGTCACATGTTGTGGTGATCTAAGGGTTTTTTGGAGCATTATGATGTTATTCTGAGGTTATGCTAAGGTCACATTTCAAATCCGGGGCCCAGCCGGGCAGTCTTTGGGAACGAAAAGTATGATATAAAAGACAACAAAAACACAAAACATACCCAAAATTATTTAAGAGCATAGCTTGTGCAAATTTATTGACATACACTTTGATTTTTCGTTTCCGCAAACAGCCCGGCCGGGTCCCTGTTAGGAAATGCGACCCTAGCATTACCCATGGTAACAAAGATAGGATAACTTTATACAGCTTTATACAACATCAATTCAGGTTTTGGCAATTCTCATTCAAAGGCAGTTGATGACGAAGCAGCCATGCATAGTACATTATCCTAATTCTTCAAGGAAAAAATTAAAACGATTCAATAACTACTTTTCAAAACAGCTTCTTTTCATTTGCATGAAGTTCTTGCATTACATTGGGCAAGTTATCAAACTGGCAAGGTCCTGTTTTACTTGGCTGATAACAAGTTACATTTTGTACGTGCCCCGCTTATGAGCAATTGCATATAATGCATGCTACATGTATATCTTAATGCGAGAAACTAAATAAAACCGGATTTATGCACCGTAGGAATGCCAAGCAGTACCAACAATTCCCTAAAAGTTACTTTGACGGCACGTACCGCATATACACCATCAATCAGACTGTCAACTACATATAAGCGCAGACCCACTCGTATCCATCACAGTCGTACGTGGGCAAAAGTCCTGTCAGCCTCTTCCTCTTATCAATCACATGTTCTACATACCCTCAAATTACATTCCAAAATGGTAACTGCTTCTAAAATAGATGGCATCCAAAAGAAATAGCTATGAATGTGAAAATTATGGACAGATTGATTTACCATATACTGTAGTTGGGTCACCACAAATAAACACTCCATTTTAAGAGCTCTCATAGTACTGTAAGTTTGTTTAAGTTTGTGGGGGCTTTATTTTACGGTAGGACTAGGGGGCATGTGGATGCTTTCAAGGTATTTCAAGTTCACAGTGATGATGCAACAAACGACTTTGAAGTTTAATGAGTTTGCAGGGCAAGGTCACGGAAATCGTAAACATAAAGCCGGCACAGATATTTCACAATTTACTGTCGGTGGTATTGCAAAGATCACAGTAAGGCAACAGGATGACAAGATATGATAATGATGATCAAAATTTATACTTTTTAGTTGGAGCAGTTTGTAGCGATGAATTGGCTCCAAGAAACACTAGTACATGTAGGTACTTTTCCCTTCTGGGGTTGCTGCTGTATTTCTCATGTTGAGTTAACGTTAAAGCAGTAGCATGGAATCCATCCTAATTTAGATCCAGTTTGCTCTTCTGATAACAACATCCCTTGCCAAATGTCTTCAGCTTTAAATTTTTTTTCTGTCCCCCTCCTTGTTTGGCAGCCCATGTTGTTGGTTTTTGTTGTTAAATCTCTCATTTCAAGCTAACAAAAATGCATTTTCATCAATTTTATGTCATCTAATTCAGATTTTTGGATGGGGTGAATTATTTTTCTGTCCCAATCAGCAAATTACCAATGGGGATTGCGGAGAACCAATCAGAGGAGGCTGCACACCAGGCTATTAATTAAATCAGTAGGGAGAAATCGGACCAAAACCGCTATTGACTAGCCATTCAGCAACCAAGTTGCTCGTCTTCGCAAAATACACCGCAAACTTTCATTTGGTCTAATCAGAGGGTCGTTTGGAAACCTCAAAGGCACCTGACCAATTTCTAGCAAAGCCTCCGTCAAAGTGGATTCTGGCTCTGAAGACCCCCTGATGAATCCGCAACTCAGGAAAACCTATTCAGAAACCTGACACTACTTGTGGTTTGCCCATATCATGGTCATTTTGCAACGATGCCAACTGCTGTAAAAGCTCTCTCTCCAATTTTCTAGAGATGCCATCTGAAGCCCTTACAATTTGTCATACGGACGCCTGTCGTTTCTTTGGCATGGTCTGCACGTATTCTTACACGAAAGTGCAATAAACAAAACCTACTGATAAATCTTCAAGCTTTTATCAGAAGGAAGAAGAATTATCAACATTCGCCAAGATGGCTATTGCTAATCAGTTCATACTGTATTTCTATTCAGAGTCGTGTTACAAATTCATACTGCATTCAAAAGCGAGGACCCACCACTATATATTCCGAACTTGTCGCTGTAGCTTTCCAGGTTTGGTGCTAAATCTACCACCCTAAACACATCCAGAGGTAGTTTCCTTTTAATAAGGCTATAAAGCTGACCGGCTATCCTCTCAGATTACCTCTCTTCGCACTCCGAAGGCACAAGGTCACACACAGGTGACCTTAGCAGTAAAAGGGCAAGCCTGCTCGGCATCCTGATGAAATGTTAAAACAGATCAGAGTAGCCTCGGGGTGAAGTAATTCTTACTCTTTACCAATACTCAAATACATTTTCTACTATTCAAGGTGACCATGCATGTACTGTCTAAGGTTGAAAGCCCCAAATCATGAATGAAATATGATCCATTCTTCACAGTCAGTGGTTACAGGCCAATTTTGAATTTTCCATAGAAGGAACCCAAAATTGGATGAGTTATAGTTATGTAATTATCCGGTAATAGATTTTTGCATTTTCAAAGGAACTGTTTGACAAAAACTACAGTACAGTAGATCTATACTGGACTGATGCATGGTAGCATCAGCCATAAACTGAAATTTAGTATCAGTAAAATTATGGTCGGACATAAACTAATTATTAATCAGACTTATTATTAATCTTGTCCTCAGGCTTGGATTTCAGGATTATCAACTTGAAGATGTCCAATACAATGACTATAAATCATGTAGTTATGATCTTACATTGAAATACCCATGTAGTATATCTAGCTGCAGCTGTAATTTGAATATACATGATTGTACCGTTTTGCACTTGAGAAAATCAACTTGAAACTTGGGCTGCTTTCCATATTTTCAAACTCAGCTTTAATGTAATTTTTTTCAATTGCCTTGAGGCAGTATGTTCATTTTTAGCAATTTTGTAGGAGTGCCATAGACATCGTGCCAAAGCCTGTATCAGGTCCAATTAAGGTTGCATGAAGTGAGCCTTGGAGCTGATTCCAATTTGGTAAGAGTGTCCTGACAGAAAGGTCACCACACACTGCATACATTTTGTACATGCGTACGTCAAACATAGAATATTGAAAAATCAACCAATCTTTGGCTATTTTTCACTGCTCTAAACAAACAACATGTCATCAACTACACCAAGATCATTTTTTTTAGATCGCAAAAAATGTCAAAATCAGCATTTTCTCATTAGTAGTAACAGTATATGCAATGGATTGCCTCAAAACTTGAAGAAAAAAAGACAGGCACATGTGCAAACATTAAGAAATTACAATTTCATATTATCAGAAATCAAATCCAGAGCCGATCCATGTTTAATAGTTTCAAATGATATTCCTTTGTGATTCAGACAGCCAAGTCTTCCAATATTTTACAAGTAGAAAACTGCCGATCCCTCTAGAACTTCAACCATTTTTGCCGTTCAAAACTAAGGAATCATTTAGAATTCACCTCCAGTGCCATGAATACAAACCAAACTTCAAATCACCGCCTGTCAAAATGGTTTTCCTTCTTACACTTCCTTTTCCTGCCTTTGATCTGCGCAAACCAGAAACTGATTATTAGTCGCCTGCCCAGTTATTCCACCCACCTGTAATTCCACATGAGGCCACACCATTTCAATTTCTTGGTTAACGAAATTTAAAAAAAATGCTAGATTGGAAAATCAACAGGAAAACAGGATCTCAGAGGAAAGTTTGTACTTTGGTGCACACAATTTCAGGGAGTGAACAGGGTCAGGTGCAAGTTTTCACTCCAGCCTTTTGTTTTCATGATTTGTTTTGGCTAAATTGTTTTTTAATCCGTTAACCAAGAAATCAAAATAGTGTGACCTAACACTGTAACAGGCCGGCTAGGCTAATTTCCAAGAGTATTAGATATATGGGGCAGTGCAAACATTTTTTGGGAAGGCACACTGTAAAAATAATGATAAAGAAAATCTTGTTATCTGTTTTTTTTTATAACAGTTACTATGATAATCGTTAATTCACTTTATTGATTCACACAGCTTGAGGATTGAATTTCAATGTTCCTCCCAATCTTGGTGATTTGCCCATTAGGGACTTACATGTATACCACCACAAAGGTATGATCTATTAAAAACGTTTCATAAAAAAAGAGGAATAATTTTTTTAAAAGCCAAGATGGATTTAAATGAAAAAAAAAACTGTGTTAGACTTGTAGAAAGCTTGAAACTATTACAACTCCTCTACAGACAGTGTTTTGAATGGGATGTTTTGAAGTGAGAGATGAACCACACCCAAAAACAGCAATACTAGTTACTACGCAAACAGAATGCATACCGTCATTTGTGCAGCTCCACAATTGTACATTGCACCCTGCCGAAGGTGCCAACATGATGATGCATAACACCCATAACAGGATTAAAGGACCACAGCCAAGCGTATGATCAAATTTCCAGCCAGGCTTTGATAGCCTGGACAGAATCATAACCATAATTCAGAGGTAAGATTGGCTAGACCAGGCGGGAACAGATGTCCAAGCTTGTTCAGAAAATGGATGTCCACTATAACAAGAGCCGATTTTTTGGTACGTTGAGGTTTCCGTTACCAGGTGTATTTGACATTGGTTCAGGGCTATTTCCAGCTTTAAATTTTTTTCTGTCCCCCTTTATGTTTGTGAGCCGGGCATGTTGTTAATTTTCATTATTAAATCTGTCATTTCAAGCTCAGAAAAATGAATTTTCATCAGTTTCATGTCATGATGTTCATTGCTAATACATTGTCTGTAGTTGCCTTTTTTCCAAAGATGTAAATAAACATGAAGCTATGTGCAACTGTAAAAACCCAAAGGGGCGAGTACGCCGCTCCATGGATAAGAAGCATCGCCAATCCCGATCCGCACGGCTTGGGAAATCAACGCGCTAACCACTAGGCTAAAAGGTTCCGGACCAGTTAGACTGGTCAGTTAGTGGAAGTTGATCCCCACTGTTACACAACCGAATATTTGTAGCCACACTTGCATGTAACATGCAAGCATGACAAATTGTGCGTGCCAACAACTTCCTAGTATCATTAAATTGTCATGAGTTGTAGCCACCATACTAAGCAAACATTTAACTATGATAAAGTTGCTGACAGTCTCTCAGACTGTCCCAACTTGTTTTCCGCACCTTAACCATTACATGGATGGGGTGTAAAGCGTTTGAAAAATATCCCCCTGCCATCTTTAGTTACATGTTGGACTGTTCTATGAACTTTCGTCGTGATCAATTTTCACTTGCAGCATATCTTGTCCATGCATGAAGCCGGAGACTCGGCCTGGTAAGTGAGATAAACTTCCCGGCAGTGTTTTAAAATGCCTTCAGGTGTTTAGAAAAGCAAGTACAATCAGTCATTGTCGCTCCACAGGACCTGGTGTACACTGTGGGTGCCTCTAAAGGTGTGACTAAAGGGACACTCTGGAGCTTTATCGCTATGCATGTGAGTATAACAGATAAGAGGCTTCATCATACATGTACATGTACCTCAAAGAGACACAGATCTAACTTTTAATCTACACAGTAATATCAGATAGACCAATACCTTAGTTTGTCATCAGTAGTGTTGACATGATCAATAATTGAGCCATCACTACATTTGTAAATGAAGCCGTACCAATCACAACACTCAAGAAACTCATAGAAACTGAAACTAATTTGGAAAAACAGGAACTCCTTTCTGCCATGAAAGACAAGAAGTTCTGGAGAGCAAACTTCACTTGCTGCACCTCGTAATAAGAGGAGGACCGATGATGATGCTGATGATGTTTGTTTGCGAAATGAAATGAATAAACCAATGATTTATATATTTTCCTTGTATGTTGTCTTTCCAAACATGATTGAAAAATAGTTTAAATGAAAGACCTTTAATACCATTTGCAGTTACTATTAGTATCCTTTATAGAATTGATAAACCGACAGAAAAGATCACAACTGAGTAAGGTTTTAAAGAATTTATAATTTTACAGCTGAAGATAATAAAACAGACTTTTGGTGATAAGACATTTTAAACTTTTTTTATTTGCATTTATATTCAAGAGCAGTCACTTATACTACATGAACTGTAGTTACATTCAAATTTTAAAATCTATCAAAAAGAATGATAATTTGGAATGCATTTTTTACCAATTTGCAATAAATTCACTATCATCATATTTACATTCAGCACAGTCAACTTTTTTTATTTACACCTAAGGCCACACCAATTCAATTTCTTGGTTAACGTTTTTTTTTTTTTAATTTTAGCACAAGGACATCATTAAAACAGAAGGCTGGGGTGAAAACTTGCACCTGACCCTGTTCACTCCCTGAAACTGTGTGCACCAAAGTACAAACTTTCCTCTGAGATTCATGTTGATTTTCCAATCTAGCATTTTTTCAAAAATTCTGTTAACCAAGAAATCAAATTGGCGTGGCCTTAAGATACATGTACGCCCTATCTCCTATCTTTCTACCTAATGAATTTGAAATCAGTATTCAGACTGGCCCATGAATGACATCATTAAATTAAGTCTTTCCTATACAATCTTTTCATGTTCAAGGTCTTACGATCTTGGTATTACTCATTTCCATTAACGTTATTGATAATAAAGCTTATACCCGTATTCAAAATTAGTCTTCTACTGACTTCACTATGAGAATGTCGATCGTAAAGCCTGATAGTCCATTAGTGGATGAAGTTTATCGCGGGGAATCAATCCCTTAAGTTTGAGTGGTACGTCTCTTCAAATCCGCCCTTCATTTTTCATATCGCAAAAGGAACATAAAACGGACATCCGGTTTTATTGGGAAGGTTTAAGCTGCCTACATGAAATCACCAGTACCATATGTCATCTTCTCCCCCCCCCCTAATAAAAAACGGGACGTGCCTCTTGTCCTGGACTAAGCCTCCTCCTGCACTCCGAATGAATTACAATCCCATAGTCATGCCCATCTTCACAGGCAATCAAATTGTGAGCCAATATAATGGTTGAGTACACCAGCACCTATGGAATATATAACCGTCCAGGGAGTCTCTTTGAATCATGGTTGTCCTCTAGGGCTGCCCGCATGCCCTTTGGATGGGCAAACATTGTGTTGAATATTGTGCATTTACGTCATACCCCGGGGAAAGAGGGTAAAAAAACATTGACTACTGTTGGAATGTTTATGGGCTCTCTTGGAAATCAGCCTTTTTAGCTGAAGAGACTACCCATACGTTTCAAGATGAATAAATAAATAAATAAATGTTAGCGGTGGGTTTATTATTATTATTACATTTGTAGTTACAAGTTTTTGTGGTGGACTCTTTCTGGAAATCATATGTGTTTTGAATGTAAATTTCTACTGTACTACAGGAATTTGTTCCAACCACAAAAATGTCCTTTTCCCTCTAATACCACAAAATAAAACCACTCCAAAAGTAATGCATTCTACAGTTCTGTAATCATTATAAAATCAACAGTCGATGGGTCCACAGCAGAGGCAAGTTTAAGTAGAATCGTTACATGAAGCATTACAAGAAAGGCGTGAGGTTGCGTGAGAGTATCAAAGATTGGATGGCAGCAACCCATAGTGCCTTTAATGAGTTTGAAAGCATTCTTGACAATTAATCTGACCACTTCCACTGTTGCAGATCAATCAAGTACCTCCCTGGTTGCTTCAGCCACACTCATTAAAAAAGCTGGTAATTTACATCTAATTCTACATTTGCTAAAGAGTTCCGAAATCACGATGTTTGAATGAAAGCCATCATTGGTTTTTAAAATTAGAAAGTAGCGTCAATTCTTAGACTTAGAGAGTGGAAACCGTTACCATTAGGCTGCTTTAGGCAGTATACCTTTGCCATGAAATGAAACAATTTTTTTCAAATAATGTATTTAAATATTCCTGGTCAATCTTTGGTGTGAACCTACATTTTTCGGTTTGTGACAAGGATGAAAGGGGCATATAAAACATTGTATAGCTTATTAAGGCAAATTACAAATTGACCCAGTCTTGCAATGATGATAAGTCCTTGAAAAAATGATAATCTATAAACCAAGAATATAGATTCTGGTAAAAACACAACCTTGTTTGCAGGAAATATTAAATTTTTTCCCCTCATAAACAGAAATCTAATCTCATAAAAACTTGTTGGGATTTTGGCTCATTGTTTTACACATTCACACTTAAAGTGGCCATTATACATCACCTGTACGTAGCTGATAAGTGCCACACCCAGACAGGTATAATCTGTCAGTTTAGAGATTACATCATCATTCTGGAGTCTCAAAATCTGATAAGAAAGCACACACACAACTTGCTTTACATTGTATGACATATCTTCTCAGTTTTAAGATAATCTACTACCAATTGGATGTTGCTCTTCTTGAATATCCAGACAAGGAAAAGTCAATATTTCAAAACATATCTAGCGCGCAGAGAATATAATGCTACAGGTACAATGATATTGTACCAGCCATGCTTTTACGAGCGTAGCCATTGACATTACGATGGCTGCAATGGCGAGGGCCATCAGACAGAGGCGTCACGGCCACTGTTTTGCGCGGGACGTAGCTTTGTCATTCTCTCCCCCTAATCCTATAAGTAATATCTATATCTATCCCACCCATTGGATGATTAATATACAAGCTTTGTACTCTGAAAAATGTTATTAATCCTAGCATTTTGAAGTGTGAGAGTCCATGGCGATCATAGCCCAGTCAGTAATCTGCCGACATCAGCAAATATTCCTGCAGCGGTGAGATACGCACTCGCTGCATGCATCACCGCCTCCGGCATTGCAAATATATTACCCGCTCAGATTGTAGTCATGGCTCCCTACATGGCATGGCCTGACATGCTGACTAACCATGTTATAAGACTCTATGAAAAACAACGATTTTTGGGGTACATTGATCCAGTTATTTTCACTCTCACTATCAGCAATGATTTATGCTTCTATCACACATTCATTATTGATTTAAATTTAACATCATTCTCAAAACAAGGCCCCATGTTGAAATAAAAGAGTACCAGTCACTACCACTGTCTTTTACCTAACTGTTTATACCGTTATAGAGGTTCCTTATCAACTTACTGTAATATTAATTCATAATTTTTCCAAAGATGTGTTTTACAGACAAAAGCACTGGCATTATAAATCACATTCTGCAAGTTATGCAACATGCTTTCTGTTCAGTGATAAATTGTAGCATTGACAGCCTGCTGGGAAGCCTGTCGTATGCATTCATTGTCACTTTCTAACCAGCTGTACTCTACGTCTGGTTATGTCATGGTTAAAATGTTAAAGATGCTACGGTATATCATTATGACAGCACCTTTTATTCTAAAAGAACATGAACTTTTCAAGTAAATCCCTTGGACATGGTTTTGAAAGGACCAAGTATTTTCCATCGTAACCTACAATTAACATACGTTCCTAATCAATGGTAATGTTAATTCATCATTTTTCCAAAGATGTGTTTTACAAACAAAATCATTGACATGACAAATCAAGGAGGTTGAAATGTTATTTTGACCTCCTTGGACAAATCAAATTGTGCAAGTTACGCAACATGTTTTCTGTTCAGTGATAAATTGTAGCATTGACATCCTGCTGGGAAGCCTGTCTTATGCATTATTTGTCACTTTGTAATCAGCTGTACTCTATGTCTGGTTATGTCATGGTGAAAATGTTAAGGATGCTATGGACTCAATCATTATGACACCTTTTGCTCTAAAAAAGAACATGAACTTTTCAAGTAAATCCCTAGGACATGGATTTGAAAGGACCAAGTGTTTTCCATTGTAACCTACAATCAACCTACGTTCCTAATCAATGGTAATGTTAATTCGTCATTTTTCCAAAGATGTGTTTTACAGACAAAATCACTAACATGACAAATCAAATTGTGCAAGTTATGAAACATGTTTTCTGTTCAGTGATAAATTGCAGCATTGACAGCCTGCTGGGAAGCCTGTCGTATGCATTATTTGTCACTTTGTAATCAGCTATACTCTACGTCCGGTTATGTCATGGTGAAAATGTTAAAGATGCTATGGATTCAATCATAATGACACCACCTTTTGTTCTAAAAGAGAACATGAACTTTTCAAGATAATCCCTTGGATATAGTTTTGACAGGTGGCAGGTGTTTTTCATTGTAACCTACAATTAAAGATAAATTCTAAAATACCAGATCACAAAAATATGACAGCCTGATACGAATCTGAGAAATGTCATAAATATCATTTGATTACCCACTGACAGACATACAAACACAAAACTTTTTTTGATTTTGATTATCAATTTACAAATGATTTCAGCAGTTTCTTCTTAATAAGTTGATAAATTTTGATAGATCACAACAGCATAATTCAATTCATTATGACTGGAAACATTGAAACCTGACGACCTGCTATTAACATGAAACAACTACATCTTGCTAGATACATCTCTTGGTGCTTTTGTAAACTGCAGAAGATGCATATGGCCATATGAAGGTTCCCTGAATACATAAAATTACTCCTGACACCTGGCCATGGTACTGACCTGCCGGCACAGGTACATGTAGAAATTTGCAACACTTTTGCATATTTAGTTGAGTGGCTCCCGCCAAATAGCCTAGCGGTGTGTCCTGATTAACCTACTGGGGCATGAACGCACACTTGATGTTCTCCCCCCAGGTCTGGACTGCCAGTAACTCAGGCCCACCAATTATTGGTCTGCATGAAATTGGACAAGAAATCAATGATTGGGCCTGACCCTACAGGAGCCCTGGCCTTCGGATTACAAGTAGGAATCCTCCCAGCACTCTGACTCAGCCGCAATTTACCAAAGGACTGGGACACAAGGGATGCAACAGAGAGTAGGAGTGGGAATCCATATTGTCAGGATGGCTATATCATCCAGCAGTCCTCACACAAACACCTGCAATTTGCAGAAAAATGTGTTTACTACCATTAAGCAATTTGCAATTCTGCAGGCTCCGTATTATGAGTCTAACCCCAGGGTCTAACCCTTAGCAGCAGCATGCTGAAATTTAACTGCTAGCAACGTCCTCATCAGATTTGCAATTTGCAATTTTTTGTTGCAGTGTCCAACAAAACGTTACCACAGTTTCAGGAGATTATTTTCGACCTTTCGAAAAATCATAGACATTCACATAATTCACACATTATGTAAAGTACATTGCCAAGGGTAACAAAATTCATCAGGTTGAGAAGGCTAAAATAGGACTGAATTCAAAGCGTTAGATGTTTGCAAAACATTTTACCAAATTGTAGGAAAAAATCATAATATCGCTGGAAATAAAAAGCATTTTGAATTTAAGCCCTGAATTTGAGGAGTTTCCATTTTGCATGACCTATCACACCATTCTTTGAATTAAAAGTATTTTTTTACCTTTTGACTCAAGCCCATATAAATCACTGGAGGAAAACAGCTCTTTAAGCACTCTTAAAGCATGCTTAAAGATCCCGTTATGGCACTCTTTACGTCACTTTACGTAATACTTCCGCGGGCTTAAATGTTATATTTACGCTATCTTTAGGTATGTGCTTAAACGTGCTTAGTGGGACCATTTAAGCAACCGTTTAAGCAATGTAAACTTAGCTTAAATCTTAACTTTTACGCTACGATTAAGCATCGTAATCTTTACTTAAATCTAGAGACATACGCCGCATTTAAGCCTCCGTAAACCGTACGTAGTGGCACTCATTTAAGCGACGTTTAAGCACGGTAAAATCAGCTTAAAACCAATTTTTGGTCGTCGTAAATCTGTTGTAAAAATCTATATTTAAACTTTATTTAGGCTCAGTTAAGTTCCCTTTAATTCTGTTGTGTATGCTACATGCATGTGTTTGTGCTTGGGTCTTTAATGTTCAGCATCATTTCAGGTATCATTTCAATTTGTGTATTTTATTCCAACACCAGCTGCTGAGTCAGTCCTATTTTAGCTCCGTCTTCAGTTTCTAGGTCTTGAGGTCCACTCAACACGCCTCTGTTTTATCTTGAGATCTGCATTCCTCACTCAGCCCTCATCCCTTCAGAAGTCTCAGGCGCCGTAGCCCTCTTCAGAAGGGTGGGAGGGGGGTGGGCAACGACGTAGTTTCCTTCGGGCATACCATCCCAGCAGCCAGCTCTTTCGCCTGTTCCTGGGCACCGCCTGCCTTCCGAGTTGACAAAACCACCGCTATTCCTTGATATACAGTTGTAAGTCCCGCTATAGGGGGGGGGGGGCACATCCAAATCCATGCAGCATTAGAGTCCACTCGCCGAGGTATTCCTTATTGCTGGCTGGGTTCAGGAAGTTGTAGTAAAGACTATTTTCAACTGATCGCGCAGTTTTCCTCAGTCTGGTTTTAGAATCATGGCAAAGCGCACTCGAGTTCCGTCGAACTGTCCGTCCCCGAGTGAGTAAGACGATAAAGCTGCAGCAAGAACATACAGGTCCATACACAACGAAGCTTGGCCACCAAATGAGAAATTAAATTTGAATTTCCAACGGAAAAAGAATTTGAATACCGGCATGAGTGTTGATTGGTTCAATTCGCGAGTAGTGTGTATTTGTGACCATGATTTGCATAGCTAGCAGACACTGTAACAATGGCCTTTTTTATATCTATTGTTATTCGGAGACGGTATTCCTGTGCATTGGACAATTGGACAATGGATGTTTCTACAGTCCAAAAAAGGTGTAAGATGTTTATCAGTAATCGTCCACGTATAGCTTGAAAACAAACTTGTCAGAAATTGTCATTTTATTATCATCTAGAAAAATAAAACACCGTAAAGCAGACACAAAGACGGACTTTCAAATTATCCGACTGTAAAATGTTGTTCAGACTTGCCAAAACAACGCCGCATTTCAAAATCTTTAGACGAATATCCTGTGTTCGGGTGCAGGGGAAATCAAGTGAGACGCTTTTTTTGCACGGAATTTGATAGCTTTTAGTTTAGGGTATTTATTACAGAGCAGATAGAATGGTTATAAGAACACGGGAACTCTTCACTGCGCAAAATCGGCTCTTTAAGCACTCTTAAAGCATGCTTAAGTATTCCGTTTTGGCACTCTTTAAGTCATTTAACGTAATAATTACGCGGGCTTAAATGTAATAACTGAAAACTATTGCAAGCGGCGAGTGCACACGGCTCGCGGGAAAAAGTGCTTGCGTTTTAACCTTTCAAAGTACACCAGAATTAGCAGAAAGATTGTCTAGACCTTCAGAAATAATTATGAGGTTTTTTTAAAGTGTGGTGTGTTACATTTGTCGACTAAATTGTTGTTTACTTTGGCCGAAACGACACTGCCGCATTTTCAAATCCTTTGGTATGCATGCTGTGCGCGTTCAGGGGAACCTAGGTACGATAATTGTACACAATTTGATGGTTGCTTGTTCCTATCTCCAGTTGAATATACCACACAGGCTTTACCAGATTGGCAATGTTAAGACAAAATGAATGTAACGTTGGGATGTAAGACTTTTTAGGTTTAGGATTTTTACAGAGCGAGCGCAATTTTTATTAGAAAACGGAAACTGTTCGTGCAAGAATTTTGTCTCCCTGAAAACAAGCGGCGATCGAGTGCAGACGGCTCGCGGGAAAAAGTGCTTGCGTTTAAACCTTTCAAAGTACACCAGCAAGACATCTAGAAACAACCCGTAGTAAACTGAGGTTTTTGAAAGTGTGATGTGTTACATTTGTTGACTAAATTTTTGTTCACATTTGCCAAAACGACACCGCCACATTTTCAAACCCGTTGGTATGCATGCTGTGCTCGTTCAGAGGAACTTTTGTGCCGGATACTTGTGCACAATTCGATGGTTGCTTGTTCTTATCTCGAGTTAAATAAACCACACACGCTTTGCCAGATTGGCAATGTTAAGACAAAATGAATGTTACGTTAGGATATAAGACTTAGGTTTAGGGTTGTTACAGAGCGGGCGCAATGTTTGTAAGAACAGGGGAACTGTTCGTGCAAGACGTTTGTCTCACTGAAAATAAGCGGTGATCGAGTGCACACGGCTCGCGGGAAAAAGTGCTTGCGCTTAAACCTTTCAAAGTACACCAGGGAGACCTTGGAAAATGACCCGTAGTATACTGAGGTTTTTGAAAGTGTGATGTGTTACATTTGTTGACTAAATTGTTGTTCACATTTGCCAAAACGACACCGCCTCATTTTCAAACCCGTTGGTATGCATGCTGTGCGCGCTCAGATGAACTTTTGTGCCAGATACTTGTACACAATTCGATGGTTGCTTGTTCCTATCTCGTGTTAAATAAACCACACACGCTTTACCAAATTGGCAATGTTAAGACAAAATTAATGTCACGTTAGGATATAAGACTCAGGTTTAGGGTTTTAACAGAGCGGGCGCAATGTTTATACGAAAACGGAAACTGTTCGTGCAAAACTTTTGTCTCCCTGAAAACAAGCGGTGATCGAAGGCACACGGCTCGCGGGAAAAAGTGCTTGCGTTTAAACCTTTCAAAGTACACCAGCAAGACATCTAGAAACAACCCGCAGTAAACTGAGGTTTTTAAAAGTGTGATGTGCTACACTTGTCGACTAAATTCTTGTTCACATTTGCCAAAACGACACCGCCACATTTTCAAACCCGTTGGTATGCATGCTGTGCGCGTTCAGGGGAACTTTTGTGCCGGATACTTGTGCACAATTCGATGGTTGCTTGTTCTTATCTCGAGTTAGATAAACCACACACGCTTTGCCAGATTGGCAATGTTAAGACAAAATGAATGTTACGTTAGGATATAAGACTTAGGTTTAGGGTTGTTACAGAGCGGGCGCAATGTTTGTAAGAACAGGGGAACTGTTCGTGCAAGACGTTTGTCTCACTGAAAATAAGCGGTGATCGAGTGCACACGGCTCGCGGGAAAAAGTGCTTGCGCTTAAACCTTTCAAAGTACACCAGGGAGACCTTGGAAAATGACCCGTAGTATACTGAGGTTTTTGAAAGTGTGATGTGTTACATTTGTTGACTAAATTGTTGTTTACTTTTGCCAAAACGACACCGCCTCATTTTCAAACCCGTTGGTATGCATGCTGTGCGCGTTCAGAGGAACTTTTGTGCGATACTTGTACACAATTCGATAGTTGCTTGTTCCTATCTCGAGTTAAATAAACCACACACGCTTTACCAAATTGGCAATGTTAAATTAAAATGAATGTAACGTCAGGATATAAGACTCAGGTTTAGGGTTCTTACAAAGCGGGCGCAATGTTTATAAGAAAACGGAAACTGTTCGTGCAAAAATTTTGTCTCACTGAAAACAAGCGGTGATCGAAGGCACACGGATCGCGGGAAAAAATGCTTGCGTTTAAACCTTTCAAAGTACACCAGGGAGACCTTGAGAAATAACCCGTAGTACACTGAGGTTTTTGAAGGTGTAATGTGTTACATTTATCGACTAAATTGTTGTTCACATTTGCCAAAACGACACTGCCGCATTTTCAAATCCATTGGCATGTATGTTGTGCGCGTTTAGAGGAACTTTTGTGCGATACTTGTACACAATTCGATGGTTGCTTGTTCCTATCTCGTGTTGAATATACCACACACGCTTTCCCAGATTGGCAATGTTAAGACAAAATGAATGTTACGTTAGGATATAAGACTCAGGTTTAGGGTTCTTACAAAACGGGCGCAATGTTTATAAGAAAACGGAAACTGTTCGTGCAAGAATTTCGTCTCCCTGAAAACAAGCGGTGATCGAAGGCACACGGCTCGCGGGAAAAAGTGCTTGCGTTTTAACCTTTCAAAATACACCAGGGAGACCTTGAGAAATAACCCGTAGTACACTGAGGTTTTTGAAAGTGTGATGTGTTACATTTGTCGACTAAATTGTTGTTCACTTTTGCCAAAACGACACCACCGCATTTTCAAATCTGTTGGCATGTTTGCTGTGCGCATACTATGGAACATTATATTTAATGCATACTTAAGCGACATTTAAGATAAAGTAAATATATGTACATTTGACGTTACGCTGTTCGTAAACTTGATGTAAAAATATGCTGTACGCATGTAGGGGGGCGTTAGATTTAATGCAGCATTATAAGCGACATTAAAGATTATGTAAAGATATATACATTTTTAAGTTGACTTTACGCAGGTCGTAAAGATAGTGTAAAGATGGACCCATAGTTGTGGCATTTAATACGTCTTAAATGTGGCTTAAATGTTGCTTAATCTTCTTCCAATGTTTAAGCTTCATTTACGAATCTCATTAAGCATGCTTAAATACCCGATTTGGTGCAGTGAATGTTGTAATCTGATTTTGTAGGTCCTGGAATATCTGACATCTCCAAAATGATACAACCCTTGTACCTTAAAATAGCCTGGCATTATTGGTATCATTTCTTAAGATCAACAAGACTCAGCAACACCTGGCAAGGGCTATGAAAATCAATAATTAATCTGGACAGAGTCGTCTGACCTGATGTTGAACTTGGGTCTAAGAAGAGGTAATATGTGTGATTGCCTGTATTGATTCTGACATGTCAATCATTCAGGTTGCCATAGCAATTACCAGATAACACTCAACTCGACCAATCAAACAATCGGATATTTTAGGCTAATTTTTTGCAGACTTTTTAATACTGTACAGGTAGAATCTGTTAAGAACCTTTAAGGTAAAGATTTTTCATTACACGAGTGTTTGAAAATGAAATAAATGTTCTACCAACAAGTGAAAGATTCATGATGGATAGACTGGCAGTCTAAGTGGCTCGTGGTAATAGACTGTACACCAAGACTATACATCAGCTGTGGAAGCCTTTTACTTTGTCCAATGACTCCAGGTAACCTATAGGCTGAGGGATTACTTTAAGCTGTGCAGACTAATTTAACATGAGGAGTAAAAGGGCAAAATAAAGTGCAAGATGAAAAATGCAACTTAAACAGCTGGGTCTGTGATATTTCAAATAGACAACTAAAATCATTTTAGCAGGTTAAGCAAGTCTGCTTTATTGAAACACACAATATTGTCCAGAACCAATATAGTAGCTGTTATATCTTATCAATACATTTTCTGCAGCTATAAAGGCTCATACCAGAAGCTTAAAAGGCCAGCCAAAGCTTCCATTATACAAATCATGCTTATAACCGCTTTCTCATCACCATGATCCTTAACTTTCAGCCTGCTAAGGTAGCCATATGGCACCAAATTTGATTAAATTTGCGATTTGGCAGCAAAGTGATGGGTTAAAAGAGGACATACTGAATACATTTAAGTTCGCATGGTTTTTATTTCGTGGTAGCAAGAAAATGGAGTGTCCGCGGTGGTTTTAAGTCTGTGTTTGAAACAATAGTAGCGCCAAAGTCAGACATGTAGGTGGGCAAAAAGGTTCACTGTGGTTTTAAGTTTGCGCTGAAATTTCACCACGAAAACCGCGAACATAAAACCATCGCGAACATTTCTGCATTTACAGTATCTGCACGCACTCAATGCAGCAGGGCTCTCATCGTTTCAGCTTTTAACTCAGAGGCAGTGATGCAACCTGTGCTGCACCAGGCTCCACTCATATTCCACTTAAGAATGGTCTGACGTACGTAGGAAAGAATGACTGCTGCAGCAAGGGGCTTTGCATGAGAAAGGGCGTATGCATGATTTGTGCGGCGGAAGCTTTGACTCATTCTGCGCTGCTGGCATGAGCGAAGAGCTGCGGGGAACTTAAGCTATTAGTTCTGGACAATTTTGTGCATAGTAATAAGGCAGGCGTCTGCCTACGCTCACTGCGGGATTGCCAAGCCAGCTCAGCAAACACCTAACTAGGACAGCTCAGGGGATCTCCTGTACCACAATCTGAGAGGGTTCAAAGTATTCATGAATAATTTCATCAGGTTGGGGAATGACTGAATAGCAAGGTTCTTCTATTCACAACCAAGTATTTTAAAAGAGCCGACGTTTCGACAACTGTCTGTCATCTTCATCAGGGGTATACATGTATTGCCCTGATGAAGATGACAGACAGTTGTCGAAACGTTGGCTCTTTTAAAATACTTGGTTGTGACTAGAAGAACCTTGCTATTTGGTTCAAAGTAGGGGTGGAAACCGGTTCAGCTTAATAAGGTCCAAGTCCAGGTTTAGGTCCAGGGATTTAGGTTCAGGTCCGGACCTGAACCTGGACCTGATGCTGTCTAATTGACATGTTTTGTTTTATTAAACCAATATCAAGCATAGCGAATTAAGACTGACATGCATGACTTTAAAAGTTTCTTGGTGAGAAGACTTTTAAGGCAAACCAGTATTTAATATTTGAATGTTGCACTTATTTTACATTGTATATGCCTTTTCTTCTCATAGGGAGACTCAAAACACTTTTCATCAAACAAAATAGAAAAATATATTTGTAATTTGTTCAGGTTTCTTTGCACTCAGGTTTTTGGCTTTCAGGTTTTTTGGACTCGGTTCTTGGATGTTATATAGGTCCGAATCAGGTCCAGCGAACCGGTATCCACCCCTAGTTCAAAGTATTGTTTCATTCTGCAGATTGAACTGGGAATATTCATCACAGTTGTCAAAACTTTATCATGTTTGAAAATGATGATCATTCTTTAAAGATATCAGTTTATGTGCTGAAGTTGTTATCTTATCACATGGCCAATGAATTTTCCCATGTCATGTACACACTTTCAATTATGTGCCTGACCCTCAGACTAACTTATTACTTCTATGACATGATTTATTTCATAATTCACAGGGTGGATCAACTAAATGGTTTATCGTGCCTCTGGATATTCAAAATCTTCTGCAGTAATAAAAGCAATATTCATCTTTCATTACATGCAGAATTTAATTGACAGTCAAATATTCCATGAATGATGTAGGATTTATGATTGTAATAAAGATGACAGCATCAACAATATAAGGTTGAAATTAGGCTGTCATCTGATATTATGTCTTCCAATAACCACTTAATAACGTAAGAAATTGAAAAGAAGTCAGCTGGTTTGATATTGGTAAGATCGGCCAGCAAAGCATAACGTCTCAAGGTCTCCAGGGAAATATCCTGTTGAAAAAATCATAATCAAATCGTAACTGATTTCACAAAACCATCATTGTAGTATAATTAAAAATAAGCGATATAAGGTGAACATGTGTAACTTCTTTTTATGTCAACAGTTTAAATTGTAAACTGTGCATTGCTGAGAAGACGATCATAGAAGAACTTTATTGCATGACAATTGTACAAGGTACAAAGTATGGCAAGAATTCTTAAACATAATACAAAATAGAAGTGTAGAATAATATGATCATATCAAAATGATGAAATCTGGTGAACCCAGAATGATTATTAATCTAGCTGTTTGCTATAGTGATCCTTCAGTCTAATGTCAGTGTCATCTGTCTCTTTGGGATGAGGAGATGTTCCTTCTTGAATGATTGCACACAGAGTTCAGGTCAACAATTTCAGAGCCTCCAATCCTCAACAAGGTGAAACGCCACACCCACGACATGAAAAATTCATGCAACCGTCGCCAAGGTCTCAGAAAAACCATCTCAATTTCCTTATATGGTGAACGTAGTTCTGAGACATTAATTGATATGGTTATTATGATTTTGTCAAAAAGAGAAGAACTCTTCCTCCCCATTCTTTAGTAGTCCAATTTGTATTGTAACAGTTACTACAATCAAATAGAAACACCGTTTCTGGTATTTCTCAATCAAGATGGTGTATTCTGATTACTGCTAATGACTCTTAAGAGCAAATGTCTGTAAGGATCAAACAATGGTGGCAGGGGTCAAAAAATCGATTCGGCTCATATTTTGCACAGTGATAGTACTTGGCCCACTGTCCCTCAAAATAGCTTTCTTTTTGCTCAACACCGACTGTTGCCATGGCAACGGGCCAGACAAGTTTTGGGGCCATTTTCCCTGATTTGGGCATGTCAAAAACATGAAAATTGGCTCATTTTAGGACATGATTACGAGCAGATGCTTGAATTTAACGGGAAAACAAAAACTGGGCTAACAAGAGCAACTACTCAGCTTTACTAGAATAGCTTGGAAGTTTTCAGAAATCCAAGTTGAAGTGCTTGGGCAACCTCAAAACAATACAGTGTTTGTAGCTTGTGAAAAAAGGTAATTTTGTCCCAACTTTGAAACGCTGTAAGTCCAAAAGTGGTGTTTTGTTTTGCTTGAAATTTACATCATATATACATCCAAGTAATAGCTATCATGTACTAGTTTTCAAATTTTGGCTTCTTTTTTGGTTGTCACGTAACTGTCCTCAGAATTAGGTCATTTTTTATGTTTGACGAAAAATATGATGTTGGGCCATATCTAAAGCCCAATATATGGGAAAGTACAAAAGTGATCTGGTTTAAATTCATGTCAAAGGTAACCCTATGCATGTTCTATCCAATGAGTGGTTGCAAAGGTTGGTGTCTTGTTTCGTTGCTGTGTACTTGTCCCTAAAAGTAGGCCATATTTTCGATAAATGCGGAAATCAACATTTTTGGCTAACTTAGAAGCCCTGAAGATGTCAAAGTAGGATATTTTTTCAATTCAATCTTTTATCAGATGTACCCCTGAGTATTGTCTATTAAATGAATGCCTGCAAAGGTTGGTGTCTTGTTTCGTTGCCGTGGACTTGTCCCTAAAAGTAGGCCATATTTTCGACATATGCAGAAATCAACATTTTGGGCTAACTTTGTAAGCCCTGAAGATGTCAAAGTAGGATGTTTTTTCAATTCAATCTTTTATCAGATGTACCCCTGTGTATTGTCTATGAAATGAATGCCTGCAAAGGTTGGTGTCTTGTTTCGTTGCTGTGGACTTGTCCCTAAAAGTAGGCCATACTTTGCATATATACAGAAACAAGCGTTTTTGGCTATGTTTCAGGCTTTGAAAATGTCAAAGTAGGATATATTTCTAATTCCATCAACAGAAGCACCCCTGTGTATTGTCTATCAAATGAATATTTTTAAAGGTTGGTGTCTTGTCTCATTGCAGTGTACTTGAAACTGAAGGTGCATTTAGGTCATATTTCGGAAATAAGCGATTCAAAGGGAGCAAAATCAAAACATATATATGTACATATATATATATATATACACACACACAGGCTTCTGACACTATACACCTAACGTACAGTCTATGCACAGTCTGTTGCATATCTGTAAACCACATCAGTATTAAATATCTTACTTTTATCCTAAGATATAAATCATAACCATTTACAAAATGTGCTCATTATCCCTATGCGCATACAGCTTAAGTCTGCTTCCGAGTAAACTCTTCATGTAGTTTACAACATAACAGTAACTGTTGCTCTGTTACTTCTACTTATAATGCCTATTCGAAACAAGGACAGGAACGCACGTATTCTTGAATTTTCGCACAAATGCCGATTTACGTCGATGATCAGATATCCACATCAAAATGTTCACAAATGGACCTCAGAAGTGCGATGCTAAGCTCATACAATTCCTTCCTCATTGCTAAGTCACAAAGCTTGTATGTGTTGTATATAACTGGGTGGCATAGCTGGACTTCATTCATAATGTGCGCCTGTATGTTACTGTTAGCAGATTCTATCGCAGCAGATCTAGAGTCTTATTCGTCATCCTAGGCGTCTTCTGGAGTTTTACGACGTTTAGGTGCGCGTCTTGAGAAATAACTTGATATTTGCTGACCCGTCAGAAACTCCTGAACCTGGAACAGTCTTTTTCTCAGCCTAGCCGACTGCTGCCCACCCCTGTGTCAGGGACCCCGGCAGCAGTATAATCAAAATACTGGATAATACTACTACTATTAGGGCACGATAATACGGGGAGATCCGCTATACTCTAGTATGGGGGTATGGGGGTAAAATCAGCAAAACCCTTAGGTAATACTCAGAAGTATTTTTGAAGGACAATACATAGTATTACTTCTTTAAGAACTTGGGTTTAGAAATTACTGCATGTTAATTTCTACATATGTCGAAAAATGTGACCTACTTTTAGGGACAAGTACACAGCAACGAAACAAGACACCAACCTTTGCAGGAATTCATTTCATAGAAAATACACAGGGGTACATCTGATAAAAGATTGAATTGAAAAAACATCCTACTTTGACATTTTCATGGCTTCAAAGTTAGCCAAAAATGTTGATTTCTGCATATGTCGAAAATATGGCCTACTTTTAGGGACAAGTCCACAGCAACGAAACAAGACACCAACCTTTGCAGGCATTCATTATATAGACAATACACGGGGGTACATCTGATAAAAAATTGAATTGAAAAAAACATCCTACTTTGACATCTTCAGGGCTTCAAAGTTAGCCCAAAATGTTGATTTCCGCATATGTCGAAAATATGGCCTACTTTTAGGGACAAGTCCACGGCAACGAAACAAGACACCAACCTTTGCAGGCATTCATTTCATAGACAATACACAGGGGTGCATCTGATAAAAGATTGAATTGAAAAAACATCCTACTTTGACATCTTCAGGGCTTCAAAGTTAGCCAAAAATGTTGATTTCCGCATTTGATCGAAAATATGGCCTACTTTTAGGGACAAGTACACAGCAACGAAACAAGACACCAACCTTTGCAGGCATTCATTTAATAGACAATACACAGGGGTGCATCTGATAAAAGATTGAATTGAAAAAACATCCTACTTTGACATCTTCAGGGCTTCAAAGTTAGCCAAAAATGTTGATTTCCGCATTTGATCGAAAATATGGCCTACTTTTAGGGACAAGTACACAGCAACGAAACAAGACACCAACCTTTGCAACCACTCATTGGATAGAACATGCATAGGGTTACCTTTGACATGAATTTAAACCAGATCACTTTTGTACTTTCCCATATATTGGGCTTTAGATATGGCCCAACATCATATTTTTCGTCAAACATAAAAAATGACCTAATTCTGAGGACAGTTACGTGACAACCAAAAAAGAAGCCAAAATTTGAAAACTAGTACATGATAGCTATTACTTGGATGTATATATGATGTAAATTTCAAGCAAAACAAAACACCACTTTTGGACTTACAGCGTTTCAAAGTTGGGAGAAAAATTACCTTTTTTCACAAGCTACAAACACTGTATTGTTTTGAGGTTGCCCAAGCACTTCAACTTGGATTTCTGAAAACTTCCAAGCTATTCTAGTAAAGCTGAGTAGTTGCTCTTGTTAGCCCAGTTTTTGTTTTCCCGTTAAATTCAAGCATCTGCTCGTAATCATGTCCTAAAATGAGCCAATTTTCATGTTTTTGACATGCCCAAATCAGGGAAAATGGCCCCAAAACTTGTTTGGCCCGTTGCCATGGCAACAATCGGTGTTGAGCAAAAAGAAAGCTATTTTGAGGGATAGTGGGCCAAGTACTATCACTGTGCAAAATATGAGCCGAATCGATTTTTTGACCCCTGCCACCATTGTTTGATCCTTACAGACATTTGCTCTTAATGATTAAGCAATCCCACTAAAGCTTCTATGGTCTAATTAATATACACATCTAGGGACTCCTTTAAATGCATCAGAAAATCTTTTTCATATTGGTACAGTATAGATTACAAAATAGATCATTGACAGTCACTGTACAATATTACTTGTATCCATTATTACTTGGTTGGAGAAAAAAGAATAGGCTAAAATGATATTCTCAACATGTAATCTGACAAAATAGACAGACCTGCTACAAATTGACATGAATCAATAAAAAGTTAGCATTTTTCCCTAATTTTCAAGGTGGCAAGTACTTTAACATCAATAGATTGTCAGGTCGGCTTTTGCCACAAAGTGAGATATTGATGATGGTACATTGCTTGGACCACAAAATGTGATCAGACACATTATCTGCCTGTATTAATGGACTTCATTAATTAAATGCTGATTGTACTATAGACCCAATGGGACCATTTGATGATTTGGAACTTTTACATTCCCCAAAATCAACATAAATCTTATCTACAGTATGTAGGATGAATTCATTCTCAAGCAGGATTAAATTACTGTGAATCTTCAAATTTTTCCGGTGGTTTTATTTTTGCTATGACCTCTCCAAGTTGTAAATTCATGACAAGGTGAATATGCATTTAAAATGTATCACTATACATACTAAAAAAATTGTTTCAACCGCAAATTCACAAAACCTCCTGTGGCAGAATAATACATAAAACCACTGCAATAGAAAATGAATTTTACAGTATAATTTCAAACACAATCGAAAATGGGACTTAGGGCTAATGTTCCCGTTCTTCTATTGCGTTGGAAATTAATCTTCCTCCAAAATATATCATGATAAGCATTAGTTAAGATTTCAGTTTCATTGAGCCAATATCTTTTCCCCCTTCGAGACTATTGATTCCCTCCTTAGGTGTTAACAAGGTATGGACGACATTGCTTCCATGTCCACAGTGATGAGGATCATCCCTGTGAATCTGCCCAGACAATGCATCAATATTTTAATCTCCGCCCGACATGTTTCTGCTGGGCGAGCCTTTCTCCAGGGAAGGTTCCACCCACTCCATTCCCAAATCAAAATGCTGAAGCGCGCGCTAGCAGAGCTATTCTGTATTCAGTGGCGATAGGACGCTATCAGATTATGCAGCCTTTAATAATGATTGACTTGAACATTTTGGAGGAACAGGTTATGGCAAGCAGATTGCTATGTGAATGTAATTCTCTTACATAGATATGATTTATGAATAACAATGATATTAGGCCAAAACATTTGAATTTGAGGCCGTGGCAAGCAATTGATAATATGACACAAACTGATTTTAAGATGCAAAAAATTGCTCCTTCATATTGGAGACTGTATTCATTTTTGTATTAGAAAATGAGGCACATAAACATTCTATTTGCTAGAAATGTATCATAGCTTCCTCTTAATTTAAGAAGTACTGACTGCTTGCTTTTTTCTTGCATATATGAAATTATATTGCAGTAATAATGATAGAAAGACAAACTGTATTGTTTTGCTCATACTTATAGTGTCTAACCACAATTCAGTGTCTTTTGAAAGAAGCGGATGTTCGCAATGTGAACACAATTCTTTTGAAGAATGCTATGATTCTTAATCAACATCATATTTGTCACCACAGGTTCTGGGTCCACAACCATTTATCATACACTGTTATGGAACAGGTGAGATGAATTATGATAACCACACATCAAATATCACTGGCTTATGTAACAGCATACTTTTGGCATTTTGCAATTAGCACCACAATTTAGGCATTGTGATGTACCGCCTATCTAAAAACGGGATATTGCCTGCTCCAACTAAAAAACTGCTATTTAAAACATTAGTTAAGACTTTGCAGAGCCATGAATCTTGCCTTTCCTATGGTATTGTAATGGATTTATTTTGCGAAGAGATCATTAAACCTGACCTCAATAACATCTAGCATGTACCTCATCAATTTTCAAGTTCTGTCACCAGTTGTGTATTTCTGAAAGCACATTTCCAGTTCTACATGTATTCCTCAGTTTCTTAAGAAAGCATATAAAAACTCTTTTATAATCTAAATTCTTAATGTTTACATTAACCCATACATCAATCTGTCACATGTCACCTTTGTTCAAGCCTTCTTCCTAATACACCGCACTTTTCATGCCTTTTTGCTCCATTGGGTATAATAAGTCTAATATTCACAATTACATGCTTTTATCACAATGAGAATGTAACATTACTAACACTAACAGCAGTAATGACTGTCCTCTTGTTGGCCATAAACTGTTTCAATTTCCGCTTTCAAGCTACACTGCCAACACTAAGTAAAGGTTTGAATGCATATCATGAAGGAATAACTTTGAAATTCATAATTTCTTTTCTGACTATGATAACCTCTGGCAATTTTATTCTAAATTTTGACACAGAATACATTCCGTTATGTTATGAAATTGAACATGCTCAATTGTTGATTGTATCTTTGGTAAAATCGCCATGTCAAACTTTGTCTCTTACATCAAAAAAATATGACAATCAATTTCGTCACTAAGACTTGCTGAAAAAAGGCTTTTTGTAATGGTATGACCTTTTTATTGTCCCCCTTTGACCTTTCTGGTTGATTGGCTTAATTTCTTATCAGTATTTCAGCTGCTGGAGCCATCACGCCATCCTTTTCTCATGCAAATGTTGCAAATTACACATCATTTTGCTACACAGTCCAGCACAGATCCATCAGGCTATTAAGTATTAATGACAAGCTTGACTCAATAAGGCATGGACCATCCCTTTATGGTCTGAAGGCATTCTTTTCAAATTGGTATTTTTGGATTGAGCTGTTGACATGACAGACACAGGGGTCCACCAATTCATCTTTATTTCGTATGATGATAAGTACTATGATATAAAAAATCTCCAACCCACCCTTTCCATCTTTATTGTTATACATGCATACACAATGTGTGTATCATACACAATATGATATATCCTGAATGAAACATGTACAGTTTTGCACAATTCTGTGTCAATCGTAGTACAAAAAATCCTACAATTTCTCATTCATACCATTAAGAAATTATTAATGCCTCGGACGATATATTCACAAAAGGATATTATCATTATCACGATGACTACATCAGCCGCAAACACATCAGAAATTCTCCTTTCATTCCGTGAGCGAGGGTATATACCGACCCGCCATTCAAGGACACTTCAGGGAGAAAACATGGCATCAACAAGTTGCATCAAAATATCATGGGAAAATGAATGTCACTGAGCTTAGTCTTAAGTCTCTGGCCTTCAAATCTGCAATAATTGCAGCAATGCCTTTACTTGTGAACATTTAGCAATTACATGTAGTTATAAAATTCTGTGGTGCAGTATATACATTTTGTATTAGAAATGCAAGAGCCCTTTGGGAAGCCACGATCCCTTGGCTTATTACATACACTTCCTCTTTTGGTGACGGAAGAAGTTTCTACCTACGCTGGGGAAACACAGGATTTTGAACCTGATCTTTGACCTCATTTTCTCAAGCAGGCAAAGGAAACGAAGGAATCTCATTGGCTGTACATGCGTGCTGACTGACGGCTGTGGATGAAAGGATAGTTGACAGCGTTATCAGCGCTAATGCTTCACATGTCGGTATGGCTTGGGAGATAGCAGGGGCTTCAGCAGGGTAGTCTGGCCACCAAGGAAAAAACATACGATTTCTTGGGTAAACCCTGGGTGCTGCTTCAATAATGAAGACTGGAGCCATTCTTTTTTTTAAATATCTGACGGGATTGTGTATTATCAATTGTTATCACAATGAATAAACTATAGACGCCTTGCAATGATAAGAAGCAACAGTGGGTGTTTCTGTATCAAATGCAACATTACACTTAAGCTTAATAACAAATTTCAGTTCACGATTCAGGTTGAAAATTCCATCTGATTTCATCACTGATGACATGGATGATGTATCCTTGTCAAGCACCTTAATGTTCCCATGAGTTGATGTATCAGATAGCACGTAGCTCGAGGTCTTCCATACATACAACTCTGCGCAATGTACCAGTCTTATCTTCCTATCTCCACATTGATAAATTATTCATTCATCAAATTATGCAAAGAGAACGAAATGTCCCTCAACACTGATACTAGAAACCATCTTCTATCTAAACTGTTGTCAGTGAGAGCTTTAAGATAACACATGGCATTGTCAAGGATCAAGCATTGAGCTTCAATAACATTGGAAAAGTCATATTCAGAATACACATAAGGTTTGTATGGGTGTACTCCTGTAATAACCATTACGGCATATTTACCTTATGAATAATTAAAACTGCTCGGTGGCTATATTGAAATTGTTACAGTACATATGTTTGCCTCTATTCATCTGTATAAAACTTTTAAAAGCCCCTTTCTCTTCTGGAATGTATAGCAATTTTCTTGATGTACATTGATATGGACAGGAAAACATGCACATTGTATGTGTAATGTGACTATATACTAGCTACTAGTAGACATTCCATGATGGCTTCAGGTACTTACACTTATATACCCTCTAGAAATGGTGGGAGATCTGAAATATTTCTAAATGAAAGGGGATCAAGAATTATCAAATGTATTTAGATAAGAACATTACTGATCATTTTAATCAAAGCAAAAAATTCCTTATTCCCCCTTCAAGATTTTTGAATGGCGCAGCCCTGACATATAATCTGCTTGGTCATAGTTCACTATACCTGTATACTGTTTTCTTTTATTTACCAAGGTAAACAAACATCTCGCCATTGCAGACACGTTCCTTTTTATTGACAATTTTTGCCACTAGCATTCACTGTGTTGTGAAGCAAGCAAAAATACATGAAATTGCAATTAGGATTATACAAGTCCGTGCAAATAAACATGGAGTACAGTTCTCATGTTTTATGCATCCCTTGAACTGTATCGGCACATATCCGTAATGGGTGCAAAAAGCTCCCACTGAATTAACTCAGCACATAAATGCATAAGGTGCCAGTAGAAGGTAATGCTTTTATCTAAATGTGCACGATCCCTATGTGCTTGCGCATGTCTATGTGAATCTTTTACAATAAATATGTGCATGCGTTATTCATTGGTATCATATCTCCTGAGATATCATTTATGAATCTTTATGCAGGGTGCAAGGCGAGGATATCTCTGGGTTATATGATGGATACCTTGGCCCTGGATTTTTATTAATGGCCATATGGGAGAGCTGTTTGTCAGAATCTACAGCTAAACAGACATTTTCTCCGTGTAACGTCGCTTGGTTGGCCGCGGGAGATTTATCTTCGTATAACCAAGGAGGCATACAAAGCACATGTGGACATTACCTGGGCACGCCACTATTCTATAATAGGTGAATCTAATTTCAAAGGGCTTTGTAATACTAAAAATACATTCATATCAGCAATCCAACATCATCTATGTGATGAAAACATCTTCAGGTATAACCACGCTGTTCAATATGTGGGAACATGTTTTAGTAATTTCATAAATCCCCTGTTCTAAATGCCATTGGTGTATTCGTGTGGTGTGTCTAAAATGTTCGTCTTGAGTGTGAATGGGCGGTTTTGAATGGCCGGCACACCCAGGCAACCATAAAACCCTTCCCGTCAATGGATAGCTCATCCCACCCGAACATGCAACCAGTTAGCATGAATATTGGGCCGCCATTATCGAGCACATTAATGTTTTACCACCTGTTATGCCAGGAAGTCCAATGGAATTTTCCTGCTTAAGAGCCAGAGGAAAAATAGCAGAAAATTCGGAGCCCACGTTTCTATCTTAAAAGCAAAACCATATCAACCTGTTGTTTCAAAGGAAATACAAATGGGTTGGTGAAATTATTGATTTTTTCTTCATTTAGTTCTTGTATTGCCCCTTGTATTTGCACAGGAGCTCTTGTGTTACACTTAAGGGGAATTAAGTCCCTTGTATTGCTATCATTTGATAAATAGGGCAATTTGGTAGGGATTTTAGTGATAAACGTATTGCTACTGTGTGATATATTATTTTACCCCAAAAAAAGGATTTACCATTTACACAGGTGATTTAACCAAAGATAAACATTTGATGTTGTTTGTTGTTAATTATCCAGCCGATGTTTGCGGAAGTATCGCCTAAGGCCGAAGCGGTTTGTATACAAATCACCATGACAAAGTTGGACATATACAATATGTCCCAGCTGTGGTCCTCTTCTTAAAATCCTACACCCGAACCCAAAATCGCGCGGAGAATTCAAAAAGTCCCACGGGCCGCGTCCCCGTCCGCCACAGGCCACAGAAAAGATAGCCGAACAAGGCAAGGATTTCACATGACATGTTTGAAAATTGTCGGAGATCTTACTTTCGTGGCTGGGTTATGAGATAGGACGGGTAAGGCGTTACAGCCGATAGGACATTCGGACATGCGAACAGGTGCACCCCCCCCCCCAACATTTAAACGAACGTAGTTTAATTTTAAAGGAATATGATATAATATTAACACAATGCTAGGAAATAAATAAGGGGGTCGTACCAAGATTCTCCCGGTGACGGTCTGGGCTGAGATGAGGACACCTGCCCAGTCCTTCACCGCCGTCATCCAGCCGATTTCGGGGTCGGGCGACTTGACGAACACTCCCGTGTCCTGCATTTTGGTGGTCGATGGCGACTGTGCCACGACCTCGACAGGTTTCTCCGCCACTCGGCAGAAGAGCCAGGCGCCCAGTCTCCACAGGAGGATACATACTAAACCGCCGACGAAGGTGACGAAGCTAGACGTGAGGAAAGCCCACCACATGCGCTCCTTCTGGTTGCAGTTGGCGTCCATCGTGTCCATGGGCAGGTAGGCCACGGCCGGCGCGGCCGGACGAGTCGCCGGAGCTGACAATCCCGGTGATTCCGATGGAGGCAGTATCTTGACCGTGTCCTCTAAACAATCTGAGCCGAAGTCAGAGGACTAGAGCCCGCCCGATTCCAACTAGCCTCCCGCTCCTCTCGGCACGACTCGCCTTCCGTCTGACTCCATGTTGTGATCGAGATCGATGGAACTGGCATGTACCAAGTATTCGGGGAGGGGCAGGTTGTACCATTAGCCAGTAGGGTACATCTCAAAGTAAGGATGTACCATTAATATGTATAGGTACACTCGATATCAGATATCACACATCAAAAAGTGTTTTTAAAAGCCCAATAAGACTAGTAGATAGGTCTGATTTATTATATTTACGCTATTCTAGCAATTCACATTCAACTTCCAAAATACGCAGGTGGAAAACAAATAAAACCAATCCTTGAAAAACACACCAAGCTTCGTTCTTCAAATTTTTGTCCTGACAATATCTAAAACCAGCGTCACGTTGTACAAATCGTTGACGTTCATATTTGCACTTCCTTGTATGAAACGCTTGCATAAGTTCGCAGGGCCATATCGGATTTCCGCGACACGCGCCGATTTTCATCGCTGTAGGGGTCTCCACATTTCCCATGCAGTGTAGTAATGTAACGTCCCAGGCGTTAAACTTAAACGCCTTCCAGCAAATTGGTTACCAGTCGTGCTGAACAATCAATGTTGCCATTTCTCCCGTACTGGGAATGTTAATTTGGCGTTGGGGTCGTTTTTAACACGCCCCTTGTTGTTCGTTTGAACGTTGCTATGTTGACGGTGTAACGTGATATGTATACAGGTACAGGTGTCACTGCCCTGAATGACACAGCCTTAATCCAAAGTTACGTGTTACAATGCTCGCAAAAATCCCTCAGTAGTTTTGTGCCAAAGAGTATTGTCAGACATGTCAAGGCATCATTGGAAAGACACAATTTCTTTCTTTTTTTCATTCTTTCTTTCTTTCTTTCTTGTGCTCTTGTCGCAGACAACAAGACCCTAGTAATTAGGTATACTAAATTCGTTTGCTAAATGGTCTAACCAGTTACTGGTTACCGATGCCGAAAAAGAAGGAATGCGAACTAGTATTCTGACGTCTTCTTGTTTCACATCCGAATGCTTTCCTGCATGCGGCTACAATCGCCGCTAGGGGCGCACCTTGTCGTATGTCTGATCGAGTGTTTCCAAGGGACAATTTTCTCAGGTTCAATATTTCAAACAAGTTTGGGACATCATTGTTAGCAGTAACACCTAGCTTCAGGGCACTTTGAACCAGTAACACCTAGCTACGTACAGTGCACAGTGAAACAGTAAAAACATATTGCCCTGATGAAGATGACAGGCGGTCATCGAAACTTTGGCTCCTGTTAAATATGTGGTTGTGAATAAAAGAACTTTGCTAATACGTCATTCACCAACCTGATGAAATTATTCACTGATATGATATTACAGTTCTTGTATAAGACGAACGTTGAGTATATCCCATTTCATTTATTCAACATCTGTAATATGTTTATGCGGTTTATAACTTATGATGCACATGAAAAGAAACAGAAGGATACGTGCTTGTATGAGTGGTATTTTATTCGAGTTAAGGGACTACTCGTAACAATGCAAACAAAACAGCAAAATGTCATCGTCACATCCGACAATGCTATTCTCTATCCGCCACGTACATTAGTCTCCAAGCAGACCCAACGGTTGCAAAGACCGTATCCAACTGGCAGAAAGAGACGAAGCCTGACAACTTCTCTGGCTGACTGGATCTTCTCTGGCTAGCTTGTACGATTTTGGCACCGTGGAGATCTGCTTTGAGATTAACGTACAGCGCGATACGTTGAGTAAAGTCTTTGAAGAAGCGGGCTTTGGAAAGTATTAACTTATAAGGAAGGACGCAATTCTAATGTGCATTAGAATGGATTGTACATGCATGGACAATATACTAGGAGGACACCAACACACTGCTTAATACAGAAGCGCCCTCTGACGCCTGTCGGGTTTAGCGCAGGTTCCCTGACCAATACCTCCCGTCCAAGTGGGTGCGAAGGCTGGGATTCACAGCAAGGGCTCGCTTGGCACCTGTGAGTAGAATAAAGAAAAATCAGATTATATGAAACAAGCAAACAAACGATAAAACATAGACAGTCATTACATTCTGCGAGAGAGAGCGATTAGCAAACGGCGAGGCCTTCAAAACAAAATCATTTTCCTCACTTATAATTTACACGTAACGTTGTATGATACAACGTTACGTGTAATACAGGGCATTCGCATTAAATCTGGTCAAGCTTATGTCGAGCCTCTAAAAAAATGTCTGAAATATTGTACTTCTGTAGTGGAAAAAGAGTCATCGGACTAACGTTAACACAGAAATATCCTCTTCTCATCATTCCAAACCGCTACGTTTCCAAGAAACTTGCCCATCTTCTCCCCGCCTTTTTTCCTGTCAACACACTTTCTTAGTACACCATTAAATGTGTTTAAATGTTCGTCCATTTCTTACCGTAAACGTCTGCTTTGTTCCCAGTCCGGATCTTCGGGCACCGAGCCTTCCGAGTCGGGTCCTCGTGGAACCGTCGGTCCTGTTCGGTGCCGTAGTGCTGTCCGATCTGCAGTGCGCCCATGCCCGCTAGGATCGCTTCTTCGCCAGCCGGGCTTGACCTTCAAACGTTAGAAAACAAAAACAGAAAAACATCTATATAGCTATATCAACGGAGTGCAAAAATATTGAGGAAAAAACGCACGGGCACTAGAAAAATAGCTTCATGAACCAAAGGTGTATCTGAACTTGTCCTTATCGAATAATAACAAATGCCAATGAAATGTCTACAAAACAAGTATGTTCTGTTTAACACAGCCTAATGTTTGAATCGTACCTTTTGTGTTTGCCAGTGTCGCGTGTCCCGAGCGTAGTTTCACCAGTCAACAGCGTTTCCAACAAGTTGGATGCATACTTGTCTACCATACCAGTTTTTGTGCCCTGCAAACAAAGAACACATCAGTCACAACGACCTATATACATTACACATTGGAGTGGGGAATCAGAAACAACTGTGCATGGACACGTTTGTAGGCTAATCTGCTCATACTTCTTTTACCTTCTCTTCTCTCTCGGAGATCCATCCCAACGTTTTCTGCACGAGCTCATCCCGGGTCTGATCGCGGATCTCCGGCGGACAGAAGCGCAGTTGAGCCTGCAGGCATGCGAGCTCCCCTTCCATCACGGCTTTCAGCTGTAAAGATTTCAGACAAAACACTTCTTTTTATATGATATTTGCCCCCAATTGCGCACTGTGAATTGTAAGGTGTAATAGTGTAAATAGGTCATGCCAGAAGCAATCAATAAATCTATCTATTAATCTTTCTATCAAACTTAATGGCCAAATCTGAGCTGAAAAAAATACTGAAAACATTGCTTACATCATTTTCAGTCTTGTCAGACTGGCTGGGCAAAGTCACATCGGACCGTCCCAAGCCACGACCTGACCGTCCCAGGGCGTCCTCCCTCTCTTGCGGCCAACGGGACGCCTCGTAGCACCGTGGATCACTGTACGAGACACTCCTCGTAGAAACACCGGTGCGAGACGGTTTCGTGACGTCCTGAGGACCACCTGTCCTTCCACCAACATCCTCTCGTTCCTCCAGCTTTTCCAGAATCCCGATATTTTGTGCGTAAACGTCGTACACCATCTGTTTGCTGGCTGCAAGACACAATAAGCGATCATTTTAATTATCAATTTCAGCAATAGTACAAGAGTTAAATATTTGTGCTTCATATTCTTCAGATTTGCTATGTTTCTTTTTGAGCTGAATGTGTGATAGTTGTGTGCCGATTTGTTCTAAATAGAGAGAACGCTAGCGACCCCAAAAACACCCATCCCAATAAAATGGTATGGCGACCCTGTGACGTCACAATTCAAGATGGCGGCCACCACACATGCCAACGGATCCAACAAAGGTTTTGCTACGCAAACCTGTAATTTCAGCAATAGCACTAAACATTATGTTTGTCGAAGCCAATGTTGCAATTTTTCAGTATCCAAGCATGATGGCGTTGCGAGGCTATGGGAAAATGTTTATGCTATTCCACATCTACCAGATAGGGGGCAGTACTGACCTTGCAACGACCGATGCCGCTGCTCCGTTTTCTGGGGTGCATAGCTCCCTCCCGACGAGCTGTAGTTACCGTACGGCTCCCGGTAGTGGGCGCCACCGGACTGTTCTTGGACGGCGTCGTACCCGTGCCCATGATGGCGTCTCTCACTCACCTGTTCGTTACGGAATGCACCCAATATATAAACAAGGGTACGCACGACGCCAACCCTGTGACGTGTTCTTATACATGTACTACACTGTACCGTATAGATTTGACCAAACATGAAGCATATATATCTAGCGTGTTACTGCGCATATGTATTTTTGGCCCATAAATATGTCTTCCCGAACATTTGAAATGAGCAAATACCATGTTTGTGTGTCGACTGTTGCCATGGCTACTGGCCGTGTACGGTTGAGGTTGAGTTGTCCTGGATCCGGATCCATGTGTTCTTGGGGCTCCGGTGTAACGTTCGTGGTCTCTGTCGCCTCTTCGACCACGGTCTGGTAACAGTAATGATTATGTTGTGTACGTTATTAATGAGATAAGTACCGTCCATGCGAGGTTCTTAGATATCGATGCATATCATGGCAAAGTGTTTCCCTATATAAACAAGAGTTCGGAGACATCATATCTCCATGAAATATTTTGCTTATGCAAATGACCTTCACATTTGCATAATCTATGCTTGGTCAAATGCACCTTTTAACTGGCTTACACAGGTCACAATGTCATCAGTCCAATCATTTACCACTTAGAAGTATTATGGCACTCTTGCATTAATTATGCAAATTAGGTATGTATTTGCATAATTGGTATCTGTTGATGGTCTACCTGCCATATGTTACATGTATGTGAGTCCTATAATGTAAAACACTGTAAATACAGATTTTCCTCATTGATCATGCAAATTAAGTCCCAATTTTCATAATTTAGAACACGGCATATTCAAGCGTGACTTGCACCAACGGCATTGATCACAAATTACGAATATCAGAAGTATTGAACAAGATTTTAACCCCACTTACCGTCGTTATATCCGGAGTAGAAGCTCATTTCTCACGAGAAGTCACGATTACCTCCCCCTGGCCTCCCTAGCGCCGAATGCTTGTCTGAGGTCGTACCACAGTGTATCCTGTTCAAGCTCGGCGGGACGTTCCACGAAGAACGATACTTTCCACGGGTTTCTATGGTAACGACATGACATCACGCAATGTTTTGCCAGGGCCCGCCTTGTTCAATGTACAGTTTGGGTATTTCCACCGCGTGAGTCATGCCCCTGCGAAACTGAAAGCTGTACACTTCCCGTTTTTCAGATTACACAATAGGAGGCGGGGCTTTCCAGAATCCAGGGTTATGATACTGGGGTGGTTTCTCAGATGTCGTTAGAATCCCCGCGGTTTCGGTGCAAGTGAATCACTGGAAACCCCCGTGATACCACGTTTAAAAAATTCCCATTTCAAAATCGTCATTTGGTAGTAGTGTTGGCGTTTACTTTTGGAGGTAGTACACCGCTTCTCAGTTCTGTGAGCCAGGTGCCTTGTGAGGTGTCTCCAGACGACAATGCCTACCCGCTACGTTCTGAAGATTCCCTGCCCTATCACGGGATGCGCCGGACAGTAAGTACACCTAAAATACTCATGTGGCGCTCCTTTACAGGTTTGCTAGTCCGGGTGAATAGGGCCGCATCCACTTGTTGTACACAATGACCCCATGCATGTGTGACGTACAACAAGTGAATGCGGCCTTGCTCAGTCGCCACGGCTACATACAGCAAGGCCAACTAGATTTCATTCTCGACGAGACAGCGGCTGTATGATTCTGCCCTACAGTGGCGTGAAGCTAGTTTCCACTAATATAGGGCCTGCGACGTACATGTATGTGTATGTGTGTGTGTATGTCTATGTGTATGTGTGTGTATGTGTATGTGTATGTATATGTGTGTGTGTGTGTGTGTATGTGTATGTGCATGTGTATGTGTATGTGTATGTGTAAGGGGAATGAATATCTGTGCGGTCCGTCTTTCATTATCTCCATGAAAAATGTGAGATATTGTTTTTGGCGTGTTTGTGTGTGTGTGTGTGTGCGTGTGTCTGTTTGTGTTTCCGGACTATTGTAGTCAGCATAACTCAAGAACCTCTGGATGGATTACGATGATATTTGGTATGTGGGCGGGTGTTGTGAAGCCGAAATTCAAGGTCGATTTTGGGCCCCCTGGTATGTGACCTTGGTACTGCAGCAGAACTTCCGTTTTTGTATCTTTTGACCTGGACTCTTGATTTTTGGGTAGCAGATAGCTTGTGATGTAATAAAGAAGTGGTGTAGGTTTGGGCCCCCTAGCAGCTTGTCCTGGAACTGCAGTGGCGTTATTGTGAAAATCTTCTAAGGAGAATAACTGAACAAAGGGACGACGGATTTCCATGATATTTAGTATGAAAGTAGCTTAGACAGAGATGTACACAATTATGTGCAAATTATGCTAATCGAAACTTAATTTGCATAACTAATGAGGAAAATCTATATTTGCAGTGTTTTCCATTATAAGACTCAAATACATTTAACATATGTAGTTTATGGCAAGTGGAGCATCAGCAGATACCAATTATGCAAATAAATTCATAATTTGCATAATTAATGCAAAAGTGTCAGAATTCATCCAAATTTTGGTCACTCAAAAGTTCCTAAGCTAGGGGATCGACGTCTAGTTGAAAGTGGGGCCTTAACTAATGAGACCAAACCTTTTAATGTAATATATTCATTCATTTCCTAGGTCCAAGCTCTCCCAATGGGTCTGCGCGAAAGACAACGGCACCATGTACGTAGACGAGGACGGCTTCCTGTCCTGTTACTCAAACAACCACCGCGCCAAAATCATCTACTGGAGGTTCGACTGTGGTGAGAGGGGCTCAGGGAGCAAGCACAACTACGAAAGATACCAGGTAAAACTTTATACTCAGAACCAAAAACAAATGCAAACTAGAGTTAGTATCTGTGCTACATATACTTCAGGTTTGCTATGTTGGCTAAGCGATTACGGGGTCTTTTTATAGATATGAATTGGTCTTTTTATTTGAGTTGAATATGTGATAGTTGTGTGACGATTTGTTAAAAATGGAAAGAACGCTAGCGACCCCAAAAAGCACCCCTCCCAATGAAATCGTATGGCTACCCTGCGACGTCACAAAATTAAGATGGCGGCCACCACACATGCCAACAGTTCCAACAAAGGTTTTGCTACGCAAACCCGAAATTGGCACAATGCGATACATAAGCATAATTATTGATATACGTATCATGAAGAATTGTAAGGGTAGGGGGAGGGGAAGTGGGTACAAAATTTCTCGGCTGATTGTGACAATATTGAACCTTTTTATCTAATTTCAAATCTCGTTGTCCAGTCGGCAGACCTGGAAGGATTCTCCCACGCCATGGCCATCGGTCTGCCTCACCTGAAGGAGGCTGGAGCAGTCTGGGTCACCAAACTCATACAGAGCGTCGAGAACCAGTTTATGTACGTATCTAAATATTCAAACTAAAGAATAACCGTTCTTCCTATTTTTAAAAACAGGTTGTCATGCATAATGCCAGGCATAGATTGCATGTATTTTGCATTCTGGTCCACATAGCCTTAAAATTTGCATACAATATTGGAATACGTAACGTCCCAGCATTGTTTACTGTCAACGACTGATAAACGCTCTACCATCATGACTGACTTACCTCTTTTTTTTTTTTTGTCCGCAGAAATGGTGACCGCTAACGACTGCTGAGTGGGGGACATCCAAGTCAGCTCTACGACAGCTGTATTTAGTATTACAGCCCTAGTCTAACGTTACGTAGTGTATCCACATGCATGTAACGTCATTATTAGACTTAGAAAGTTTTGCTTCACGCAGCCTGCCATCGAGTAAATGTCGGAATCATATATTAGCAATATGACTTTACGTAAATTGTGATTAGGCCACAGCAAGTAATTTTTATGGATGACATCAGCGCGCTCATTAATTTTCGCCTGATTTCGAAATAAAAAACAAGAAATTTCATTGCCCTCCAACGGTGGTCAACATGCCAAAAATTGGCAAATATGTCGTAAACGTTTGACAGTCTAAGGTGTTCATCGCATATGAATACCCAGTGTAGTTCCTGCCCATGATGGTATAATAATAAGCTGTTTTCTGCATTTGTTCTAGCAAGGACATTATATAAATAATGGGGGGGGGGGGGGTAGTTAATTGAGCTGTACACACAAGGTGTTTCATCACATATGAATTCCCAGTGTAGTTGCTTCAGATGATGGTACAACAAGCAGCTCTTTTCTGCATTTGTTGTAGTTAGTCTATTGAGATGTATACACATCTACAAGGACATGTTTACATTAAATCAAGGTCCTGGAGTTTTTATATTATACATGAAACCTCATTGGTTGAATACAGGAATAAAAGACCTGTTGGTCATGATATCAGATTTTGTCGCCTCAATTCTTGTTCAACAAGACTTATGATCTCAAAATTTGAAAATATAGGAATCTTGTTTTTTTTGGCCTGCCTTGTTTTTTTTTCGCCCTATCTCATTAATTTTGGAGTCTGCCGAGGATGTCATCCATAAAATTTACTTGCTGTGGCCTTACCCAGTTTCACAAGTTGGACTCTGTACAACGATAAAGACAATTTCAAAGATATTAATTCTTGTCGGCTATTCTAATGCAAATAAGGTCCTTTATCTGCTAAGGCAGACAAACGGGGGAAATCCCATCCTATATATATATAAACAATGATATTGTATGGGGAATTATGTATATTTAAGAATTTGTGGATTGTAAATAAAGGCCGTGGATGTGAACCATGGGAAGGTTTTATTCCGCCCGTTTCATTAATTTCCCGCGAAAATATGATAAATTGATAGCCAATCATTCAGCTTTTGTTCTATGGTATATTAGTCTGTAATATCTAAGACTTACACAACCAAAACAGGTAAACGAATCCCGATCGTGCTGAATATGACTACTGATTGACCTATACATAGTCATGATTAAAGTAAGAGAAAAGTTTTTAACAACTACGATGAAAGTCTTACCTGTTTCGATCACAAATCACGAAAGGCACTATTAGTATAAATGACCTGAATATCAGATGAAGACAACATAATTTAAACCCTGCTTACCGTGGCAAACGTTTGAGTAAAAGCTCATCTCTCACATGACATGTGCTCTTGGGTACTTCTCTCGGACACCCCTAGCGACAGGGATCGCCCATAACGTTACGTATGCCATGTGGTCAAAGTTGTGCTTTTGACGTCAATGAAACTTGTGGAAGCGCGATTTTGACCAAAAATCCTGTCCCCCGCCCCTCTGAAAAATCTAAACAGACTCCATATCTCTTAGAAAGTTGTACTCATTTTTGTTTAGAACAAAAGACAATCAGAATAGTAAATTTATCCAGATAATTAGATCACTAAATGGCCACTTGGAAGGCCATTGTCCAGGACCTAGTACTTGACCCCTACCGGCTAGGTGCCGCCGTGCAAAGTTGGCGAGATATCAGTAACGGTTCGGATGTTTGGAATGAACGTTAACACACTTCTACTACACCAGTTCGAGATCGCTTGTCTGTTACCTGTCCATCACAGTGTGCCCTGTTATAGTTCGGGACTTACCGCGAAGTACGGTACTTTCCACTGGTTTATTGAAATGGAATGACGTCATGATCATGTTAAGTATAGAAACGGGGAGATTTCAAAAACTTCCTATCGACCAGAGGGTTTGTCCATTTTGTCCAGAGCTAATTGAAGACGACTATCGCTTTTTGATTGTATGTCCCAAATATTTTGATTTACGTAATTCACTATACTCAATGCTATCGTCGTATTTACCAGGATTTATCCCAATGGACTTGAATAGCAAATTTAAGTACATAATGACATGTGGCAACCCCTGCATTGGAAATATATCAAAGTATGTCTAGACGTAAGAAACTCCTCAAATGATTGTAAAATCCCATTGTCATTCCTTACTATTACACCATATTGTATTAGATAGATTGATTAGCCAAATAGAACTTAAGTTATGTACCAGAGGATGCCATACTTTGTACTTTGTACAATTGTTGTGCGATAAAGGTGTTATTGCAATTGTACAGTCTGGGTACTGTACAATTTCCACCGCGTGAGTCATGACCCTGCGAAACTGAAAGCTGTTTACCCCTTTTCTCAGAGTACAAAATAGGGGACGGAACTTTCCAGAATCCAGGGTTCTGATACCGAGGGGGTTTCTCAGATGTCGTTAAAATCCCCGAGGTTTCGGTGCAAGTGAATCACTGAAAATCCCTGTGGCGGCATAATGAAAGAAATTCCCTTTGCATGATCATAATCAACATTTGATCGTGGTTTTTGAGAGTAAAACTGCTTCTCAGTTTTTCGTGCTTGTCCGGTGGCTCGTGACGTTTCTCCAGACGAAAATGCCCACCCGCTACGCTTTGCGAATGAACTGCCCTGTCAAGGGATGCTCTGGAGCGTAAGTACTGCTATGCTTTATCCAAGTGACGTTAGAGTGATATTTTGTTACGAGTTTTACTTAAAATGGGCATGTCGTAAACTTACATGCAAGGGCATGTGCTACATACACAAACTCTCCCAGTCCAGGACTTAGGAGCCCTCCCTGTGAAACTGTTCAATAAGTTAGCACATATCATAAACATTGAACATCAACTGTAATTACAGGAACAGGGTCGCATCCGGATGGGTCTGTAGTAAAGACAAAGGTACCATGTACATCGATGAGGACGGCTATCTGTCCTGTCAGACAATGGCTCACCGCGCCCAAATTGTCTACTGGAAGTTCGACTGTGGGCAGAGGGGCTCAGGGAGCAATCACAACTACGAGAGATATCAGGTAACTTCACTACTCACGGTATAGAAAATCTATTCACACCGACGTAACATGCGTAATTTCTGAACAGGCACGGAGAGGTGCCGTTCACTTTAACGATTATTGTGACCAGATACTGGTGACCAAATGATAAAGCGCACATAAAGGGATATAGTAAACAAATAAAGTAAACTATATTTTTCCTTTTCTATTCAGTCGGCAGATTTGGAGGGATTCACGCACGCATTGTCGATCGGCATGGCTCATCTGAACGAAGGTGGGGCTGTCTGGCTCTGCAAACTCATAACGAATATCGAGAAACAATACAAGTACGTATTCATGTATCATTACACTGTAACTGAACTTAGCTCATCAGAGCATAAACGTGCAATAAAGGTCTTTCATTCATTCATTCATTATTATAAATTGCTTTGTATGCTCAAATCACAGTTGACACCAACTTACACACGTTTAGTCAGATAGTAAAACTAGAATAATACAAACGCTCTACCATCGTGACTGACCGATTTCCTTATTTTTCTACAGAGGATGATGCTTCTAATGGCTGCTGAGGAGAAAATCCGACCACTGATTTGTGTAGAAATGCAACACTTGATAGAGTAACAGAAATCACGTTGTGTGTGATCTTGCTTCTCTCATTTGGCTATTTTATGTTGTATTAGATTATCAATTTTAGGGCCAATTTCTTATAGGCCACAACATACAATGAATGTGATATAGATATTGTGACAATATCAGTCATAAGACTAAAAAAGATACTGTACTTACGAAAACCCAGCAGTACAGCTTACAGACGATCTGAATTTAAGTTCTGACTCATTCAGGCGAACAATTTTGATGAACAGTATACACTTCGTTGTATGTTAATCAAGAACAACTGCTACGTACACTTATAAATAACTAACTAATGAAAAATTATCAACTTGATGGCGTTACACCTATGATTTAGCAAAACTGTGACAGTTTTGTCAATATGTATGTTGTACATGTTTGTTGTTGTTATGTTGAAACAGATAAATATGCGGTATTAAGCAAGGAGGTTTTATTCGACACTTTTAAAAAGGTATCTACTTACTCAAAACAAGGAGGTTAAAATAGGAGCTTTGTCGATCTGCATTGTTGTCACACTTCTAAGCTTCTTTAATCTTTACTTGTCAGTTTTATGCTTGGACTGCTGAAATTGAAAATTTCAAATATTGTATATGTTTGCAATATATGTGGTTAAGCAAGGAGATTGTATCGGACACTTTGGCAAATATATATCTACTCATAGTGCTATACAGACTGTCAAATAAACTGAAAAATAAGTCAAATATTCTGTTGTGACCTTTTTGTCCCTTTGGTGAATTAGATGTTTTCCCAATTGCGAAGTTGGTGATATTCTCCCAAATGCCGAAGCACAGTACTCTCCAAGCAGAGGACGGGTTCCGGCAGGTTTTTTTACGTGTTTTTAGGCGTTTTTGTCGGGCTTTCTACTTTTCATTTTTTTTTCTGTAAACCCAACCTCTGCCGGCACTCACCTCGGGGCGGGGCAAACCTATTTACTTTCATTGAAGAAAGGTGAAAAAAAGGTGAAAAAAATTAAGTAGAAAGCCTGACAAAAAAGCATAAAAACACGTAAAAACCTGCCGGAACCCGTCCTCTGCTTGGAGATTAGAAACACAGTGCAAATCATCTGTGATAATTGTGAGTTTGATCGCGCTCATGTAACGTTATACAAGATCGAGAAATGATATAACATTACCGTTTATTCAGTCAAGTTAAGAGGCCTACTTCGACAAATACAAATAGAGCGGTGAGGACTAGTTACTGAATTCCACTCATTATTTGCGTCACAATAACAGTTCCCAGATTGTTAGACAATAACAGGTTTGCATACGTAGCAAAACCTTTATTGGATCCGTTGGCATGCGTGGTGGCCGCCATCTTGAATTGTGACGTCACAGGGTCGCCATACCATTTTATTAGGAGGAGTATTTTTTGGGGTCGCTAGCGTTCTCTCTATTTTTAACAAATCGGCACACAACAATCACACATCAATTCAAATAAAAATTCAATACCAATTCATATTTATAAAAAGACCCCGTAATCGCTAAAGTAACATAGCAAACCTGAAGTATATGCAGCACAAATACTTAACTCTAGTTTAAAGTAAACACTGCTGTGCAAAATCCACCACTTAACCTTTGACCGGTAAGGCTCCGGTTACATATAGCCGAACATGGCCTCCCGATCTTCCCTCGGAACGCTTGGTCGGCTGGTGTTCGGCACGGTTGGCCGATGTTCGGCTAAGCTAGCCGAAAAACGGATTAATGTTTTGAAATTTTCAATGGGTTAGCTGGTGGTTGGGAGTACGCCAGTAGTGGTCAGGGCCTTTTAGGGAGGCAAATTTGACTCTTAACCTAAAAGAGGGCCTGTATGCCTTTTTCTGTTAAGCGTTATGCGCTGTTAAAATTCACCGTTAATCATAGTCGGCCCGCTCCAATTCAACGTTAAACGTTATCGATATATTAATCGTGAAGCGTTACTGGTCGTTTCAATTCTACGTAGCGCGTTATTTGTAATCCTGAATTCAACGTTAAGCGTTATTTAGTAATTCCTCGTTACGTAGGAAATAGCGTTTCAGCGGATCAAGATTTCAAAATTTTCTCTTAACTAATCGCACTAGTGTCATTTTAAGGACAAATGAGCTAGAATTATGTATCGTAACGTAGGTTTATTAAACATGTATTGGCTTTTTTCTCTAGCGATTTCTTGGTTATATTTTTTAAAAGCAGTGACAGGTAAACAAAAAAACGTTCAGATGAAAAAGCGGAACTCTAGACAGTAGATAACTAGAGTTCCACCTCATACCTTCGCCAAATGATTTTAACCTTTTTGACTGACGTATCAGGAGTGTTTCTCATCAATTATAAATCATACCAGTTGATCTTCTTCACCCAAAAAACGAAAGTATGAGCTTAGCAAAGAAGGTTATGGTAACAAAGTAACATTTATCATGAATTATGCAAATGAGGTCCTTATTAGCATAATTTGATTCAACGATGTTCACATTCACATAACTTCCAAATGACACAAGTATGAAATTGCCATCATTTACCTGTATGGAATTATAGTAGTTTCTCATTAATTATGCAAAGTAGGCCTACATTTGCATATTTTTTTATCAAAATTCCTCAGTACCAAATGTCACATATTTCAATAGTCATATCATGGAACACAGTGGGTTTTTAAAATTGTCTCATTAATTATGCAAATTAGAATCTGATTTGCATAATTATAGTCCAATCATACAAAGCATCACGTAAGCTATCTACATACCAAAAATCATTAACATCCATCAAGCCCATCTTGAGTTATAGTATGTTCTCATTAATTATGCAAATGAGGTCTTTTGCATAATTAATATCTATCAATATTTCTCTCTTCTTCAGTTACATATGTCATATGTTTGAGAGTCTTATCGTGGAATTTGGCGGATGTATAAACTTTCCTCATTAATTATGCAACTTAGATACTGATTTGCATGATAAGTATCTAATCATGTACATCATCACTCAAGCTATCTACATACCAAAAATCATAACCATCCATCAAGCCCTTCTTGAGTTATTCCCTCTCAAAGTCTGAAGCAAAACCTGCTCCTGCAGTTCCCAAAAAGCCGCCAGGGGGCCAAAACCTATACCACTTACTCTCTGTCCAAAGAGCTATCTACCACTCAAAAATCAGTTCCATAGCTTGTCCAGAACACGAGATATCGAAACAGGAAGTTCCGCTGCAGTACCGTAACAAGCCGCTAGGGGACCCAAAATCTAATCATTTCCTAGTCTCATCAAGACCTACCCACCTACCAAATATCAAGATAATCCATCCAAGCCTTCTCGAGTTATGCTGTACGTTACAAACATACACACATACAAACGCTACCCTCTGCATAACCTTCTCGGCGAAGGTAATAATAGCGCAAGGGGGCTCATACAATGTCATGCAGGACCGTAGTCAGGACACATCAACATGACCCAGGGAGTCAGTAAACACTATTGTGGACCTGTCACGGTCGGGTTTCCACTGACTCATACACGAACAACTTTCACTATCATTATTGAGAAGGCTGTCAAGCCACCTGGTAATGGAAATTCCCGTGATGTAATGTGTTGTGACGAAGGGCAATTGAAGTATACAGATACAGATCATTTCTGCAAAGGAAATGTAGTCTTAAATGATGCCACCCGTCTCATCACATATTAGCAATAGGACTTTACGTAATGGTACAATTCTCACCAATTGGACTCTGTACAAAAACAATGGGCCGGTTTACACGAGGCACGTACGACGTGTGTCCTAGGATAAATGGCAGCGTCACAGGACAGTTTTTTTCTTTTACCCGTGTAAGCAGGAGGCGCTACAAGAAAAACGTCGCGGCGCGTCGCGAGAGCTGTTTACACGAGTAAAAAATCTGTCCTGCGACACTTGTCCTAGGACGAGTCTAGGACATTCGTCGTAAGTGCCTCGTGTAAACCGACCAAAGACTGCTACAATAAAAAAGTAAATAAATTCCGAACGTTCTGACTGTAATCAATAATTGATGCAGAGACAGTGTTATGATTTGGAGAATTTTTTTCGACAGCTAGGATTAAAATCTCATGATCACCTGTTTAGATAACAAACTACGAAAGACACTAATAGCATCAGACGAAAAGAACATGACTTAACCATGTTTACCGTCGCCAACATTAACTCGCAAAGTTCGTCTACTCTAGAGTACTTCTCTCGGACAACCCTACCGACAAGGATAGGCCATAACATTAAATATGATTTGTTGTCAAAGGTGAATAATGTGTCAGCGGGCGATGGCAGACTTTAGACTATAGTCTCGATAAATCTTACTTGAACGCTGTTTCCATATACTTTTATATCATATCAGTATTTTAATCAAAGTACAAGTTTTTTAGAAGCTTTTAATGACAACGAAGAACGATTTTAAATATCCAGTAATGTAATGTTATGTGCAATAAGTGTAAATGACAGTGCAATTCAGGGCCCAACTTGGGCCCTGCTATTCTGTACTTTTGTACGCTGAATAAAACCATTATCAATTAAATTTGCTATCAACGTCATCTCACTTAAAGTGTACTTTTTCAACCGTCAGACCACCGTTGCCATGGCAATGTTAAACTATGGGGAGTTTGATTGGACCGAAAATCGCGCACCCTTCTGCTAAAGCTACAACTAATTCAATATCACTTAAAGCGTTATACTAACATAATTCCGGCGACTTCTTGGTTATAACGTTGGGTAACATAAATTCGCGGGGTACTTAAATTCGGGATTTTTCGAAAACGGGGTATTTAGGGATATGTGCTGGATGCAACATCAGTAACACCGCTAGAAATGCAAACTTGACAGACTAACGTATTCAGAACACTGTCTGAAAAGCTTCGATAAGCATACATTATAAGGCGACGAGGTCAAAAACTCTCCGTCCCTTATTGGAACAGTCTGAGGGCTTCGTGGGAGAATTACACAACATGGTTGTCGGCTGGTTTATAAGAAAAATGTCACATCCGCTTCCTGCTAAACACAATTATTTACAAGACAACTTATTACAATCTCTTTTGCTAACCTGCAACTGGATTCTCTAAGTGTGATCAATCATCAAAACTCCTCTCTGTTGCTACAACCTACGGCACGTGTATTTTCCCGCCGCCATATTGTTAACCAGAATCCTGTTGTCAAGCAGACGACAAAGGTTTGTGAGGAACACTTTTTTGTCTAAATGCTGCGTGTGATAGTGGACTGAGGAAGATATTTTCCTCAAAGTTTGCTCCTAACACAACAAGGAACACATGGATATAGTAGTATTGTTATTTTTTTGTAAGCAGCGACTGATGAACAAAAAACGTTGACGTGAAAAAGCGGAACTTCAGACAGCAATAGCGCACGGGGCTCACACAGCGTCGGAACCGTAGTCAGGACACAATCAATACGGCCCAGGGAGTCAGTAAACACTATTGTGGATCCGTCACGGTGGTTTCCACTGACTCATACCCGAACAACTTCCACTATCACTATTGAGAAGGCTTGCAAGCCACCTACATGTAGATATGGAAATTCCCATGATGTAACATATTGCGACGTATGGCAATTGAAGTACACAGTACACAGATACAGATAATTTCTGCAAAGGAAAATGTGGTCTTTTTAAAAAGCAACATGAACCTTCCGCCCTAATCTGATTGGAGTTGATGCTAGAAACTCCATGCCGTGAGCATTTATCATCAAAACACTCCTGTCATCTGCTGTGCAGAGGCACGAGCTCGAGTTCGTACTGAAAAATTAGAGAAGATTTCTATGGGCTGGTTTCACAACACTTGGCGTGGCTGTACAGTTTAACTTGTATTTTCAGTAGGAACGCGCACTGAGTATGCATGGTGTGTCCAAGGAGGTTTTATATGTCGTTCTAAGTAGAGACAATTTTATCTAGCGTGATTAGAAAGCAAATCTAACAGCTGAAAGCAAAGAAATAACATGCACCTATTCTGCAGAAACCTACAATAAATGATAGTTGCTCGCTATGTAGAAGCCTATCTTGGTATAAGAGGCAATTTCCACATACGTAGTTCTGTCGACCCTAACTGAATTGAAACGCTAAATTATGCAAACGCCACCCTGTTTGGATCACCCAGCCATCATTACTAATGGGACGTCCCCAGCTGACTAGCGATTCAAGTATCGAAACCTCCAAGCGTTTTATTCGGGGAGGATTCGTGTTGTTAGCGTCTTGCTTCTTAAAAGTTGCATCAAAATCCTTCGCCATGTCGGGACCGATGGTTTATGTCACAACCAAGACTTACGACGTCGCCACCAACCGTTGGGGCGAGCGGCCCACCATTCTGTCCATGGACGCCCGTCCGTTCGGGGAGGGCGGCATGAGGAGAGCCTACAGCGCCAAGGACTGGGGAATTCTCAAGTCGTCCTGTCAGCCCAAGGTGGTGAAACTACAGATACACAGACGCTACACCAAGGCAGAGGCAGAAGCAGACGTCAAGATGCAGATGAAGTGTGTGGCTCTTGCCGAAGAATATAACAGCCACAGTTGTATACCTAAGAAGGTAAGCCTTTTTTGTTCCCCTCAACTTTCACCCTATCTTGCAAGAACTTGGCCCCGATTGACACGAAATGCATAACACCTGTTGTATGATCTAACTTTTATAATATCTCTGCAACAAGCTCTACTAGTATCTAATCTTCTGAAATAGATGACAATCACATCAAATCTTAGAGTGAGACAGTCGCATCCCTGCCTAGAGTGGCCACATTGCCATTGTTTTATTTTCATTATCTCCATGAAAAATGGAGATATAGTTTTGGGTGTGTCTGTGTGTCTGTTTGTCTGTCTGTTTGTCTGTTTGTGTTTCCGGACTACTGTAGTCAGCATAACTCAAGAACCTCTTGATGGATTACGATGATATTTGGTATGTGGGCAGGTGTTGTGAAGCCGAAATTCAAGGTCGATTTTGGGCCCCCTGGTATGTGACCTTGGTACTGCAGCAGAACTTCCATTTTTGTATCTCTTGACCTGGACGTGCTATGGTCTTGATTTTTTCGTGGCGGATAGCTTGTGGTGTAATGAATTCGAAGAAGTGGTGTGGGTTTGGGCCCCCTAGCAGCTTGTTCACCCTGTTTCTTACAATTAGCCCCCGGGCAAGGATTTGCTATAAAACGATTATTACTTTTGAACAACATGTATAATTGACCGACTGTCTCTTGTCTCTTGTCTGTCCAGGTCTCGTTCTGCAGCGCCCAGTTAGTTCAGTTCCACGCGGGGCCGTACAAAGGGCAGTACGGCCTGATGGAGGACTACATACCGGGCACTTTCGAGAAACACAACCTCAACTTCCCGATGAGACCTCTCTCCACCCGCAACACCCCCCAGGCCTTCTCACACTTCACGTTTGAGCGGACAGACGGCAGGATGGTGGTGTGTGATGTACAGGGTGTGGGGGACCAGTACACGGACCCACAGGTGAGGGGTGGCTGGGTGTAGTACAGGGTGTGGGGGACAAGTACACGGACCCACAGGTGAGGGGTGGTGGTGTGTGAAGTACAGGGTGTGAGGGACCAGTACACGGACCCACAGATGAGGGGTGGTGTGTGATGTACGGGGTGTGGGGGACCAGTACACGGACCCACAGGTGAGGGGTGGTGGTGTGTGAAGTACAGGGTGTGAGGGACCAGTACACGGACCCACAGATGAGGGGTGGTGTGTGATGTACGGGGTGTGGGGGACCAGTACACGGACCCACAGATGAGGGGTGGTGTCAGTGATGTACGGGGTGTGGGGGACCAGTACACGGACCCACAGGTGAGGGGTGGTGGTGTGTGAAGTACAGGGTGTGAGGGACCAGTACACGGACCCACAGATGAGGGGTGGTGTGTGATGTACGGGGTGTGGGGGACCAGTACACGGACCCACAGGTGAGGGGTGGTGGTGTGTGAAGTACAGGGTGTGGGGTACCAGTACACAGACCCACAGGTGAGGGGTGTGTGACGTACAGGGTGTGGGGGACCAGTACAAAGACCCACAGGTGAGGGGTGGGGTGTGTGACGTACAGGGTGTGGGGTACCAGTACACGGACCCACAGGTGAGGGGTGTGTGACGTACAGGGTGTGGGGTACCAGTACACGGACCCACAGGTGAGGGGTGTGTGATGTACAGGGTGTGGGGGACCAGTACACGGACCCACAGGTGAGGGGTGTGTGAAGTACAGGGTGTGGGAGACAAGTACACGGACCCACAGGTGAGGGGTGGGGATGTGTGAAGTACAGGGTGTGGGGGATCAGTACACGGACCCACAGGTGAGGGGTGGGTGTGTGAAGTACAGGGTGTGGGAGACAAGTACACGGACCCACAGGTGAGGGGTGGGGATGTGTGAAGTACAGGGTGTGGGGGACCAATACACGGACCCACAGGTAAAGGCGTTGTTTTCCCGACCATCTAGAACCCAGCTAGACGCAGTGGTGTTGGTCACAAGTACATCTGTACCTATTACCGCTTCCCCCATTGACTACAAAAAAGTTTTTTGATATGGAAACTAGAAACAACAGTTGCGATAGATTGGAAAGCAATGAAGCAGAGCTTATCATCCTCGTGTATTTATGACAAATAGTGTCAATTGGTACTTGGTACAACAATCTGGAGAAATTATCAGTTCAAATGTGTATTTTGTTTCGTATTTTCAGATCCACTGCATGGACGCCGACCTACAGTACGGACAGGGGGACTTTGGCGCGCACGGAATCATCTCGTTTGTCAGCAACCACAGGTGTAACTCCATCTGCCGGGCCCTGAAGCTAACCCCGATCCAGGAGTTACCGCACCGCTGGGGCTCCCCGCCCGGCAAGGCAGCTACAGCCCCCGTACCGCGGTATTACTGACTGTGCAGGGAGGGGAAGGGGGGGGGGGGGGCAGTATAGCTTCCTCGCTGTTGTGCTAGGCGCGTAGCCAAGTTTGACGTAACCAAACCTCCAAACTTGATGTTACGTGTGTCTTATAACGGAATATTACACCTCACAATATGACATGTTAGACATATCATTAAATTACTCACTACCTTAGACGCCTAAGTCTTACTTTAAATGTCTATGTAGGTTCCAAAAAGAAGTCAACCCCCAAAAGCGTAGATTGTATTCCGTGGCAGTTGTAATAGAATAGTCACTTGTTCCACTTGTCACCATTGTTAACTTGCACTATCTGTATACGTTTTATATACATGGTTTCATGTTGCAAATAAAATACATTATCATAAAACATCTGAAAGTTTAATGATTACTGTATGCAAGGCCTAGGACATTTATCAAAATTCACGCTTATAGCAAAGAGACGCACCCTCGCAAACAAGCTTAGTCATTATTGGCAAATCACAAATAATCCCCGGCGGTGGAAATACCCTGAAACCAACTATTTGGGAAAAACCTTAAAGGAAAGCTACACAAAAAATTGAAAATCCTTCTATGCTATGCTTAATATAATCCAAAGTCAAATTCTTACTTAAAGTTGTTTCACATAAGTCCGTCATAGTTCTGGGATTTTCCACAGTTTGCAACTTATGCCGTGCTGACGCCTTCTCGCCTGATAATTGAATTATATGACGTCAGTGTTTCAAATTTTTCACCTATTGATTGTATTATATGACGTCAGTGTTCTAAAATTCAATCATCAGGTGAAAAATTTGAAACACTGACGTCATATAATTCAATTATCAGGCGAGAAGGCGTCAGCACGGCATAAGTTGCAAACTGTGGAAAATCCCAGAACTATGACGGACTTATGTGAAACAACTTTAAGTAAGAATTTGACTTTGGAATATATTAAGCATAGCATAGAAGCATTTTCAATTTTTTGTGTAGCTTTCCTTTAAGGGTGACTCAACCTTCGTCTTTCTTGCAATTTATAACCCTATCCTGTCTTAATCGCACACAAAGTAACGATATCTATTCATTTTTATGGAATGAAAAGACAATTAAAGACATATAAACCTTTTTAAGCCATATGCAATATTCATGAATGACTTTAAAGTTTTCATCCACTTCGAATTCCTGTATAAGAATATGCTGTTCTTTTCGAGATTGGTTCGGGCATGCAATATTGCATTGTTCCGTGGAAACCCCCAAAGTTTGGGAATTTCCGAGGGACAATGTAATATTGTACAGTACTGAATATAAAGCGCAGACAGCATGATTCAAAACACGCCTGCACTGATCCGTCCAATTGTTAAACGGGGCGTCCCAAAATGACTCACCGTTCCATCAACATGATAGTGTTACAAGCTTTATTTCCAACCTTCGCCCGTTGTGTAACACGCCAAATGACCTTTATTCCGCTAGATTAAACAAACATAAAGACCTCGGGCGTTATTCTTTATCATAAATGTGTGATTAAGATTTTGTGAAGGCCTGGTCAACAACTCTCCGCCGCTAGACAGTAAACAGTGTTATCGATCTAACCGTCACGGTGGTTCCCACAGTGACTCATACCCGGACTACTTTCACTATTGAGAAGGCCTGTAAACTATTCAGGGGTAGGAAATCCCCGGGATGCCATGTTTAATACACTTATTACAGACATGGAGAGGAACGGTCGAGTCAGACAGAAATCTAGCGTGGCAAGCTCAGACTATTCAGTATTCTGACAATTTTGGAGACAGGATTCTTGCTGAGATTTCTGTACAAAGAAAAGAAGGGAAGGAGTGACATATTTCTGTGGAACTTCTACACAGCAGACAAAATATCAGCTATCATTTCAAAACTACCCGTACATCCGTTAATAAACCACTTTCAAAGTTCACATAATATAGCCGTTTCTTACACTTGGCTGGAGTGGGGAAAGTCGTGTAAAGTGACTCTTTCCCAAGGGCACAAGATCGGTGGTGCCAGGGGATTCGAACCTGGGACCCTTGGGTTCTGGGCCGAAAACCCTGCCGTTACGCCACACGACCCCGACAATCTAGTTCTTTTATTACCGTACAGTTTCGTACCGCGAAATCCGCCACTTCCGAGAAGGATACTGAGGGACATTATTTGCAGTCACGCTTCTGAGGTTACATGGTACGAGGGTCTCACCAAGAAATAAGGTGCACAGCTCAAATTTCGGGGACTGTATAGTGTGAAGTCTTTTATCAATATCCGCCTAATTTTAAATCATTGTGGTCACTACTTAACAGTCGACGTCCTTTTTAGTTTTGAATACCAGTAGGGAAGTGGCTTATCGCCAGAAGTGTTGCCTTCACTTGTATTGCGTGTTGTGTATGCACTGGGATTGGGGATATTTGTTAACCTCGCGATAGAAATATTGTGTAGTTGTTAGCTATCGTTGTATAAATACCATCAAAAGTTAAACCACAAGAGATATGAGTACACGATATATGATTTATTTATTATCTCCAAAGTCCCAAACCTCACATTAAGAATCCTGCATGATTACCACAAATATATTTCAGTACCATGCAAGTACCATATCCTCTGCTCAGATCACGTATACACAATGAAAGCCTCTACTTGCCTGTGCAACCATGTTATGTACCAACTAATATCTACTTCTCAACTTCAACCATTATCAAATTCAAGTTCGCTTCTTGTCTTCCTCTGCTTTTATGAACAGTATGATACATTTTAACATCACTAGACACACGTATTTAATACGATTTTACCAATAGCAATATATCGCACAGGTTACTGGGTTTACTGGGTTACCATCAGAGGTGATTCATACAATAGCACTAAAAGTTATATTTGAGACAAACAAATAACATTTTTATGAACTCAGACCCATTGGAAAAGCATACCATAGACGCCTATATGTATTCACCACGCTGTTAACTGTTTAGGGTTTCTTCTAACGCAAGTCGCCTCCCTTCAGGTGTTCACGTAGGTTAGGGTTTACCTCAACGAGGCGCTGTGCACCTGGGAAAGGACAAAAAAAGTTACGATGAGAACATGATACAGAATCAACACACTGAGACAATAAGTGTCATCGTTATAAAACTACTTTCAGCTTGACTTGAAAAACAACCAAAAGTTTTCTCCAGGCTTTCATTTCTAAATTACCGACGATTCTATGCCATCCAATATTCCTGACTTTTAAACGCTAGATGGAAGAAACAATACCACAAGGCTAAGCAGAAATGTTTTCATATGGGAAGAATATCTCACCATGTATCTCTGGCACTGGCCCGCTGCGGATTTGGGGGCACTGTGCCTTCTTGTTGGGGTCGTCGTGGAACTGTTTGTCCTGCTCGGCACCGTAGTGTTGTCCCCTCTGTAGGGCTTGCACACCACCCATCACCGCCTCTTCCCCCGCGGGTCCGGTACTAAGGAATACAACACACAAAGATTTAGTTTAAACTCTGTGATATACGTGTACATATAAGTACTAGTATAAGGAGATTTTCGTCTCACGTGAATTGAATGATATTAAAATCTGGGAGAGCTTTACAAAATTCCAACGAGTACTGAGCATGGTAGATATAAAATCTTTCCAATGTATTTTGACAGCTTTAAGATATCACATATCTAAACTTTGCCTTTTCGTGTTATGACGTTACTGATCTGAATAATCATATGATAAATGATTATATGTATATGAAGACTGTTCACCTCTCCTCCTGCTGAGTCGGCACCTGCAGTTTAGTTCCCCCAGTCACAAGGATCTCAACTACTTGGGAGGCGTACGCGTCTGCAAGTCCTTTCTTCAGACCCTGCATAGTAAGACATTCATTTTGTAGTTGACATCCTGGCGGTCATGTCTTTACTCCGCAACCAAGATTTTGCCTTAAGTTTTAGACAATCTTTTCAAGTATTCACTTTCATCATGCACAACATACAACATGCACAGAACAAACATTTTCTCGTTTTTACATGTGGTAATTTGTGAAATGGAATACGTGACAGTTGTGTCATACCTTCGCCTCTCTCGCGGCCACCCAACCCAGGGTCTTGTCCACGAGCTCCTGGCGGGTCTGATCACGGATCTCAGGCGGGCAGAAGCGCAGCTGGGCCTGAAGGCAGACCAGCTCGGCCTCGACGATCGCCTTCACCTGTCAAAAGGACGAGTCCTATTTCAATGTGCTGTATGTTTAAATGGAATCAATATCTTTTCGTTTTACGGTCCAGTGTTTAGAATTACAGAATCATGACTCCATACCCTTCTAGTATGCATATTCAAGAAAGTTGACTTAAAAAAACAACCTAAAAACCAAGAAAGTGGGCGACTGAAGGTGAATTATCCAACAATTTTGCATGCATAACTTACATCACGTTTTGTCTTCTGTGACTGGTCCGGAATGTTGACGTCGGAGCGACCTAGGTCCCGTTTCTTCTTCCCCTTTCCTTTGGCGTGCTGTTCTTTCTCTTGCTTGGCCCCCCTGCCGCCAGTGCCTTTAGTCCCGGGTCGCCCACTGCCCTGAGGGTGTTGATCTGCGCCCTGCCATGGGTCCATCCTGTCTGGACCCTGGTCCATAGTCTCGCGAGACTTCCTTGCGCGATTTCCTCCCTCCTGTTCTGAGCTGCCCTCGTGTCCAGCGGGGTCGTCGAAGTCCTCAAACTCTTCCAGCATGCCGATGGTGGTAGCGTAGACATCGTACACCATCTGCTTGCTCGCTAGATATGCAAAACGAATATTTGATAATAAAATGTATGCCTATTACTCACGGTGTAAAAGAAATATTTAGAAGCTCCGATTCAGTGTACTATTCTAGGTCAGCAATAGCCCTGAAAGCCCCCTCTCACTGGACCCGCGACACGCTGGCGGCGTCGCTGCGGCCGATCGAATTGACAAAGCACTGAACGAATTTCATCGCCAAAAAACGGATCTTTTTCAGCTTTGTGTGTTTTGTTGTGTTTTTAGTCATACTTGCACGTTTTGAATGATATTCCCATTGTAAAGTCAAGGGTAACACAAATCCAGTTTAGGACGCAGAGACGCCGCCAGTGTGCCGCGGGTCCAGTGAGAGGGGGGCTTGAGGGTTGGGTTATCAAAAATACAAAATGTTATGGTACATGACAAACGTAACGGTTATTATAACTACGAGTATGCTACCTGTGTTGTCGTCTCTATAATTTTTGCAATTATAGTATTTCTTAAACATGCGCCAAAACATTTTAGTATTCATAAAAGGTTCAGTATCAATGCGATAACTGCAAATTTAAACCACATACCTTGGAGTGAGCGGTGTCGCTGCTCCCTCATTTGCATCGCCCGTAGCTGCTCCTGTTGTTGGCTGTAAGCAGAGCGGCTATCGTACGCCCCACCACTCTGTTCGTGGAACGCCGCGTTGGTGCGATGGCCATTGGGATAGCCAGCCTGAAAAGTTGCAAACACGGTGTTTATATAGTCTCTACCAGACTAACCGAGCCGGTCATAGGGAGAACATTTGCTGGAGGACTTTGGACATGGAGGGTTTCATTCGCAGCAATATTGGACCCTCTCTCCGTAGCCGACTCCCTTCATACAATTGACTCTATTTGGCAAATTTCTACTATTTTCCCAGCGACCCGCGGAGGCTGGTAGAGCCTAGTGTTTATACACCATAATCCCAAAGAAAACCTGAAAGGGAAATCATCTACAACGCTAAGATAAAGGACATTTGAACCAGCCACAGTTTCACCATTGGGCACGTTTTAACACCATTCTAACATCTGTAAAACGGAAAATATGAAAACTTACCTGGTGTCGCTGTGGCTGGTAGGTGGGTGGATAGTTACTGCCGTGATAACCTTGCTGTCCCCCAGCTACGTGCCGATCCTGGGCATACTGGTTGGTCTGGCGTTGTGGGTAGCCTCCCCCCGACCCTGAAAACTCGTTGTGACGTTGTCCCCCATGATTATGACTGTCAAAGTGACCTTGGTGGTCATTAGGGGGATCCACGTCCATGCCGTCCGGATCGCCATTGTCTTGGTTACCTGAAGCAGACATGATAGCACTTTCAGCCAACGCAACCCTCACATTATCAGTGCTTGACTTCTCAACTGTGCGTTTTGGCACGCGTACCTTTAACAATTTCGGGGACCATCCGTGAATGGTTAGGTATGCTCGTTTTGCCGCTACACTAGCCTACAGCAATATGAAAGTGAAACGATTTTAGCTGTGCACTCATGATACATTCAGAAGGGTACAGTGGGTTAATCACAGATTTTGGCTATGGTATTTCACCACAATTCAAGACAAGCACACAATCAATTCGTAGATATCACAATTTTGAACGATACAGCTGCAAAAGACCCTTTGTACATACCCCCTGTGAAAGGCGCAGTTAAGAAGTCCTTCGCCTTGCTTGCCATGTCTTTCACATAGGCCATCCTTCCTTCTGCTCTGTTAGCGCGGTAGTTTGGGTCTGTACTGTGCGACGAATCTGTCCAACTGCTAGTGTAAGGCCGGTGCGTCATACATCCAGTTATATCGGGACTTTTCCAGCGAAACGGTCCCTGGATATCACGTGATCAAGGGGGCTTCCATCCTCGCAATACTTCTAGAATACTTGGGTAGACAGAAATTATTGGTTGTAAGCCAAGTGGTGACGCTAGGGGATCACCAGTATGTTAATGGAATGGAAAGTACATGGGAGGAAAAAGAGGAACTGAAACCCTATTTTATAATTACATGCAAATGAGTGTGGCATTGGGTGACCGAAACTACACTATTCTGAGAAGAGCCTTAATTGGTCCGACGTCTGAGAAATCCCCTTTCCCCAAACATTTTTTTTTGCGACCTGCGCCTTTTTCTAATAGGGGCCCAGCCCGCAGGTGCAACTCTTACCTTCTCAGTGGGGTGACTTCTCAATGATTTTTACGGTCAAAATCGACAATTCACTCATGAAGACAACTTTAGCACGAAGCACTTAACGTTAACGTTACGTAGCCTTGCAAAGAAGAAAGAACCGGCCCGAGAGGCGGGGAGGTGGATTCAACCTTGGCTTGTTCAGGCGGTAAGTATTACGACAGCTCGATTTTATGTTTTTGTCAAATCAATATCATCACAGTAATTGAACATATTTGAACGAAAACAAACCTTTGTGAAAACAAATATTCTTATGATATTGTGGCTGCTAACGCTCTATTTACCAATCTATTTTACACTGCCTCTGTATGCCGATATATTGCACTTGATGTCACCCTGTGTTCTGATACGATTGCAACAAGGATTAATTTTGCAAAAGGGGTTTACCAAGCCCTAGATTAATTTTGAACGACCTACACATCTCAAACTGTTGGAGAAAACTTGTGTTACCAGATCAATGTACAAAGCTAAAACAAATACATGACTCACTACTTTCACATTCACCACGGTCGCTCTTAGTCGGCTTAGTAAGTCGGGCTCAGAAAGACCGGAGACCTGACAACACATTCCATATGATATACGCCAGTGAGTCAATACATGCTCAACAAAAAATAATGCTAACATTTGATAGCAATCGTCATACTGATCATCATCATTACCAACGCTAAAGATTTATTGGATCGGTTTGTTTGTCTACTCGTGATTTCAAGGTAGGACAGTCACGCACCTAGCTGTTTTTATTCAAAGTGCAGATTGCAGGCAGATAAATTGTACCGCATAAGGCGGGTCAAGACATGCAAGATACAGAGGAATATAAACAACATTGGCGTTTTTTTGCTCTGCATGCAAGTACTGTTTTTCGCAATCGAACGAATTTTGTAGAGACAGGAATCGAAGAAAACTAACGAGTGTATACAACTGTTTATCTTTATTGAATCACTGTAGTATAAAATCATATAATTGCCTTTATATAGACTAGAAATTTAAAAACAACCATCGGTCAGCATAAATGACCAGCTGGCTTGTTTCACCTGGAGCCGATGCATTGTCTGTCATTGTTCATGATAGAATATCAAGATAGTAGGATAAGAACAGACCCCCATTCTAGAAACTAATACAGCGGTTGTAGGCTCAAAAGTGTACATGTTGATTTAATGTCTTGTTACAAGACAAGTCTATAATCGATTTTCTTTAACTTACAGATTCTGTGAAGATGGCGAGAGATGCAAGTGACCCCATAAAGCTTCTAGATCTGAACAGAGATAAACTTGTGAGGGACATTTTCCTCGTGGCGCCTATTGTGAACCGCCTTTTGGCTAAACGGTTTGTGACAGAGCAAGAAAAGAACGCAATAATGGGTGTACAGGGGGATGACAGGCACAGTCAAGCCAGCAAACTGGTAGATGTGGTCAAAAGCAAAGGCCTAGACGCATTCTTGTGCTTCAGAGAAGCTTTGGGCGGCTATTGTCCATATTTAGAGAAGCTTCTACGTCATTGCCCCATGCACAATTTAGAATTGATATTTTGGTGTGAACAGTGTGAATGTTTGCTATGCGAACACTGCAAGAACCAAGAAACAAAGAACGAGCGTGATCACCCCGACCATTACTTCACAGCAATTTTCAGCATCACTGAAACCATCAAGACAAAATTCGACTGTTTCGTTCGAGAAAGCAGGTCAAAACTCACCTGTATACAAAACAGACAAATTAGCTCCACGGAAGATCGTGAGTATAGGTTGTGGGCGGAAACAAGAGGACTAGAACTCCGAACTTTGGTTAGTAAGACAATTGTACAGGAAGAGAACTGGTTCGTCACGAAGCTTAGCAACCAGCAGACACCATCTGTCATCGTCCAAGGACAGGTGAACACAGGCGAGCTGAAGCGAGGGGGGCCGGTTGGACAAGTTGCAGCACAACCTGAATACGTAAGTTGTTCAATGGCAGTTATTGTGAATAACAGCGCTATATACTATCACTTGATTCCATTGTGAAATAGCTCTTGTTGTTCAAAGTATTTTGATATAATTTCATTGGCTGTCAGGGCATTTCAAATACTGTTGATTTCACGTTTCTTAAACTAGCGTGATTTTTATTTCGTTGTACAGGAGGATGCCGCAGACCTAAGGACCTTGCTGACACGTAACAGGATGGAACTCATCCAGGACATGCGGTCCATCAACCCTATAGTAAACTCACTATATCAGGAAGGTATCATAAAAGAAGAAGAGAAGTGTAAAATTCTCCATAAGTTATTGACCCCACCGGAACAAGCTGAAATGTTGTTGGACATTGTCACATGCAAAGGCACCATTGAAGCACTTCACTATTTCGCCAAAGCTTTAGAGATATGGTATCCCCATTTGGCAAAACTTTTACATCGGTGCCCTGTACACAATGCGGAATTTGTGCTGTACTGCGAAAACTGTAAGGTTTTGATTTGCGAGAAATGTCGAGATACTGTTAGTCAGCACACAGACCATTCCACTACGTCAACCACCACAATTGTAACTATGTGTAAGGCTGAGTTTGACCGCTTCATTCTGGAAAACAGGGAAAGTCTCATGGACATACGTCTCCAGAAAAAAGGCCCAAAGGAACAAGAAAAAACGGTAAAGAGAAGGGGGGAAGACCTGCGGTGTATGGTCACTGAGAAAATTGAGGAGGAAGTAAAGATGTTTATTAACAACCTTGACGAAGCCAGTTCAAACTCGAGCTCCATTGTGTCACTTTTGAACACAGCAGAGGAAAAGGGAAAAAGAATAAATTTCAAGAAGATAGCAAAAATCGCTGTCCTGTCAGTAATCTGGACCGTGTTGATACGGTTTGCATATACTTTCATCTAGATAAAACAATTGATTTTTGGCGACGCCTCAGGGGCAAGCCTAATGGTGTAGTATTGTGTGCAGTTTGCAACAATTCTAGGAATTGCACAGGGATTTGTCTACAGGAATCTTAATCCCGTAAGAATGTTTGGAATGTTAGTCAGCAGCACAAAGGATAGAAAGTGGGTCATGCAGCCCCCCTGGGGGTGTTCGTCCTAGAAAACCTAAACAAGCAGCCACATGTGCTAACCAAGCGTGTCAGGCTTACATGTATGTATACATGACCACTCAGATCTACAGTAATATTGTTATTTTCTCAAACAGTGTGTGGCTGTTATAATGTTTTAGGTATCTTAATGCTAGTCCTTACAACTATAATATTTAATGCCCTTCTTCTGGGGACGGGTGATAACTGCATCAAGTTTGTACTGATAAAGATTGTACACACTGCTTCAATTACCTATACAACCAGAATATTTAAAGGGCATTAACCCCATTCATGACATCGGGAACATGTCCAAGCCATATACCACACGTAGACAGAATCTGGAACGATGTCAAAACGGAAATCATATTCAGATCCATCAATGAAAAATTTCACTGCCGCAAGGAAATTTAGCAAGCCAGTTAGAAAGATTCACAGAAGACTAAGTAGCATGCATTTACTACTAGTACTAGATGATTATCCTGCCATTATCCTGCTGATATAATCTTGTTCAATTCCAAGAATTGTTGGGGACATATTTTACAAAATAACATTTCTGTGGATTAAGAAGGCATTTCATTAGGACTCCATAAATTCTTGGTATTCCAGTGGGACTCGTATTCCATCCTGGCATTCCATAGGAATTCCCGAGCTAACGCCTCATATTTTTTACTGTAAACTGTACCCTACTGTACCCTGCTCTTAAAAGTTAAAACAACAACTTCCGTCGCCATGGCAATGTCTTTTTATCTTATTAAAGTTATGTTTCCCATTAACAGTATAATGTTATGCTAGATAAGCATTTAACATGTTAGTTTAATGTCATGTCACTGTAATATGAATATAACATGAATATGGAAAACAGATAGATCCTAATAACGTAGATAAAGATTCAATTGTATGTATTGATGAATATAGATTCTGATCATAGATACGCAATATCTGCCCAACATATGCCTTAAGTATATAAGAAGAAGAAGAACGACAATTGTACACGGTACAAAGTATGGCAAGAATTCTTAAACATAACACAAACTAGAAGTATAGAATAAAACTTAACATCCTAATTACTAATACAATACAATAAGGGCTAGCATACATTTTTGATATAGTGTTATAATCAAGTGGGGCTAATCATTGGTTTCGCTACTTTTTCTAATGATAAAGCAGTCGTTTAAGTATTTACCTATTTTTGCATTGTGGGGATTGTTGCATTTGAATATATACTCAAAACAGTCTGTAACATCGGGACTCTTAAAACTTGTTGTATAGTATACAGAAATGTGATATATATATATATAATGCAGCTTGAACCAGTACCGTTTATCAGCAGTTAGAGTTAGTACCACGCAAAGCTAGTACAGAAAGTAGTCATTTATTCGACTATGTGGTTGTGTAAGAATGCTTAAATGGACATCCGATTACTTCTCCCAATAAAAGCTTCTCAGTACCTACTTTGTCTCAGATGATTTCCTTCGTTCCACGACATGATACCAACAATGCTACTAGGGACAGACTTGACAATCTTTCCGTCTTTAAGAAAGGTGATGTATCAATTATGCGTATGTCGATTAAGAAAGTAAATATCAATATTGATAGAGGTAATTGCCAAAGCTCATAATCACTGTATGCTTTCATTACTAGTACTGTACAACTGTAGACCAAACCTGTTGACATATTTTTCTTTGTAAAAGTTGCTTATACAATGTTGCTTGTCTGTCGAAAGCCTTTAGAATAAGCTCATTACCCAAACCGTTCCCCCAAATCAACACAAAGGGGGTTGGATTTTCAGAAGTGTAAGCATAACGGGGAAATCCCGTTGTCACGGGAGAGTGTAAAAAAAAGGAAGTGAAACTTGCTGCTGTGTATTCAGTGCCATATAAGGGATCGAAACTATGGGGCTTTCTTTTAGAATATACAGTAGCTGGTATAATGAAAGTGATAGCACCAAGCTCCACATCTTAGAAATCCCGACGTGGATCGTTCCTGCAAATAAATAGGGGCATTGACTTCCCCGTGGAGGTTAGGACTCTTGTTGTGAACGGTTTTTAAGTTTTGTTGAGAACGTTGTTGCACACATACTTAGTAATACCGAACATGCCGACTCGATATGCAGTGAAGATTACGTGTCCGATAGCTGGCTGCCCGGGACAGTAAGTGGGCAGGTTTTACTTTTACTGATAGACCGACAATTTTAGGGTAACCAAAGGGGCCGTAATAATCTACACAACACTCAACCGTATTTTTATTCACCATGTCATACACTAGCGTTAGCAGTGGGAAGAACTAACATATCAAGGCGACCGCATACATTAAGTTCCCGTGCCTTAGAATCTCTGTCATTTTGATTTAAGAGAGTGGGTCTCCCTGTTCCGGCCTCCACTAGATTTAGGTTTTCGGTACGCTGACGTTTCACTATTTCGCAGCACTGCAGCGTCACCTAGCGGTTATGTCGATGACTCCAGTAGATCACTTTTGCAGTCTCCCCTTACCTTCGTATTCTCCAAGCAGAGGCTTCCGTCGAGTCCGGGATGTTTTTACCTCTGCTTGGAGAATATTACCTTCGGGAGAAGGATATACTTTCACTGTATTCTAAGTTATTCTGCACTGTCTATTCTAGTAGAATTTCTACGTTCTTAAAGAAGTAGAGAAGTCTGTGCCAGCGTAAGAGAATCACTGAAGATGCTGAGAGCTGTGCCGAATAAAGCTAACTTGAGTGGAATTTCAGGGGTAGATTGAATGGATGGGTCTGCGCTCAGGACGGAGGAACCATCTATGTAGACGAGGAGGGTTATCTGTCCTGTCAGACAATGGCTCACCGCGCCAAGATCATCTACTGGAGGTTCGACTGTGGAGACAGAAGCTCCGGAAGTAAACACAACTATCACAAATACCAGGTAAAACGTAAATAAAGTAATCCGAGGTTAGACCGCGTTGTCTTGGTATGGTAGGGTCAGACGACAAAAGAGACTGGGGGCGATCTCGCGTATATCTTAGATTTAAGCGGAGATGAAAAGGAAATGATATGAGACACAGACTCATGGAACTAATACAGACTTAGAGTTGCGTGTTTCTAGGCTAATTGTATCGGTAATAATGTATGGCAATTTACAGATAACGTAGTAACAATATAGTTCTATCTAAGAATATTTCTGATTACTATAAAGCTACATCAAGTGCAATCTACGGTACTTACTACATGGAACTATAACTAATACAGACATTGTGTTGCGTGTTTCTAGGCTAATTTGCGACTTAACATTTGTCAGTTCTCATTAAGGAATGGTACAGTTTCGACGAATGCAAAATAAAAGAACATATATAACGAACAAAGGGAATGCGAGATGATGAAGTGTGAAAAAAGGAAGGATAGAAAATCACGTTAGGTTTACTTTTAGCTAAAAAAAGATGAAAATAGCAAAGGATCCCTACATTTGATAGAAAGCAGTTGATTGATGTTCCCTATCTTTCAGTCCCCTGATCTGGAGGGCTTCACGCACGGTCTGGCTGTCGGCCTGCCACATTTCGGGGCGGCGGAGGCGGCCTGGCTCACCAAGCTCATCCAGGCCGTGGAGGCACAGTTCAGGTAAGTAATATTAGCTTCTCCTAGCGGTCGTCGCAGTAAAGCCCGTCACATCTTCAGGACCTTTCCTCGACTTTGCTCCCGAGGTCGGTGCTAGGTTGGGAGTAGCTATACTATTCTAGCTCGAGTTCGCTCCTCTGATCGCATCTTAGAATCTGAGAAGAATATGACTTATCATTAAGAAAAAAGAGCCAACGTGACTATGCGATTAGAACTTTTCATTTATACTGTTGTCTGTTTGTTTGTTTCAGGAATGGCTGTTGACACAGGATTTCTCGGCTACGAGGCAACGCAGAAAGCAGATGTTGGTCAGAGAGGCAAAATCGTTACGTTGGCCATGCTCCCCGTTTCTGTGACAAACCGCATCTCGTTCGGAAATGCACGGATTTTGCCTTCAACATCTATTTTGGAGATAAGCTATACACTATCAACTTGTCCAGAATCGGTAAAAGTCTATAGTCTTATGTTCCTTAGCGCCTTTCCTTTATTTCACCTTTGTTTTATTTGTACCGGGCACTTGTGTTGTATCTAACCCATGCGCAACTGCTGATAATCTCAAATATGAGGCTAAGCAGTAAAGAAGAAGAAGGAGAAGACGTGCGAACTGGCCCATAAATATTCCTACTACGTTCTGTTACAGATCCTGCCATGATATCGTTTGATATTGTATTCTTCAAACCCTATAAGTGTGGGGTAGTGACTTAACAAAACCTTAAGAAAGACGCAAGATGTTATACTGCTTTTCACCAACGTGAGCATATAAATTTATTTGTATCTGGCTGCACAATGCAAATTAATAAACACCTTTTTTTCAATGTCCCATATACATGTATCATAATTCTTTGGATGTAACGCAAATATTCATAGTAACCCAGTCCAACAGCTGATTCTGAATAAGGATTGTATTGAGAAATATAACATTTATAAGAGAGGGGAGCAATGCACCCTCATTAAATCAGGACCCATATCGCTCCACGTTGGCTCTCGCGTAGGGGCCCTGATCTTCAGCGCCGGTAGACATGGTTCTGGCGCCGTCACCACCAAAACAGCTGCAGCCAATCAGAGGGTTTGCTTCCCCTCATCTGGCGCAATACGCAAAGAACGCTGGGAAGCTATCAACCAATCAGGTTACGTCTCACGTCGTTACTTTAGGTTTAGAAGAAATTAACCACCAAATAAGGATAGCTCATTAATTCATGAGCAACTGTCAGTAACAGCGCCAGAGCCATGTCTGCCGGCGCTGAAGATCAGGGCCCCTTCGCGAGAGCCAACGTGGAGCGATAGGGGTCCTGGTTTAATGAGGGTGGAGCAATGTAGAAGACTACGATGTCTTCCGTATTTCCTGTAAGTCGCCAGTCGTAATAGAGAAATAAAAGTTGATTTCCTACACCGATTTATCTAAAAGGAAAATGGGTAAAACAAAGCTAGCTTGTTACAAGTCGTATCCACAGTACACACAAATCACGGGAGTTATGTATATCTACCAAATAATATAAGGAATTAAAATGAATGTTGCAGACACTACCCTTATCAAATAAACGACAAATATCTCTGCTTATTTCTCAGCTCAAGTTTGAAAAGTAACATGGCCACTGCCTCTACGTCACCTTTACCATTTTCCGCGTCTTCTAAAGTTTTTAAAACCTCGTCTTTTTCTTCAGAAGAGAGAAAGTCTTCGATCTCTTCCACCTGCTCTCTCAGCGCTTCGCTGTCGGATCGGAGTTCCCGCTCATGTCCGGAGCCCAGGCTAGGAGACATCTTCACAGCAAAGGTGTACCTCGCACCTGTGGACTCAGTCATTGAAATTAATAAATTAAACGGGCATGTGAATTATGATGACAAAAAAAAAACGAAAAAAAAATTCACGCAGGAAGAAAAAAAAAAAATATATATAGGAAAAAAGATAGAAAAAATATCGCTGTTCCTGTGGGCCACCTTAAAAGAATCACATAGAGCGCGCAAAGTTTGTAAAAGAAACTGTCGATATCAACAGCAAACGTCTACACTTAATTAAATCAATTTCTTTTGGTTCAGTTTATTTCTCAACACTTACAGACATACACTAAGCTGAAAGCTATTCTATAATGTAAGGCCCCCTTTTCCACTGGATGGAGATCGCTGAGTGACCGTTGAGCGAACACAATTTGATTTGTATAACTAATGACTTCATAAATTGAACATGATATGTGGTGACTTTAAAGACGGCAAAACCCAAATTTACAAAATACATTTCTTCGTCAATGAAACTCGTTAAAGCTCCCCTCTCAATGGACCCGCGGCACGCTGGCGGTGTCGCTGCGGCCGATCGAATCGACAAAGCACTCAACGAATTTCATCGACAAAAAACGACTCTTTTTAAGCTTTGTGTGTTTTGTTGTCTTTTTGGTCATACTTGTACGTTTTCAATGATATTCCCATTATAAAATCAAGGGTAACACAAATCCAGTTTAGAACGCAGCGACGCCGCCAGCGTGCCGCGGGTCCAGTGAGAGGGGGGCCTTAAACGACACTCATTGAAACAATATATTTGCCACACAACAGTCGCCAAGTTGAAAGGGGTTATAAGGATTGCAATCTTCAGAACAATTTCACACTTATGAAAAAAATGCGGGTATGAAACAAAAAGTGGTCTGCGCTTCTGTCTATCACCACATCTGGTTCAAATTACTTGGACCAGAAGGACTGGGGTTCAAGCCCCAGGTAGGACACATCTGGACAAGAGGCGCATTGAGTCATACCAAAGACTTAAAAAAATAGTACATACTTCTGAAACAGTATGGAAGTTAAACACACTTCACTGCCAGTGGACTAGCCCCCTGCTACAGTGATTGCACCACAGTGTGGCCCATGGCTATGAAACGGAGATGGGCACCGCCCTATACATCAATAATGGATCATAATGGTGCGGGAGGATTTTAACTTTTAACTAATGAAACAAAACGTCTGTTCTCACCGTTGATAAGAGCGCTCGGTGGTCTTGCAGAATGCCAGATGGAGCAGGGAAAGACGGCGACACGCCCGTACACAGGCTTCACCGCAACGAACGGCTCAAAATCGTCATGGAAGAACGCCGTTTCTCCAAACTTGTTCACCTGAGGACGACATGTGATTGTTCCCATTACACGTGCCCGGTGGGAAATACGCATATATGGTAGGGCTTAATATATTTTATCTGCATATCTGGTGCAGGTGGGTGAATTAATATTCCACCATTGACAGGTCCCTAGACTTTGTATGGTCAACATGTAAGAAAAAGGCTGTCAAAAGTCAACTACCTGAAATTTAGATCATGGCAAACTCACATTGGCAGCGAAGTCTGACCTCTAAAGTGTCAATCTAGTGAGTTTCGTCCGTTTTCCACCAGCGCAAATTGGTGAAATTGTAGCATAACCCGCCGAGATGACCTTTGACCCCCCTACACAAGAAATGAAAACATCCAAACTGCACCTATTTCAAAGTGTACCAGACACTTCAAACATGGCTAAAACCCTGTTTTTCTAACTAAATAGAATAGCCACAACTCTTACCTGTCAATTCCAGCTCAAAAATGCCAACATTTCCAACAAAGAGGCCTCCTACATTTACTTTTAACAAGGCTATACAAGGCTTTGCGCATGACTGTAACCGTGGCCTTTGGCCAGGTAACACGTAAGATTCCCTACACCAGACAAATCACACCTGCACCGCACCGCCAAGAATTTAAAAAGGAGATTGGAAAAACTATTATCAAATTCCCAACCATATTCACTTGAACCAATTTCAACTCTTTATTTATCATGTTAGTTGCCCTTTTACAGCACATGTGGTATCTTTCAGCACAATTAACAAAAATCCACTCACGTCACCAGTGCAGGTATAGACCCTTCCAAGACTTTTCGACAGGCTTTGTTTAAAAGTACACGAAACATTACGATAGAAATGCGACCCTTCAAACAACAAATAACGAAGCCCAGTACAGTATCGCCACCTTAGTGTCCCTCACCAGCGCCCTATTATATAGATACGGGTCAGCTGCTAAGCTAAGTTATGGTGCTAGGCATAGAAAAAAAATGCCAAAAATATGTCTTACGTTGATGAAGGTTAGACATCCAGGTAATAAGATACGCCAAAAATAGTTACTCAAGCAACTAGATAAAATTTTGACACAGTCAGACGTTTCAGACAGCATCCGCTATCTTTCGTCAGTGACTAAGGACAGATCTGGTAGAACTAGGTTTTTATACCAAACCTCTGAATATGTTAATGAAGTAAAGACAATTTCAGATGGTTCAATAGAATCTGTCCTTTGTCAGTGATGAAAGACAGCGGATGCTATCTGAAACGTCTGACTGTTTCAAAATTTTACCTAGTTGCTTGGGTAACTATTTTTGGCGTACCAAAATATGTCTGTTTGTCCAAAGTTAAAGTTATTTGGTCGGTTTAATTGAAGCATTTATAAATTCTGAGCTACGGAGTTTATACGTCAATCATCAAGTTCACCATGGCAACGCCCATGTACCTCCCAGTCCGGGTTGAGGTAGATGAGTAGTGTGAACTCGTCCCGGGCGTTCTCACAGTCTTCGTGGATCATGGTGTGGTCGGCCATGCGGATCAGGTTCAGGGCCACGTCATACGGGTAGAACCCGCTGTTCCCGCTCACGTGACTCACGATCTCACGACTCGCCCGCCAAAAGAAACTCTTGGCGAACACGTCAATGTCAAAACCTGCCGTGAGGGGAAAAACAGCGCGCTGTTATAAAACCCTCGTCATATACTCAGGATTTCCTCATGTCTTTGCTCCCGACCACTCCTCAACCAAGGTCGGCAGGTTGGTGTTGTATTAGCTAGTTCACGGTTGCTACTACGCATGTGCAGTGTCAACGGTGAAGGCCCCGAGACGTAAACAAAACCCGTCGGGGCGTTGTTATGCAAATCTAGACAATGTCGAGACGAGCACCGTTTACAAGCCGGGGGCATTCACCTTCGACACTGCACATGCGTAGTAGCAACCGTGAACTAGCTTATTGGGAGTGGCATGTGATACATCGTATTCTAGGTAGAGTTCACACCTCTGATTGCATCTAAAAAAGATATGACTTCCCCGAGTTTGATTTGTCAAAATTCATAGTTAGCTGGCATAGGCGACTTTAAAAGACTGCCAATCAGAGATGACCTAGCTCAGGACTAACTCCCAACCATGGTCTTCAGACTCAGAGGGTCGGGAGGCTATGGTCGGCTTTGTGTGACAGAGGCTTAAGACAGGACAAATTTTGCCAACGTCCACACACAGACATTCATTGTTTCATGCCAAAAACCAAGTAGGAACATGATGGCCATTGTCCTTTTATTTTTTCTGCAAACAACCATATGACAGTCTGTTTCGACTCACCCTCCTATCGCTCGATTTGTTAGCTCGCTCGCGTAATGGCCCTGCTCTTTAGCCCTGGTAGACACGGTTCTGGCGATGTTACTGACAGTTGCTCATGAATAATTGATGAGATATCCTTATTTGGCACAATTTGGCGGTTAATTAATTCGTTCTGAACCTAAAGTAACGATGTGAGACGTAACCTGATTGGTTGAGAGCTTCCCAGCGTCTTTTGCCTGTTTGCATAAGATGAGCTTGAGCAGTGCTTGAGCAAACCCTCTGTTTGACTGAAGCTGTTTTGGTGGCGACGGCGCTAGAACCGTGTCTACCAGGGCTAAAGAGCAGGGCCCCTACGCGAACGAGCCAACGAATCGAGCGATAGGGGCTCTGCTTTCAGGAGGGTGATTTCAACTTGGCTACTCTCTAACCAATACTACACCACCCCCTGCTCTCTACACTCGTACCTGTGATCCAGCGAACATTGTCCGAATCCTCCTCTGGATTTGCGTCCGTGTAGGTACAATTCGCTGCCAAATAGTTGGTCAGCGCGAGGATTTCGTCTGGAGTGAAGATATCATCCAGAACAGTGATGGTTCTGCCGTCAGATAGGCTGAACCTAGCAGAATATTACACAACATATGATTAGTCGTATCTAGTTCAGCGGACAAACGTCTGTCAATCAACAGTACAGGTCATGTCGTCACAATCACATCACTGAAGATAGAACAAGTGGGATAAATTATCCTTCCATCATTCATTCATTCATTCATTCACTCACTCACTCACTCACTCACTCACTCACTCACTCACTCACTCACTCACTCACTCACTCACTCACTCATTCACTCACTCAATCCTGACCACCATTCTGACCATACCCATTTTAAGCTAAAATGTACTTCGTCTTCCGCTTTTGACATACATTAGTTACAAGATCTTTCCCCCACAGGTATCTTTTGTACCGCCCTTTCTCAATTTCAAGATGGTGGGCGCTAATTTTAATATATCCCGTCACGTATTCTTCGTAAGGTTGTGATCGCCTTCCCTTTTATCAATAATAGTCAACTCAGAAATATGTTTGCTTGATGCAGGGTACACACCTTCTTGTGACGTGTTTTTCCACGTCTATTTGCCTCAGGGCTGAATCTGGCTGCGGGAAGTAGTTGTACCGCTCTTTCATCTCTTCTACCTCGGCCTTAGACAAACTGCCGTAGCCCATCCACGGGTCTGAGTCAGGAAGGTCGCTCTCTTCTGTCGTCTGACGCGGCGTTGCCATGACGACCAAGGCGTACAGGGCAGGTGCTGTCTGCATGGCTGGTGGTTTCATGACGAAACTCAAGTCGCACGGCATGAAGACGACTCGGCCTTTCCTCGGGTGCGCCGCGTGCATTCGTCCTAGTTCGTCATGTATGGTCAAATGTCCGTACCAGTCTTTTCGCCAAACGTCGTTCAAGAACACAACGACTCTGTAGTCGTCCTCATCTACACACGTGTTTTGGTACAATGGGAAGTCGCCTCGGCTGAGAATGTACCCCTTAACGTCTGTGGGTCTGAATTCTTTCCCTCGCTTTTCCGTCAAAAAGGCGTTCATTGCCCGCCAAGATTTGCTCCTTCGAAAAGCTGCAGTGGGTAGTGTGGATTGCCAGGGGGCGTTCGTGTAGTTACCATGATCTGAATTGTTCAGGAAGTTGTTGGAGTCAAATGTGTAAAAGTCATCCGTGATGCTGAATTTCCAATCCAGTCGCAGCATGTATCCCCGGATTCCTTTGATGATGTCACGTGACAGGATGTCGTCAATGATGACCACAGGTCTCTTGTCTGAACTATGACCTTCCCACGTCACTGTAGTCAGGCTCGCACTGAAACAAACAAGCCCCAGAAAACAGACCAAACACTGAAGCTCACTCACAGCGCTCATTTTGACAAACGTGGCCGTTTTTACCTCAGCTCCTGTTGAATATAGAAATATGGAGATGTTGAACAGTTTCGAAACACTCCATAACATATGAAAACTCTCCCCCCCACCCCGCAACAAAAAGTGTTAACAGAAGTTGTCAATTTCCTCCTTATCTTACAAGATAGAAAAGAAAGGTGACGAAACCTGGCGAAAATAATATTGTTGGAATCTATACTAGTACCATCTAGTACACCACTTCATCATTTCATCACAAGCTATGTCTCACCAAAAAAATCAAGACCATAGCCCGTCCATGACAAAAGATACAAAAACCGAAAGTCTAACTGCAGTACCAAGGTCACATACCAGGGGGCCCAAATCGTCTTCCCCAGACCTACCCACATACCAAATATCATCGTAATCCATCTAGAGGTTTTCGAGTTATGCTGACTACAAAATCCAGAAACACAAACAGATAAACACACAGGCCAAAAAAACTATACCTCTATTGTTAATTAAGGGTTAATGACCAGCCCCGAGGTGTATATGGTGTCGGTTAATCATTAATAATAATGATAATGTCGGTTAATCATTAATGTCGGTAATCATCTAGCGTGTTACGTCGGTGAGTGCCCAGGATGTCAGCTATCTATCGGGTGTGTTTCTCAGGGTCTAACTGGGGGTGGGGGTCTGTAGTAGAATTTTGGGGGCATTTTGGCCCTAGATCCGAGGACTATTATTAAACCCTTTGTTTGATAATAGTCTGGTTAATAATAATAATTTGGAGGCCCTGGAAACAATCTACCATCCAGGCTAGCTGAAGGGTGGTTATACCGGTTATACAGATACAGAATCTTCTGCAGACATTTTTCTAATCTGAATCATGATACGATCTGATATGGATTCTTTTAGTCTAGATATTAGTTTCAATATTTTTGTTGTCCCTGGTCAAACTAGAAATTTGTGTCCTTTGTAAATCACGCCAATCCGAAATAACATGCGCAAAAAAATGGTAAACTGACGAGGTAGGATCGTACATATGATTTTCCTACTGAGTATTGAGACATTTTCGCAAAAGGAAGTTACAAACTACGAAAACAAACAATTCCATTGTTTTTTAGAGTGAGTTTGGCAGGTCAATTCTTTCCTGAGGGGCAATCGCTTATTTTGGTACATCACACTGAGCATTTAAAACACAATGATAAGGGCAGACAGTAAACGAACACGTACTAAATAGGGGTGGGTACCGGTACCGTGTACCGGTACAAAACCGGTATTTTCTTATGGACCGGTCCAAAAAAACCGGTCCAGAAAAAATCAGTGGACCGGCCTATGGACCGATTAGAAAATTCACAGTACCAGGCTAGTAGCAGGCGGTCACACATAACCTGTCAAATACAAAATAAGCAGATCTAACGAGTCGTGGTTTCCTTTTTCGAAGACGTTAGCTGTTAATCATACGAAGATGAGTCAACAGACGGCGAGTGCACATTAGTGTGCACCGCGAATAATCACATTATTCTAATATACAATTTGAACATAATTTGTAGGACTCACAGACCTTTACTTGTGTCTCGCTCTCCAAAATATGATGTACTGCGACGCTACTATAATCAGGTACAGGTACAGGTCCGGACCTGGACCTGACCCTCTGGACCTGGACCTGGACCGGACCTGAATTTTCTGTACCGGTACCCACCCCTAGTACTAAACAATAGTGAAAAATAGAATTTAACGTAATCAGAATAACGTACCTTCAATAACGAATTCGAGCAGATAACTCAACCAGACCAGTTCTATCGGTGTACCTCCTCAACTATCGTGACGCTTACAACACGCAAAGAAGGGCTTAAAGTGAAGGGAATTTTTCTTAAACTGTGACGTACTGTAGACAACTTTTTACAGGCAACTTTGTGCCTGCAGTCACATTTGCCAGGAGACTTCCGGGTATTGAATTCCCGGCATCCTTTGCTGTTGCTGCAGTGCTTCTAAGAAAAACCGCCAGGTGGCGGTAATGCACTGCTTTATGATGGGTTGATCACCATCGGACTATGTTGGAAAGTCAGGAAAGGGAGTAAGTCAACGCATATAGGTGTCATAGTTATTACAGCTTTGCGTAGCAAAACCTTTGTTGGACCCGTTTGCATGTGTGGTGGCCGCCATCTTGATTTTGTGACGTTGCAGGGTAGCCATACCATTTCATTGGGAGGTGTGTTTTGGGGGGTCGCTACTACGCTAGCGTTCTCTCTATTTGTCGCAAATCGGCACACAACTATCACACATTCAACTCAAATAAAATTCAATACCAATTCATATTTATAAAGAGACCCCGTAATCGCTAAACTAACATAGCAAACGCTTTAGTTTTGTGATATTTTTTTGTTAATTTTGTTTCTTCTATGTTTTTAGCTTGGCGTTTTATGTATCTGTTTGGCGTGCTTTGTGAACGTTTGTAATGAACTCTGTGAACGTTTGTAATGAATACTGTTACCAGGGCTAACCCTTTGTAATAGCATTTGGCTAGTTGGGTATCCCTGGCTGTACTTTTTACAGTCGAATAAATCAAATCAAATCTGTAGATATGTGTCGGGCCCTACTGGTTGCATGATGCCAAGCCAAGATCACTGTGACCATGGTTACGTTCAGTGCCCCCACCCCATGCCTGTGAACTAATGTAAAGTACAATGTACTTCGAGGCGACAGTTTTTACGGAAATTTGTTACTTTATCAGTTGGTTGGTGGCTTTATAGTTGGTCTTTTGTTGCTTCAATGACAAACGTAGGCGGTTTCGGCCAACACCTCATATAACTTTACATAACTTATGTAACCCAAAGCACAAGTACGTACCATTTCTGTATCTCTGTCTTGTGCTGAGCATACGAAACGATTCGGATGTGAGGTGAATGACTCGGATTGCATGGGGGTCTCCTTAGTTTTGTCGCTGAGTTTGACACACCACCAGAAGCGACATCTAGCATCATTTCATGGAAGCGCATGGCAGTATAAGCACCAATCTAGTTCTGTGGTATGAGCTTGCCGATTCGGGCTGGGAAAACTTTGAGCAACATTGTTTTCGCAGAACATGATGGTTACTATCTTTGCTTTCACACATCTGTACACGCACGCGCGCACACACACACACACACACACACACGCACACACAACGTGACACACATACACGCGCGCGTGGCGCATGCGCATGTACACGTACATAAACACGCACGCACTAACATGCACAAATACTCAACCGCTCAGAGCTAACTCAGTCACTCAACCACACCCATTCCGTCACTAGTTACATTCACACATACCGAAGGGCTGTATGATCGACATTTATTGCAACGTCACTTATAGTCACGTCATCTCTGGCCAAAGGGATGCCCCTACTGCTACTCAGGTTCCAGTCCCATCCAGTCCTGACATGTTCCATCCGTTTGACGCGGATCACTCCGCCGTGGAGTAATGACGTCACGACTGTCAGGCGATCATTCATGGCGACATCAAGGCAGTCATCGTGTGACCTTTCCCCATCAACTTCCAATTTTCGTACATGATGAGTCGAAGTTCTCAACCCCGATATGTACCCTACTGGTACGGGTTGCCGTCCTTACGAGAGGATATGTTTGTTTGTTTGTTTGTTTGTTTTGCATGACCGGTAAACCGCCTCTAGGCGCAACACATTAAACTAGACTGTAAGGTTTGATCCACTCACACCGGGAAGGACCCCTACTCTTTTCGATAAGTTATCGTGGCTGGATTTTATCAAAATTGTTTGTAAGATAACCTCTCCCTTTGCCTAAATTCTCATTTTTTAAAAAACAATTTCCTTAGAAAAATTGAACATGGTCGACAGGCAAGACGACGAAAACTATACAGGCAACATTTGCGATCAAAAACATAATGCTTACCTTCACATGGTCTAGCCTAACAAACTACTGATCTGTTTATTCTTACTCCAACACATTCAACATTCATAGACACAGTGACCAGCACCTCCAGATCTGTCCTGCCACTTGCTACATAATGTAATCGAACACCACAGGGTGTCTGCTACACCTCCAGTAACCATGGTGACAGCCGTCTGGTCTAGGTCATTGACCTCATTTGTTTGGAGAAGAAGAAGAAGAAACGGAGCAAAACAATATGTCTCCCTTCCATGAAGGTAAACATTGAAATAGAAAAATACAGCTCTGGTAATTTACATATGAAGTAGATATCGACATAAACTGCTATAAATATTCTTGTCCCTTTTATTTCGAATTCCTTCCCTCTACGAGTTCCTATGTCATATGGGGGACGTCAAACACGGGAACTTCGCTGCCTTACCCCAAAAACTCTACCATAACCAAATTATTCACGACAGCCATTCGCTAGGCCCTGACAGTGCATTCAAGTGGAAGTCATCAGTTACAGTTTTTATGTCTCAGAACACTTTATGGTCGAGATATTTATGACCGTCCTCCAAGCAGCTTGCCTATGCTTCGATGAAAAATAAATGACACTACCTGCTACTATTTGACGATAAGAATTGTGATTTCTTCCATATACTTATCACAGCCGCCACGTGTTAAAGAAACCTTGATCAGTCAGGCTGATAAGGTGTAAAACATCATCAACAAAAGACAATAAGCTTTATTTTAAGCTCACGTTTCGTCGAAGTAATAAACTTTTACAGCATCCGTCTCCCAAGCTGAACGTTGTCATTTCAGCGCAATCAATCAGATGACTATTTGTCGTAATTACTAAATGCATATGAACACATTAGGTTCACATTTGTCTTCAGACAGCGAGACAAAGCGCTGCAGTCACACACAAAAGACAAATGATTGAACACGACAGGTAAAAATGCGAAGCTGCCATATCAGCAGCCAAGTGTAACAAACACGTGCGTGTTTATTGTAATACGAGAACCAATTCATATGACAAGTAATCATGATGTATGCCTACAGATAGCGGCGGTATTGTTAGGCAATATCAAAACGGCGTTTTATCACAATAAAACACAGGTGCGTGGATGGGACAAGCTTGTGAGTTTACTCTGCGACATAACTTAGAACTCGCCCATAAAACTGCGTTAGAGTGGTGGCATTTGACGAATCTTTGTTTCTACTTCTTTATTGTGTTTCAAATTCCCGAAGCGCTGTGATGATTTATTTGTCTTCGTCGCGAGCGCTATATAGTAACCTTCGCGGATAAGCTTATGCTTCAAGTTGGCAAAATATCTTTGTATGTATGTATGTATGTATGTCCGTCTGTATGTCTGTATGTCTGTCTGTGTGTCTGTCTGTCTGTGTGTCTGTCTGTATGTCTGTCTGTCTGTCTGTCTGTATGTATGTATGTATGTATGTATGTATGTTTGTCTGTATGTCTGTCTGTCTGTATGTATGTATGTATGTATGTCTGTCTGTCTGTATGTTTGATCGTATGTATGTAAGCATTTATGTAAGTATGTATCTATGTATGTATGTATGTATGTATGTATGTCTGTATGTAGTTTAGCAGCATAATTATAACTAAAAAAATATGGATGGATTGTCATGAAATTTGGTATGTGGTTGGGTCGAGTCCTATCGAATGAATGATTATTTTTGGGCCCCCTGGTGGTTACCTTGGTACTGCAGGAGAACGGGTTTGATGTCGCGTGCTCCGTGGACACGATTTGTTGACTGGTAGAGAGCTCTTCTTCATTTTGTTTATTGCTCATTGTTTATTTATTTGAAAGATCACCATTAGTGACAGCACATTATACATACTTCACTAATCTTCCTGGAGTCATAATGGTTACAAACACATCACATTACTAAACCTACTAACACGTGTGTCTACACTACTTACAATAAAATTAGAGTACTTGTAACAACACTGATGAAAATAATAATACTGTTGCTGAGATGTCAGAGGTCGGAGTAAACAATATAACATAACACAAATGTTCTATTTGCAAGTTCTTGCCCGTGGGCTAATTGCAACATGAAACAATGCATAGCAAGGGTATATATATGTATAAGCATTCGTCAAGCTACCACCAATGCTGCAAGGGCCTGCTTGTGTACATTTGTGTTTTTAGCCTGTCCTTGGTGTTTTGTTTTTTTAACATTGGCGGTGCAGATGATTTAATACGTTGTGAGAAAGTGTTGTATGATTTTGTACACCTGTACAAGAATGTCCTGGTAGCGTGGTGGGTGGTAGTAACCAGTTTATCTAGGATTCATAACCACTGTGACATTGATTTTGTATTTACGTAAGAAAAGATTACTTTAAAAGACGCATGGGAGTTGGAAAAGAAAACACAAACGAAAAGAAGATTTGAAGCACCTCTTCTCCTTAGTCTCAGTACCTTGGACAGTGCCCTCTATGGACTGTCTCTTTTGTTCCCTCATTTTTCCGATGTTTGAAAGAACAACATGTGAGAAATGAATCTTTAAAGGACAGAACCAACAACAGTGGACATCATAATACGCACATCAAATGTTAGACTTAATCATTTTGGAAATAGAAACCCAAGTTCAGATTACCTGACCTCCAGTCAAGCAGCTACCGTTGCAATAGTAATTTGGAACGAAAATTGACTTAAGTATGTTTTCTGTGCTAATTCCTCTAAATCCGGTTCATTAAAGATGGGGGATCCCATCAAATTTCCATAGAAATGGATTAATGTTATTGGCAGAACAAACAATTAGGTTTATGTATTACCGCCATTAACGCAATGTTCCTCGTACATCAGGGCCACCGTCCCCTTACGCTGAGCGTGATTATTGGCAGGGGAGATACTGTAAAGAACTGTATTCATTGGATGTTTCAACAAGCAATTACGGCCTAGTTTCGGGGGGTTAAACTCAATGATCCATACGAGGGGGCTTTAAAGGTCCCAGAAATTGAAACACTCAGTCATCCGCGCCCCATTACCATAATTTGGCCATTTGGAACCATTTACATAGCGCAGTGACAAGACAGTTGCCTTAGCTCGCGACAGAAAAAGCCGAGGATTCTGTGCGAAGAGCTTACGTTCCCTGGAGGCATGTGTGGCTAAGTTGCCTCAACTTTGTTTCTGTCAAGTTTGATACACATTCTTAGCTCCAGTCGATACATCGAGGATCCCGGTGAGCCGGGAAGGCAAAAACCGCGCCCCCGGCGGCGAGGGACTTCGCCCGCTCGTTTGTCATTGTTTGATGGCTCACTCAAGCCAATTTGTCCCCAAAATTGCATTTTCCTTTCAAAGTTTTACTTGAGACGAATGGCTCTCTTTTCTTCTGGTATGACCCGCTAGATTTTAATGTGCTATGGTTTCCAATGGTGGGATAAAGAAGCATTTCTATCGACGGGATCTTTGTTTTGCGTACATGGGTGAAAGATGCATACAGTGTGTAGAACAGTCATTAGTTGTAGGATTACGTGCGTCAGGGTGTAAGGCGATTTTTCTTGTCAGAACTACAGAGGTGATTAGCGTTAAAATCTTGTTAAAAGTTTCCACGTTTCTTTTCTAAGACACCGGCATTGGAGAAGGGCAGTAAGGGGCGAGTTTCCGCAGCACTGTTGTAAACCTGACAATTTATTTTGTTCAAGAGAGCTGTAATATACCACATTCAACGGCCATAGGCAACCGTAAAATCTACGTTAGAAATAAAGGCTTCTTCCCTGCTGTCTGGCGTTGGGAAAACAGTATGGTCGGAGATTGACTTATCAGTGGCCCGATCGTTTGTCACTCAAAATGGTCCACTCAACTTTGCGACAGACGACTCGATTTGGGGCTATAAAGAAGACAGACGCATCCATCCAGTGGTAGATATTCCTGCAATATTAATGCGCCATCTACCGACTCTTCCCGTAGAAATTGTGTAATCCTCGCCATATTTCTAATTTCATATCGGTGCGTCCGGGGATCAGACTCGGGACAGAGGAGAGTGGGGAGGGATTGTTGGCGCGATGAGTGACTAATACCCCCATCATCACCAACATCTGCTCATCCCTGTCTTCTTTTCATTTTCTTGAATTACTGCGCGCCTTTTTATCCGAATTTATGTGTCCCCTTAGCGCACCGAATACACATTGCGGTGCGCTGCAATTACCCCGATATTATTGTTCACTCAGCCGGCTTTACCGCGGCGGTAATTTATAGAGGCTTCCCGGCTGCGGATTACTCTGGCCCGTAATGGCGGGATGGGGTTTTGGCATCTGCGTTAGGAGAAAGTGTCCAGTCGACGCCGTGGGTCTTAAGGTTGGACAAAATAGCCTACTTAGAGAGGGGGCGCCGCGTGCTTTGATCTAAAGGTAGACGTACATTATGACAAAAGCCTTTAGTCACTTATACGGCCATCACCACCAGGGTGATATTGATCACTTGGTCGGGAAATATCGTTTGGGACGCGGGCCGCCATCTCTCACCGACCATAGCGGCTACTCCAATGGTCGTAAATGTGGCATTGTCGGTTCCGCCAATGGGCTAGAATAATTCGGTGGGGAATTGCCCCCCTCTGCATTTGATTTAAGGTAAAACTCGAAATTACATCGGCACCGAACCGTGCATGTCACTGCGCCGCGCGCCACCAGCGCACATTTTTAGACCCAAACTACAGGTATCAAAATTGTCTCCTCTGTGATGCCGTCATTTTTTACGGAGTAAATAGCTCGTGGTGGTGTGACGGTGAAGTGGACATAGGCTCCGTTCTTTCTATTGATTCTTCCAGGTTTCTCGGGGGACTATAAAACAGGATGGGGGGACAGTTCATCGAATTTCATTGACTAACCACTTTCCTAGATTTATGGCCCAATTTCTCACTCTCTGATGGAAAACGGAGCCGCTTTCAGGAAAATTGAGGTTATTCCGAAACGCTACTCTATTTGGCCGTGATGGAGGTTTCTTTCGCATTACCTAGAAGTTGACTGAAATTTGGCTTTCCCAATCTTAACAAAACAGATGGAGGTTGAAATGGTAAGAGAAGGGCGCGCGTGGTCGTAGCCCTGCTCTTTATGGTAATTTACGCGGGGTGAACTCTACCGAGGGCTCTTCACCTGCTCCCGAGCGGAAATAAATAAACTGTCGGTGACACTTTGACTGCATAAAGAATGCATTGAGTGCATATCATCCATTATTGATCATCATCGAACCGTTTGTACATGATCTTTGCGGCCCAATCGAAGTAGCTAACAGGGGAAACATTGGGAGGATGATTTAAGGAAGAAAGGATGAACAGGGGTCGTATACAACTAGTGCAAGCTGCTGCTGACCTCGCGGATGGCAGCGCAGTCTCCGAGCGCGATCGAGGATGAGGGGAAAAAGTTTGTAGTGCGCCCGTGTGGGAGCTGTGACCTAGTCGCCGCTCCAGTGGTGTGCACACGCAGACAACAACACGCGATCAATACTTCAACATTATGTCCAAGATACCACATACTGCATTGTTGTACCAAACTCTTTTTAAAAATCCTAGGTCTACTTGATGGGAATGGAGTGTAATATATGTGTGCTACACCGTATCGTCTCTCAATACAACAAAATATGATAAATAATGTTTTATTTGCAAGTTCTTGCCCGAGGGCTAATTGCAACATAAAACAATGCATAGCAAGGGTATACTGTACAGATAGTGCAAGTTAACAATGTTGACAAGTAGAACACATGGCTATTCTAAGAACTACTACGGAATACAATCTACGCTTTTGACCATAGATGGCTTGATGACGGTGACTTTACTAACCTTCATCATCATCTACTCCGGTTTATTTTTCTTTTACCAGGGTAAATCTTTCAATGTTGGCACACCGCTTTCTATGAGATCCATGAAAACCCGTGTAGACACACACACTACAAGGGAATTTAAAAAAAAAACATACTCAAGATAACAGATATTCAAGCAACTGAATAGATTTGGGAAACAGTCAGACGTTTCATATACCATCTACTACCTTTCGTTTCCAAAATCTACCCAGTTGCTTGAGTATCTGCTATCCTTCCTATCTCATTACCTGGATGTACAACCTTCATCGACGTAAAACAAAAAAAACAGGTATTGACAGTTCGTAACATAAAACCAAATCATTATCCGTACTCATTAGCCCAGTTACAGCTCGGTTGTTTTAACGGGATGATTTTCTTAAAATCTTTGTTATTTTCTCTTTTTTTCTTCAAATTTTACTATATACTTGACTATCTTGACAAACGGTGTATGACAGACCAGGATAATCTCCAAGCAGATTCACACCGGGCGCGAAAATCGTATGTGCTAGCCAGAGAAGGTCCAGTCAGTCCTGATTGGACCCTCTCTGGCTGACTGGACCTTCTCTGGCTAGCACATACGATTTTCGCGCCCGGTGTGGATCTGCTTGGAGATTAAGACCAGGACAGTGCCGTTACCTACCGCCATGTCCGAGACGACGGTAACACCGCCCTACTGCCCGATAATGACTTGTCATCCCGAAACTGCCTAGCCCCATAATTAGACAGGCGGGCGATGGAGTCCCCCCCGTCATGCATCAACCTCCGGTCTGACATTTTGGGAACGCGATGACTCATGGTTGAAACAAGTCACAGGGTCGAATGTAATCAGCGACGTGTCTGAAATGTTTAGTGGCATCTACAAATGTAAATCCGAAATGGAGGCCTAATCTTTCTTAAGTCTCACTTTCATTCGTCATTCTCACAGTAAGGGGCGGAGTTATCTCTGAAAATAAACGCTCTTGTGTTTCCCTTTCCTCATCTTTTTTTGTGCGTGTTTGTTTGTCACTGAGAGGCTAATGGCTTGATGTTTACAAAATACAAGCGGTATCTTTTTGTTGTAGATCCTACCAGGAAATTAAGCCAAAAACAGCCTGGTATTTTTTGTATCCCGATACGACCTTTGCTTGAATGGAAAGGAAACGTGCTATCGCGAAGATCACTATTTTGTCAACTTTCCAGGTGGGGGTTGCCTATTCTGTTCCCTTCAGACGGTAAAAAAGTCGATCATTTATTCCGTCGGTTCTTTGCTTCAATATCTTTTTTTAGTTCCTCTATTCCACAGATGACTATTAAGCACAAGGATGAATGTGCAAAGTAATCTTCCTGAAAATTTGACAATAGTTTTAATCCGACTTTCACGTGCCGATATTGCTTTAGTGACATCGCAATAAATCAGTCCTATCAGTCATCGAGCGGTCATGTTTGTTTCCGGAGCTAAAATGTCTATTAAACTACGGTTTAATGACTGAAATGTCAAAGGACTAAGTTCTAAAGATTGAAAACGCTCAGTAGTTCCCGCGTCATGTTGTTTCTTCCCTCCTTTCTTTTCTAGTTTGCGGTTCCATCACCTTGTAACCTGTATAGTTGTCACTTGTGTGTAATTCGTAATGTCATCTCCGATGTTCCCGTCGACCATATCCGCCAACATCTCATATCCGGCGGGCGTGACTGATAAAGAGGTCCGACCACTGCTCCATCCGTCTCGCCTGGGAGAGGGTCGAAGTTCACCGAATTTGACGTCAAATAATGGCGGAGGTGTCGGGGTGGCTGCAAATTGGTTGGAAAGTTTATGATGCATCGTCTGCGCTTGGTCATCACACGGGCGCGCGATTTACGACGCAATGAAGCCGGGACTTAAGTTCGGTCGTGGATGGATGGAAAGTGTCTGCCAATATCTTGGCGGGAAAGATTAGTTCTGGGAGAGGTGAGACGGGGGCGTGTCCAATCGAGGTACATGCTGTCACAGAAATCACGGTCGCCGTGAAAGGAGGGATAACGTGTAGTGGCGGGTTCCCGCCCTCGCAGACGTTATTTACCTCAGCTCACGTTCGTCGACAGGTTGTCGTCTGACGACACGTTTTTTCCTCAGCAATCCTGTCCTTCTGACCAAGAACGCAATAAAAGTTTTGTAAGGGCATGGAATATAGAGTGTGGCACACTCGCCTCGAAGGAGGGATAACGTGTAGTGGCGGGTTCTCGCCCTCACTGAAGATATTTACCTCAGTTCACGTTTATCGACAGGTTCTCGTCTGAAGTCTGACGACTCATTTTTTCCTCAGCAATTCTGTCCTTCTTACCGAGAACATGATCAAGCAAAGTTTTGCATTAAAACATGGAACGTAGAGTGTGCCTCGAAACTTTCAACCAAACAGGAGGGGTTATGAGTAGTGGCGGCACGGGTTCCCGCCTTTGCAGACGATATTTACCTCAGCACACGTTCGTCGACGCGTGCGACGGGTACGGTTGTCGTCACATTTCTCCCCAGTCTCAACAACATATTTTATAGTTACTGCAGATTATATCCGGTTTTGCTTCAACACACCTTGTTCAGCTTCTTACTCCTCTCCGTATTTCCTATAGCATGCTGCGAGGACTTATGTCCCCAGTAGAGGGAGCCACTGTTCGAAATTCACTCCGTGCACGACGCCATTTCGTCGGAGGGGAGGGGGCGGTCTGGTATACAGTTGTAATACATTGTGAATTGAATATTAACACAATTCATTGCCATCTTGGTTGTCACAATTTTATAAAGAGATCTACAAGCTGTGGCTGCGTCATGATTTCGCCCCCGCTTTCTCTGTCTTGGTCAAGAGTTGTGTCTTGCATTAATGATAATAGATTAATGTCGGCAATTGTACGGTACATACCAGCGCTAATTTCGGAAAGGTCCGCGAACGATGAGAATCATTTCCCAAATAAGAAGATATCGTTTCAGCAAATAGGTCAATGAACATCGGACGGGACAGAAAGAAAACAAAACTCAAAATAAAGACAAAACAAAATTCGGGAGGTCTTAAAGGTGCCCTAAGCAATTTCAGAGGGTAAAACTTGAAATATTCTGGGGAAGGCAATTCTGTTTGGTGAGGTTGAAATTTACATTTACTTCCCTATACTAGCACATCTGCATCATTATTTCATACTTTGGGCGTTTAAAATAGCACAGAAGTAAGCCACAAAAGGAGTATTTCATTTATTGGGTCCCCCCAAAAATCAGCCCAGAATCCAGCCGTAACCGTTTTCTGTCGACAATTTTCGGTAACTTCCGGCCGCGTGACGTCACAATACCCAAGCACATTGAGCCATGACCACGTGATTATTTCTTCGGAAGCGTTCGGGACTTATCGGTCAGAATCGTGCATGTTCTGGAGATTTGAAATGATGGCTGGCCTTCAAGTGCTTTGATTTTCAATGAGTTCCCACCACACAACGACATCACATTTTTGCTCCATGATGGTTGACATGCGATGGGATAGTGTTATATCTAAACTTACTACGGATAGAAATCAGAAAAAAATTGATTTTGAATATATGACTTTCAGCGCCCTAATATTGCTTAGGTTGCCTTTAAGCCTGGGTTCCACGGGCTGCTAAAAGATCTTGTGTTGCCAACATTGAGATCTATGTCGGGCTAATTTCTATGGCAAATTTAATCTCCAAGCAGATCTCCACGGTGCTAAAATCGAACAAGCTAGCCAGAGAAGGTCCAGTCAGCCAGGGAAGTTGTCAGGCACCCGGTTGCTATAAAAGCTCCTTCTGCCAGTTGGATACGGTCTTTGCAACCGTTGGGTCTGCTTGGAGACTATGGAAAATTGTCCTATTTGGCCTATTTTTATTATTTTTCCAGCAGCTAGCCCAAGGGGTCTGGTAGAGACTAATTAATTTAATGACATAGATCTGAATAAAGACACAGCACAGCTTAAGTTCAATCCTGCTAACCTAACCGTTTTGGCACGTCGTAGGTCGTCATACGATTTTGATGTCGTAGTATATTCAAGTAGGCTGTGACGTCAGAGCCAACCGTCGACAAGGATCTAAAAATGCAGCCTTTCCAGTAACAGCTCAATTGTGCACGACATGTGCACGACTTTCCCACGACAGTTTGCGATCGTACGACTGTGACCAAGCCCCTAGTGACAACTGAACAAACAATCCTTTGCCTGGTTTCCCTGAGACAGCTCCCGGGGTTGTCGCGTGTGTCATGATGTTATGTTGTGATAAACCGCAGTCTTTGAAGTCTGGTAGATAAAAGGAGGTATACATGCTTCCCTCACACAAAAATGTCCCTCTGACGCCAATTAATAAGCAGCTGTCAAACGATATTTGTCACCTACTTGTAAGGGACATCGTTACCTCCATAGCAGGACGACAACGGTTGGAAAAATACAACAACATGAAAACATGCTAACCATCAGAGATCAGTATACAATCAGCAGGAGAGATGATATCAAACGCCGCCCGCCTTGGAGGCTAGCTGGCTATCAAAGAGGGATGGGCCATAGTCAAACATTTACTAGTAACGACTTCTGCATAAAGACCACCTAGCCATTGTGGACACCCTTTGATGGTCTTCTAGCTTATTCTTTCCATTACAAACCCTGTCAGCATTGACCACCTGTGTACTGCGACCATCTTCCTCAAGTGGTCGTCATAGACAGGATTAACAATGAATGATCTTTATTTGCACGTTCATGCCCACATGGGCTAAATGCAGTACAGTAGTTTCAATATCACATGAAGCGTATTCAGTGTAGTGAATCGCTACATGAAGTATTCTTAAACAGTGAGATAAACAAAACAACTAAATATATGCTATACTATATCTAACAGCATCAAAATATAAGGGTAAGGATAAGCCATAGATGTACATGTTCTCAATCCCCATTGTTAATACCCACAGCTAGCAGTCGTTTACTAGATGATTCAACTTAAAAGAAAATTCTATAAACTTGAGTAAACTGTCTTGTATGTGTTACGTTACATATGGTTGGGAGAGGTTAGTGCCCTTTGACAGGCTTTTTGACGCACGACGTCAGTCACGACAACAACACCTTCTGACGTCTTAACGTTTTAAAACTGTCGATTTCATTCATGGATAGGAAATTATAAAAGCTACAGGTGGCATTGTAACAAACAGGAAGACGTGACAGTCGTTTTGTTGGACAGTCTGCTTGAAGTACGTTCGTTTATTCACTGATAATGATGTGCCTACAGATGTGACGTGGTACTGAGCAAATATGGACAAGTTCGCAAATACAACCCATTGTTACATTATAGTAGGTCAGACTGAAAAGAGCCCAAAATGGGTTGATGAACGACGGTTACACATCATTGCAGTACCGACGACAGCTGCCTGGGGGTGCAAGATGTGATCGTTTCATAACAATCTTTTCACAGATCTTCAGTTATTCTGCTTGCAAATCAACCAACCAACCAACCAACAAACAAACTAACTAACCAAGCAAGCAAGCAAGCAAGCAAGCAAGCAAGCAAGCAACCAACCATCCATCCAACCATCCATCCATCCAACCAACCAACCAACCAACCAACCAACCAACCAACCAACCAACCAACCAACCAACCAATAAACAGACTAACCAGCCAACCAACCAACCAACCAGCCAACCAACCAACCAACCAACCGACCAACCAACCGACCAACCAACCAACCAACCAACCAACCAAATAACTAACCTTCTTGGCAGAAGTAATGAGGAAATATGTTATCTTAAACCCTCGCCTGGCGCCTGGTAAAAAGGTTATCTAACTTTACAAAAGCTATCAAAAAACTACTGTAAACAATGCATGCTGTTTACTACCTTCTAGATGATTCTGTTGTAGTTGAAAGAAAAATGTGCCCTTGAAATACAGAACGACTACTTCCTTTGTAAATTCTTGGTTGGTCTCCAGCCACAGGTCATAGACCTTTGGCATCAACGTTGTTTATGGCCTTTGCTACCGACCTCTGACGTCTGTAAGTTTATTTCTGTGAACATGTGATTAGCAAAGCTACGGGTGTCGAGCCAGAATGATCAGTGAGGCGAAAGAACATGATCAGTTCTATCAGGAACCCAGTGGTCATGTTTGAGTCCGAAGCTAACATCTCCTTGGAAATCAATAACGCCTACTGATTAAATCTTGAAAAACGTTTTATTCTTTCATTTTCGTGTATTTTATTCGAGTTCTTTTCCAATCTGCTTACCTAACAAAAGTCACTGTCCTGTTGGCATTGTTACAGTATTCACTGGCGGGTTTGATAACGTCTCTATGTCAATTTTCGTGAACGCCATCAGCAGAGCAATAATCACAAAAACCACAGGTGGTATAGCCAACCTGGATCTTCATGGTGCAAAAGAATAAGCTGTCCAAAAACGGTGTCCCTACGTTTTTTGTTTCATTTAGAATCTTTATATCTAACGAGTCACGACGACAAGTCCTTTTGATTGTCAATATTGTCATCAGATTGGTGATTATAAGATCTACATGGGGCCTATTCGCCCCCGCCTGGTTGTGATGTACAAGAGTGCAACAGATGCGGGACACCTTTCATTGTGTAAAGTTTGATCTCTACACAAACTTTAAACGACCGAAGAAAATGGGGATATTTGTTCCTCGTCTGGTGTGAAGAAGAAAACTTCTTTCTGTGACAAGCCACTGCTGTGAAAAATACATAAAAGTTGTACAACGTTACCTTTCAGAAGATGCTCTTCTTGGCATTTTTGTTACATTTGACGAACATCCAACGGTATCACCCAGAACCGATAGATGTACATTGAGTGTAAAATTAGGACGCAAACAAGCCTGTCCTAAGTACTGAATATCGCCTGCAAAGAAACAGTCGAACAGGCCTGTTCCTAGTATTGATAATCGCCCACACCACATACAGGCAAACAAGCCGGTTCTAAGCGCTGCATATCACCCGCAGACAGCCCTGTCCTAAGTACTGACTATCGTCAACAAACAGGTAAACAACTTGAGCCTGTCCTTGGTACTGAACGTCACCTACAAACAAACAAACACACCTAGCTGTTCTTAGTGCTGAATATCACCCACGAACAGGCCTGTCCTTCTTACTGAATAGTGTCAACTTACAGACTGAATAAGCCTGTCCTTGGTACTGAATATCACCCACAAACAAACAAACACACCTGTTTTTAGTGCTGAATATCACTCACAAACAGTCCTGTCCTTCGTAATGAATATTGTCAACTTACAGACTGAATAAGCCTGTCCTTGGGACTGAATATCACCCACAAACAGACAAACAAGCCTGTCCTTGGTACTGAATATCTCCCATGTTTATTGTTAAAAATACTTCCATTAGTGAAGTACAAACAATTGAACTTCACCATTCTTCCACTCACCCTGGGATTGACCCCTTTACTCTTTTTGATAAGTGTGGTGGGTTCTTTATCGTGCTAGATGTGTGGCTCTCTTCAAACATGGCCCCTCCAGCTCTACGTCCCATCCGACAGGACGTTCCAACCACAGCTGGGCTAGGCTCCGTTTTAGGCTCCCTTCGTTTTTTTCTGTAGCTACCGTTTTCGTAATGTTTTACTTTTCTTATCTCGGCCCGTAATAAGAAAAAACGTTACTGAGAAAACGGTAGCTAAAGACAACAGCTGGAGGGAGCCTGTAACGGAGGTAGGCATTCATTTCCACCGGAGTCGAATGAGGAAATAGGTGTAAAGTGCATTTCCCTCGGACACAACACTGGGGTCCGCCAGGGACTCGAACAAAGAACCGTTAGATTCTAAGACAACAAACATAACGATAAGACCACCTTCTATCTGAGGACTGTGCAACATCACGTTGCCTGTCACTCAACTCCTGTTACTTGTGATTCCGCGCCGCGTGGCAGAGCTCACGCGCCCACAATACCGGCTCTCCCCGGAACCACCTAGCAATAACACCGCGCGAAAGTCATCTCGCCAAGTAAATTACACTGCCATGATTGACAAAGGTCAATCGCCGTCTAGTTGGACCCGCAACCGTAATATCTTTATTACCCTGCCGCGGACGGCAACATTTGACATGCCCCACTAGGCGGAGTTCCCTGATGGTTAGGCGGTCACACTGCGACACGATCTGTCTTACATATCAATTTCGCGGAGTGAGCCTCGCTGGAGATGCCGTCAATTTTATGACAAATTGTCAAGATGGATGGTCCTGCCCTCTGATTGGCTGACAGATAGATTGCGTTATTGACAGGCGCCAATGATAATCCCATAAGGGATTGATGGATGTATAAGTGGTGCATACAGACAAAGATATTGAAACCAGGTATTAAAGTACTGGACGAAAAACTACATAAACCCCAACTTCATAAACGCACGGATGCGCCACAAAACAATTATAAAGGTATGGTTTACCGACTCGATTTTAAGTATATAAACACGTCAAAACAGTATATGATCATCGTGCAATGTGCGGGCAATGCGCTGAGTTTCTTTCTCGGGACCCTCGTAGTTTTGTGAAGTCCGGACAGTTATTTAGCGGAGTGGTGGAGTAGTTGGTATAGCAAGGGCATTCTTGGCGAAGGTCACTGGAGTGTCCTTTAAAATCACCCAAGTAGTGCTCTTCATCGGCCAGGGGCTTTCCGTGATAGATAGGGCTATACCGCTTTTGCATTAGTTGCATTTGTTCTTGAGTCGAGTCCTCAGATAAAAATTCGCCCATCCCCTCTCAAAGACATTAGCGGGATTTCGCCGTAAATGAAGACAAACTCGCTAATCCACACGAGGAGACAACTCTGCGATAAAAGCGGGCTTTAATGCTGCTTTAAAGGGCGGCACAGAGGGAAGTTGTGAGGAGGCGCTTAGCGAGAAAAAGGACCTATCAAACACTGGTAATTTCGCGGATTCATTTTTATAGCAAGGAAGGGACTAAAGATAGAGTTTCTGCCTTTAAATATTCATATAACAGATGGATCGCTGCGGAAAATCATTGACTTTATTCGTCAGAAATCCTCCTAATGTAACAGCCCGGCCCCCTAATAGCTAATCAACCCGGGAAACCCGTGCGGAGATTTAGCAGAAATTTGTCTCCGCGCGCCGAATTTGTTTTCCAATGACATAAATGGATAATATCGCCCGGGCCGAAATCCTCCCGCCTAAATCTTGGTGGATAGTAATGTAAGAGAATGAGTAGCTTCATGAGGGGAATCACTGCGCCTATAATGAAGATAGATGTTGAGATCACGGAATGGAGTCAACCTAGCGCGTTGATGCGGGCCAAGAGGGCCGGAAGGGTAATAAAACGGGTGATCAAAAATGTCATGAAGACGCCAAACTGCGGACAGCCGCGCGGTCAACCCCCAACTCGTCACCGCGTATAGAATCCGCGGCGGGATACCGAATATTGGCTCGGTGATAGATACTAAGAGAAGATAGACGAACCACGGCTCGGATCGATAAATAGATCGCGGAGTAAACAGCCAAACAAATCCGGGGACTTTTCCTGCGCAGCGTGATGGATGGGTTGAGAAGTTGTGGGTTGTGGGATATGTATAGGTGTGTGGAGATCCGGAGGTAGATAGGTCAACGCGGTGGCCCCGATACCAAGATGGGTAGGTGGGCTCTAGTGAGTGATGAATGGCGGCAACCATGATGGATCGACAAATATTGAGAGGTACATTTAGACATGGAAGTAATAGAGCGGGATCCTAGTCTATTAGGGCCCCAATTGGCTGCGTTGAATGTCGTTTAGAAGACCTAATCCCGTCCGGGGGCGGGGTGACACTCTGAAAGGCTACTTGAAGCAAAGTTTGCTTTCATCTGAAATGGGTTGACGGCTGGACAAAATTGCTGTGGAGACATCAAGGGGAAGGGCGCTGCATGCTTACTTGGCATGAAATGGAGGGAAACGCCGGTCGGCACGGTGGCGGTTCGGCGTGTTGAGTGACTCCGGCCATCAGGGAGTAACCGGGGCGTCTCCGCCGGTCATGGTATCGCCCCAGAAACGGACGCGCCACTTGTTATGAAAGGAGGAAACCTTAGACAAATTCCTCACGCAGCCAAGCTACGGGGATCGAACCCCGGACGTCAAGCATCACACCACGTAACTGCCCGCAGCATTACGGGTTAATAACATGACGTCACTCAGCCAGAAATCGGCTTAAATTAATCGCAATCTGTTGATAAAAACAAGCACGAACAAAACCGTCCTCCACAAACACTCATTTGCTAGCTAACACATGGCCAGGAATCTGCTAAACTCAGCCGCAATCTGTTTTTGAAGAAAATACAAAAACACAGAGAACTTCATGACGTGTTACACCCCATTCTGAACACACACGCCGCATCCCAAGCCTTTGGTAGCGAAGCGAAGCTTTAGCTTAATGCCCATATTGATTGTTTATCCAATGATAACGTACAACTACATGTCAATGTCAGCTTACGAGATTAAACATTATGACTCTCATAGCTCTACCCCTCATTAGACCGGGTTGGAACGATATTAGTCTAAAAGCAATATTAACATATTGCAGATACATAATTTACGTACATAACCATCAGTTATACGGCGAGTTCGCCGTGTACTTAAAGGGAGACATTAATCATAGCCGGTTTAGTAGGTTATAGCTCCAGGGCTGTCATACAAAATGATCGACATAATGTTCGAGGTGAAATTGCTTGATGAGAAAATATAGGACAATTTGGAATAGCGTTTGAGGGACTAAAAACGGAAAATAGAGAAGTTACGTCTCCAGGATTCACGTAAATATGTTCGCAACCCGCAAACACTAATATCTAAGATAAGATACCATTAATATCATAACCACGGAAGATTGTGAAGAGGGGTTATTTCAGAATAAATGGAAGGGAGCTGAAGGGTTCCCGTAACGTTTAACATCCGCAGATGACCCCCCCCCCCTGGTCGTGTAGCTAAGAATCCAATATATATATTGATGTACCAACTGAAAAAGAACACTGTTCATGTATAAACAGCAACAGGAAAGTAAAAAAAGTCAGGGGACAACAACACTGTAGCCAGCTGGGTCATTAAAAAGAATAGACTGCATTTGTTTGGGGATGGTAGAAGAGTGCAATTCAGTACCAAGGACATGGGTTGAAACAATGTAAACTAGAAAGTGTCCTACAGTAGGACTAACATGTTATTTTATAGTCATGGCAATACATATATCAGTGTTGTGTAGTCATTGTTAAACATGTACATGTACTGGGACTAAACAGAACGTGTAACTCAATCATTTAATTTGAATTTACCGAGTGATTCTTTCAGTGTTTGTCATAACCGAATACTTTAAAAATAGTATCACAGTTTGGTCAACAATTTTTTTCGTATTTGTCTATATACCTCTCTGTCAACTTTCTTCAACAGTTTCTTTAATGTTCATTGGTTGCCTCTTAGAAAACTCTTTTTTGTGTTCTCATTCGTCCTCTCTGCCTATGCCAACAACAGTGGAGCGCTTTACAAGTACAAGGTGATGTTGAATATTTCTTCTCTCAGAATCTTGACTTTGTTATCCTCTAGTTGTCACACACGTGCTAAGGGTCAAGATGATCCGTACGATTCAATACGTTTGCCTTCTTTATTGCTCCGTCTATCTTTAAAAACAACATTTGTGGTCCCAAGACGCGGAACCCTTGCCGATTGCAGGTGAACCAGAAACAAAGTACATTATGCGTCCTCACGCAACGTGAGACCGTACAAAGCGTCACTGGCACTTCCTCTTTTGTGCCCTGGTATTCACCGGTGTTTTTTTCTTTACCCAAAAGTATCGGAATGCATTACTATTGGAACCCAACCGCAGGCATGTTATGAATAAAACATACATTTGTACAATTTACAGCAGAAAAAAGATGACATCTTTGTCGAGGCAAAAGGAATTGATGCAAACTTTGATGATAAAATTCCATGTTGCAAGGCGTGCATTTTTCGTAGTCTCTATCAGACTTCTTCGGTTGCCAGAAAAATAGTAGAAATGCGCCAAATGTTCTGAATAATTTGTAAGAGGTTACAAATGTGTGACTACTGGCCATCCGATCCTTTGACAAGTTATTCAGCCAATATCTGGCTAATTTTTTTTCCAGCAACACAGCCGGGCTCTTCGTAGAGGCTACACTTCTGAAAAGAGTTCGGTTCTGGTAGTAATTTTTTTTTCCTCTTACGTACATTGGACTTGCAAATGAGGTGACAAAGAGTTGTACGTCGGCACATGGCGCCCAGATTAACGTCGAATCCGCTCTGATCCAGAGACATGGAAGTAGAATGCAAATGTGACGTGCCGCCTCGTGTGCCGCTATGATAAGACTAACTGCCATGCTTTCACTCCAGATGGACTAAATTTGTCAATCGTTGTAGATAAAGAAGAAAACTTTTCCCTGATAAGACAGTGGCCGTGAGGAAGGCCGGCGGAAACCGTGCGGCAACGCTATAAATCATCAAAGTTCTAAACTGGTTATCAGTTCTCGCTGTTCTAACCCGAGTCGATATACTTCAGTCAGGGTTGCGGACAATCAAGGGTGACCATCTCCCGTCCTGTCTTTACACCGCATAAATCATACCACACCGAAAGTACGTTTAGAGCCTAAAGGGCGACTCCCGATATGCTTCCGCGGACACTGAGTTATCGTGATTAATTGGGGGAACACACCAGGGCTAAAGATGTTCAAAGGCGATTTCAACACGGTAAGCGAGTTAGAATGCAGAAGAAGGCCGTTCATGTTAGCAGGGGAAACCGTCACGTGAAAATACTGTAATATCTATGAGTTATACGCCACATAAAGCGTGCACAGTTTTTGTCATTTGTGCACTCTGGATTGTCTCATCCCCACAGCCGGGTCTAAGGGATTCTGGCGCACGATTCGGACTTGAAAAGGGCGCGCGGTCGCAGTAAATGGCCTGTGTAAATAGTCACTAAATTCTGCCTGACAAGAGAAGGAGACAGAAAGCACTATGTTAGTTTTATTACTACCATAATTCCTTTTCAATGGCGCCTGATTGGTTCGAGTGAAGGTGAGGGACAACATGGTTCTGCCACACAAACAGAAAGATTTATTAGTTAAGTACAAAGCTTGTTGAATCCAGACCACACGTCTTTGCGTCCACAAAAAGTGCCAAATTCTCAAGTTTCTCAAACGTCCAATGTCAGACAAAAGTGGATGTCCCTGTAGCTCAACTGGTAACGGTCTCACTGTTGAGCTCCTGGTTCCGATTAGTTGGTAACTGGGAGACCCCTTTTCAAACCCTGAGAAGGGCATCTTGGTTGGGGCTGCACCCGTCTTTCGGAAGGGACATAAATGGGGTTCCGTGTTCGAGGAGGTGCCTCGAGTGCGTTACAGGGGAGGACTAGCAACGTCACCGTGTGAAAAATATACCTGCTACAGAAACAGCAAGGAAACCTGCTGGCCTACGTGTTATTAGACACTACAAGGTGACCAGCAACAACAATGTCAGACGATGGCGATGGCGTACACCTCAGATAGAACACAGATTTTGCCAAACCGTACGTCCACGCAGTAACTCTGTTATCTCGAAAAAACTAGACGAGACTCTGACCTGAACCTTGTTTCTGCCAAACGTGGCTTAAAGGCGATGTCGACCTATTTACCCTGACTCAGATTCCTTAAGAATGTGATAACCTTTCATGTCACTGATAGATTGTAGCAGAGTTGTATCGTAGTTTGGAATTCGATGTATCTCCGTCGACAGGAATCAAAAATGGGGTAAAAGTTTTCCGTGACGTGAACGCAGGGTGGTATAACACCTATGACGTCTGAATTGGCTTACTCGTGAAGTTAAAGCACTTCAATTTATGATATTATTTACGAAAAGGTCGATTTGAAAAATTGCCTAAATGTTACTAAGTCGAGACATAGAAAATCAAGTGTAGGAATGCCTGGACTCTATCCAGCGCTACGTTTGACAATGCAGAATAGGGGCTGCCTGGAATCATAATCTATTTCAAGATATATGAGGTTCAGGACAGGTTCTCCGGAACTCACATTGCAAAGGACATGCGTAAAAGACATAAAGGTGATTTAGAGCCATAAACGCCTGTGTATTCCAAGGCTACATGCTGCCACGAGGAACCCCAGTTTGGAGAAGTCAGAAAAGCTAACGCTGCCATTTCTTACAGAGATTTGCACTTTCTTAGAAGTAACTGTCATTGTAGTGACGCTGAAGAAGAGTGATGGATGTCACTCGAAAGTCCGGAAATGAATCTCCGAATTCTTATCCAGTTGTAGAGTTTGAATTCTCTTTATATAACTGTATTACAGAGGATGCGAGAGTGGGAAATGTGTTAATATAAAGACAATGGATATATCCCACGCTCGTGCAACACTGAGACGTCTCATACGCTGTCTCTAGGACTGGTCCTCTTATTGAGTCACCATATCTTCCATCCGTCGGCCGCTTTGAATGTGATCATGTTTTGTCATCGCTCATGTAAAAAAATCAAACGTATTTTCTGTTCATCTACTGGGTGGATGTCTTCCTCTTGTCATGATTTTGATGAATTCTAGATAATGTTTCGACGACAAAGATGCGTTATGGCTGTAAATCAGTAAAGCGAGAGGGTAACAATTAGCTTCATTTGGGGACGCTGATAAAGATGATCTCTTTCAGTGCAGTTGAACGGATAGTGAGTTCAGCACCAAGGACGGCATCGCAGTCACCAGCACCATCCACTATCTATATCTGCCATTTTTTCTATCACCTCCAAACAAGTTTGTGTGGCAATCTAGGATTGGTCCGGCTTCTGTCTGAATTATGGACTGCCACCCTCTGCCACTCAAAGCTATTATCAGAACGAGGGGTAAGGTCTTATTGGCATGATCTTGTCATGTTTTTAATTTCATATCGACTTTATCATAATGGCGATGATAAAGTGAATGATACCATCTGGGCCTGTAGTGCGCCCGACACATGACAGCACTCTTGGGCCATATTTCTGCGCACTGTTAAACCAAAAGAGCTAAGAAAGCTTTTTGACCTGCGGTTATAGTTGTGTTAAAACGAGCGTTTAGTCTCTCAAGGCCACAGAGTCAGCTCTACTGGGACATAAAATCATGGAAATAGCGGACGAGTCAGTAAAAGGACAGTTACAAGCATGCTTTGAAGCAGATTTATGAAAACAGATGCCCTGTCATGAGTTACGTTTGCCAGGAACTATCAGGAACCTGTACTAGATCAGAGCGCTGCTACAGAGAAAAACAAGTAATGGTCCAGATGGTAGTTTACCAATAATCCCTTACTGGGATATTCATTCTATCTACCTCTGTTCAGCAAAGGATTCTTGCTATCGTCCTCTACTTTATTGTGTTTTCTTTAAAACTATCCTCATCTGCTCAAGATGTCAACCGACAGTTTTTGTACCCGGATAACTACCTGAGGCACAGGCAGTCATATAGGTCTTGGTGCTCGTATGTGTTTCTATACCGTATATTCAAAACGTGTGGAATATTTGCATTATCTCTAGAATATCATAAGACATTATCGCTTGCTTTTAGGTCTTGGAATTTATTTGATGCCCTTCTCTGCATCCTGTGGTTAAATGTTTTAAACAAGGCCGTACAAGATAGACACAATATATGCCATAACTCTAACGGTGACTTTATATTTTGCAAGTTTAGAACAATCTGCCGAATGAGTAATATCAATTGGAAAATAAAGTAAAGCACTGTCACTAATTCTAGGCCATAAAGCTGCCTGGCACGTGACTGAATGGTTGACTTCGTGCAATTATTTCCACAGATAATCCGTTATGTTGCAACGTTCTTCTAAGAAAAGTGTTATCAAAATATATCAACTCAAAAACATATCTATATTCAAATACATTTTAGTGATATTCTACAATTTGAAGAAACAAAGAGATGAGTTTCTCATGGACATAACACGACAGGTGCAACTGCAAACTTTGATGATCAGAAGATGGAACACTCAAAAAGTATTCGGACTCACTTTAACGATTTTCTTTTTCTTCCAACTGTTCTCAGGAGTTTGCTCTCTTTCCGAACAGAGCGGCAGGCTGGTAGGCGCTTTGTGCCAGTCCATAGGTGTGGGGACGATAATAGCTTGGATAACGTTAGTGACAGGTGCTTTATCAGCGGTGGACTCTCCCAAGCACGGAGAGACAACATCTCGCCTATTTCCCGCCCTACAGGTGAGGCCAGACGTAACTCCCTGCATTATCTCCCGCCATTTCGCGCCCAAGTGATGACCGGAAGTGCGCGGAAGTGGAAACTTACAGCCGCCATTTGTGGGGTAACACGATCAGTCATCTCCGTGGGGCTAAGACACACGCCACCACCTCTGGGCGGCGATCACAAGAGTGGACATTTACGCCAACTTGACGAATTGCGCTCTCTAAACCGGGCAAAAATGAAAGGATAGCGCCGCCAAGACGTGTGGAGGGCTCTCGGGAGGTTTCAAACGTAGAAAGGTGTCCAATTCTGCAGCAACGTAAAATGGCTGGGCTAATGCCGGGAGTCTAGGTCTGAGCACCTTTCGTGCTGAATCGCAAAGAACACTGAAGTATAAAACACATTGTCTCCGTAAAGGTTGTCAATTGAAGTAAACTAGTGTGACAAAATTGTCATCGATTAGCAGTGATAACGTCATGATCAGAGAGTCATAACTAGGTCTTAAACAGTACGTTAAAGTTAGTACCTCTGCCACGGAGTTAGTGTGAAGCCATAGATCGACGACTGGGCATTTATCACGCCTACGTCTTGGGAGGTAACTCGCGTTCCGTACAGCAAGTTTGAGAGGATGAATGCACCTTGACGTGATGGTAGCCTCTACCAGGCTCTAGACGTGGCTGAGAAGAGTAAAAATCAGCCAAATAGAGGAGTTGGCCAGCCGATAGAGACAATTTGCCGACGTTTCCAGACACGTCATGGTAGAGTCAAGCGTGATGGCACTTTGGGATTGTTTTAAAGGCAACCCAAGCAATATTGGGGCACGAAAATCCGATTTTGAAAGTCAATTTTTTCAGTAATTTCTATGCATGATTAGCTGAAAAAAAAACTATCACAATATATAGCGACGTCCATGATGCAAAAATAAGACTTTTTTGTAATGTGAGAACTCACTGAAAATTGTCGACGGGGTTTTTGTAGGCTCACGAAACTAAGGGGATCATCGTATGGCATGTTTTTGACGGTTTTTAAATGCTCAAAGTATGAAGTTATTACACAAATGTGCTAGACGGTGTTAGTAAATGTCGCTACAATAAAGATGTCAGCATTCTTTTTATTTCCATTTTTTTGTCCCTAAAATTGCTTTGGTTGCCTTTAAGAACCAAGATACCTAACTATCTGACACACTTTTCCGTCTATCAATTAGCCTAATAAGACAAAGGATTGCTTAATTAGAGGGGAGAGTACGTTGTTTGATCCCGTTTCTCTCAGTGCCTCCGAGCGGAAAGTGAGTTCAGCACCAAGGACAGGGTATGCCAACTGGTGGCATATGAAGGACCATGAAAGTATGAATAGAACCTCCTTGGAAAGATTTTGTTCAGAATCAACACACTAGAATATGCCAGAAAATCAGCAACAAGATTCTGTGTGTCTTTTCGCTAACGATGATCATGAAAAGAACTTTAGATATGCATTTTAGAGTATTTTACTCAATGTCCTTTGTGAAAGTTTGTAGTGAATTTTGAATATTGTTCAGTTACCAGGGCCAACCCTTTGTAATAGCCTTCCACTAGTTGGGTAGCCCTGGTTGTACTATTTTTCTACAGCCAAATAAATAGATAAATCAGATCAATTATCTACCAATACACTTTGAGCAAAAGGTGAATCATGAAGACACGGCAGAGGTGCAACAATAAAAAAATTCCGTTGCCCAGGTGCCTGTGTTTCAGGCTATCACCTTGTCATGGTCGGCTAGCCTTCACGTCCGCGCTATTGTTAAAAAAAATCGTCGCCTTTAGAAACATTTTTGCGGTGGTCTTATTAAGATTTCGGGAGTGAATCTATCTTTCAATCTGCTATATCTGCTTGGAGACAAGAGAGTGAAGCGACCGCCATCTGGTGCTCTGCTTAATCTCCAAACAGATGTAAGGATCCGGCTCGTTCTCAGTGATTAACGCCCGCGTTTTGTTACATTAGCACTCTTTTCTTCGGAGAAGAGTTATCAAAAACATACAACACTAGAAAATAGTACCACTGTAGCAAAGCAGCCGTAAACCAGCGAGAATGGGCAGAATCCTTACATCTGCTTGGAGATTACGTCCACTAGCGTGGGCGAGTTTTACCGTCATTTTTCTCCATACACGTGCTCTGCTTAATAGTACCACTGTAGCAGACCAGGCATAAAACAGCGAGAACGGGCCGAATCCTTACATCTGCTTGGAGATTACGTCCGCTAGCGTGGGCGAGTTTTTACAGTCATTTTTCTCCATACACGTGCTCTGGCCTGATCCTAAAAGGACTCCGAACCCACCACACACGGCGGAATCGCGCGGATCAATACGCGCCATCGACCCATTGTTTCTAACATTTCATTGTATCTGACGCTGTCCATCGGAGGAATTACCGCGGCACTTCGGATTGATACCCCGTCCGGTCGATCTCTAGTACTAGGCTGTAGGAGGTTGCGATGGGATTTGAGACGATGTACAGTGATGTATATAGGGCATTCGACTTCCTCTGAAGACGGCGGCCTCGCCTAAGCTGTGTCGGAGTACCACATATGTCAATGTAAATAATGAACGGGACTTGGACATGGTTTTCTCCCTTGACCAATACGTATTGCTACTACAGTATACTTCAACTTATTATTACTTCTGTTTTAGTAGCACTTATCTACATGTTGATGATTTTATATCTAAATTCTATGTTTTTTAAAATGTTTATCTTTTGGTCGTATATATCTTAAACCCTAAATGTTAATTTTGACGCATAATAGACAACTTAGCGCAATGTAGTTCGTCGCTGTGTGGCGCTTTTGCACACTTAGCATGACGTCTAATTCAGACTTACATCAGTAAATTGATCATTCGAAGTTGTCGCTTGATTTTTTCACGAATTCCTACAACATAGAGCAATGCCCGCGTACATATGAGTCATCAAGACAATGGCATAACTATCAACTGTTTTCAACAATTAAAGGCCGTCAAATTTCTTGATGTCAATAACAAACCACTGCGATGCGGATTCATAGATAACACACTGTGGTACAATGTAAGTGCAGAGATGCAAGTTGAAATGGTTCAAAGATCACAAAGGTTCGCTACTGTGAAATGAAGGCGTCCCAAACGGCGACACATGATGACGCCGCCGGCGAGCGGTTCGACAGAGGGTCGCTGGGCGGTCGCACGTTACATCCAAGGTGAACGTACGACCAAATCGCACGGGCCATAAAAATGCCTGTCGTACGACCGCGCGCGGGCCGGTTCACACCGAGGTTAAAGCGGACGTACGCCAAAAAGTACGTTTTGGTCGCACGTCGTTATCGCACGTCCACAAATTTTCCCACTGTGAATCGGGTCTATGTAGGGGTCTATATAGAGGCTACCACACAAACGCTGGTAAAGTAAACTCCCTCCGGACGCGAGCAACCCGAGGCACCACCGCCTGAACCAGCCACTCCGAGACGCAATAAACGGGTGCAGGTACTAGGTACGGCATCGATGATACGGTGATACGGTGATATAAATGACATATAATTATCGTTTTGGTATGATAAAACAGGTCTGATAAACATCGAAGTACTTTCTTGAAACCTGTTAGGACCAAGAACCAAACTTACACGCTGTAGGTGTCTCAACTTTTTTTCCTTCTTTTTAAACGGTGCACACTGCACAGACTCTGCGATGTCTCCTGAGTCCTGACGCTCTACTAGAATCGTTGCCGTGCCATCATAGTGTTTCTACAGGTCTCTGATATCAGACCAAGCACATTTCTACATTTTTCGGTTCTTGTGTCAGATATCCCGTTTCTTTCTCTGTTTTTCCGGAACTGTTGAGAACTGGAACGTCAGACCTGACGCTAGAAGTCACCTTACCGCCCACACGGATGCAGGTGAAGTGCCGGATGGAAGCTGGAATGACGTCGTTAGTTAGTGTACACGTGTGGCTTAGGAAAAAAAAGTTTCTGGTTTATCCCGAGCCGAGGCTACCAAAAACCAGCAGACCCGGTTAGCCTTCTTTGTGTCGACAATAGCCTGGGCTCCAGACGGTTTCCAGGGCCTATACAGGCCAAATCCTCGGCTCTATGGCTAACATGCCCCCAAGGAAATTCTACAACAGACCCTTCCGAGTTAGACTCTGAGAAACGATATGTACAATGTATCATAGAGATCGCATCCAGGCTGGTCCACCATCGGCAAGGTACAAAAAAATCATCCGAGTGATGAAATTCAATGCAGAATTCCTGTGCTTCACACTCTGTAACAGATTAAGGCATTTGACAGTTGATGTACGAATGTGTACCTCTTTACTCAGTTCATTGATATACTTTTGCTTGTGCGTACTTGTATGATTACAATATGGTGTTGAAAATATCAGTGTCCTAATGCATTTCAGTTTGGCATTGTTAAACTGTGTTTGCCCTCTGTCGAATTATTTTTAAAAGGGCGGAAAACAGATTCCCTCCCTTCACACTTCACCTTGTCCAATCCTCATCCCTAACTACTGACCATAACCGGAAACAAAACTTTTTTCCCTAGTAGGCAGAGAACAGAAAAGAACGCTCCGGTGAAACACATGTAAGGGGCAACATGGTAGTTTAGAAGTGGTTACAGAGGTCACTTTTCTGTGGTAAAGTTTTTTCCTGAATTACTACCATGTGCAAGTGACACCGACCTATCAACAAACCAACTAACCAGACCGCCACTTGATAAGTGGGCCAAGGAAGCCATAAATCAAAGGATAAGATGTCAGAAAAAAAGATAAGATAAAAATGTGACTATCTTGGCGACGCTGAGATACCATCGGAGGCTGTGTGTATATGCTATCATTCCCTTTCCTTAGGTCAACAGGGCATGAAAGTTCCTCTTTCGTTGTTGTGTATTTTAGGCAAACTTTTTTTTTTCACTTCACAGCGTCCGTTCTTGTCCCTCTCTGGCACAAAGAAGGCCTCTGGAACGCCCGTCTGTCGTCCGATTTATCACTTTCAGTCAGGGACAGACAAGCGCATGTGGCTTTTATTCTGAAGTCATAATTCATGCTCGTGCCGCACTGCCCTGTGCCCTGACATCCTCCACATGCCTACCCAGCCACACCCTGCAGAAATCAAACAATTTCAGGCGTGTCGAGCATAAAGTTTTATAGGTGACGAACATAGATCAACTTTTTCCACGATCTTTTGCCTTTGATGACAAATTGTGACTTGATAACAGTGTGATTTCAGTTATATTTCCCACCGTGTAGCGACCTCGCCTCTCCGAAAAGAAATATAGTCACGGGGACAAAAGACCTTCGGAAAGTAAAGAGTGATGATTTATATGAACTGTCATAGTGAGTTATGGTGACAGCTGTATGATGGGAGGGAGGGAGTGTTCGCTAGTCGTCCTGCACGTAGAACATTCCGATTTTCCCAGGTAGTCGCCACCAGACCCTTCCGTGGGCTGGAAAAATTATACTAGAAATTTGCTATTAAAAAAGGTAGAAAAAATGCCAGGGATCCGGGAGGATATAGCCGACTATACGGTACTTAATCGCTACTGGCAAAATATCATGCCATGCCGGCCAATTTCTACTACAGTCAGACTTGTACAATGCAAGTGACCACCTGCAGCTGATAAATGTGACGATTGTTTGGTGGTCCCTTAAATGATCTTAAATAATTTTTCCTCTTGACACAAAGATTAGGAATGCTGTCTATAGTGACCGCCTGCCCACAAAGACCAGGTTTTATGTGGTAGTTTTGACTGTATTTTGTCCGTCCGTGGTGGATACCAGGTCCGTTCGGGGCACATCGCCGTGTGCCCCGCTGATTGATCTGCATACTCCGCCCTCTCTCTGCCCGAAAATTGTGGACGTATCTCCGCAGTGTATTACAAGAGCGACGTGCCGTGAACCCGCACCAAATAGATTGCCGAACTATTGAGTGTCGCCCGGTAATGTATGGCCAAATAAATTAGCCGCTGACCGTCTACCCGTTTGTCCACACCCATCTCGCCTTGGAGACCCAAAATACCTCTCCCCCCCCCCGCCATCCCTCTCTCCTATCGCGTGTTTGTCCAGCTATTTCTAGCATATTAAAGTCATAAATAACGTTGATTAATGGCCAGTAAGTATGTCGTTAACGGCTATTTTGACTGTAATTGATAATTACGCTTATATATAGAGCGGCGAATAAAAGTTTCGCCGTGGCTGATTAATGACTTGGGAGGACCCTGCCCAAATACATCACCGAGCTCTTCATTCCTCTCGTCCCCTCTCCAACCTTTTACAGCACATCCTCTGATCGACTGCACATCGATAGTAAACAGTATTAACAATTCATAGTTTGCCTGCTTTTATTAGCTGTTACTTGGTAGGGGCTGCTAGCACGTTATCTTTCTTTTCAAAGCTTTTTTGTGTGTGGAAATCTTGGGTAGCGACTCGATGGTGGAAAGATCATTACAAAACGGGCCCGTTACATTCCTAAGGGCAATCAATCAAATGGTAGGTATGTACGCAAAAATGCCGCATGGAGCGAATAAAAAAGTCGGCAAAAATGTCGCGTTCAAACGCTGGAAGTTGACCAAGCCTTTTTTTGCAGTGTACGTCGGTAGTTAGCGATTCGTTTTAGAAAGGGGTGAGGCTGTGGCCTCCTTGTTGTTAGAACAAGTACTTTCCGAGAAGACAATTTTATCTTCCGTACCCGCTGGGTTGATAAAATGAATGTACACAAGTGCAGGCCCGCCACCATCAATATTCCTGTCTTGGCAGGAGGGGTCCGGATTGCTAGGCGAGCCCAGCGCTGTCGAAACGCTACTTATAGTTCGGCAATAAATTGCGTTCCAACGTAATCATCTCTCAGGTCAAACCTTGCGGTCCATTTCAGTTCCCCTTCATTATCTCCGAAAATTATTTTGCTCTTTCGCTCTAGTGGGGACGGGCGCTCTGGAAATTAATTGCCATTTTCCGTGAAATAATGCTGAACTTTACGTGCGCCCTTGTATTTGGCGAGCCGTAACCCGGGGCGTTTTGATCGAGACCTACCAGGGCGAATCACGGAAGGGTTGGCACGCGATAATTCCGAGGACTCGACGCTTTTATTTTGTGTGCACGTTGGTGTTTGTGAACGTGTAGGAAAGTGCAGCTGGTAAAATAGTCCCCTCTATTGAAGTTCGTGTAATAAAGGGGCTAGGCCATTGTTAGAGCCTTCCAGATTGTGCCAATTTACTGTCGATAGAAATAAACGCGCTCTCCGATAACTTGTTGAAGCACAATTCATCAAGGCGTCACTCACCGCCACTAACGTCAGTCTCGCCTGTCAATCACCCCGGGCGGCACTATTCTCACAGAGGGGGTGACAGGGGTTAAAAACCTCTTGTGACACGTTAATAGCCATTGAGAATAATTGAGTCGTCGGCGTCGTCAACGAACAATCGCATATCAGCGAGAAGTAATACTTGTAACCCTTCTTATCTTCAGTTAGGTAAATAGTTACCCTGTCGCCCGCTATGTGGCAACAGTGATGCGAGGCGCCTGGCCGGGCTTGTGTTATGTACATACACCAGCGACAACCAAGGACCTTTGCCTCTGCACCTGTCGTTGTGGGTGGGTTATAAAGTAAAGCCTCCAATTTACACTCGAAACAAATTCTACTCAAACATGTCGCTCAAGTGAATGATTATAACGACACATGCGCCATTCATTGGCTGTCTCCTGTCTCGGTGTCAATGTTACCTCCCAGTCACAACCATAGCGACATTGCGGGGTACATGTTCTATCTGAGGCCCATATCCTTCCTACCATGAAAAATCTGGTGACAGAGACAAATAGAGATGTCAGAATGACGAAAGCCATGTGCGGTCATGGCGAACTCTTGCCCGACAAAGGATCGAGTACAGCCAGGTAAATACCCCTTGAAGTCTGGGGTAATTTACTGTGCCCACCTCTTCAGTCAGTCGGTCCCCATTGAATGTCAAATTAAAGCCTGAAGTGGTTCGAGATCTAAGGCGAAACGCCGGTTTGGGTGGATCAAACGAAAGACTCAAAGTCCTTCCAAACATTGACATTTTGGATAAGAAGACAAAGAGTATTCCTGTCCTTACTACACAAGACTACATACATACTGAACACAATATGACTGAAGTGTACAGTATCTCATTTCAGCATGGCGACGTCAATGTCACAGTTTTGCAACAATACACAATCGGGGACTAGCTTGGGCAAGTATCTGGTATGTCATTTTTGTCAGTTGTTGAGGAACTTTGTCATCGAGTTTGGTGTACATGTACGCCTGTCCTTCTGGGAAACGCCTCTCTGCTTAAGTTGTCAAGCAGTAACCGTAGCCGGAGAGGAAGGCCACACATTCTCTAGTCTCCAACCAGACCCAATAGATTGCAAAGACCGTATCCAACTGGCAGAAGGAGCTTATAGTGCAATCTAAGGCTATGAAAAGTCCTTCTTCCTGTTGGATACGGTCTTTGCCAACCCGTAGGTCTGCTTGGAGACTACACATTCTCCACATAAATCAGATAAACGAGAAAAACAGGCCGACGGTTTCATGATTGGTAAGCTGTAGTTGACAAGAGTTAGCGGCGACAGCGGTGTTGACCTTGGCTTGGAGACCTCCCCACACTGCAGTGGATACCACCGTTGAACGTGTCCATCGTCAGTTCTAGGCACGTCCAAATATTTCTGTGACGGCGGTGCGCCTTGAACATACGGGCTGGACAATAGCGCAACTCAACTACCCGATCTGTCCGTACTTGGTGATTTATCCCGCTCAAAGCCGACTTGAAATGGTAACTGCCAGCTTTGGGCCAAGTCAGAATGTTTCACTCAGCGACTGGGCCGGTAAGAGAGCGCAGACTTCCTGGGCAGGTCGGGGTGCTGACACATCAAAGGGCCCCGCCAGCACCCTGTGTTTGTGGGATCTTATCGCGAGGATTGACAGAGCAAACGTTGCATCCATCAGCGCGGGCCCAGCTGCCTAACCAACACATATATCACTCCTTGAAGGGGAACAGAAAATATTTGCCCCGCGAACAAACTCGGGTCTTACGATACCGGCAGTAGCCAAATATTGTTGGCAGAGAAACCCGGCCTGGAGATAGGACCGCTTCGGGCTACGGGAGTATAGTCTCCACCAGGCCTCTTGGGTTGCTTGAAAATTAGCCAAATACTAGACTAAATCATTTGCCAAAGGAGTTAGCCGACATTTAGGGTTGCCTATCAGTGTAGATATAGTCCTATGGCCTGCTTACATCTCAAGCAAATTATTAGGCCTATTTGGCCAACTTGTACCATTTTCCAGAAACCCACGGAGTCCGGAAGAGACTAGTAGCCTGGATGCCAGACCCACAATCTCTAAAGTATCTATGGTCTGGTCTGCAGGCCTAATAGGCCTATACAGAAATTTTCTCTAGCAGACGCACGATATAGATATTTTAGAGACTTGGGGTTCTGGCATCCAGGCTAGGAGGAGAGAAGAGAGAGAAACAAAGCACTGGGTTAGGCCAGTAGCTTGCCAGCTTTCAGATCTTTCATGGTTGTCTATTTGGTCCCATGAAGTAATGGAATTTCATTTGTCTCATTTCTTTCAACGTATATAAAATACTTCATTTTCAGCCTACCGGCTACATTTTTTTCCAACAGAAAGTGGCCCAGATCCGTATAAGCTTACTAGTTTTTCCACGCCATGTTTCATTTTGACTCAGGTAAACAATGTTACGAAAAGAAACTGACAGACCTAAAAGTTGCGGAAAGCAGTGTCGAGACCAGCCCACAACTCAGTCTACTTTCTTTTAAGAGGGCCTGCATGTGGGGGGGGGGGGATCCCGACAACGCTCTACGCTAAATTCGGAGGGCCGGCTACGTAATACGCTAAAATCAGAAAGCCTACCTACGCTCTACGCTAAATTCAGAAAGCCGTGGTCGCCATCGCTCTACGTAAAATCAAAACGGCCGATTACGCTCTACGTAAAAGGGGCATGCAGGCCCTCTTTTAATACAGACCGGAATGTCCGCCTACATAACTGCTTTAAAACAGAAGGTTCGGGTCGTAAACTAGCAGGCCATACACAGCAGGCCATATATGCAGTAGTATACTGGTCGTATCATACACTAGGCCATACGCAGCAAGTCATATACAGCATGCTAGCCAGGTCGTATACTGTAGGGTACAGCCGCATATACAGCCATCACGACCTGGAGATTTCCCAAGGCTCGGCGGCATTACGTCCAAGGCTACCACGGACGTGTTCCGGTCGTTATGTACTTCGAGGCTATTTTAGAAGCCATAAATGTCGATGTTCTGACCACCGTAAGAGATTGGCGGCCAAGTTTGGCACGGAACATAAGCGTGGGTTAAACTGAGGTACGGTTCAGAATGTTTAGTACGGTGGCCAATAACGTGTAATACATACTGTATCACATAGAGTAGAACAACCACATGAAAAGCCAAACTCCATTATTGGTCCTAGGCTCTACCAGCCTCCGCGGGTCGCTGGGAAAATAGTAGAAATTGGCCCAAATAGAGTCAATTGTATGAAGGGAGTCGGCTACGGAGATGTGGTCAAATATTGCGCCTGCGAATGTTACTCTCCAAGGCCAAAGTCCCCCCGCAAATGTTCTCCCTATACTATAGCCGGCGCGGTTTAAATAGTCTGGTAGAGACTACATTGGTCCTACGAGAGCGTTGTCAGTGCCCTACCTCCTAGCTACCCTACCCATGCCTTCGTGCCACCCCCCTCCCCAATAACATGTGACCAGTGTAGTGCCAATGTCACGCAAGTAAAAGTTATTGCACAACGATTGTAACAGGTACAACGTAAGGCAAAATACTACTGGCTACTTATATCAATCTAGTATAAACTACAGAAACTTTCTAGGCTAGACAATGTTGTAGTACAAACTACAGGAAGGGTCTAGGCTATACAATGTCGCCAATGGTATATGATATCAACAATAGGTACAATAGAATAGGGAGTCGTATATGTCAATTATCCAATTGCATGATGCATGAAGAAAGTACCTTTCCTGCAATGTTCTGTCTAAAAAACACAATTTACCAGCAATTGGAACGCCTGTATAAGGGCGCTAATAACGCGAATGCCCGGCTAGTGACCCTTAAATGCCCTTAATTCTGATGAACAACAGCACTGACTAAAACAACAACCGAAAAGTACTTCTTTGCTCATTAAGCAGCGGATGATACATGAAAACATATAGAAACGTCTCCATGGCACTAGTGTCAACTTCAATGTGTGTTTTCATCTGGTATGGGTGCCATAGTAGGTCATTTGTATCGAACCACTAACCTAAAAGCATGACAACTCCGTACGAGTATTAGACCAGGCACTTTGTCAGTGGTGCCGACCATTGCCGCCCAAAAGTAGGCAGCTTTACCTGGATCAAGTCCTTGGCTGGAAGTCTGCTAATGATGGTGTAAGGGTGATCCCACCTTGAGCCGTGTAGAGCTCCGAGCGTACGTAATACCAGACAGCCCCCCTCCCCACACCGACACCTGGTGTACTCTGACTAGTCTGAGATGCACACGCGCGACGGATATGTCGTGGATAGTTGTATATTCAAGCAGATGTGTGTGACTTGGACTGGTATGTCTGCGCATTTTCGCGTGTTTTGCACGTCTTTAGTTATTTTACGTCTCCTCATCACACGATGATAAAACGAGCTAAGAAAAACAAGCATCTCCTTGGTCCGATGATGTATGTGTGCGTACAGATACAGACAACAGCAAGGCAAACTGAGATGGCAGACTTCACTCACTTACCCATACTGCTTTGCGACCCTCTTAATTCCACCAGTTCCGTAGCTCTAGTCCACTGCAGGAGGGGGGGGGGGGTATAACGTTACACATACACGCGAACAAGGGGGTGATGTAAAAGAGTGAAGACTCCCAGGGGACTTCATTCAACTGATCTAGACTACGTTGTAGACGTTGGCGAATGGGGAGTTTCTTGCCAAAAGATCGTTTCTGGATGGCCCTGATCCTTGATATTGTGCTTATTTTCGAAACTCAGTAGGTTTACTGCCATTCACCCTATCTTTTATCAAGTTGACGAAGACTGGAATTGGCTGTTATCGTAGTAAACTATCTATCTTCTTTTGCTTTTCCCCTGGAATATCTCTTGGTAGGTGAGAGTTGTAATACTGTAAATGCAGAAATGTTCGCGGTGGTTTTATGTTCGCGGTTTTCGCGGTGAACTTTCAGCGCGAACTTAAAACCACCGCGAAACTTTTTGCCGACCTATGACTGTAGCGCTACTATTATTTCAAACGCGAACTTAAAATCACCGCGAACACTCCATTTTCTCCCTACAGTGAAATAAAAACCACGCAAACTTAAATGCATTTACGGTATCACATGTGACGCGTCACTTCAGAACACGTGCCTGGTGCGAGCGTCTTTCCGTGAAGTACTAGTTCAAGTGCGTTTGCCGGGAGTTCCTTTCCGCTTTCGTGTTCGTGTATAGCTCTTGAAGTTCTAATTGTTATGTGCTTGTCTGCTTGTGTGGCAGTAGCATTGTCAGGAACACAAAAAAATAAAATAATTGCTCGCATGGCGTCACGAAACACGGAAGGGAAGAAGTCAAGAGCCTCTCGTTAAGTCATCTTAAGTTATATCTAGGTTATATGACGTCTTTCAGTTGTGAACACAAAATCAAAGCATTGTCGCGTGTAGTTTGTAATCTCTCCTACCAGACTCCACGGGTTTCTTGAAAAATAGTAAAAATTATAACTTTTTGGCCAACTCATGCCCAAGGGCTAATTGTTAGGGGGCAGATACAATAGCGTACAAAAATGTACAAAAATGTACAAAGTGTACAAAAATGTACAAAAATGTACAAAAATATACAGTCTATCGATAGAAAATATTACAAATTGGCCAAATAGACTGAATTAGATGTAGGGGGGACTTCGCTGATTTGTTTGCTTGGACTTACAATTTGCAATTTTTTCAGCAACCCCTGGAATCTGACGTAGTTTGTGAAGATTCTAGAAGGTAAGACCAGGTAAGGAGCAAGAATGTCTCTTAATGATTAGCGCGTGTGGTCCTTGTGTCGACCTTTTTGGATGATAAAGGAAAATGCCAAAAAAAGACTGAATTAAGTCGAAACCGGTCGAATTCCATCTCAGCGCTGTCATTTCCCGGAACTACGAATAGAGTACTCTAAAGGAAAATGCCAAAGTTTGAGGTGGATTAGTTTGGTTTGCAAATGAAAAATTAGTTTTTTTCCTGCCGATGATCAATGTTCTGACATTTTATGTTAGCTAACTTGTTCCCAGTGTTCTGTTAGATCAGAAAAATAATTCACGTAACAATGATTGGATGGTAGCATCAAAATCACAGAACAACAGCTATGAGTAGAATGTTTTTTGTGTGACAGTCGCTTGTGTGACGCTTTCCTACTCTCCAAGCAGAGGTTGGTGGGGAAGATTGTGACATTTTTATCATATGATTGGAGAGTAGCTTACGTTAGTGGGAAGAGCGGACAAAAAACGGAGCATATGATAAAAAGGTCACAATCTTCTCCACCAACCTCTGCTTGGAGAGTAACGCTTTCCATCAACAAACCTCCTTGATCAATACGCCTACCATATCGACAACTGATCTTACCTCCTCTCTCATGACTTCAATGAAAAAGCAGTCCACAGAAAAAAAACAGCACAGTGCAACTTTACTACAGTGTGCTGCAAAGTAAATGTACCACATTACATTTGTCATCCACAAGTGTTTAAGTGACGCAAAAAAAACCTTGAAAATGTGGTCTCTTCTTCGTCATTGCGCCTTGTTGATGGTTATAATGACACAGTATAACGAGGTCTTCATAATCAGCGTGACGTTCGTCTGCGAACAAAACAGGAAGACACGCGATGTTTTGACGCATGACGTGGTCAAGACAACCATGGACTACATCATTAGGAGACTCTTAAAAACCTGATGCAAAAGTAAGAAAAAAAAGTCTAAACAAGAGTTCGGAGACCTCACACCTTTGGAGCCTTTGTAAGATTTATTGTTTTCTCTTGTCGCAGTAAGGATGCAAATAAGGCTATAGATAACCAAGGAGGTTTGATTAAACCTCCTTGAGATAACATACTACTATGATACTAGTAATCTATTCCGAATAATGATCTTCTTTCCCTAAATTACATATATTTTATGTATGAAAGTCCTTTTGTTTGGCAGAATAACTTATTTACATTTCATCATAAATTATGCAAATGCAATGTACATTTACATAATGTATTCATAATGATGCACATACACCTTTAACTAACTTACACATGTCACAAGTACGTAATTTCCGCCATTTGCCACAAAGACATATGGCACTTTCGCATCAATCATGCAAATTAGGCCCTTATTTACAAAATTGATATTTGTAGATGTTCCACCTGCCTTAAATTACATATTGTCACATGTGATAAAGTCCTCTTACGAAAAACGATTTTTACACGGACTTACTTGGGTATCATCCTAGTCAGACACGGACACCAGACGACAACGTTTGGTACATACCTCAGGTACCGAACCGTCCACTGTACCACCACAAGAGGTCACGATCATGAGCAGTCCACGTGGCTATCAGCGCTAAGCTATTACAAGTATTCGTGGTGGCAGGAGTCAAAAGCCTGGTCGTCGTGTCTTCATAACCGCACGTGGGGAACCGTTGAACGTTGTGTCTTTTCTGACTTGCCTCAGATCTCAGGTCCTCTCGTACCTACTACAGCTATCGACCGCTGCACTTCTAGGGGACATATATATAAGACCCTACAATACATAAGAACCTACAATAAATGTCATTGTTCTTTCAAACTTGGCCTGTCCCTTTCCGGCCTTTGCCGCCTGGTGGTATCCGCAATAGTCCTCTTTTGACTGTTGGTTTACAGGGCTTGAAATACTTTTTTGGGGGTTACTTGCAAAATTGCAAGTTGGCAAAAATGTTACTTTCAATTTGAAAAATTAACTTCAATATCATACTTGGTTTTTACGTGTAACTGCTTTTGTTGTACATACAAAATGGACATACTCAGCTTGACATAGAATGTTTATAGCATTATTTGAAGACTAAACATCTAAATACAGATTAACTTATGTATCCTTTATTGTTTAGTAGTCAGAGACTAATTTCTCCTCTAGTAACAGTCACTTTGTCAGTATTTTGCGCGGGGCAACTATGCAACCGGGTATGTGCTTACACGATCCACTAGCATTACCAACTTGCAAAATTTCAAGTTCATATTATTTTTACTTGCAAATCTTGAAAATCGCTTGCAAATTGCATTTCGAGCCCTGATTTAATATGAGACCGTTTGGGTCACTATTCTGTGACGCTTTAGATCTAGGTTTAAAAGTCACGATTATGGTGAATGAAATTGTTTCACGGGGACTTTTTGAACGAGGGAAACAAAAACGGTTGTTAGGCGAATTCATCGTGCAAAGTTCTGCAAATAGTTTTTGCAAGCTTTATATAAAACCGCCAATTCACTTGCATGTCTTTTCCTCACTTGTCTTGCAACCTAGGTGAATTATGATATAATTCTTTAACTGCACAATCTCCAAGCAAATGTAAGGATCCGGCTAATTCTCCTTGTTGTTTTTGCAACATTTGATCCCCTTCTCTTGTATGTATTCTACTCAGTATGAATGTAGCCTCTACCAGGCTCCACAGGTTGCTGGAAACATAGTAGAAATTTGCCAGATAGACAGATAACATGCCAGAGGAGTTAGCTGGCCAGGGATCAAGTACTCCTCTGGCATGTTGTCTGTCTATTTGGCAAATCTCTACTATCTTCCCAGGCGACTGTGGAGCCTAGTAGAGGCTACATTTGTACCGAGTAGAATACATACAAGAGAAGGGGATCAAATGCTAACGGTCATGTATTGTTTTGTTTTCAAGCCTGATCGTAACCCATGGTTACATGGAAGGGTAAAAATGACCAAAATGACCTGAGTGCACACGCCTGGTAGAATACTAGAATTAATAATAGTGAAAAAGTTGGGAAAATTCCGGTTTAGCCTTACTGCGCCTGATATACCGCCTATGATTAACCGGTCTGTGACTCAGACCCTGCCTGTTTGGCTCTCTCTATTCCTCCCATTATACCGCCTAAATACACATGTCAACCTGGGGTCAGCTAATTCCTTCTCCTGCTAAATAATGGTTCTGTCACAATCACAAGGCTGTCTGCCTCCCCTCCCCTTTTATTCCCACCTTTCCAGTTGAATTGCAGAGTATATACCAATCGGCCTTCCAAGTATGTCCTCCTTCTTTTGATGTTTCTTGTTTACGCCGACCCAAACTTGCGTGTCATGTTTGTACTAACGAGGCTTTCTCACGGAGAGAGGAGCGTATCTGATCTCAAAAACGGGACTACAGAAAGCTCTGATATCACATACACACCTTTTAGTAGAATGTAGGTGTGAGAGAATTACAGGAAAGAGCATGCGCGGCCATGAAAATCGAGCCCAGACGGCTTCCGGCGGTGTCTCTTTACCTCACCTGTCAATCAACGGAGAACAAAGGAAGTTGACATAAAGCGCAAGGACGCAAGTGATTAATGGACCATTCTGTCTGTCAATCAAACTGTCAAATGTCAGTCATCACCGGCTGGGAGCCCACAAAGTGAGGAAAACAACGCTCGGACGTACGGTGACGTAACGTCCTCAGCGTCGACGGCGTCAAGTCTGAAGAAATGACGACGTCGAAAATGAGCACCCCTGTCAAGCATAGGTTAACATGGCGGGTAAATTCGCCAGCTGCGTAGCTTTAGGCTACGCCGGAGAACTTCAATGACTTCAAAGTTTATTATGACCAAATTTTGGAGTGTCTGGAATAAAGTAGGTGTTTGTTCTGGTCTGTTGTGGCCTCACAGCCCAGTGATTTCTCCCTGTCAACTTGTCTAAGCCGAGAGTGATTGACAGTACGCTACGGTGTATTGATTCACCTTTATTCCGGTACAACAGCTCTCAATGTCCTATTATTGAAAACGTCTAAATATAGGGGAGCATAATGGGCGGAGATAATTCCAGTTGACAGTTGTGTGGCCGAGTTGAAACCCCCTCTCGCTGTCATTAAAGATCAAAGGAATCGCGCCGCCTATTATGCTAGGCCGCAAAGTTACACACACACGGCGACCTCAAGGCGCACCTGAGAGGGCCCGGCTTTATTGTATTACTGTCCACGCCTGGTTGGCAGGACACGCCATTCTCGTCTGTCGGAAGGATAAACAAGATCAATCCGCGGCATTCGACGGTAGATTTAGCGCAAGGACCGCTTCCTTTGTCGGGCCCTGCCCGCCGCCGACAGACACTAGCGTACCGTGAACGTGTGGAAATATCTGTTTTCTTGGGTTTCCTGGGTGCCAACGCCCTGACTCAAACCTGTCGGTGTGCGGAGCCTGGTTTTCCTCCAAAAGACCCTTCGTTTTAGCCGTAATGACGCCATATCTCACACCACGCGATAAACCAGTCAAATGTCCGCCTGAAGTTAGATTGCAGCCTGAATAATCAAAGGGAAGGGTTATTTGTCAAAACTGGTCAATTTTCAAAGTCCGCCCTTCCCCCCCGCAGGTACATTCTCCGCCTCGAGCCGGGATTGATGGGTCGTGCCCGCCTTTTTGGGGCGTTTTACGGCAATTCTGTCCACAACATAACTTAATAAGTTGACATGGAATGCCTCGCCCCAACATAAACTCTCTCTTCTGCCACCAAATCTCTTCCGTGCACATTTCTGTCCTCCACATCCCAAGACGATGGCCATGAATCGGAGGACTGAGAGGAGTTGAATTTTGAAGGTGATTTGTGGTTACTCGTGGAGGGATGCAGCACGGAGACACGGGACAGAAATGGCTCGGAGGGACAGCCATAGAGGCCCGCCTGCCTCGCAAACTGTCACCTCTCATAAGTGCATGCAAGCTCTGTGCAGTCAGTAGTCTCCTCCGCTACTGAGATTAAACGATCCCGATTATTCGCCCCTGGCCTTTTCTTTTATGTCATTGCACCCCATTACTTCGGCAATTATTCTTACTAGTGTAGTGAGCAAATGCTTGCTTTCAGAAGTATAATCACAGGACCCCGCCGCCGAAAGGTCGATGTGCATGTTTAAACCTATCACAGCTACAGCCTTGGAGAGAGGAGAAAATCATTTATTTCAAAGGCAACATGTTGCCAAAGGTTTTAACCAAAATGAAGCGTCTGTGATCAGAAATTTGGGGTTTGACTACCCTTCAAAGACAGGCGGTCGCTCTCTGAGGGACGCTTGGATGTTAGGCGCCCTGGGCTGGCTGGCGTGGCGAGCGACAAAAAAAGTCTTCATTAAAAAGCTTTGATCTATCACTGGAGGGTAAATCTACTCTGTAATATTATTTTTCTCTCGCCGTAAGACCAGGGGACGCCGTTTCCGCCCATGTGTCCGTCCGGTCCGCTTTTCTATCCGACTTGTCGCCTGGCCAAGTCTGGAGAAGTCACGGGTAACGCAAAGTGAGAGGCGCACCAGGGCAGGTTGTCCGACGGTAGAGTTCCAATACTTCAAAGTGCAGAGCGCGTAATCCCCCTGGTAGGTAGCTGTCACATGCTCTCAGACCCGTTAAGACCATGAAAAACTATCTAGTCATGGTCGCCTGTCACTCTTTGTCACCGGTCGTGACCGACAATGGGCAGATGGGCACGGGGAATGTGCGGCGGCGCTTTGTCAGGGCAAGCGTGAGCGACTTACCAATTTCCACGGGCGACAGGGCTATCAACGGCGGTAAGCATGAAGATGGCGAGATATATGCATTCCCCCTGTGCAGTTTGTACACCACGTCAGTTCTCGGTTCGTCCCAGACGTAACAAAGGGGAAGATCAAAAGGCAGCGGCGGTAGCACGGACGCCGCAGTCGGGGCGGAGGGCGTCCTGTGCGTCGGCGGGTCTCGGAGAGACGCCGGCCCCCGCTGCAACACGCCAGGTCCCAGTGGGAGCGAGGAAAGAGAGGGAAAGTGGGGCTGAACTATCCGTGAACTCGAATACACATTAAACCGGAGAAAAGATGGCGGATTATTATTAATCCTCCGCTGTACAGGGAGTATTTTTGCCGGAGGGACGACCCGGCCCTGGGAGAAAATTGGCTAGTGGCCCTCAAGTGACAGACAAGGCTAACATGATTAACGACATCAGGCGTCATGCGAGTCGCAACAATGCCTGTCATACTCCGGTGCCATTATGACCTGTACGTTTGAACTTTAGTGCCCTTGTTGGCGACAGCCTCGAAGGTATAACCGAGTTAAAACACTACAGTACATCTCAGCAGTATTACTAGTACACACCGCCCTATTCGAACATCTGCGATGGGCGGTCTGTCGATCAGGCAGATTGTCGCCCGGGCTGCCAACGACAAAAGACAGCCATATAAATGATTAAGAGTGAGCGCCTTTTGGGTTGCAGGCCGGCCTCATTAATCATCGCGTGGCCATAAATTTCCCCTGAAACATGTCAGCCCTGCCCTTTCTTACTCATCTGTTTCTGTCACTCCGTCCCCGGGCCGTCCTAGTTAACAGAACCGACGATATTTTGTGACGGAAACTGAGGCTATTTCCTCTCACACTAACAAGCGTGACCTTAACAGTTGACAGCTTACTTCAAGAACACAGCCACAAACCAGTTCAGATTCAGCGAAATATTTAATGCGATCAACCGCAATGATGCACACTGCTCTCCACATAATACATAATCCACTACCCAACCAGTAGCATGTTTTCTCAAGCATCTCTTTCCAAGCTCTTTAAAACAGTACAAAAATACAAACGCCTTCATAGCATGACTCTAGATTCACAAGTGCGTTCGAATCAACCTTTTAAATACACAACTCACAAAGAAACACAAAGCTATAGAGACAGCAAACGCAATTCTAGCAACAAATATTTACAAGTTGAGATGAAAAGGTATCAGTGTACAAGATCTGGTTGTAAAAACTGTACTTGTGAACAAAGTGCAACTTAACAAGTAGCGCATAAAGACTAAAACATGTTTATCTTGACAGGGCTTGGTTCAACAAAGAAAGCAGTTCTGTGTTCTATCACAGCTTTGAGTCTTGAAGCAAATAAAGCATTTTTATCTCTTTTAAATCACTGTACAGAAACTTTATACATCAATATACTCTACTTATCAATGTCTTTCATAATTCATATAGTTCATATGTACGTCTCTGGTCGCTGTTGGTCAAGGATATCCAACTGTGGGGGCACCGAGTCTTGCCGCGTAGAGCCCGTAGGGTGAGTAGAACGCGCCGGGTGTGGGTGCGTGCAGTTGGAGGGAAGGCATGGCAAGCGATGGCGGGGCCCCTGTCGGCATGGGCGGCTTGTAAGGGTGATACCTGTAACTGTGAAGTCCGTTTACAGGTGATGTGGGGTACCCCGGGCGAAGTAGTCCTGCCGCGCTGGCGGCCGAGGGGTAGTGAAAATGGCATCCGTTCAGGGCGGAACTAGTGAGGGAGGGGATGGACAGGGAACCGGCCTGGGACCCCGACATGGTGTGCGTTCTCAAATGTTGCAAGAGTTCCTCCGAGGTGGCAAAGCGCTTCCCGCAGCTGCTGGTCCCCGAGACCCAGTTGCAGACGTGGGGTAGCATGGTGCTGTAGGGAGAGTACATGGGCGTCCCGAGACCACCTGCCATGCTAGTTGCCGCGGAGTATAGTCCTGGGTGCCCGAGGGGTAGGTATGGGAAGGGAGAGGGGTAGGGAGTGTCGTGGGTACACTGTTTGCACCCGGCGGCGGCCGCCAGCTGTGCACCCTGACAGTTCGTACAGTAGGGGTCCCTACAGATTGGCATGAGAGCTGTCGCGCCCGTGGACGTTTTCACATAGGCGTAAGGGTTGGGAGCGGTGCCCCCCGCCAGCGGACTGGCGTCCAGCTTCCCCGCGGCCATGCTGGGCGGCAAGGTGCTCGGTAGCTGCGCTGTCATGGCTCCCTTGGACGGGTCGAGGAGAGACGATCCCGAACCACAAGCGCACCCGGCTCCGCAGGAAAGCGCGCCCGGTAGGTGGCATGGGTGGGGTGCGATCGACGAATGTCCCGGTTTGGGCGAGCCTGGCGACAGATGACTGGGCTGGACACTCAGGCTACTCTTCTCGGTCGAGTTGCCACCCGAGCTGGTCTCGTGGTGGTTCACCTCCACGAACATGCCCCCACAACTCACGTTGATACGGCTGTGGCTCACGCCGAGTGTCGACGTTGAACTTGACGTAACCGTGGACGTTGAAGTGTTCTCTGCCTTCCTCTCCGACTCGTGTTCGGACCCGGCCGGTGTTTTGTCTCCAGCCGTGCTTCCTGCTGTGCTGTTAGGGGTATGGAAGCCCGACTTGCTGGATGACTCTCCCTCGGTCTTTTCCTCCTTCTTGTACGGTTTGAAAGAGGATTTATCCCCGTCCACGACGGAAGATTTCGACGGTGAAGAGGATGAAGTACGCTGGTCCTTCTCGATAGAAGACGACGCTTGTTTGGACGGGAGCTCAGTATCTTTGCCAATACTGCTGCATGTTTGGGCGAGGAGAGCGAGGGGGCTCTTCTTAGCGTCCAACTGTGAGAGAAACACAAGACGAGAGAGTCAGAATCTATCACCAGTACCATCAGCTACATACATCACAGCTCATCAAGGAACCTTTATTACCAAGAAATGAGAAATGCCGTAGACTACACAAAATGACGAATGTTTGTGTAACCCGCTCATCAATTCGGTCATAAATTAAACCCGGGTTACAACCCACACTGGTCGTGCTGTTCGGTTCTGTATAATTCTCGGTATCCACACATGCAGAATCGGATATACATCCGCGTTTTCAGTTTGTCAGGAAATGGGAAATCTTCGTAAGAATGGAGGAAATCGTGGCTAGAATAAAATTCACCTATATAAACATTGTGTGTGCGTGAAAGGGGAAACATAGGGCGGAAATGTGACTCATTCCAACAGATGTGCTGGTCATTCTCTACACGAAGCATGGGTTGCGTGGGAAATGCATGCATAGTTAGGCCCCCAGTTTCGCTTGGACAGAATTTAGTAGAACATCAGACGGATAACTGTAAATATATACGTCTAAGGACCGGTAGGGGAGGATTTCAAGTCTGTCAAGAATAAGCACTGATCAGATACACATCAATCAGATAACGCTAGGTTTCACGAAGCCAGACAAAAAAACACTTTACGAATCCCTCTATAGATCCAATGTGCGTACGAGGCGGGGAATGTGATCGGGGCACGGGTACCGGGCCCGGGACGTGCCGTGAGCGGAAGACGGACACGCACTGTCCCAAATGTGTACGCTCCCAGCGCCCGGTAATTAATCACGGGGAATCGAGGACGGGGTGAGACCGTAGCGTATCGACCTACCGTAGTCGGCTGGAGCGGCTGCAAGTACTCCGTGCGAAGCATATGCTGGCTGCGGGCACTCAACATCCTGATAATACGGATGGGAAGTCGCTTGGCTTGCCTCTCGGGGTCTGTCGGCGGTCTCTCGAAGTGAATCTGCGGTGGTTGATCAGGAGAAACGCTGTTCATGACCTAACACCATCGGCCCTTCGTCAAGAATGCGCTGCTCGGGTCCAACGTTCTGTGAAGCATGCCGCCCTGCTAGACAACACACAAAAACACGAATTTGCCGACAACACTTCAGTCAAACAGTGAATTACCCAAAGATTAAACGACTTTGCCGCCTTCCAATCAAATCGCTCAATGGCCTGCAAAAGTAGCTCTGATTGGTTGGTGGTCAGATCCTGACGTCACAAGTCAGGGATGGGGCTAATCAGGGAAATATGAGCCGGCCCCATGTGACCGTGATTGACGAATCAGATCTTGACATTTTAATCACCTGGCATGTCGCCATCCGTCGATATCCAGACCCCCATCAATCAATCTCCTGTCAAGGCTGTCAATCCTGGCTGATTCATGTCACCTTTTGTTGTTGATTACATGGTCCGGTGTGATTTGAAAAAAAGAAAGGCTTTGAAAAGCGTCATTGAATTGGTGATATAAATCGTTGGAAATAAACCCGTTTGGCGGCGAACAAAGAACGCCGAAACACTGTAAGTAGGCGGCAATTTGTGCCCCTTTCATCATCGCTTCGGCCCTCGACAAACACGTTTCCAAAGGTTAAAAATGTTTTGTGTGAAAAAAGGCATGTCGTCTGGCCACTGGTGGTATTGTATGAATAGTCGGCAAACTACAAACGGTTGACATATTATTGAGATCTTTATCTCTTATCAATCAATCAATCTTCCACAAGTAGGGGTGTTTAAAAACAGATTGAGATTGACGTGTTGAAAGCCTTGACAAGTTCATGTTGACAGATCGGACAAATGGGCGGCGACTTCAAAGGGGACCCCGTAAAGATGGATATCAACGACTATAAACGCCGCATGCCTTGTTATCTTTCTGATTCCTAGCGCTGATAAGAGTTGAAATATAAACTTTATATTTTCGGGGCGCCTCGTTTCGGCTGTCGAGGAGGTTTTGGTGGAAAAGCTGGTTGTTTTTGACAGCGGTACGGATCAGGGGTATTAGTTTCAGCTGGAGAGCCCACCTCGAGGGGTTTTGTTGCTTGTTCGCGTTTTTGTTTGACAAGAAAAATTGTCCAAAAATTACAGATAATCAATTCTTTACATTGTTTCCGGCCCTTGCCGGGGCCCACACATGGGTGGGTATCAGAAGGTCAGTAGTCACCGCGAGCAGGACTGACAGCTCCCGGAGAGTAGCGAACAATGGCCCAGTGTGCAAGCAAAAGCTCACCCGGGTGCGAGGGGGAGGGCGCCCGGCCACCACCAGCGGTGCTGCGCCGCCCTTCTCCCCAAGAATCCTAGACAGCCGCCTCGGGACGCCACTGGAGACCCTCTGATACCCGACAGGCAAGCGGACACACGCTAAAGAGGTGCAGACCCGCAGAAATAGAAAACAGTATGCAATTTCCGAACTCTTTTAGCACTAAACGGGCCGGTCGGCGAGGATTGACGCAGCCGGGACGCGGAGTTTGTCGGCTGTGTTTGTGTTGCGTGACCGCCGAACCGGGCCCAAAACCTCGGCGCGGGTGCAGGCGCAAGGGCCCGCATGGAACACAAACCTTTCAGCGCTTTGCTTTGAACACAACCCCATTAACACCACTAGTGCTCTTTTACACGGTAGGTTGATGAATGGGCACGACTCCCCGAAGCCAAAGCGAACAAAACGAACAGTTGTGATTAAAATTTCTGGCTGTTACAGGGTGCACATTATCCTAACAGTCTGTGTGGACGGTGTGAAAAATAACAATTACGTTCTGTCTGTGAAATATTGCAGTTCGACGGGAAATTGTTTTGTTGCCCCGCCGAAAGAGACAGCTTACGTCCTCGACTTGTTTGAAGTCGCCGCTCCTTAGGCGCTCAATTAAAAGCCTATCAGTTTTAAAGTAAATCAACGCCTATCAAAAGTGTCAGATCAAACAAAATGATTATTATCATAGACCGCCCACCCTATTTATCACTCTCCATCATTCAGTAATCCGACTGACACGTTTATATTTGGAACAATAACAGCCCGGACGACAAAGGACGCGCACGGGGTAACCAGAATCACACCAAATGTGTGAATGGTAGCAAGTTAGGGCTTCAGGAAGACTCAGAGCGCGGCGGGCAAGTTTGCTGAACCTATTCAAGGCGGCTTTTTGGCCTCTGTAGTAACAACTTACGACAGGCAGGCTGGCCCTGAGGGCATTGGCGGGTACATGTGGTTTTCATAAAGGCTGCTCCGGGCCTGTCAGGCCAGTCAGATACGCACGATTACCGGTGCCTCCGCACAAAGATCTTGCTCTTTAATCATACGCCCTGTGACGGGTGCCAATTTCTGGACAGCCATGCATGGCTAAACTATCGCGGGCGCTTGCCATCTCCCAACCCACGATGATATATGGTGCCCTTTTTACACCGGACGTGCGTGAGAAGCCATTTGAAAACGCGTTCCCCGGGCGGGCAGAAGAACTCGCAGTAGGCGAGGGGGAAAAGGGACCGAGCCGCCGAAAGTCCTCTCCTTTTAAGGCCAGCCCTATATTTAGCCAAGAACGTGTGTTTCCTTAAAGTTTACGGTCTCCGAAACACGCAAACACAGAAGAGGACAACACGTTGATTGAAAGGCACTGAGTGAGCGCTAGAAACCCGCAACAAGACAGTAACACACACCGGAGCGACGACGGCTCCGGAACGACAGGCCCTCGACAGGCCACATTTGGTCTTGACAGACCGCGCTATTGTGACGCCAGTTGTTCACACACCAAACACTTCATTCCTCCCCTTCCTCGAAAGAAACATCTGCGAAGAACTGTTGAACCATAAGCAACTGTCAAAAACCTAGTCGAGTCATAACAAACTGTTTGACCAGAAGCCGTTGTTCTCCCCACAACGCCCGAATGACCTGTCCATGCAGCAAACAAAGGGGGAGGGCAAGGCGCCTTATCGTTTGCACCGAATGGGCGGGAAACCTCCCTCAGAGAGGTTGGCAACTTCGCCGTCTGGATTAACCACTCTCCTTTATCGGCGGTTTTGCTTCTACAAACTTCCCAGATGAAGCTCGCGATAAAAATTGGGTTAAAATGGTTGGCCCAGACCGTATTTCTCTGGTTTCAGGAAGGAGTGATTTTGGCGAATTCCATCGTGTAACCCTTACCAACCCGTAACTTGATGGATTACTAGGGAAGGCGGCATCTCTTTTTTCTCCGTTTGATGGATGGGGCGTGGGACATTATGGACATTACCCCCGTATCGTGTATTACCGCTGGGTATCATTTGGTATTTTAGAGCAATCAATTTTCCTAAAGAGAAGTAACATAAGGCTGGCCCCGCTTTGACACGGAGCAAAACTTCTCAAACCCCTCTGTTTATAGAAAGCTTGCCCGGTAGCGTTTTTAACGGGGACTGCGTGTCATGGCGTGTTGGGAGAACGGCGCAAGCGAACACCAACTAGCCCCAGACCACCCAAGAACCCGAACTTTTTAGCGAACCGCCTTTGATAAGTTCCCCGGGCCTGTCAGTACTTGGCTGGCTCAATATTAAACGCTGTTGACAGCTTGCGAGGTCTGTACATCCAACTAGTTGTTCTGTTTGTGCTCGGCCGGCGGGATTGCGCGCTAGGCTCAGACGGAGAAAAAGCAGACCCAGGCCGTCAATTTGCGATGAAAGGGGACGGTGCCGTGTCACAAGAACAGCGGCTGCGAGTTTGTTTATTGCGGTAAGGTGTGTACGACGCATCTGGAGTCCACACCATGGAGCTAATTCTCCCACCATAAACTAATAACGGCTCTAAATTATCGCCACTTTTTAAATGGGTCTCTGATTGATAATGAACTTTGTGATAGTGTGTAAATCACCGCGGGGGTGCGAATTGGGCATGTGGCTAGCTCTCAACTTTGGACCAAATCCGGAGATTATAGCTTCTGTGTCGGCGATTTTTCTCTGCGTCGTGGATTGAGACACCGACAGTGCCCATCTATCTTTTTTTTTCCTGTTTGGCGATTCACAGGAAATTGGACGCACCAGGCTGCCCCGTTCTTCGGACACAAGAGGACGTGAAAGCTGCATCCTTGTTTGGACATAACACAGCGTTGGTGTTGGTCCGGGAGAAAATGTACGTCATAATGGCACATTTTCGACATTTTTTGTCGAACAGTAAATAACCAAATAACCATTCGAGGGGCTATTCATTTCGTGCCATCATAATAAAGCTGAAAACAAGCAGATGTTAGGGTCAAAATAGACGCTTTATTAGACTTTCCGGGGGTAAACTTTGTCACTACTTTCCGTCTGTCGCCCCTAGTTGGTCGGATCGCAGACTAACTTGGCTAAAAGTGATCAAAAGAAACGCCTTGATATTAGATTAAATAGTTGAAAGTAAATCATGTTCCTTTGTGTTGACATTAAAGGAACACATCTTTTTGAACGTCTAATAAATGTTGTGGTCTCCCATTTGAAGGCGCAGATCTTAAATCGTTCTATGAAGTATCGGCAGTTGCATCTGAAGTCTATTTGCTTCAAGAATACACATTTTACCCCCTAGGTCTGCCCCCGATAATTACAATCACAATTCGCAGTAGGAGTGACAGTATGTATTGAGGAGGGAAGTAAAGCCGCTGACAAGTGAAAATGGGTCCATGTTTCGTGCCTCAGAATTCGGAACCTTTAATCCCTACGGGGCTTCTACCCTGTGCTACCATGAGAGAGTTATCATTCTACTTTGACAAAAGAGGTCGAAAAAACGGCCGCTTTGAAGCTATGCATGCCCAGACACCTTCTTAGTGAAGAGAAAACGGTTTGCAAATCGAGGTTAGTTCCAGAAAAAGAAACCATCTCTTTCAAAAGTAAAGCAGGCGGTATTTCACAATGCGTACCTCACTGTAATGACCATTTAATGCCCTTTATCAGACATATAAGAATTTTCAATTCACGTTTTGTACGTGTATCTTGAACAATGCAATGTGAGCGGGGAGGGTAGTTATCGGTTTCTAGTTCCTCGTTATGTGACGTTGACGTCTATGTTATGGAGAGACTTGGACCCGAAATAATAAAAGCAACTTCCCCTTGCCCTTTCCACATCCTGGTTCGCCAACTAGAATTTATAGTCTTAAAATTCAAGCAATTCCTTGCAATTTTCCCTCGTTGGCCACAAAGACAAAAATCCAATTTTTTCTTCACCGCTATACCACTGATAATACACATCACACGTCTTGTTGGAATTAAGTGGCCGCAGAAAGCAAACCCAAGTAAACTGTCAGGAAAAAAAAGAAAGTTAAGCCTTTAATTACTAATCCAGGATATAACCACACGCCTTTGACAAGTTTACTTATCCCAGCACTACTACCCCCCCCCCCTCCCATCTCTATCATCTGACGACACTGACTGAGGTCTCCTACAGTACATACGTTTAATCAGCTATTTGTCTCCTCGTTTTTTTAAATTTTAAACTCGATACTCAAATCGGCCTGCTGGCTACTTTTCATTGAGGACATGATGGAAGAGGTAAGGATCTGACAAAATGTAATAAAAATGCAGAATTCATGATTGAATTTAAAGTCCAAATATATCCATAAACAAATAGCCATAATGGATAACTATAAGAGCAGTCTTCACAGATAGTTTTCATCTATTTATGATTTTTTACTTCATTCAGAACGGATTTGCCTCTTTTTATACACCGTATCCTGTAATGGTCAATTGACGAATTCAGCACTACTTTCATCTACCAATGCCAGCCTTCAAGCAAATATCAATAAGACCCTCTCATCTAACGTTCTTTCAGCATATTTGAGTTGACAATAAGTGAAGTTTTCCAATAGTAACATGTGTAACGATTTGGGGATGTAGTATCTAGCATTGTGTCTATTTCGCACGAGAAACTGACCAAGAAAGAAAAGAAGACAATTTGTACATGTATGGGAAATATATTATCAATTTTCTTTTATTTTTTTCATCTTATCGATTTTTTATTATTATTTCTTTTTTAATTATTTCATTTTAAGATTTTTTTCTAAATTAAAAAAAGATTTCATCAATTGTTTTGAGCAATACAAGATGTCTCAGACCAAGAGCTAGATGGAAATTTAGTGTTCTCTGATATTTTGACCTGGTATTCAAGTCATCGGTTTTCCCCGGTTCAGTGGGGAAAATAAGGTGACAAGTTCGAGCTAGTATCAAAGTTACAATGATTTGTCATCGTTACACTGGACAGTGAGTTTAACAAGTGATAATTATAAAAGTCCTTTGATTCTTGTATTTTGGAAGATCATAGTTTTTATGATCACATGTTTGTATGGTGCAACGTTGCAATTTCCCTGCTATAGATTATTCAATTTACCATGTAAAGAAATTACACTTTCTACATTGTCCTTATGTCACATAGTGGCCATTTATGTATTTTCATAGTTCATGTACTTACCGGTTGAGACTAGTAGGATAATTACAAATTTTATTTTTCTGTTGCCATATTAGCATATAGTAATTAATGATATTAGCAAATTTAAGGCTAATACTAATTACCCACATGATATTTTAGCAAATATCGAGGGACAAACAACAGGGCCAGCAAATGCCTTGTTTTCGCAACAAATGGCTAATGGCCGTCGATACGGTTAGTGGTTCTTAATTAGGTTAATTTGGATGGTGTAATGGAATTTTCATCCGGATTTTCATAAAACGTAGCGCCAAATGCTGTTTATCTACCATAATCCGGCGTGTTTATTTCTTTTGGAAATGAACATATTTAAACATTAGTCTACAACGTGGGAAAGTTTTACAAACACAAAAAGCGCCAATCCATCCAGCATGTTTGAGGAACTTTATTTGAGGAAATTTAAAACATCATGAGAAAAGAAAAAGGAAAACGAAAAAAATATAGACAGCATAGAAACAATAAACGCTGCTTGTTCTATGGTATGATACTTGTGTAATAGTTCTAGATTTATGTGTGTGAGTGAGTGAGTGAGTGAGTGTGTGTGTGTGTGTGTGTGTGTGTGTGTGTGTGTGTGTGTGTGTGTGTGTGTGTGTGTGTGTGTGTGTTGTGTCTGTCTGTACTCTGTATCTCTGCGTGTTTGGGTATGTATATGTACAAGCCAGCCGCCTCCGGCCGCTCTCCCCAAACGGCGCAGAACTGATCAGCCCCCACGGCTGGCACGACCAAGTGTGGAGAAACAGCGCTCAACAAGGGATGACGGCGAGCTTTTCATCTGACGCTGTCGAAGGCGAATGGACACAAACTGCCTCGGGTGGATTACCGTGATTAATGTTCGGGCTTAAAAACACATACTTTCGCCCGGGCTGATGTGACCGATCTGACACCATCGGAGCCTGTGGGATTTCCAACTCTTTCCCCTCGCGTTGTGTCAAAGACTGCGGCAATGTTTCCCTGGCTGGCAGACAAGCGATTATCGCAAGCGATTGGCGCTTGACAGTGGGATTTATCAGACAACGGGCAAGGAAAAAAGGGAAGAAAGCCTTGAAGAAAATGTGTGCCGAAAGGCGCGGAAAACACACGTGGCGGATTTATCGCTTTCCCAACAAGCTGTAACTCCTCTTGTATCCTCCTCAAATCCCCAATAGCCCGGCGGGTTAATTTCTCATCTTTAAAAGACTAGCCAGCCCAAATTAAACATCACTGCAATTAAAATAGGCAGGATTACGCATCTGTGGCTTGGTGGAAGCAGGCATCCTTGAAATGTCAGCGACATTAGAGCGGGCATACATCACAAGCCGCCGCCGCGCGAGGGGTAATTTGGAACTAAATGTCACACTCAGTGTGCTCTGACTCCCTCCTAAACTGTCTTACTCCACACAGCCTCATTTGTGAAGAGTGAGAGCAAAAACACTTCTAAGTACTGCCTGTCTGTTGCGATGTTTGGAGAACAAAAGATTCACTGATTGAGCCGTAAAGTTGGGCGCACGTGTACCAATTTCGAAGTTGTGACACGTCCCCTTTGGGCCGGTTTACTCCCCAAAAGCCGACGTGCGGATGGCATTAAACAAGTAATCCACGTGGCGTCACAGACCGCAGATACGCCAAAGTTCCCCATAATTGCCATTTTTCATCGCCAAAAGCATTTGAGCCGAATTTCGGCGAGCAGACGGGCAAAGTGCTTGCATAAATCACCACAGACTCGCTCTCGAAACCTGCTGGCGCCCAACCACTCTACAACCCCCACCGAAACGGTTTAGTGTTTGATTGGCAATATTTTCCAATATGGCAGATTCGGAAGCAGAGGCAGGAAAGTAAACTTCCATAATTGGCCACGATATTTGCCGAAATGGCCGAGGCTCTTTAGTGTCGGCCAAATAAAAGACATTAGACTAGCCGCTAGCAACAGCGCAGTCAGCGCCGCCGACGGAAAAGCATTACTCAGATACTCTGATGTTATGATAAAATCAGAAAATGGAATTTTTATTATGTGAAGATATATAGTTATAGCTGTCTGACTGACTATTTTCTCAGTTCCTTGTCGATAGCACAGCGTGATCGTAATGTTTCCAGTTACGGTACGGCCGTATTTCTCTTTTTCCCAGACGAAAAATGCTGTCCCGTTCCGGTACTAGCTTTGAAACCTGAGGATGAAAAATAGCAAGGAAGCTCTCGACATCGTTTGATAAACCTGATTTATGACCGTACTAGAGGAATCAACAATACGTAATCGAGACCGTACACCCGCGAAATCGACATCCAAAGCAGTTTCCTCTTTTTTCCCCTCGCTCGAAAAGGAAGTCAGTCCATCTCGAGTTACGACTTTGGCGGTACTGGGGCATTCATAATTTATACCGCGATATCTTCGCCTCTTTGTGACAGAGCTTCATATATAATTGATATGGCTTGATGTATTTGGAGCCGAAGGCATAGACATGTCATACTGGAGGGCTATCCGTCCGGCTATGGGGTGGGGAGGGGTCATTCCGCCTGGGTTATGGATATATCCACAGGGAGAAGACGCGAGTTCAGACTCAATTGAAAGATAGCAGCCACTTAGCATGAGATATTCATTCTTCATATATCAAAAGTAACATTTTCCTGGCGGCACATTTATCTAGAGAGATTATCTAGCCCAAGACCGGATAGACCAACGTCGCCGGTACAATGTCGTAAATTAGGCGACCATTTGGGGACACATCTCCGTTTGAAATTGTCCTTGTCCCTTTTTTTATCACCCCCAGTCTGAGCCCGCGCGTGACAACCCGGAGCGATATGAAGTTTTAGGTGGTAAATCAAAATCTACTTACCAAGTGTAAAGAACCATCCTCCTTCAAAAGGTCGTAATTTTGGCGGGAAATTAGTTGCGAGTCAGACGGTTCGCTCTTTGTTTCACACGATTAATGAGTTCATTTGAACTTTCCGGGGCGAAAAAAGTCCTCGGCTTCCTAATATAATCATCTATCACGGAGTAATTTCCCAGCAAAATGAACCGTTTCGGAATGAAAAACGCATGAGAGAAATTAACTGATACCTCACTTGTAGCCGCTAATTCGAAGAAAATTAGGTTTGAAGTTACGTATCACCGTCCAATGATCATTATTTGGCTGCGGTTATTCATATTGATTAGGTGTCAGCGCGGTGTAGAATACTGTAACGTGTTTGTAATAGGAGTTTGGGGTGGGGCAAGGGTTGGCTAGGGCGACGTCCCCTCAATTTAGCCACAAAATTAATGATCTCAATTTTCGGCGACTTTGGCCGGGCCTGCACGGGAGATAGGTAGACTCATGTGAAACAAACCCATTTGAAATGTGCTACAAGGCCCCGTAGATCACCCGACAAACTGACACGTTGTCAATTCTTAATTTCTGTAGGCTCGACCTTTGCGGGCTAGGGGAGCGTGGAAACTTCATTTTAGGAGGGCCGATATCATGGCTTGATGACACCAATTCGGGACCCACCAATATTCAGAGAGGGGGCGACGCAATCTTTTGTAATGGCGGGAAGGAAGATCGTCCAAATACACACGTAACTAGATTTGTATCTACAATTACACACAAGGAATTCGTGATGAAATTAACCTAGCTGTACCGATACAATTGTTAGTCATATTTACATGTTGTAGAGCAGTACATAACAGTTTATAATTATATGACAAATATTCGAAGATATTATAAATTAAATATCACTAAAAAAACCGTGTGGTGACTTGGAATGGACTCTACATGAAATTGAGCAAATGGATTATTAGAAACGGTGATGTGGAAGTATTTACCAGAAAATTCTTAACTCCCCCACCGAAGTTTTAAATTGGAAGAGTTCTGACGGAACTTCTCTGTGAAGAGAGACATGCTAGCGGTGAGGAAAATTAAGACTAAGCCGTGAATTTCAGAAAAGAACAACCAAGGAGTGGAAAATGAGGGTTTGTGATCGGCTTAAAGGGCGTATTCCACTGAGGTCGGCTGGAAAAAGTGGATAATGAGCGTTCTGGGAGTCGGAGACGGAGATTTTAATTACTCTTTTCAAGCCATAAGTGGGCCCAGAAGCGAACGACGCGGTTGATCAAATATGTAATTAAGACCCCTAAACTCAAATGCATCCGACAAATGGGGGCTCTTGGCGGATTAGTCTCGTCTAAATCCCTCGGACGGAGCTCAGATATCCACAGACAGTCCGGCTTTCTGTACCAAAGTACTGTACACGTCACAGCGGTCTGCGAGAACTACCACTCATTATAGAAAATGGTAGCCTCTACTAAGCTTCGCGGATCGCTGAGGAAATAGTAGAAATCGGCCAAATAGAGTAAATAGTATGCCAAGGGTAGCCGCTATGCAGGGAACTTCAATAGGCTACCCTTGGCATACTACTAGTATTAACTCTATTTGGCCGATTTCTACTTTTTTCTCAGCGATCCGCGGAGCCTGGTAGAGGCTAAGAAAATGGAACTTTCTTTAGCTTCCTGCAAATATTTTTTTCACCGTCCAAGAGTCCCGATTACCGCCTGTCTAATTTCAGACACCAGACACGTCGTCTTCATTGACTATATAAAAATAAAAGTAAACTTTTAGAGTGTGGTTTTCTTGTTTCGCTATAGTCTACAACTTCTTTAACAATTGAAATTCTTATAAGAGATACACAAGGGTGGAAATGGCTCGTTTTACAGTGGAGTTATCTTCTAGTCCGCCCATCTTAAAGATGGTGCTTTATTTAATGAAATGTGTGATATCTTCTCAAGCTTTCAGTCACCACTTTAATGATTTTAATCAATCTTCAGTTACAGCAATGTCTTGTTTAACAACGCGTTGAATCGTTCAGGACTTCGATACTGTCAAAACTGCATAAAAAGACCACGACAGGGACCGATACAATCTGGTCTATGTGGACAGGTGGTCGCTATAGTATATACACGATTCTTAATGCGTGTGTCAATGGGAAAAATTATCTAACGGGGACCACCAAAAAGTGGCAACATTGTCCATGTGGTCCTTATGTAGAGGTGGTCCCTTGTACAGGTATGACTGTATACCAATGGCCAGGTGATCCTTATGTAGAGGAGGTCACTTGTACAGATTTGACTGTAGTAGACATGGGCCAAATAGTGAGGTTAGCCTACAACGGGAGTTCGAATTTTTCAAAGTTTTAGGCCAAGTTGTACTCTTTTCCCAGTTCAAATAAGGGTCTGGCGGAGACTAGACGACACTACACCAATTTAACAATAAACTTTCTCTACCAAACTCCCTGCAAAAATAGTAGAAATTGGCTAAATAGGGAGAATTATATGCCATAAGAGTTCGCTAGACGGCCATAGAGTTACAATATACCATCCCAGGGAGTCTTGTAGAGGCTATAATCCCCGGCTGCGACCACGAAAAGTGCGCCAAGCCACACCGAACTGGACCCTACCGCCAGCCGGCTAACCCCGAACGTGACATCGCCGGGATTTATCCCACTTATCGCCCTGTTCCGTGTGGGATGCCATCAGTCCCCCATCACCTGTTTAGGACGGAGGCAAAATCGAATTTGCCAGGTGGAAGCCATGTAAAACCAGGCGGTGGAACCGGTCTCGAGGGCGCTGTTCACCAGCCTGACGGAAATTGCGCAGAATTTTATATTTCGCGTATTTATCACTCTCAGGTATCCATCGATTTCCCCCGCGCGATGATATATTAGGGTAATTCGCGGAAGCGGGATAGTGGAGTGTAAGTTTGATATAGTTTGAGTGGCCGCCATTAAAAATTCAGGCCGCTGGTAAATAGATAGCGCCGGGAAAGTTTGCCAACCGTCGTCGGACGATCTATTGGAGATTTAGCCGTGATGAATGATGGGATAGTGGCCGTGCATCAGTGGGGAGGGCGGGAAAGAGGTGTCGCTGGGAGGGGAGAGAGAGGTCCAAGGGTGAAACTTATCCTGACACCGCCAGAGAAAAGTTTGTGACAGAAAGGGGTGGGATTGAAATATGACAGGCGAGATGGCGATAGGATATACACAGTCCACTGGGACTGGCGCTAGCTTGCTACGGGAATCGGCAGAACTCGTGTGAGTAAGTGCTACGCTCAGGATTTTGACACGACGATACATCACCAGGGAACTTATAAAAGTACAAGTGACAAAGTAGTAAATGCGGCGGCTGATAGGGATTGGGCATGCGCCTTTGTCACAGAGGAAGACGGGATCTCTTCCCACTTCCAAAGGTGTGCGTGCGCCTTAACCCGTCTAGCCCAGGTGTCCTCTTTGGTATAACACATTTACACAACCAATCAGCTAGCTTCTTGAATTCGTTCAAGACAGAATATGAGACCGTGAAAGTTAGAATTAGAACTAGATTGAACGCTAGAACTATTTTCTCTGGTATTTTGCACATCGAAGAAATAATATAAACTTCAAACCACCCTTAGTGAACATGCAATCTACATTCTAGAAGGAGACAACCCTTACTAAAAATATCAAAGAATGTTTAGATCTTAGAACTAGTAGTGTAAGTGATACGTTAACTCGACATGTTGAAGTATTCATATACTTGTACTTAGGTTTATCATTTTGTATACCATCGTTTGTTGTTTGCATGTATAGTTGTAGAAGACTTTACGAAAGTCGCTGTACTTTTGTCGTGTCAATAAAGTTTTCTATATCATCAGATAGTATGGACATGATTCTGAGAAAATATTCAAATTACTTCTTGGAGCACTTGGAGAAAACGAAATAACTTATAAGACTATGGAATTTCGTTAATAATCTTTTCACTCTGTTGCTCGTATCTTGTCGCCACAGTACGTGCGAACACACATAGGAAGTGTTGTTAAGAATGTAAGTCCGAATACAAGTCTCATGACGTTTGAAACAGTCGGTTTTGTTTTCAGCGTAGAAAATCAGCACTAGTAACATATCATGTTCCACAAAAGTCAAAACGTTTCTAAAACTCGGATATTTTGGCGTGATATAGTTGTTGGAAGGACATGTGCATATACGAGCTTTCTTGTTCGGACAAAAATCACCGAATCCAGACTTACGCTCACAGCAACTCTTTTTAAATAAGTTTTGATGTTGTCTAAAATTAAAATATAAAATTTGATCAGGCCAAACTATCTATTCTACCCAACACCACTTGATAGTTCTTCCGACGAAATTATCTTAAGTCTCGGTAGGTCATTTTGGATATGTGCGGGGTGTTAAAAAACCACATCGTCAGCAGATATGTCGGTCACATCATCTCATATCGCGAAGGCGCAGGGCGAAGTAATCACCCAGGGAACCCCAGAGACTTGGGTGCCCTTTCCTCCATATCCCTGCTCACCTTATCAAGCCTTCTTACGATCGTACCTTGGACGCAGAAGCGTCTAGAGCCTCCATAAATGACAGAATGAACGCTTTCTTCGTCACCTAAGTCCTCAGCCTCACCACTGGCTTAAAAGATGGATACGTAAGGAGGAAAACATGTCTTAAAGCGAAGTGCGGAGTTTGGCGTTGTCCTTTGAGGCCGCAGCCTCCCGGCCAGCGCTCGCCCATCCATCCATCTCCACATCTCCCCACTGACCACTCTTGCCGACATTCTAATTTGTGGATTTTCTGCGCCACCTTTACAAGCCCGGGACAAATTACTTTCCTCGTGATCACATGGCTATCAATGCGCCACTAAGGCCGCTCTTAAAAGGTCTTAAAAGTTCGCCGAACCATTTTCATCAAACCCAAGGGCGGGCGATCTCGGAAACATGATTTTCTACGCTATGGGTTCACGACTTCAATGGCGTGTGGGCCAGGTTATATCTTCAAGCATGTAAGAGACCTACATCTTTGATTTAAGAGCTCCTGACATGCTTGCCTAGCTTCCCCCACTGCCCTGCACGGCAAGAGCCCCGTCACAGTCAGGTTGTGTACAGGAAGTGACAGTGGCTTTTGACTCCGCGGCCTCGAAGGACGGTAAAATGAAACTTCACCAGGGTTATCCGTCACTGTCCGCGACATGGCCGCCTCTGTAGCCTTCCTTTTAATCACGCTGGTGAGGGGAATAAAATGTCAGGCATTAATGGCCAGAAATGTCGTGGCGGGGTAAGAAATATCGCCGCAATAAAATCAGGGTTACACACATGGAACCGAACGTAAAAAGCACTTAGCACTGGTGGGACGTGGGGAGTCGGACCGGTGTCGGCAGGCTGGCCCCCTAGGACGCCAACTCTGGGAACGTGAAAGAGTCCAATGGTTTTATAATGGGAGGAAATAGCCCACACTTTCAGATGTGGAATGGGACTTTAGGTGGGCGCAATGGGACAAACTTTAAAATAGTCTAGAGTCTTTAACGGTTGATATTTAGGTATTTCACGAAAACAGCGAAGTTTTCAATTCTTACCGTGGTCAAAAATGCAGTAAGTTTGATAAAGGTATAGAAAAGTACACATTGCAAGCGCAAGCTCTTCACAGTATCTTATTGTGAGAGCCATAGAGTTGCTTTTAGACATTACGTATGTTGCTCTTCTAGTTCATCGGTCTCTACCAATAAAAAGGGCAGGAACAAACTTCTCGTAGGTTTGAAAGAAGGTCACGAAAGATTGTGTCTGCCCCATTCTTTCTTGTTTCATGACGATGTTACAGATGTAATAAAAATGGCCGCGATGAAGAAGTGATACGTTTGTGACCAGAGCGTCCCTGTCTCCATTCCCCGAGCAACACTATCGAAGTGTCCGCGCCAAGTTTTGATGATGTCATCATCTGCTCTGGCTGTCAATCATCAAGCAATGTGTGATCGTCAGATAGCCTGCCACCCCTTTAGGAGCCTATGGGGAGCCGCAGTGATGGGGTTGGAAAAACTCCCCTGGCGACCATAACCGCGAAACTGGCCCCACCTGATGTATGGTAGCGGCCAAATGTGAGGCAGAAATGTTGTGCTTACGAGTTGGGCAATAAAGCCACTACTATACTTTTGGACAGGAAATGTGGCTATTGCTGTGGTCTCTGATGATTGAACACGGGGTGACCCATACATTTCGCGCCGAGCTAGGTCGAAGGGACTGTCGTCGCAAGTTTTGCTCAAGGAAAAACTTCTGAGTGAGGAATTCGTGGCATTGGTCCGCCATGTTGATGACGTCACGTCCTCTAAGTTGTAATCACTTCATTAGCGTTCCATTTTTCACTTCGTTTTTAACTCCACGATCTTTTTGCATGTCTAGACAGGCATGTTCTGTTGTAAGCGTCGCCACAAAACCCAATATTCATTAATTATAGCATAATTTTGTAGGCAGGGCACCAGGCAAATTGGCCGCAAATTGGATTGAAATGAAATTATCTTATCTCACGAAAAATAAAGCAGTTAACTGTAAAGTCTACCCACCGAGGATACGCCGAGAGACTGAGCTGAGAGCGTTAAGAACGTGAAGTTTGGACACTTCGAAGGAAGGATTTGTCTGAATATTTAAAAATATCAGGCTACATCTTATTGCTGCGCATGCGCGAACTGACAAAGGACGATAGAATTCTCCTGCTAGAGAGGGGGAGAGCTTTAATCTCCAAGCAGATCTCTAGGGTGCTAAAATCGTACAAGCTAGCCAGAGAAGCTCCAGTCAGCCTATAAAAACTCCTTCTGCCAGTTGGATACGGTCTTTGCAACCGTTGGGTCTACTTGGAGACTAGAGAGTTTAAGCATTCTACGGAAATTAACTTGGAGGAAAAAATGCTACGTGGTGAACCGTATCCACAATAATAGGAATGGGCACTAAGAAATGAACATTAAAAAGATATTTGTCTTTGATAAAGCTACAAAGAGGTGTGAAACTTCAAGCGATAACTGCTAAGATGATAAATGTTCAAAGAGTCGTCTTCCCTTCTTCTCAAAAGTCTGTTTCATCTGTTTCAACCTAGTCGGACCAAAGTTAGCCGGCTTTCCCTTACTTCCCTCAAGTTCCCTGTGGCGTTTTCGTGAACCGTTTATCAAGCGAGGGCTGGGGAGAGTGCTAGGAGTAGTACTTTTGGGCGGAGAGAATCCGGACAGCATTAAATAGGTACGATGTTCAAAGCAGCCCTTCGGGAAGAGTAGCCCACACCACAGAAGTCCAGAAACGTGCATCCGACCTCAAAGTAGCGAGTCACGCAGATTTGAGTCTCCAAATGACGCCGAACGATGTATAAAACAACCCGGAGGTTGTACACAAGATTCCGATTCATCTCCCCTTCATCTATTCTTTATCCTTTCAAAGTGATCGCCCTGACAAGCTGTGGAGAGATGAGACGCCGGCCCAGCTGACAACGTTTAATCTTAGTCAAGAAATCCTCTGAAAAACAGCCCCCCTCCCCACAATGTCAGGAGAAGTTTCCTGGGACCTGTCAGAGTGCGACAGAGCGCTGTTAACAAAGTCGCTGCCCCGTAGAGGGGGAGGTCAACTTCAAAAGAACTCCAAGAGGAAAGAGAAATTAAATCACGTCTGAATATTCACCGGGGTTTAATTCACCACAGACCGAAAGTAAATGAGGTTTTCTGACTTCTTTTATGGAGGAACAAAAGTGAAAATCAGGCGCCTCCCCGCATCACATGAATAATTTAGGCTGGCCTTCATAAAGCGAGCCCCCATCCAACCGCAAGTGTCATGCCCAATTGTTTTCAGAGAAACAAAGGGATAGCGCGTATCCCGGATCCATCATTCCTTATATACAGTGGGAGATGGATGGGGATATCTGCACGGCAAACAGGCTTCTGTGAGGCGGGGGGTAGTCATGGGGAGCTGATCGAAACAGACAGAGGAATTCATGGTCGGAGGAGTAGGGTAGGCTCCGGATCCAAACTAGTAGCTGGGTGGGAAATCGCACCACTCAAGTGTGTAGCCGGTCTTGGAGAATTTTCCAAAGGCATTTATTTAAAGAGGGAAGGACAATTGAAAATACAAGGTATAAAGTACAGGCAAGGAGGTTAATAGTCAGTCTGACTATAACCTCCTTGGTACAGGCTAGTTGCTGCTTCTAAGTTCTAGACGTCCCGGTCTAAAAGTTTTACAGCGAATTTTGCTCCCGAACTTCGACGAAGAATCTCTTATTTTTCAAGTACATCACAAATATGCAGTGGCTTGATTGAATAACCATACACACCTTAGAATAACCAACATAGAATAGATGTAGGCCTTTTTATAGACGACAGAAATGCGGTTTGAAATGTAAAAATGTTCAAAGAGTCGTTGGCATGCCATTGACTCACACAAATATATAGACACGGTGAACTTTAAAGAGGTTTAATCCGTAAAAGAAACTGCACGGGTCAAATGTTCAGAAGAATCGACAGTGTCGGTCACTAAAGGCAACCAAAGCAATATTAGGGCCCTAAAATCGGATTTTGAAAGTAAATTTATTTAGTCATTTCAATACATGATTAGTTCAAACAACACTATCACAATGTATAGCGACGTCCATGATGCAAAAATATGACTTCGTTGTGATGTGAGAACTCACTGAAAATCGTTGCCGGGGTTTTTGTAGGCTCGCGAAACTACATGGCATGTTTTTGCACGGTTTTAAAATGCTCAAAGTATGAAGTTTTTTTACACAAATGTGCTAGACTGTTAGTTAATGTCACTACAATAAAGATTTCAGTATGTCTTTTAATTTTCTTTTTTTGTTCCCCAATATTGCTTTGGTTTTTAAATTGCGTGCCAGTCCGTTGTTCTGATGAGCTAGCACATATTTGTTATCACTTATCACGCGGGCGAATCACCTGTCGTTTAGCTCACTCACGCTTCAGACGGCCGTCGTTCTTCATTTCCCAACCTCATATCAAAGAACTTAGCCGTGTGGTCTGTCTTTGCACGCCAACTCGTGGTCGGTCTGTCTGAAGACAAAGAATAAATCGACCCAATGTTCGTCTGGATGAGAATAACTACCCTCCAAGCAGAGGAGGGGTTCCGGCTGGTTTTTGACCTGTTTTTAGGCGTTTTTGTCGGGCTTTCTTCGTTGTCATTTTTTTTGTGTCTCTTCAAACCCCACCAAAAAAGATAACAAAGTAGAAAGCCCGACAAAAACGCCTAAAAACACGTCAACAACCAGCCGGAACCCCTCCTCTGCTTGGGGAGTAGGGAATAGCACCAGTGTTTTTTTTTGGGGGGGGGGGGGCAGTTGAGTATGGACCTTAATTTTCTTGTAGGCGAATAAAGGATTGATTTAGCATCGCAGAAACATCATGACGATTCAAGGCACAAAAAAAGTAGTGTCGACCGTATGGCGGTAAGCTGCGTGGTCGGCTAGAGTATATATTGTGTCGATCTTGTTGAGTGAGCCGAAAGACAATGCAATTTGCCTCACAAGCAAATCTGGATGCAAAACGTGCATGAATACGAAATATCACTCAAGCCATCAGCCGGCCAGACACCACCGACCAAAGAGAAAATGCCAAGGACATTGTACAAGCATTTTATCCGATGACATCACACATTATGTAGCTAATACCAGTCTTATATTTCGGCACGCTTTACATACTTGGCAGTCAGTCGGTCAACAAAGCCATCGAAGGTAAACAGTCTTTATTTTTCTCATGGTCAGTTGACCCCTAGTGACCGGAGGTTGACCTTTCAGTCGGAGGACGGTTGTGGTCCAGTCGGTGTGAAAACTTGTCTCTCTAACTAACACACCCAAGTTAGACTGAACCGCGCGTACTAGGGATCCCTACCCCGTGCATTCTGTCTATGGGAATAAAAAGGCGCAGCGCAGTGTCTCTAAACGTTTGTACCATATGTTCTGTATCGATGGAAGCGATAACCTGAATTGTCAGCCGCGGACAGGAAGAAAGGCCACGGATGTCACGACGCCATTTTTCACCCAGCACATTTCTCCTACAGGCCCCCATGTGTATTGGTTTACCGAAGATTGATGTGCCAATGCATATGTATAGCGACATCGTAAATCATTGGCGGTTAAAAACGACAGTACAAACAGCGGTCGCCCTGCCATTCCTGTCCAACTTTAAACAGACACATTCTTTGTCACAGAAAAACAGATGCGACATATTGCTGACTTCGTTCGGCACGAATAGTTCACGGAAACAGGGGAGAAAAACGCGCCGTGGCACGACAGGTTGTTTTTTGAGGGATGGCGGGGCCAGTTCCTTACATTTGGATGAGTGTAATCTTTGCAGATAACGCAATGCATCAAAGTTTACGACATAATGGGTCGACATCTGCTGGGTTTTTAAAGCTTTAAAGGTGGGGCCGGCCACATAAGGAGTGGAGACATCCGCCGTGGATAATGGCAACTTTTAGTGAAGGATGGTGTGAGGGGATGGTATTTCTGGTGGCACTCTCAAAGGGACGACGGGCCGACGCTACCAGCCACGCATTACACGATACCTCTGTCCAAACAAAGCGACCCTGAGCACACCCATACATCACAATGTACGTCAGTATCAGCGTGTTGTCAGCAAACTTCCCACTACCTCCCGGAGCGAGGCGGCCGCTGCACCGGCCCACCGCCGCGTCGGTAGCCCAGACAAATATTGACAAGGCCGGTAAAATTACGACGGGACTTGATACGTTCTGCCCACAAAACACCGTAATCGTTTCGCCTTCTCAACTTTTTCCACGCTCGACGAGTGACAAATGCAAATGCTACGTATTGATTCTGCACCAAGCCCTTCTCGTTTGGCAAGTGATATATGGCGGGCTTATCTTGGCATATGGTTCCGTCAGAATTTTTCCCGACGGTCTGGCGAAACTTGCCGTAATTCTTCTTACATCAGCTATATAAAAAGGTCAGAATACTCACACAAGGCCTGCCCGGAAGTTTGCTGGGAAGCGGGATATGCCCAGGCGGAAAGCTCGGGGTCTCGACGCTTCCTCCCCGCAGCGCGAGGCCGTACAATAAAGCGGGACAGGTGAAAAATGAACCTATAGATTTTCGTTGATACCTCAGATACAGAACAGGTGGAGCGGGCTCCCGTGAATTTGTCTTTCAGATGATGCGGACCGAGTGCGTGGACGCGCCGTCTGATTTATAGATATGAAATCATAAATCATGGCTTAAAATCATAATTCATCACCGAGCTAATGGTCTCTTCCAGATAAGTTTCGGGTGGGGAGAGGCCTCTGCTCAGCGTCACATCAATAACGCAGTTCGGCAAGATGAAAACTCGGCCAGATAATCGGGAAAGATACTACATTGTCGGCCTGGGCCGCCGTGTTGCAATTTACAATACTTCCGATTATTCACCGTACAAACAGGGCAAGATGAGGTATGGCCGCGGCACCACGCAAGGAGGAATGGCCGTCTCGCAGAATATTGCCACGCCGTAAATGGGACGCCCGATATTGAATCATGCGTCAAGCCCAATTTATGCCCTCCCTACCATCGAACTTTTTGCGTTGCTTCAACTGTAATAAATTTGAACGGCTATAATCAACTTTTCTGTCAGCAAATTTGCAGCCACTAATATGTTTTCCTAGCGCGGTCACAACGGGTATTATTCGCGAGCGGCCGGGCTTTGCACACAGTGTCAGCGGCCATGATATATTTTCCTACATCTTCAAAATTAAATTTTCAAAGACAAAATGCGCTTTCATCTGCGATTAGGGGGAAGAAGGCAAATATGTCTTGCGATTTGGAATGCTTCCGATCTTTCTGATGGACAAATACAGACTGGCTCCGCTTGTGTTTGACGTGCGTTTTGCCGCTGCTGAGAGCCCGTCCCATGGATTGTGTTTACCCACTCTTTTGTTGCCCGCCGCCGCAGGTGAGGAGAGAAGGCCTTGCACCTGCCGAAAGGTCCCACCTTTATCGGCAGTCAATACAGGTTAGGACCTAACCCACCCACACGGATCACTCCGATGTGATGTAAACAAAAGATATTCCATGGTGTGTTTTCCAACAAACGTTTTTTTTATTCAACTGGAGAATTCATAAACATTGAATAAACCATTAATCATATTGTCATATCATTTGTCTGCGTGGGTTAAAACAAACATGAACGTCGCTGAACTGCAACATTGAAACGGACTTTTACACACACTACTAGCTCGACCGTCGGGCGACAAGCAGCCTATGAAAGTTCTATCTATCTTATATTCAAGTCAGCTTTCTGGAGAACCTATTTTTCACGTCACTTTTATGATATTCCCACAGATTAGATGCATGATGAGATTTTAGTGACAAAAGTCCAAAGTTGTAGTTTAACATGTTGTTATTCAGCCTTTCTGACTGTGATCACTAGAGACTGACGGATATATAGTAAGTTTAGCCTGAAAATCAATACTGTTTAAAAGTAAGCAAGTAAGCATACAGAATTGAATATACACGACAACTGCTGGGATTGACAAGACGACAAAGCTTGGAATTCAGACTCCTTACAAAGTGATGCCATCGGGCTTGTATTAGAGTCAGACTGTCAGATTTCCATCTACATAGCGCTTCGAAAAAAGAAGATAAACTTTTGTCATCGACTGTGAATGGTTGCTACATGGCTGTTAGAAAACGACAGGTGTGAATTTCATCAAAACAGAACCAAATTGGACAATTATTGCCTCTTCATGTCGTACAGTGTATCTTTTATGCATTTTACGGTGTATGAAGATTTTTGCAATGCAACCGCCTGTTGTAACGGCGCAGTGACAGTACAGTGAAGCATGTGCTTCTCCGCGATACAACGATGATGGTTACAGGACTTGTCGGTGACATTTCGCAGTGTCTACGCGTTGCCCGTTCGCATGACAACTCCAATCCAACAGTGCATGCACCCCGCTAACACTGACGACCGTACCATGAAGATAAAAGGAACGTTCAAAGGAAATGTGGCCTCCTTTTCTTCAAAGATAGAGCTCCCAGCGGAAACAAAACGTCGCTAGTTTCTTACATCACTTCCTCAGAAGTTGTTCATGCAACGTGATGCTGGTAATAGAAAACACATCGCTTGGGCGGCGCCTATGATTCATACCACTGCGCACGAAAGACTCCAACTCAATGTGACAACGAGAAAATCTTGGGACACTGAAGTATGATTTGAAGTGAGTATTGGAGGAATAAAAAGGTATAGGAGCTTTGTTGTGAGAAAAGGAAAAACTGCAGGAAAATTGAACCCTGGTAGATGGCGCTTTTTCGGCAGGTATGTCCAAGCTCGAGGCGCTCCATTTGAATTAGAAAATGCAAGACGACCTCGATATTGAATGTTCCGCATTGTTCAAGACTTTAGAGGAATAACAGTTTGAAGATTTCAAACCTGTGCAAGCTATTTCCCTCTGGGGAACGAGAGCGTCGCTACCGGACGTGATATCGTCCCCATCACTCATCGAGGTTGATCCCCAGTCGTCTGACAAAATGTCTGATGAATGTCCCGTCCGGAGGGGAACGCCCTATCATATGCAGCTGTCAACGTGTGCCCGCCATATACGTTTCACTCGAATATCTGTCGCTATATTTAGTGGAAACCTGGTCCACATCGCCAGTAAATAACCTCGCTTCAACTAATACTAGACCTTGACATAAAGCATATCCCGACAGCAAAATGATCTTGACGCTATAGTCTTTGCGCTCGACTTCAAGTTCGGTATTTCTCCGCCTTTTCAATCCCCATCTCTCTCTCTCTCTCTCTCTCTCTCTCTCTCTCTCTCTCTCTCTCTCTCTCTCTCTCTCTCTCTCTCTCCTCTCTTCTCTCTCTCCCTCTCTTCTCTCTCCCCCTCTCTCTCCCCTCTCTCCCTCTCCTCTCTCTCTCATTCTTCTCTTCCTCTCTCTCTCCCTCTCTTCTCTCTCTCTCTCCCTCTCTCTCCCTCCCTCTTTTCTCTCTCTCTCTCTCTCTCTCTCTCTCTCTCTCTCTCTCTCTCTCTCTCTCTCTCTCTCTCTCTCTCTCTCTCTCTCTCTCTCTCTCTCTCATGTCTCTGCCTCTCCCCTTGTCTACTGGCCACCTCTTTCTTGGTCTGTCTGCCTGTCTCCCTTTGTCTCTCTCGATCTGCCTGTCTTTCTATCTGCATGTCTGTCCGTCTGTCATTTCTCTGTCTTTCTGTCTCTCCCTCTGTCTGTCTGTCTGTCTGTCTGTCTGTCTGTCTGTCATTTTGTCTGTCTGTCCGTTTCTACCTCTGTCACTTCTGCAATGTTGTCATCATGTGTTTATCGGTCTGCCACCTGACAAGCTCGGAATGGATTAACCAACACTGACAGCCCGTGACAAGTCGGAAAGTGATGTCGTACAGGTGCCGACCAGATTGTAATGGAACAGACAACCGCGGTACTGAGACCCTGAGTAACGGGAGCTCTGACATGTGGTATCCGGTGACAGCCCTAATCCGTAGTTGATCCGCCAGGCGACCTTCCTGCCAGAAGGAGTCCTTGGAAAGCGTTTAGCGCCGATTAGCCGATCTCCCCCACCGCCCTCTCCCCTGTCTGAGCTCTCGACTATTAAATAGTGTAATTGTTTCGGTTTATACTAAGGAGAAATTGAAAGTAATGACATATGCATCATCTTCGATCCCTCAAGCAAGACTCCATCGGCTAGAAGTATCGACTTTTACTGAGTCAAGCACCAAGACTATTATTGACTTCCTTGTCGTGCCCACACTTTCTGTGATTCGAAATTCCGTGTTCGGACTAGAGTAGATCAAGGAGGTTTAATCAAGATTAAACCTCCTTGAGTAGATAAACTCTCGTTCTCTGTAAGCTAAGGTATTGTCCAATAATCACAAGTAACCCGTAATGTGGCATATTTTACGGTTGATTTTTTGGTTGGGTGTGTGGGCGTTTATCTTTGGTCGCCTTGTGCCAACTCTACTTCTCATGCCAACAGGTGAACGGCGAGGTCAATACACTGCAGTAACCCGTAGTCGCCGTCCCAGGTCGCGATGGAAGGGCGGTGAAAGTAGAGCAAATACAAGAGGAACGGCTATGGGAAGTCAATCTACGCGACAACCGCTTACATTTCAGTGATAGGTGGGAGGGGGGCATCTGCTGATTTATAGCAAGAGAAAAGCGTTCACACGCACGCTAGTTTTGAAGTTGGTGCGTTGCTACTCAGCCCACCCACTAGAGTATAGGAAGATAAATGTGCTGGTGGGCACAAGTCACTCCACAAGGTGCCTGGGCTGGTCGCCATGTGTTTCCAAAATGTCCTGTTCTGGCATGAGAGGTTTCATGTCGTACTGAATCATTTTGTACTTGACTTAGGCTGTGATTGTGAAACCATCTAACCTAGCCTCCACCAGGCCCTCTTACGGGCGTATGAATCGTAGAATTCGACCGAGAAAAAGGAATAATTAGCCAGTAGTCAGTCCACAGTGAATATCACATTTCGCCCGTTTAACGGAGCCTGCAAGTGAAACGCTGGCGTAGTTAGTCTGGTAGAGACTACATCTAACCCGCCTGGTATACAAACTATACTTGGCCATACGGCGTTTCGTAGTCGTACCAGGCATACTATAGAAATAGCACCCCCCTCCCACTCTACCCCCCTTCGAAGGAAAAGTAAAATATTTCTCGCACCACATTTGGGATTCTACTACATGTTTAATAGCAAGGAGATGTTAGTAACAGTATTTTCACAAAAAGAGAAAGAAAACAGCATTGACCAAAGACAAAAACACGACACAGAACATTCTTAAAGGAAACCAAATTCAAAGACGAGCTAGAACGGTGGTGGCTAAAATGATAGTTTGTAACTTCACGATGAGACCCTCACTTTGAAAGAAACAAATGAACGTGTAAAGAAACGACAAACGACAGACGAAATAGATGCACTGATTGACTAAAGCAAAACTTTGACCTCAAACAGTGACGTTGAATTGCATTGAACTATAAACCATCATTCACATTCGTTGCTTGAGGGCCAAGGAGGTTCTATTAAGAGCAAAACCTCGTTGCTTCAAAAAGTCCTTGCATACGCGACGTTTCTAGTCCTCTCTAAACTCAAATTATAAGTATAGCTTATATTTTAATTCTACCTAAGCATTCAATGTGTTACCCATGTGCCGTTTGCCATGTAATGGTGTGGTTTCTAAGCCTGGTTTTCCCAACTTAGGCACTTTAAGTTCTGAAATGTTATAGGGACCATATGTCACCCGACTTAAACGTTCTTTTGGGGAATAGGTAAGATCGGAAACATGCGCCGTATCTAATTCTACACACTGATCTCATGCGCGCGATTGTGGCTTTAGCGGATGCCGAGGGTATGAAACAGTCTCTGCGGCCATGGAAACGATGAAAGGCCGACACAAACACGGTGTTTGAGGAAAGTCCTGTAAGTCCCCGCTCTGGGAAGGCGTAAGCGCCAAGATTTGCCATCCCGAACGCGGCAGCCCTTGAGACTTCCACGTCGGAAACATCGAGAAAACTTTTCAACCGTCGGGTCAATTTGGTATCGTGATTTTTCTCTATCGCTGTTTTTCTCTTCAAAGTATTTACTTAATGACCTGATTCTGTCTAGTGGAGTTTTCCTGCAGAACATCTGCTACGGATCTAATCCAATTCATCATAATCAAAAACCTTTTGTAATTTTCTTTACAGGGACGACACTTGGAGTAATCAACGCGCTCTTGGGATTTTATGAGTGTCATTACGCTGATGGTACAATCTATGTAAAGCACATTACAGTCAACGGTTTGTGACTGCTTCGATCTGAGGTTGACCCTGACCAGACCTTTTCTGGGACTGTTCAGTGACCTGGGGTCTCACAGAGGGCAGCGAGCTGTCACAGAAGTCAAATAGGCTTGATAGATAGAGTGTCCTCTAGGGTGCCGCCCACTGACATCTTGATTGACATGTAATGACACAGACGCACAAATGTTACCGGCGTTTGTCTCTCCCTATGGGAGGTGAGCTGTCAATCATTCTTGGGGTCAGCTTTAGGTCAGAAGTTCACCCGGGGAAGACCCAGTTAGCGCTAGTACAGACTGACCGACGGATGCCCTCTGTGGAGGACCCAAGGGGGAAGAAGAGGAGGGGCACTCGGTGGCAGGTGCCTTCGCGGAAGCCCGTTGTCAGCTAGATTATGATGGAAAAGGGTCCTGCCGCAAGCTACCGGGGACCGATGGGTCACCAGGGGTTAGTTGTAGACAGGTCCTGTCGTCTAGTCTTTTTCATGGTTGCCGACAATATGGCCCTTTGTCCCCAATTCAAATGGGCGACGATTACAAATGAACTTACAATGACCCCTGGACAAGTAGGGCATTCACTGGCACAATGGAAGTCTTTAACAGCAAACACACGGATTAAAAACTCTTTGTCAATTTCGCTTTTATTGTATGCAAGAAATCATGGAATGCCATGGGGTCATCAACACGATGACTTATGGGGAGAGAGGTTCGCTCTTGGCCTTCTAGGAATGCTAGTTATTTTCCCAGGATGATATTCTTAGAGGGGGAGATTTCGTTTTATTTCAACGTTTTGTAACCCCTGGCTATGTTCGAACCTAAAACACATGGAGTCCCGTCACTTCACAGAGTTAGACCCTGTAAATTTTCCCCGGGGTGTGCATGATTTATAGCGGCTCGGCGGATCACAGTAGCCCGTTGCGAAGAGGGACTTGCGCCAGAGGAATGTTGGGCGGCACCGGCGGCACAAAACAATTTGGGCAGTGATAAACGACACGGGGATGGCACCCACAGACAACATTTCACTCCTTTTTGGCAGAAAGTTTCCCGACTGCATTCTTGGTGAAGTGAGTCTCTATAACAGGTCCCTCCGGTGCCACGGGCGTCGCTGACACAGCGTCCATACCCGTTTTGGAATAACTCACTCTCCTGTTCCAAACTACTACTACTAGTAGTTTTTCCCAACAGGAAATAAGATGATATACTAGTAGATAAATTGGTAGATCTACTGACCCCTAAACGGGACTTAATGGCGATCACGATTTGCAGAACGATAAGAATATGATAAGGCAGAGCATTTCCCAATCATTCCCCAATATTTTCTTCAATCTGGCAAACTTCTGATAATATTGCTTAGAAAAAGATGAAAAGTTGAAGTAATGTCAATGTGCCCTAGTTTTGGTCAATTGCGCATAATCCCAGTTTAATGCAATAATTATATAAGATAGCTCTTGATTAGATCAAGGACATTATACTGTTTTTGGTTTGCCAGACATCTATGTGCTGTTTTTGTTACGTAGCTGCTAATGGATAGTAATGAAATGCTCACGATAAGGATTTCACCTGTTTTGTTAAATCATTGGCGCGGCGCTTGGCTTGACGGAAGGCCCTCGAGTCAAGTAGGACAGCAGAAACCATTACCCATCGAAACACCATAGAGATAAGGAGACCAACTCGCACTAATTAAGTTATGTTGGAAACATATCATTCTCGTGGACAAAATGGGACCACGGCAGGAAAGCGCAGTGTTTTAATACTAGTAGTAGTACATTCAGGTTGAGCTCAAAGTTCATATATTGTTGTTGTATGACATGTAAATACAACGTTGCTACAGGACTCAATTGATTGTCGCACATGGTCTAAGCACAGGTTATTTCAGACACGTATACTAGCTCGTCGGTTCGGAAGGCGGTTACTCTATATATACTCCTTCTGCCAGTTGGATACGGTCTTTGCAACCGTTGGATCTGCTTGGAGATTAGGGTTTCGGCTGGTTTTTGACGTGTTTTAGGGCGATACGAAAAATAAGATGACAAAGTGGAAAGCCCGACAAAAACGATTGAAAACACGTCAAAAACCAACCGAAACCCCTCCTCTGCTTGGAGAGTAGGTTACATATAGTAGTAGAAATCATGATCAATAACTGTCGGAGTTGACGAAATTAGCAAAAAGGTGCAAATGATCCAATATATGTGGCAAGTTAAATCACATAATTGGGGTCATCATTAGTTAAAGAGTGGACACACGATCACTCAAAAGCTGTCACAATCTGTGCTGTCACCTGGTGGCTAAGGGGCCTCCTGCCGTGCGTCGGACAGTGACCCCATTTGGTTTGTGACGTCATTCCCATTTTGTCGGCAAGGTACAAAGGTAACCTTTGACACTGCATTGGTATGAAAGAACACCTTTCTTTTATACACATTTCATCATTATCCATAGACCCAATCATCAAAGAGGAGGATGTGAAACTTGTTGACTAAAGTTATCATATCATTTTTTTGCTTTTGTTCGTCAGGGTATCTTTCAAGCTTGGTTATCTATTAAAAATGCGTGCAGCTAAAACGTCCTTGGCTTGTCTGGTGCTCTTGTTTCCAGTCGACCTACTTTTCTTGTCATACCAAGGACGTTATATTGATAAGAACCTGTTTTTTTTTAACCACACATACTAGGTCATACGGTGACATGGGGTGTGACATGAACCGTAACGTTAGCATAATTTTAAAGTTTGATAGAAAGAACGCCCTCATTGCAAGAGAAAATCTGTTTCATCAAGGAGGTTTTATGGTTTTATTCATTCACTTTCAAGACTATTGAGTGGCCCTGTCTACACGGTATTACATGTAGCTTTGAAAACTGTGGTTTTCAAAAGGCCCAATTTCGAGTCGAAACACCTGCAATCATGTCAAGGCGTTTTGAACAGAGATAACCTCCTTGCTTCACAAAATGTACACACTGTTCTGTGAAGGTATGCTTACAAATATGACTGTCAAGAAGTTCTTTACGAGTATATCTGATACTGTATACAAGCTTATTTTTCAGTGTTTTCATGTTCACGATTTGAAAAGAAAACGCAACTTCATTGATTATTTTGATATCAATGTTGACGCTTAAATTTCTGCAGTATTTTATCCCTGGGTAGCGCTACATATGAATTTATGTGATGATAAATCAATCAAATGACGCATTTATCTTAATACCTTGTCCTTCGACTAACAAGATTATTATGAAAACTAGATACGAACTTTTATCACTATATCAGTATATGGGACCATAGTGCAAAACGTGACGCATGAAAACGGTCAATATTTACATTAATCAAACATGTTATTTACGTTTTAACGGTCAGTGGAGTTTTTCAACGCTTTATGAATCAAAGAACCAAAACTACTAGTAATAGAAGGTTGATTGATATTTGTTTTCTTCCACAATGGAAAGTTGTCTCATGACTGAATGATCATCACAAGATAGCAAGACAAAGAATGACGTCATGTTAGCTTACTTTTCAAACTCCCTCGCAAATATTGAGGTCAATGATCTTTCACTATAAAACCTATACTTTTTGACAGGTAAACTGTAGATTTTTGAAACCTCTGTTGGGAATATCTATAATCTAGTTGATTTACGAAAAAAATCCCATGGTGAAGTTTATTTTAATGCTCTTGATGTTTTTGTAGAACAAATTCGGCACCCCTGTATGTTGTAATGGCATAGTCTTATAGTGTCACATGACCCAAAATGGCGGACGAAAATAATGAAGATACGAAAATCACGAAAAACATCGGAGAATTTGAAGACATTGCAGCGGGATACGAGGTAAAAAATCAAATCAAACGATGCTAACGTGTTGTTTACTCGATATGATGACATATATTGACATTGGTATTTTGCCAAGTGTGTTATTTTTACTGAAGCATAGGGTGGGTGGGGGGCGAAACTATTTTGATGCAACCTGTGAAATATCCTAATAATTTTACCACGGGGGCACGGAATTGTTTAAACAAATGATGGGTTCTAGATGGATCACGGTGTACACAGGGGCCTGATATGTTGCCAATAGATCTACAGCAGATCTTTATTCTAAATCTACGAGTGGCTATTTTGCAAGTAGGGCTATCTGTAATAGTGTAAACACTACTATATGTTATAGCTCAGCTCAGTTTGACACTTTGATGTTTTTCCATGGGGTTTCCATAGTCTTCATTGGTGACGTCTATATAGTTAAACTAATCAATAACTACATCAATAACAGTAACCCTTAGATGTTAGAAAAAGCGTCATAGGAAACTACAGTGGGTCCATCATGACAGTGCATTTTTCCATGAAGGAAGTACACATATAGTTTTGATTCTTGTTTCACATCCCTTATTCCTTTTCACTCCTGCCTGCACAGTAACCAATGCAAACTTTGTGCCCAAAGGCTAGGCACTAGGAAGAAGGTTGAAATATGACCGTGACATTTAAAAAGTAAAGTTAACCTGTTTACTACAATGAATATTTGACAGTGATCGTGACGTTTAACAAGTAAACCTGTTCACTACAATGAACATTTGACAGCCACCGTGATGTTTGACTGGTAAACCTGTTTACTACAATGAACACTTGACAGCGTTCAGTGTTCAGTGTTCACTACAATGAACACTTAACAGCGACCGTGACGTTTGACAAGTAAACCTTCCAACGTGTTACCTGTTTGATACAATGAACATTTGATAGCTGAGCTTATCACTTTCCCTTGATATAATGATTGATAGATATATAGATGGCTTACTTGATCTACCAACAGAGCCCTTTCCAAAAGTTGTGTCTATAGATAATATAAAAGGCATTAAAACTCTTTTCTCATCTTATTTGATTAATAATACATATATATGTTGACTGCAATGTCTATAGACAAATGAAGAGAGAGGGGTACTCTGCACTTCATTGTGCTTTGATGCAATATTGTGTGATTTTTACTATGAAATTTCAGTCATCTTGCAACATATGAAGTCAAGACAAGATAATAAAGGTCAAGGACTGGTGAATCTTTGTTATTCTTGGCTCTTTTTCAACTTAAGTTCAGCTTTATCGATGCTCTGACTTCCTTTAAAGGAATGTGTGCTAAGGGTGGTAGTGGCTCAGCTAGTGCCTTTCAAGGTCTTTTATGATGACAGCAGTATTCCCAAGATGAGAATGGCAGCCAGAAGGGCCAGTGAAGATTTTGACAAGTCTGTCCACTGTGTGGTTTGCGGTAAGACTGCCACAGACCTTCGAGACAGAAACAGCTACTACAACATCTTTCAACACACCGATCCCACCGCTGGACGTAAACTTCACCTCCGTCTGCAGGCTGTTCTCGACGTGGCAATCAACGAGCGACGTGTTTCCTCACGATGGCTGTGTAAGGGGTGTTACAGGAAGGTGGAAAAGCTGGAGGCAGCTAAGGCTCTAAAGGACAAGCTTCTGTCTCTGTTTTACCACACCGACGGCCGCCACCATGCACCGCACTTCAGCAAACAGGACGGGCCGGTGACGAGTTATAACCTCGCGTGTACGAGGAAGAGTGGACGACTGAGTAGCAGCACTTCGGACGAGTCCTCCCTTCCCAAAACAAACAGTGATGTGACATCTTGCTCTGAGAGGCCCAGTATAGGGGATGCTTTGAATAAGACAGACAGTAATGACTGTTCTGTTTGTGTTGGAGTTTGGGTTAGGCACAGTCAGCCATGGCCTGTATCGGAGCATCCGTTGTCTCAGAAACAGGTACATGGGGAGGGCAGGTGATGTTTGAAATGATTAACATTGTCTGAGCTTTTTTTTTTTTGTGACACTTCAGGGGCGGAGCCAATAATGTATTGTTTTTGTTGTGTGCGAACGGGATGTTAAGATGTAAGCCTGTATGTATTGTACACGACGTCTGTCTTCTCTGTCACAACCAGTGGAAGACTAGCTCAACTGTTCCTTGAGTTCATTTGAGCTAAACTGGTTCAAGATCACTTTCACTTTTTTTCACTTTTGCTGCTGATATAAACATCTCAATTTGGGACTGAACAGGTGCTACATGCTCCAAATATGGCACCTTCCAAGATTCCCTCTCTATCCACACATATTTCATACCTCTAAGTCGTCTTATCATATGAAACAAAGAAGCGAGTAGTCTCCTGGCCCCCGGGATTCGAACCCACGCTGAAACCGGGGAGCCAGATCACAGGCATGCACGCCTTAACCACTAGGCTAAAAGGTCTAGACCAGTTAGACCGGTCAGCTGGAGGCACTTGAACCCCACTGTTACACTATTCCCCCTTTTCTTTTTAAAGATTCGTCCTCGAATCTCCGAGTTCGATATCCCTGTGCGGCACATTTTGCCAGGCTCACAGGGTTGGCATGGGAACCAGTGAAACAAAGAAGCGAGTAGAAACAGTCTCCTGGCCCCCGGGATTTGAACCCACACCGAAACCGGGCAGCCAGATCACAGGCACGCACATCTTAACCACTAGGCTAAAAGGTCCAGACCAGTTAGACTGGTCAGTTGGAGGTGCTTGAACCCCACTGTTACACATATTCAAATTTTGATCTCCACTTAATTTGAGTAGCAACATAATAATGTTGTAGATATGGAAATCTGAAGTTTGTAAGCAAGTAATAAAATGACAGAAAAAGTATAACAGCAAGAAGGAAAAAGGTTGCATGCTCTCTTAAAGTTTAAAAAGTTGACCTTATACCTTTCAACTCTTCTTCCATTGTGACCTTTCCCATGTCAAGGACGAAGAGTGATTTTAAGAGATTATGTGATCTAGTGACTACTGTAAATCACTTCAATGTAGCGGCAAGAAAATATAGAGGTTGGGGGTCATGGCACTTTTTTAACAGTGGGAACAAACAACACTGTCTCAAATATTAGTGATCAAATATTAGCGATGATGATTTTAGCGGTTGACTAGTGACAGTTGGATTAGCTAAAATTAAGTTATAATTGACAAATCAAGAATTACAGTATAACTTATAAGCCTTTGAAAAACGTTGCTGTTTTGCCTCTTTTGTCCAGGTGGAAAAGGGAGAAGAAGTCATGGAGAGACAGCTTCCTACATTAGAGGCTGAAGAAAATGGTCACTCTGGTCCTATCCTAGAGGGAACACAGGTAGTTATAGGTTACATGTGGTGATACTGATCTACCATAATGTTCTCTGGTTTCAAATATGTTGTTGTTTGTAAGCCTACTGTGGTAAGCTGTTATTTTGGTCAGAGTACAATTTTTCCTCCATCTTCTTCTGCTGACGTTAGAACAGTAATGGCTGTGGCATCTACAACGGCCCTCTTCTCCCAAGCATGTCCAAAAGAATTTGTTACTAGTGCAGGGATCGAAATACTTTTTTGGGGTTACTTACAAAATTGCAAGTTGGCAAAAATTCTACTTGCAAATTTAACTTGCAATATCAAAGTCGGTATGTAACTGCTTTTGCTGTACATACATACTCAGCCCGACATTGCAACTTTTATAGCATCATTAGAAAACTAAACATTTTACATGTAATCTATTCAAAATTCAGTGTATTTTATGAGATGATGGTGTGTGTGTGTGTAGCTTGTTCCCATGCATTCATGGAATACAAAAATTGTATTTTTAACTTGCAAAATTGCAAGTTCATAGTAATTTTACTTGAAAATCTTGAAAATCACTTGCATCAGTAATCATGAAACATCTTCATTAAAGTAATTATATCAAACAGCTTGTTTACATTTTGAGAAGTGTAACAGAAACAAAATGTGGTGACTCTCTTCTGACTGTCTTTAAGTTGATATTTTATGCCATAAAGAATAAATCATGTACATACACTATCCAGTGAAAATTAAGCTTGATTGTGGTCACAAACCAAAAGTTTTGACAAAAATTCTTATGTGATCATCATCATATTGTTTACATTTTTTTTAGCTGTCATATCTTGGTCATGAGTGCGAAGCAATCCCAGAATTCCTTGGGCAGGAGTATGGCCAGTTTGTCAAGAGACTGGACCTGAGCTTCAACCGGATTCGGTATGTCTCTGTTTACTTATTCCTAATTTGTGTTCGTAGACTAGTTTAGCCAGACACCTCATAGATACAACGGAACAATCTAATAAAATCACTCCCAAAATCATCCAGAGCAAGATCCACCAAACCCTGCTTGAGTTATCCTCCTCCAAAATTTAGATAGAAAATGCCCACTGTAGTACCATAGGAAGTTGGAACCCCCCAGAAGACCCATCTTCAAACTTGACCTTCGTTTCCCCGACCCCCAACAACCTACTAAATTTCATCACGAACCATCTAATTTCTCTCGAGTTATGCCACCAACAAACAAACCAACAAACACAAAAGGTCCACTGCAGCACCAAAGGAACCCCCCAGAAGACCCATCTTCAAACTTGACCTTCTTCTCCCCAACAAAAACTTTCCTACCAAAAATCACCAACATCCATCCATGGCTTCAAGAGTTATATCGCCAACACCATCACTCCACAAATCCCGACTAAAAATATACCCTTCTGCCTATAGCTACGCGAAGGCAATAACAAATTATATACGTTATAAACGTTGCCAGGCCTCCTGAATTTACCGCTGAGTGTTGCTGACCCTCCTAACTTTACCATTAAGGGTTGCCAGGATCCCCCCATACAGACCCTTCTAGGTAAATGCAGATACACTCCAAGTAGAAGTTGGGATGGACTATTGTAACATTTGACTGGACTAAGCCGGCTGCTCAGAAAATGTTATGATTCCCCCAACGTCTGCTTGGAGATCAGGACTAAAAAGAAAAGTGATACATGCTGGAATCTTCACTTGCCTGGAAGTTGAAGCCTAAATGTTGAAGTACACGTAGAAAGGCTACCTGTTCCCAACACCATACCCGTCTCGTTAATATTTTGGTTGAACTGTCCTATTGTTTTTTTAAGATCTCTACTAAAATCCCCTGCAGCTGGCTTCTATTCTTTCCTTGTTGACATCATACTTTTAGGATGTTAAATCAAACTTGATAACCTTTCTTCTTCTAACATTGTGTATATGCTGTCAGTCAATCAATCAATCAACTTTGTTTGCACAACATGTGCTACGGATACACGGTATTTCAAGCCATAATCTACGGCATTGTGTACAATACAGTTTGTCACATGGTGTGATTAATGACTAGTATACATAGACACATGTTACACAAATAACCAAGTACCGGCAACTTGGTTATTACGTGTGTTGTGTTGTGTTCACTTTTTGTCCCACGCACAAGCTATGACTTCGTCCCTAGTTACTAGAGTTGGACGCACGTCCCTTCGCGGCGGTTTCATTTTCGCATTTTTTCACACAAGGTTCAATTTTTTAAATTTTACAAGCTCGAAGGTCCACTTTTTAACGTCGAAGGTTTTTTTTCAAGGTGGACTTATTTGTATCACCAGCAGGGTTTGAATCCAAGAAAAACTGCTCACTTTGTCTCTGATTCCTTTCTTTGAAATCCTCTCAAAAACACAGGAAATGCCATATCAGAAGGTTCAATTTTTTAAACTTTCCGGGGGAGCATACCCCCGGACCCCCTAGGAAGCTTGCTCCTGCCGCAAACACTCCAATTTCTCCCTACTGCCAATTTAAATCACAGTGAACTTACATGCATTTACAGTACTGGTTTATAACTTCTATCGACCCTTTAATAAATATTAAGTTATCTTCTATGTATTTATGATACACAACAATAAACAAACAGGGTATAATGTCAGTCTTAAGTGAAATTTATGATATGGGCAAATGATTTTTTCACACATAAGGCCACACTATTTTAATTTCTTGGTTAAAGGTATTTTAAAAAATAAGGTTGATTGGAAAATCAACAGGAAAACAGAATCTCAGAGGAAAGTTTGTACTTTGGTGCACACAATTTCAGGGAGTGAACAGGGTCAGGCGCAAGTTTTCACCCCAGCCTTCGGTTTAATGATGTCCTCGTGCTGAAATTTAAAGAAAAAGCCATTAACCAAGAAATTAAATTGGTGTGGCCTAAGGAACAGGTGAAAAGATGCACAATCCCCATGCTACACCTATAGTTTCAAGTCCATTTTCAAAAACAGATTATATCATACTTGAATTCACATTTACCAAGTTAGATCTAACGTGTTTTTGAAAATTCTATCTTTGATTTTCGTCTGATTTTCCGATGGAAAATGCTGCCTTGCTGAAGTTTTGTTCTATGTAGAAGGATCTATAGTTTCCCTATGCTGTAACTCAAACTAATGTTTTGGCAGCATATCGCTTCTAAACCCCAGCTGAAACACAAAGCTGGTAGTGTACTCTCAGCACATAAGGTAGCCATTCCAATGCGTCCCCGCTGTTGCGATCGCGCCCATTTTTCAAACTTATCACGGAACTACATCTCGCCAGACCTCCTGTTCGCAGCATGACTCCCGGAGACGCGGGCAAAGTACATTAGTGGGGCCTAGGATTACTGCACGATTGATGCGAAGAGATGTCCTCTATACCCCAGTAACAGGTAGTTCAGTTACACTTACTCTGTATGGGGTACAGGCCTGACCTAGTAGGAAATGGGCCCACATAGAAGTATACAAATGGCAGCTCCCCTGGCTTTTTCTTATCATGTGTGGTAGCGATCACTCATACTCTAACGGGGAAATCTCTTAGGTTATGTTGAAAGAGGGCTGGATAAAGTCTCGTGGGATCCATATTTTTCATTTTGTTGTCGTTACCAATTATGAATATTGATTTATCCAACTTGTAGAGTCCAAGAATTGTTCTGGATATGGTGATGAATGATGATGACTGGTGCATAATGTTTCATGTTAGAACCTTCTTCATGTTCTGTTCCTTTTACGAATAATTTTCTTGATGGGTGATTTAAAACTTGGGACCCTGCAATTGGTGGTCTGTGCCAATCACTGATGTTCATTTGCAAATGATGTTTGTTTATGTTTTTGTACTTTAGGCCACATCAATTTGATTTCTTGGTTAACCGAATTTTTGAAAAAATGCTAGATTGGAAAATCAACATAAAAACAGAATCTCAGAGAAAAGTTTGTACTTTGGTACGCACAGTTTCAGGGAGTGAACAGGGTCAGGTGCAAGTTTTCACCCCAGCTTTCTGTTTTTATGATGGCCTTGTGCTAAAATTGAAAAAAAATCTGTTAACCAAGAAATTGAATTGGTGTGGCCTTACACATTTTCATGCATTGTCTCCCAGTTTTTTGCCTACATGTTTTCTTCTTTTACTGGTAGATCTTTACTGCAAAAGCTTGTTATATATATGTCAAAGTCTTAAGTTCACCATTAAGTTGCTACGATGGCAGTAATGCGGTACAGTAGTGTCAGGTCATTGCCCTTTAACTTCGAAGTAGTTTCCCTCTTTTGTAGCATAAGTGAGAAACTTTGGGAAGTTGTGACAGACAGTAAGATTTGTATCGAGCCATGTTACTAACTGGTGTCCTGTACCTACCTGTATCATCCTACCCTCCCATTGTCTACTGTCCTTCAGGGGAACTTGGTATTATACAGGGATGTAAAAAATGACACCTGAGATGACATTGCAATTCTATTTAGCACAAGACCTCCTTGTACCCACTGCCAATAAATCTCTGACCCCCAGCCCCTAAGGAGGGTTATGCCTTCTGCTATTACATTTTGCATAGCCCCCGCTGTCAGGGAAAGGATTATGACCCTCCCAATATGTCACAGGGGGCAGCAGTGGACCAAAAAGAAGAAGAATAGAAAAATTGCTCTGGTAGACCCATGCGTCATGTATTGATGGCGGTCTACATCCCTGACAAAAAGTTCAATTACACACTTAAAAAGAAGTCATCAATATGGGTACTGGTAGAGCAATTAGTCATCCCAGGGCAGTCAATACTTTCTTCAAAGTGCTGTCAGATTGTGAAGTCTGATAGCTAGCCAGGTCTTCCCGCTGCAACCTCTCCCTTCACCTTTATCCCCGCCTGTCATTAGTTCTGTCCCTAAGAACTTTCCCTGACCCTGCAGATACCTCAACCCGCTTTGAAAAATTGAGACGTTCCAGGCACAAAAAGATCCTCGGCGTCTGCCACAAAACACCATTTCCTGCGACCAGGAAATCGGAGGTGGAATGATGTTCTTCTACAAAGAGAGATGTTGGGATTGTATCGGGGATCTTAACCCCTTCGATGCCGCGATGTCTGAAGCAGTGTGCCTGCGAAGATTAGGGGAAAGGCTGCTGTCAGGGAAGGCACAGCTTATCGACTATTATTGCTATAAGTGTAATTTGTGAGTGGAGAAGATTATTTGGAAGCTGGCGGGTGATATAAATCATACAAACGAACAAGCTTTAATTAGTTACGGAGATACGGAACATTCCCACATTTGGGGTTGGACGTAATGATGACGGATGATAGCGGAATCACATAAACACGGAAAATGAACCAACCAAGTATTTGGATTTCCAATTTCGCGCATTTGGAGATTATGTGAAATTGCAATAACGATAACGATCGGAGGGAATTTACATTTGTCAATTAGTCATCCAGGAAGAGGGGGTGAAGTTTTAATACTTCTGTCTGCGGGGATTATGTAGTATAGGTAGGAGAAGGGGTGAAGGAAGCACTTAATTGTTGGAGACAAAGATATGTTTAGATGGTCTCTTTAAAGTGTCCTTTATCATATGTTAGTGTTATCATGTAAAGTGTAGTTAAATGAAACGAAAGTGTAATCACTGGTAAAGATAGTGAAAGAATCAAGTGATGCTATCCTTTCACGAGAGCACGCAAGTGAGGAAATACATGAACAGCTTGCGTTCTCTTAAGCGTCGGCGGGGATTTTCTGCGTAAAAGCGTAATTTTTCACCTGCGTTAGTTAAAAGTGTGCCGTACTAATGAGCGGGAATTAAAGCTAGTAAGAAGATATTGCTGCCAAGTGTCCTGACATAAACCAGTCTGGCTTGGTTGGCGAAAGCTGTCCTTGATGGAACGCTTTCTCAAGTGGAGAAGACATTTTCTTGAGGATAACATTACTCACTTCTTATAAGGAGATTCCGTGCCATTAAGAAGACAAGAAGTACAGAAAGCGGCGCCCGTCCTGCGGTAATGTGCCCGACAGTGTGGACCGAGAAGTAAACTTATCATAACCCCGGGGTGGGAGATTTCTCTACAGGTCCGTCCATTTGGGCTAGAATCCTTTCACTGGGAGATCTGACATTTAGACAGTCTTGTGGATGAAATATTACAGTAAGCTGTATTACCAATATACATGTAACAGCCACCTGGTAAAATATGGACCAGTCAAGGAAATGGCCAAGTAGTCAGAACAGGCTACTTTACATTGTCCTCGAAGGGGTAGATTTTCCGGCGAGGCTTTATCATCGTGATTACAGTCATTTCAAGTGATGAGGCCAAAGTGAATTACGACGGGGACGGGGAAAGTTCGTGCTCGGGGTGGCTAAGGATTGATGACAGGATTACCAACCTACCGGCTTGCTTCTAAATCACCCAGGAAGTGTAATGCTGGCTGAGTGCGTCCGGACTGTAGCGGGGACCAGTGCTTTATCGTAGGGTCAGGGGTTCGAGTCCCATTCCTACTAAGGCTGGCTAAATCACCTCGTGGGATTATTTACGAACTCTGCGACTCTGGGCTAAATCACCTGGCCAAAGTGTCCCCAAAATCTGCACGGAAGCTAATGAAGATGGTTGGAGAGAACACACTTTTAGTGGAAGGTCAATGCTCTGAGTCATGTCCTGTACTTTGTGGTAGAATTGCCAGAGCGACATTTGGTAAAAGTACAATGTCACCAGCTATATAGCTTTTGGGCTGCTGAGATGTCAATGCTTAAAGTGCTGTCTACAATTTGCTGCAATCCATTGATAGAGGAGTGGGATTTGAGCTCATATTTATATACTGTATTCCTCTTTGCCAAGGTAGCAAAGTTACTATAGGACAGACCTGCTTGGTAACTGCAGTTTGAAAGGAAGTTGCTTGGCGGATTGCCCCAATATTGAAAGACTTCCTAACTTTTAGTTGAAAACTATTATAATAATAGTAATAATGGTTTATTGGTCAGTAGTTATCCTTGCAATGGCAGCCAGTGCTGAATTGCTGCAGGGTTTACAATCACATAATACACAACAGATACATATTTTGTTCCACACTTGCACTTTGTGGAACTGTTGCAAGGGTCTGGGGGGCTGCCATTTGGCGCCAGCAGGTGACCTCAATACGACCTTCCTCAACTGAAGTCAGGTACCCATTCACACCTGGGTGGAGTGAGGAAAGTCGTGTAAGGTGCCTTTCCCAAGGGCACAACATCGGGGCATAGCAGTGGTTTCGAACTCGGGACCTCTCGGTTCTGGGCGAAACACCTTACCGATTGCGCCACACAATGCCACATTAGTTGAAGATTAGAGAGATCTAGTCAAGAATTACCCACCAATAAACAAACAAGTCAAGTCAAACAAACACAGGCAAAGACACCAACTCCTTGGCAGGTTGTCTCAGAGGTAGCAAGATTAGATTTCAATACGTCTACGTTGATTAAGTAATATCCTAGCCAAACAGGCGAAAATCATCACCAACACACCCACTCATAACTTGTTTTGTCAACAACCTATGGTGGAAACATCCTCCTACGTTGAACAATAATTTTCATTGTACATTCAAAACTTGTCACAAAGTTTGAGCATTTCTAAATAGGATTGTAAATGGGATTATCCGATAGAAGAAAAGTAAAAAAGAGTTACATGTATATACATGCATGATTTGGAAAATGAATGACTACAGAAAAAAGTCTTCGGAATAAAACAAGTCACATTTTGCATCCATAAAAATGACACTAAAAGAAGATAAGAGGGAAAGACATTACTCCCAACAGCTTTGCAGAATTGCCAAGTCAGAAGTGATTGCTGCTTTTCTATTGACATGGGCTATTTATGAAGGTAGCTATCTCCTCTGTCACTGTTAATCTTGAAGAATGAGCAGCTTGATTTTTCTCCCTGTTCGACAATACATATTGCACAGGTTGCTGCTACTTCACAAATGAGGCAATACATCTCACATGGGCACGTCGTCTTGTGCTCAATAGTAGTTAGGCCAGGAGTAGAATATGTACTTTTATGTGACACCGAGCCCCCTGTCACATACGTCGCGGGACAGGTTTACAACGACATATTGGGAACAGTCTTCGCTTGAATAATGTGTTATAAACCGTTCAACTGTCTTGATAGGGGAAAGGTTTTTGTAGTTTTCGTACTCTTCTATAACCTTGTACAACAAAACAATCATGCGACTTTTGGGATTGTGGCTGAAAGACTTCAGTTTAAGCTATAACAAGCCTGTCAGTTGTGTATTAAAAGTAGGCGATAGCATAATTTTAGCACAGAAGGGAAATTAGTCTAGAAACAGCTATATTTATTTTCAAAATGACTGGAAAAAGACACTACCCAGAAAAAAAGTCCAGTGTGACTTTGCATGTGGTAGTTTGGGATTTAGTGTTGTTTTAACACCCCCCTCCCCCCTCCAAAGATATTCTTAATGGATACCCACTACCTAGAAAGTGGAGCCATCATGGCCCGTACAGCCGTGACAGTGAGGAATGGGTACTGTCAGTAGCTTGCGTGTTTCAGTATAGATCGCATCGTGTACGTTTTCAACTTGAAAGGCCATCCAGAAAGCAGCTGATTTGTGTTTGTCAGTAGCCGACCGGTACCATTTCATCAAGTCCTGTCCTCGAATCTCTCCCCCCCTCTAACTTGTATTGCTCATGTGTGTATTTTTGACCCCCATGGTAGACTTCAGAGCTAGTAATCAATCCACAGAAACTTTCTAGTCGGTGCTTATGATTGGAAATTTCCGTACGTCATCAGTGACAGTGTTTAATGCTTGCAATATTACAACACGTCCTCGTTATAAGAGGACACAAATGAGATAATATGTACCTATCCTGTTTGAAAAATGAGGCTAGCTCTCCGTTCATTTGTCAAAATTAGTTGAGGACTGTAACCCTTGAAGTCTGCCACAGCGGGCTATATTGATGCGCTGTGAATAGAATATCCTTTATGCAACTTCGTTCTGATTATGTTTCACTACTTGAATGGGTGAAGAGAATTGATATGCCTCCTACAGTGTCGATGTGTTGGTGATCATTTGTCAAAATTAGACAAGCAATGTTGGCTGATATTTCATTATCAACAGTTAGATTCGCAGTCTATTGTTGATATTGAAATATTGGATGATACTTTGCAACATTTGGTCGGTTTTAAGTGGAGTTATGAAGATAAGATTTTGTGTTTTGGGTACCGGTAATGTCCTTTTCATATCTATAGATAATTCTTGTAGGATCTACATGTACATTGTCCAATATCTAAATTCAGCACTGGATAACTGATTTTGTCTCACGGACTTGTTAATGTTTCCATATTAAAGGGATGTTAATCGCCTTTTTGGGTAAAGTTTATATCACTAATTAATGCTACAGATAGCAGTATTTTCCCCATTGAAATATTAAAACATTAATATCTTGGGATACTTGCTGAGAAGTTCAAGGATATGCCATTTTATGAATTAAAGTTTATTTTCTCACAACACAGTAACTTCATTTAAGAATATTTGTTACTTGAAGGCAAGCACAAGTTATTTATTTTCTTACTTTTAACACTAGTCTTGACTTTTTAGTACTGAAGCTTTGTTGATACATCAAAAAGTACCACAAATTCCGTACAGTCAACTACAAGCTAGAAAATAGAAAAACAAAACAAATCTTAAAATTTGACTTACTACACAAGAAAGGCTAACATCTGTTAATCTCTTGCTATCAGGTGGGGCTAATCTTTTCTAAAAACAAAGCAATCTTTTATCTATTTACCTATTTTTTGCATTGTGAATGCGGTCAGATCAAAAGATACGCTCAAATATTAGTGCATGGATTTTGCTTATTCATTATTAACCATAGATAGTCTACATGTTTTCAACAAAATGATAAAAAAAGTTTGAACCTTTAATAGCACTGGTACAGAGCGTCTCCACCTACCCGTATTCGGCTGATATTGATTCTAATCAATCACTATTATCGCCATTCAGCCTGTGTAATTTATCCTCTACATGACCTTTCCTGCAAATGACATTGTGATAGGTGACCAATTACCATAATAACATTATGCAAATCTGCAACAATTAGAAATGCGTCATTACCTCATCTAGTGCAAAGAAAAAAAAGGGACAAAGGAGGGAAAGACATGGATTTGAACATGTTGGAAACTTGTGTTGTTAATCAGTGTTTTCCCCTCTTGATGCGCCAAGTGAACACACCTGTGTTATTGCTGTTACTGATGGAACTCAATTTCATGCTAATGACTTCGTCAACTGCTAGAAATTGACGAACTGCTAGAAATTGACACTTCGCGTCTACCCTGATGAAGAATCATCGTATTCGTCTGATTGTCCCGTCCCTTATTAGGCACAAGCAAGATCTCCCCGCTGCACTTAGTTGGCTTTTCTTCCTTCGCCGAGTTCAGCAACTTTTGTCCCAACCCCAGACACAGACAGTAGAAAGGAAAGGAAAGTGATCTCGAACCAGTTTAGCTCAAATGAACTCAATGAACAGATGAGCTAATCTTCCACTGGTCGTGACAGAGAAGACAGACACTATGTACAGTTTTTACAGGTTCATTGTACCGGGGAAATTCCCCTAGCTCTTTTCGACAAGCACAATGAACAGTGGACCACGGCTTAACGTCCCGTCCTGAGGACTGCGACCCTTTCCGGTAGCGTGCATGTCGGGTGAGCGACACAGCCGGGATCGAACCCAGGGCTTCTAGTTCCGGAGGCAAGATCGCTAACCACTGGACTATGCACGCTACACACACTCATTAACTTTCTTAATCCTCAGCCATATTTAAAGTAAAAATTCAGTAAGAGGACAAAAAGAAGATAAAGCCCTGGGAGGAAAACTACTGCAAATGTAGAAATTGTTTGCGGTGGTTTTATGTTCGCGTTTTTCGCGGCGACGGTTTCACCACGAACATTAAACCACCGCAAACATTTTTGTTCAATACTGTAGCGGTATATGACTATAGCGCTGCCACGAACTTCAAAACACCAGGAACACTCCATTTTGCCCTTAGGCCACGCCAATTTAATTTGCTGCTTCTCGGAATAGCCTGTCCTGTTTTTCCCATTTTGAAAAAAAAAAAATTGGGTCACTATTCCCATTCACAAATTTCAACTCCCAATTTGTTCAGTTGTAAAACTCCATAGCCACCAAAATAGATAAAAGCCTAACATACCTAAAGGCCCACACATACCTAAAAAGTGTGGTCATATTGATCATAAGTTACAATTTTTCATTTATTCAAACTATTTCTCAATATCAATCCATATATTAGAAAGGGGTGCATTGCCTAAAATGAGCCATACAAAGCTGAAACATATTGTTTTTTTTCGCCCTGTCGCTCCAATTTTTTAAAACGAGTGAGTGAGTGAGTATGAGTGAGTGAGTGAGTGAGTGGATGAGTTGGTGGGTGAGTGGGTGAGTGAGTGAGTGAGTGAGTGAATGAATGAGTGAAGCTTTATTCAAGTTAAGTGTACCTGTACCTGTACCTGTTCAAATAATGGTAGATTTTCAAAATGGACAAAAGCATGTTCAAACTGATAGCAACATGATGTTGAATTGTGCTTGACGCCAGCCTATTACAAAGCATCTAGTATAATGACCACCTCTGCCAGTGAGCTTTGAAGAATTATTGAAAATAATTGAAAATAAAGATGAAAATTTGACTCAGGTCTTTCAAAAGTGTTTATACTCTGTGCTTCTGTACATGGTAATTTCATGGTAATTCTATCTGCCAAAGTGGCCATCCCCTGACCTATCATGCCAACCAGGCTTGACCTGATTAGTACTAGTACTAGACAGGTACACCAGCGTTCAGGTATGTTGGACCTGTACCTAATTGATTGTACAGCTCCTGTACCAATAACAGTGCACAACACTACCTCCCACAGTAGAATTCCATGCCTTTTATCTCCCTGTTCCCCTCAAAGTGGCCATCCCCTGACCTATCATCCCAGCCAGGCCTGACCTGATTAGTACCAGTACTGGACAGGTTCACCAGTGTTGGACCTGTACCTAATTGATTGTACAGATACTGTACCAATAACAGTGCACAGCACTACCTCCCACAGTAGAATTCCATGCCTTTTATCTCCCTGTTCCCCTCAAAGTGGCCATCCCCTGACCTATCATCACAGTCAGGCTTGACCTGATTAGTACCAGTACTGGACAGGTACACTGGTGCTCAGGTACATGTATGTTGTACCTGTACCTAATTGATTGTACAGCTCCTGTACCAATAATAGTGCACAACACTACCTCCCACAGTAGAATTTCTGTGCCTTTTGTCTCCCCGTTCCCACAGGCAGAGAGACATGCAGCAGAATTCCTGCCTGGTTCTGCCTCATCAGATCACAGCTTCCCAAGATGAATGTTGATTGACTCGTGGCCTCCTGGGATCCATCCTTAATCACCTACCTGTTCAACCCTACACTAATATATGGTCCTTTAAACAATGATAGATTGAGCTGTGTGATTAATTACTGCTTCATTAAAAACTTGCTTAATCAAGCCCTCATCAATCCTGGAGGATGGTGATAGACTGTTAGGTGATGAGGGGGGGCTGTGGTTAGGAGGGATTACATATGACAGTGCCAGGTGGCTTCATTTGCACCCAGGATCACACACGTTCCCACCGGACCAGTCAGTAACTTGTCTTCAGTTCACAACAGTTGCAAAGCTAAGCCTTGTTTGTTATGGAGATATAGTTTTGGGTGTGTGTGTGTATGTGTGTATGTTTGTGTTTCCGCACTACTGTAGTCAGCATAACTCAAGAACCTCTAGATGGACTACAATGAAATTTGGTATGTGGGCAGGTGTTGTGAAGCCGAAGTTCAAGGTCGATTTTGGGCCCCCTGGTATGTGACCTTGGTACTGCAGCGGAACTTCCGTTTTTGTATTTTTTTACCTGGACATGCTTAGGTCTTGATTTTGGGGTGGCTGATAGCTTGTGATGTAATGAAGAAGTAATGTAGGTTTGGGCCCCCTATCAGCTTGTTTGATAGGAATAACACGTTTTTAGTAACGAAATTAGTCAAAATGTTGAGTGCATGTCTATTCAGGTACTACTAGTACATTGATGTTCTGGTATTTTTACCTGTACCTGAATGATTTTCATTTTGTATATATATAATGTATATAATTTGTATATACAAATTAACAGGTTACTGAACAAGTGTGGCTGCACGTATTAACGGGTGGATGTTGGTAAGGAATTTGTGATTCATCCAAAATCACTGCACCTGAAGACCGATAATTATAGTCAAACAATCTTTAATTCACAAGTCTAAACCTAAGTCCTTTTAAATCTATTTGCACTGTACTTGATAAGACGTACAACTTAAACAGGGTACAAGAAATAGCGCTGCCTTTTTGGACTTGAAGGAGGCTGAGATTTGAGTTGCAATCGATCTGAAAATGATGAAGGAATGCTACGAACAGTTGTCGAGTCGTTAATCTAAACCTACATGTAATCTGTGTGCACTGTAGTTGATAAGGTGATATATACAACTTTAACATAACCAGTGCTGCCTTTTTGACCTTGAAGGAGGGAGATTGCAGTTCGAGTTGTAAATTTGTAATTGATCAAAAAATGTTCAAGAAATGCCAGTAGACTGATTATTTATTGTCAGCTTAGGCCACACCAATTTAATTTATTGGTTAACGGAATTTTTGAAAAAATGCTAGATTGGAATATCAACATGAAAACAGAATCTCAGTTTGTACTTTGGTGCACACAGTTTCAGGGAGTGAACATGGTCAGGTGCAAGTTTTCACCCCTGCCTTCTGTTTTCATGATTTTTTTGTTGCTAAAATTAAAAAAAAAAAATTCAACTTTTAGTTAGAAAGATACTGCAAAGCTCAAAGCTTTCTATCCTGCCACAAATTCTAGATGCTGTGAACCATAAATGACTTTACAGTAATGTGACAGGTACTTTGGAGATTTTGACATAGTAGAAAGTCTAGTCCTGTCAGTTATGTATTATCTGTGGAGACATAAATCTTTTCTTTGTTTGTGATGTCCAAGTTGCCCTACTTGTATGTCTATGCCCTCCAGTCATGGCTTATTATCCATGCAGACAATGCATGTCAGAAAATGCACCGGTAAACAGTAGTAAGAGTAGTACATTCTAGTGTAGCTTGTTACCTTTGTTGAGAAGGTTATGTTTTGCACAGCGTTCATGTGTGTGTGTGTGTGTGTGTGTGTGTGTGTGTGTGTGTGTGTGTGTGTGTGTGTGTCCTTTTGCGAACATGATAACTTGAGAATGCCTGGATGGATTGTCTTCATACTTGGTAGCTGGGTTGGTCTTCGTCAGACCTCAAAATGATAAGATTTTGGGCCCCTTAGCGGTTTGCTATGGTGCTGCAGCGGAACTTACGGTTTTGATATCTCGTGTTCTGGACATGCTACGGTGTTATTTGGGTAGAGAAGATAATCAACTGACATAATTCATGCAAATGTGTCCTTATTTGCATAATAGATGGAAAGCATTTTACGATATGGCACTCGAAAAGGCTAACGTCAGTCGGCAAAGGTATGAGGACGTGGAACTCTAGATCTAACTGTGTCCACAATTAATTAGTAAATAGATAAGATTGCTATTTTAAGTACTTGTCTTAAAGCCTCATATCTGTCTACAGTACTCAGTTTTCCATTGTCTCAGAACCCCCTTCCAGACCCTTTCCTTCTTTACTGCGGGATTGTAGTCCCATCCTGTGTTGTGACATTATCAACTACCTGTGTGCGGTGTAGATGGTCTATACCGTGATGGCCATTTGAAGTGAACTCGGAATGGCAGTGACAAACTACACGTCGGCCACAATTCCTTATCAACTTGCCAGTTTTGCGTAGTAATCCCCGCTCTACGTAGCCCCCGACTGCCCCCTCTTTGATACATGCATGATTTATAATATCGTTCATCTCCATTCCTTAGAAGGTGGGATGTTGAGTACCATTGACAAGTCGTGCGTCAGATATGATTCTTGCCGAACCAGTCAAGTAATCCACGAATTACAAGATGCTGTAGCGGACTTAGCGGGGGAAACGGGACGAACGCGATCAATCCTGGTTTAAATCTCGTTCCTCAGATGTTGGCCAGAGTTTGTCTGTCTGACTTTGAGTAATGTGTGTTCAGGACAAGGGCTCTCCTAGTGAAAGCTTCAATTCAATATTGCCAGTCCTCCCCTACGGGAAGCTTTCTTTGCAAAGATTGAAATATGGTCGCAGGTAGGTCTAAGGACTCAATATTTGACCCTGACATATACCCTCGCACATGACAGATGCGGTAAAGAAGTACATGAGGATCGACTTCTCCACATCTGTGTTTCAACAACTTTTTAAAAAACAATCGCGAAATAGTACTGTATATGGTAATCTTAACCTTACTTTTATTTCAACACAGTAAAACACTCTACATATCTACCTACTGAATCATAACTGATACATATTTTCATATTTTCTATTCATTCAACATTATGAAAAAAAATATTGTTCTCTCTCTCTCTCTCTCTCTCTCTCTCTCTCTCTCCCCCTCTCTCTCTCTCTATATATATATACAATGTATATATATAAATGATGTACCATTGTTTTTTTATTTGAATGAAGGTGGCTGATACAATGTGCAAGCCTTCATGAGTCAAGTACATATGCCCTTAATATACAAATGGTGTGGTAATAGATAAATTGCAAAAATAGATGTCTTGTCCTCCAAACATTTTTGAAAAGTGTAGAAAGAAAGCAGAATATATTTTTCAAAATTTTTAGGAACTCAAAATTCCTCTATTGCAGTGCAATAGAAAATTATATCATTATGATCTAATGGGCTAGAAGTTATGAAAATTGCTGTTCTGTTACAGTATTATCTCACAATCATAACATTCTCTCCTTAGTTTGGACCAGTAGAGGGACCATAAAGGGACCAGTACTTGATCTATTTATGAGTAACCTTATGCTAAATGTACATTACCTTTGCTTTCACCTCTGCTCACACTTCACAAGAACCGAAGCTGTATCCAATCTCCTGTGTTTAACACAAGTTGCCTTATCGTTTTATCCGCTATAATTATGTACCTTCTTCGTTATTTCTGGCCCTGAATTGCTGAACCCTCCACTCAGCCCACAATCTATATCTTAACAAGCCACCCAATTGTCCCTTATTTGGAATCTGTCTGGTCCGCTCTCTTCCTTGCGTTTCCGAGATCCGACTTTGAGCGGCTCTGACAGATGGTTTGTCAGATCTGATTCGCAGGGACGCCGTACGAAACAGTTCTATAAAGGCTCGGCCCGGCCGGCCGTTCTCCCCTCATCAGCGAATCATCCCTATCATTTTGCATCTTAAAACCGGGAAAGCGTTGACAGATAGCGTGTCAGTTTCGATTGAGGTTGAACCCTCCACATTTAAGCTGGAAGTTAGGGAATCGTTACGCCATCAAGTGAGCACAGTTATTCCCTGTCGGACCACATTATTGTCCATGACCCTCCTTTCTCAGTGCCTCCCCGCCCGTCTTATCGGCATTGACAGACTGATTTCACATAAATCTAAGGCGGAGATCGATCTTGAGTGATTGCCACCTAAGGGATTGCTCATCCCAGGTCGTTCCCCTGATGATGCGGCACTTCTGGGATTGAGAAGACATGCGGATTTGGCGCGGCACAAATCATGGGTGCCTGCTTGCCATTTGGTGTTAAGGTTGCCTGATTAAAAGAAGCCAGACTGATTCCTCTAGGCTGCTGCAATCCAGATGTATGTGGGGCTTGGCTGAACTTGAGTCGTGCCATTTCGACAGAAAAGACGAGGAAAAAAGACTCTGCACCTCCTCTGTGCTATGATTGAACTGTGATTGTCTCCAGTCCATAGTCGTAAATTCCATGTCATTTGAGAGGGTGCAACCATGTCAACGGCAATCAAGGTTTTGAAATTCTTGATTACGCACAAACTTATTCACTTCTTTGACTTGTAATGCTGCTTCATTGGTCTTTGATGGGCTTACCTTACCTTAATTGTGGAGACCATGACTCTCAATGCAAAAGTCCTAATATCGTTCAGTCATACATGTATAGCAAGGTCATCATCAAACATAGAAAATGACAGGCTCATTTCTTTTTGATCTAGCTCAAAAGTATGATTGGGAAGTTGTAGCTGACTGTGGATAGAGTTCTATCTCTCTGATTGAACAGTACTTAGGAACACTTCCATCCTATTGCATAAAGTATACCCAGCAAGGTCATCCCAACTGAATTCATTTTTCCACCAAATCATTTCGAAAAAAAGCCTGAAGTTAAATGTCAGAGCTCTTGTCAACTCAATTTCTTTTAAGTTTTGAAGCTTTTCATGTCTTAGAAAACCTTAAAAATTTTGTACTGCTCCCTTGATTTTTTTTAAAAGCAAGCATCCAAATGAGTGCTAGTGGAAAGTGTCACGAATCTCATAATCAGTTATTTGCACGACCCACAGGGCTCTGTCTAACTCTGAATTTTTCATTGTCCTCTCAGTTTGATAGGGCAAACCTCTATGTTAGGAAATTTTGAACATCTTAATCCTCAGAAACATGTCTTCTCACCTTTCGGTAGGCAAATTTCAAATGGCTTCATCTCAACTTTGTGGAAGTTTTGTGGCACTGTTGACACCGTGGTAAAGTTGCCGTAACGTATCCTTGTTTTCCTTGTCAAGGTTGAAATTTGTCTCCATCTTGAACTAAGTACGGAACTGTGGCTGGAGAGAGATGACTCTTAAAAAAATCCTTGACGTATAACCCATGACTCTCAAAATCCTTGACCTATAACCTATGACCTACATAAGAATCCTTGACCTATTACATATGACTCTCAAAATCCTTGACCTATAACCTATGACCTACAACTCTTAAGAATCCTTGACCTATAACCTATGGCTCTCAAAAGAGATCCTTGACCTATGACTCAAAAAATATCCTTGACCTACATGTATATAACCTATGACTCTCAAACAAATCCTGGACCTACATATAACCTATGACTCTCAAAAAAAATCCTTCACCTATGATGATAATAAAGTCCTTGATGTCATGATATAGAACACAACTTTTCGCTTAGTCAGCACCTTTTGGCAGCCTCACCAAGAAGTGATTAGCCTAACAGAGAAATAGTTTTCTTTACCATAGGGAGATAATGCAATTCCCTGCATTAACTGCAGATTACAAGCATATCAATCCTAGCACAAAGATGGCAATGGGAAACGACTGAAGGAATCTTGAGAGGTTAGAGCAGTTTAAAGGCACCCAGAGCATTTTATGAGACTTGAAAACTGGAAATATTCTAGTTGCTGTAATCTTTATGAAATTGACATTTAATGCCACTGTTTACCACATTTGCGTGTGGATTTCTTATCAAAAGTGCTGGAAAGCGGCACAAAAATAATCTACATGGTGATATTCTAGTTTCACACGCCTACTGTTAATAATGTAGATACCATAGCCCCACCCACCTCCGTCAAAACGTATAAATGCAAAATTAAAACATAAAAATGCAAATATTTGTCGTACATGCAGTCACTCTCTCATTGGTCAAACCACTAATTGTATACATGTAATGGACAGTCAGGATCAGTCTATTTGGGCTTGGATTTTCTATCAGTTCTCACCACACAACGATATCGCTCCTTGAAAGTTTAATGTCGATATGTAATGGTATAGTGTTATTGAAACTTACTATGTGTAGGAATGACTAGAAATTTGAGTTTTTTTAATTCAAGCCTCATAAAATGCTCTGGATACCTTTAAGTCATCACCGGATGCCATAGTTCTCTAGAAAGTAATGAAACACGTTTTTCTATTGTTTGAGTTTTTTAAGTCAAGTTTCAAGCCTCATAAAATGCTCTGGATGCCTTCAAAGTCATCACCGGATGCCATAGTTCTCTAGAAAATAATGAAACACATGTTTCTATTGTTTGAGTTTTTTAAGTCAAGTTTCAAGCCTCATAAAATGCTCTGGATGCCTTTAAGCCATTTCTGCCATACCTACCTGTTCGGGAAAGCACCTGCTGCCAGTCACCATCCACACAAGGCTTCACAACCAACCGTCACAGGTGCATGCTTCGAGAGAAATTGACCAAATTAATTTGGCCAAATTGCAACAGGTGGAATACTTTCATGCTGACAGTCCTTGTAGTTTAGAATCATCCCATTTTACTGCCTATCTCAGTCCAAAAACATATAAGATTTAATGCTAAACACAGAAATTTGACTTCTTAGTTAAATCAGGAATGTTACATTGAAGTTTTGAAGTTCTTGGGTGAACAATTAATTTTGATGAAAGCTAGGATTGTCCTATGATTATGCTTTGGGTCACGATGGATATGAATTGTCCATTTAACACAGCATGCTACACTTTATATTGTCAGATATTTCTCCTACCAAGAATAGAAGCAAAGATTTCAGAAAAAGATGCCAAATACAGTCAAAATTGTCTATGTAGACCATCTATAGAGGACCGGTAAAATCTGGTCTATGTGGACAGGTGGTCACTTTAGACAGGATTCTGGGAAAAATTATCAGTGGTCACATTTGCCAGGTGGTTGAGGTGGTCACTTGTACACAATCCTGTATGCAAATGCATATTAATGATTTCATAGTGTCAATTTTATTAATTTTTTTCTTCTCTTTGTCCGTATTTAAAAACAAAACCTGTGATTGTTGTCTGAAGTTGTTTCGAAAACTACACGCTAAATCTAACACCTGCCTAGAATTATCTTCTATTAGTTTTTCAACAGTCAATCACAATGCCCTGTAAACCTGGTAATTCAATTATCATAATTATGCGGCTTAAATGTTCCACAGATAACCCCAGTGCACCTGGACTGTCCCTTTGTTGACCCATATTATTTACACAAAGGGAAAAAAATTACATCTCCAGTCATTCTTTGTTCTACATTACCTGTAGTCTAACTCTGGGGCTAAAGAGCAGGCCAGTGTCGGCCATGGCAACAGTCTGGATTCTAGGTTAAACTCTGGTCGCCAGGACTGCATGAAATTATTGGCAGTCACAATGTTCTGTTTGTATTGAATAGACATCTTACAACTGTGTGTGTGTGTGTGTTTGTGCGTGCGTGCGTGTACATGTATCAGTGTGTGTGTGTGTGTGCATGCACGCGTTTTTGGTGTTGTTATTCCTTTCTCATGCCTAGTAGCACACAGTAAATAAAGTTTCCTTGCTGTTTCTGCAAAATTTTTAATGTGTTATGATGAATATATAATTATACATAATACTGCTGGCTGATTTTCTGCTGTAACCACAACATTATATTGACGAAGCCTCCAACACCCCAGGTTGAAATGCTACTTGGTATCAGACTATTTCCCTCACAAAGTCAATGTCTTCAGTGCAAAGGCAATGGTAAACTTCCAGCAAATAGGCGCAAATTATTCTCGCTTGGCTGAATACAAATTGATCTGTCAGGGCTTCAACTGTTGGGCTTTTTTCCCACTTAAGTATCATTTCAGCTCATTTCCTGTGGAAAATGGCGCTACAGAAGTGCTTCACCGTGACAACATACGAGCAAAGCGTTTGGAAGAAAAAGTAATCCATGCGAGGAAATGTTTTCCGTTGTGTCAACTCTTGGAGAAGTCGTTTGGTTGGGTGGGGTAATCGTTCCACCAGCTGATTGAAGTATGAGTTTAATTCTGTCTTCCATTTCATTCAATTCCTGCCTGCCCGAGGATTAGGCCGAGCGGCCCTGACAAATGTATCCCACGATACATTGCCGCTCATTTGCACATCTCTTATTGTTTAATCATTGTCATTTGTATGAGTATTGATGGTGCCTGCGCGAAACAAAGAGCGGCCTCACCTCCCTGAAGTATGGGGATCCGGGGAAATTTGACACTATTGACAAGTGGAAGTAAATAATACCCTCCTACCTAGCCATCCGTCATGCTATCTCGCCCTCCTTGGGGGGAAAAATCATAATTTGCGGCCCATAAAACCTTCACTGGTATTATCAATCTTCACACATCAAGAGAACAATGGCGTGCACAGCCGAGAATGAACGCTACGATACCTTTTGTGTCGTGGCACGTCGTCGACGGCGCCACCGTTGGGGAGCGGGCCGGGCATGGGGAGAAAATTACAGGGTGGAGAAGTGATGGATATATGGGCGTTGTGCTATCACTTGGTAGTTGGATTCATTCTGTTCCGCAGAGGTGGCATATGATGGACTATGCCTGTCATTGTGTCGAACAAAATACATTGCAATGATAAGGGGCAAAAATATGATGTCAAATGTTGCGGCCTTTGGAGGATTGTGCGAGGCTGTTGCGCCTCACGGGGGATGTACTCGTAATGGACGTTATCCATCTTTTCGCATTCCGGGGTTTTTATGTCGTGTCCGTTCCTGACAGGAAGAGTTTTCATTGCCTAACCACAGAGAAATGATCTGATCTGTTATGACTGAGACGGCAGATACACTGCGGAGAGCCAGTAAATATGGGCACGATATTGCGGTAATATATCTAAGGCTTAAGGTCTGTGCGCTAAGTCGAAAGGATAGCGGAGAGAGGGGAAGATAAACAGCACGTGTCAACGGAAAAGTAGAAAAGCTCTGTCAGCAGCGTGGAAGACGGCCATTTGTGGAAAATGGGAATATCGGCAGATATATCCCCAAAATGTGAATGCACGGCCATTCAGTCCACTCAGGAGGATGATAGATTTGGGGTCCGGGCCACGATTTTTCAAGGTATTATATCGGAGATATTGAAGATACAGGGTGTTTTCTTGCATTTGTGACGGCGCTAGAGGCCAGACTATTATGGCTGTCACCCGATTTTTCAATCCTGCTGATTGTGACAAAAGACGAGAATTTATGGGTAATTGTCTGCACATTAAAATTTCCCGGCCCGGGTTTGATTGTCCTCTTTCGCTTGATTGATTGGTGGGATTTGAACCCGCGAACTCTGCGCGGCACAGAAACGCAGCATCTTCGCAGACAAAAGACCTGTCAGATGAAATACAACCCCTTCAGGAAGTTTGCTACGATCAATGTCCCTTTGCACTTTTCTGGAAGTCCCACGGTAGACAGAGCTTCTTTTTTGGGCGGCTCTTTGAAAAGGGGCATCTTGAACATTACTTGCCGCCAGCATGGCCCCAGCTTGTGTCTAACCGGGTATCATAATCATAATGATGTATGACAGGCCTCTGAGCCCGCCTTGATAATCATAATTAATGGCTCATGTTTCAACGTGATTAATGTTTATCACAACGTTATTGCCACATTATTTTTCATTTGTACTTCAGTCCCAAACTCGGCAGGATATGGCCACGCTGGGACGAGAAATAGTGCACTTCTTCTTACAGACTCGCCATAATCAATGATTAACTCGGTACGCGCCAAATTGGGCTGAGACAATCGTGAAAACGACAGATTACTGGGCCTGACAGCTCGGAGGCCCCAAGGCAATGATGAATCGCTCTGGAAGGGCGAAAAGTCATGGCAGGCTATTTTTCATTCAGACGCTTTTAGGTTGAAGCCCAGATACCGATTACCCCATGGAACTGAAAATAACTTGCTCTTGTAACAATGCCATTACTAATCAAAGACCAACCCACGAACACGAAAGCGCTGCAGTAATATTTCACACTGCCGGTATCAACGATCAATCCACAGGGCCGTGGTGTCAGAGAGAAATGTGCCCGAATTTTGTCGATTTTTCATCTTCCATGGTACATTAGGAGGCCTGTAATAACTCAGATAATATCCCACTTTTCATGTCAGAAAAATGGGCGCAGATTGCTCTATGGTGTCATGCTAGATTCATATTCCATTTTTATAGCGTCAGATTTGTGTGTGCCAAATCTGTCTTGGGTTGATACTGCGTGAGATAGCATCAGCGGCGGGCTGCCTGCTGGACAAAGTCAATTTGTGGAGGTGCTGTAACAGCGGCGGTCTGCTTGTTTGTTGGGCTGAGGCAGAAGTTTAGGTTTGGTGGATGAAGATGACCATGTTGGCCATTGCTTACATTTAGACTGATAATTTCTGTGTTAGTAAACATTAATGAGGGTGTATGATAAGTAGAACCGAAAATAATGACAGTGAAAATGTCTTTTTTGGTTGTGTTTTATGTTTCATCTTGAAATATTGAATCTTTTGGGACTTTGGACATTATCAGAACTTTTGGAGACGTTGTTATGTCATGACTCTATTTCATTTTAACATTGTGACAGACTATTATGGGTCATGGGAAGGATTGTGGAAGAATTTGAATAGCTATGATTGGCACAAGAAATAAGAGATGAAATTCCTGACCTAAAATAATGTTTTCTCTGACATTTTCAGTTCAATTCCTCACCCTCGTGGACATACTTTGATCAGATGGAGATGCAAGGCTCTCTTATTTTAGGAAGTGAAATAAAATAATAATCTTTTCTGTTTTGACCATATTGCTACTAAAAACAAGTTGACAAGTTATGACAACATTTTGTTTCTTTTAAATTCTGGGCCCCGATAACCTCCTTGATGTTACAGAGTATAGCATTATGTGAAAAGAGTTTTGAAATTGAGAAAAAAAGACAAGATATAAAATGTACAATTGTTCAAGTATAGTAGAGTATGTTATGAACCAAATATATTCGTTCATACATTATGTGATTATCAAAGAAGGTTCAGTTTTCCCTGTAAAATGTGTGGCTCCTTTGCAAGGCCTATAAAGCAGTCTCTGTGGAAACATTTAACAGTCAGGTTAATGTTTACCGGCTATCAAAGCTTGGACGGTTTTAAGTTCATCTGGATGTCGGATTTGTGCACTTGACTGGGTTCCTACCCCCCTCTGGGGAATAGAATGACCCAGCATACCGAGTGACTGCCCCTCGCCATTTTTCAAATCTTAACTGACATCAGGACGGGAGGAGATCAAAGAAGGGACAAGGCAGAAGTGACAGGTGGTGGAAGGCTGGGTCCACGCCACTTCAAACTTCATCTAAATCAAGTCCAGCACCAGCCACTTAGAGATTTATTTGACAAACATGGAAGAACATCAAAGCGGAGAGTCGTCAATTTGAAGACCGTATACCATGAACAGTTCGCTACCTCGCGTCGCCTCTGTGTCGCCGTACTTGTGTCTGAAATTCTCATCATTTAACAAACAGGCTTCAAAGTTTTCTAAACAGGTAGAGGTGTTAATCTTGAGACATCAAAGCTAGGTAAGGGATGTCGGGATCTCTCAGGTTGAGATGTTGTGTATCACTACTGCTACTTCAGGTATGTGACAGGTACGGAGGATCAAAGACAAAATAAAACATGCCCTCAAGACAGAAAGGTGGGAAGTGCCAGCTTAGGACAACAATGCAACCAATCATGTCAAGCCTTCTGTCAGCTGCTGGGAAAAACACCCCTCTCGCAAGCCTCCCAGGTTCAGACAAAGGCCACGGAAAGGTTGAGCCTCAGCAAGTAGCGAGTCAAGTAGACTGACAGACTGTGGCAGAGTCTGACCTTTTTATTGTTCTCCGCCTGTCAACAAGGGGAGCGTGATCAAAGGACATCCGCCTTCCCCCAAGGAAACGTGTAATTAGGGAAGACTGCACCTCTGTTTTTATGACATGTTTGTGAGCAGCCATGTCATTAGATTTGTCTTGGCTACACTGCCGCTCTACGGCCACTTGTTGTCTGGAAGTCAACCTTGATTTGGAGCTGAAGTTGTGGTCGTTGATTGTCAGGAGAGTGTGTAGGGGTGGAATCCAAGCTTGACTTGCCCTCAGGGGATTCATTCATCTTTTCCGTGGACATGTTAGTACTTGGGACAAGACTGAGAGCCTTTGTTGCTTTGGATTACGTGATAAATGATTGTCAGCAAATAACACCTGCGTGGACAGTATTTAAATGAGTACGCTTGAGAGTCTTAGATAATCAAGGCCTTTAGTTCTCTCGAAAGGCCAAACAATGTCTAGTGGAGTGTTGTGTTTAGATTTATGTGTAAGTATTCTATAAGAGAAGTTTAATTGCTGAGAGGAGTTTTATGTCTATAGGCATACATACATAACTGTAAGTGTAAGAACATTCAATAAGAAACAGCCTTAAAGCCCCACTATGTAGTTTTAGCACAGTTTTGTTTTGTTTTTGCACAGTTCACAAACACAAAAAATAGACGAAATAATGAAGAAAATATGCTGAAAAGTACCTGCCATTCACATAAAGATTTGTTCACAGGAATACTATTTTCAATTTTTGCGCCAAAATCTTACATAGTGGGGCTTTAAGGTGGAGTGTTAAGCTCAAGTGCCATCTGTTTAGACCTTCTCACTTGGAATCCTGATGGCCATTTGTCCTGCCCTTTGTCAAAGTTGTCACCTGCATTTTTCAAACCGCTTTTAATCCTGCACCATACTGGCAAAGAAATGGTTGTTTTCCTTTGAAAGAAAGCTTGATAAACTATCTGCCGTGCCCTCCCGTGGACTTCTCCCTACACCACCCCTCCGACCGGCCCTGTGAAATATAGGAGCCATGACAAAAGAGGGGGAATGCCTTGTAAATTTTCTGTTTCCAGCTCTTTTCTGTCAAGACCAGGGCTTCAGAGGGCAGCTTAAAGGGGTGTGGGGACATCTGTATTGGATTGTACAGGATGTACCACTTGACCCTGTCTTTTGCAGTGGTGGTGGGACCAGGGCTCCATGCTGTGAGGCCAAAGCCTCCCTAATTCATCATGATGTCCGACACAGGGGGACTCCGACAAACCAGTTTGTTCTACCCACCCTTGATTCAATCAGCTACGTTTGGCCTGCTCACCTCCAAGTCTGGAGCGAGAAGTTTTCCAGAAGGCCGAGATGGTTATCTTTTGATTTCAAGTTAAAGGTTGCATAGTTGTTGGATGGCGGTAAGCGGTAAGTTGTTGGATGTCCAAGAAACCGTTTGGATCAAATCTGCATGGTCTATTTGTTTCAGCTACTTACACAAAGTTAGGCCAAGAACTGCAGTACTGACATGCTTTATTCAATTCAGTATTTATTTGCTGTGCAGTGTTCTCGAAAGCTGTCAATCTAGCTGCTTCAGAGCTGACATCTTCTGCTATGCTTTTTTTTTCTTTACCTTTACTACAGTCAATTTGATGTCTATTTTCTCGTTCTTGTAAATCAAAGGCTGGCCCAAAACAGCAGCACATAACAAGATCGCCAACGATTATTAAAGTGGACCCCTGAAGTACAGTACATACCTGTGCCATGAGAGTGTAGCATATTTGTATACTAATCCATCTGAACGATCTTTGATAACATGAGGTTTGAAGCCTCGGTGTAATGCTAGCCTCAAAAGTACACTGTAAGATTATAAAAACAGCTGACAGGGAGAGCAAGCCTACACAACTTGTTTTATGCCCCTAGACCTATCTCCCAGTGACAAATTATGACCATAATATGTCCAGAACACCAAATATCAATACAAGAAGTTCTGCTCCAGTACCATAGAAAGCTGCTAGGTGGCCCACTATTGAACTTGACCTTCGTTATCCAGACACTGCCCACATACCAAATATCATAAAGATCCATCTACAGCTTCTCGAGTTATGCTGTTTACAAGCAAGCAAACAAACAAACAAACAAACAGTCACAAAGTTACGAACCCCACCACAGACCCACAAACAGCAACGAAAACATATCAGCGACGTCGTGTGGTGCAAGTGGTAGAGTGCGTGGCTGTCAAACAATGGGACCCGGGATCTAATCCCAGGTTGTGCCCAGAGACATGTCTGAAGTTGCGCCCCGACGCTGTGCCCTTGGGAAAGACACTTAACATGACTTTCCTCACTTCTGTACCTAGCTCATCTAGGGTTAGGGATGTCCCTCGGATAAGACGTTAAATGGAGGTCCCGTGTTTGGGGAGAGCCACACCCCGCGCATGTTAAAGAACCCACCACACCTTTTGAAAAACAGTAGGGGCATGCCCCGGTGTGCGATGGTCCAAATCTTACAGTCTGGTCTGGGTTGACATCTTGAAAAGGTGATAGTCACCTGTTATGTTAATCCTTACACAAATGTGGTAAATCTGAATAAAATGAATAAAAATAGAAAATGATTATTGGCAAAGGTACTACGGCATGAGTGCATGTATAGCAGTAAGCTATCAGTACTTAGCAAAGGTAATAAGGCATGAGTACATGTATACTATAGTATCAGTGCTGTCCTGCTGAGTGCCCTTGACATACTGCAGACTGTATGTGACAGGTGAAGCCAGCCCGGCAGGTAGGCTTGCCCTAATGAACATCATATGCACGGTGCTCTTGAACTTCAAATCTACAAACTGCCGGCTGCATTAGCCTCCTGGCATCAATGTCACTACCAATGAGATTCCAGTCAGACAGTCAGAGCTGTCTCTAGGATCTGTCCCTCTATCTGCTTGTTGGGACAGCCAAAAATTTCACCCCATCCGTCTGTTGTGTAGTGCATGTCCCCCACATTCATCCGAACCTCATAATATGAGTAATTAGGATGTTAAGTTTTATTCTGCGTAGCGTACGTAGTCCAGTGGTTAGCGATCTTCCCTCTGGAACTAGAAGCCCCGGGTTCGATCCCGGCTGTGTCGCTCACCCGACATGCATGCTACCGGAAAAGGTTGCAGTCCTTTGGACGGGACATGAAGCCGTGGTCGACTGTTCATTGTGCTTGTCGAAAAGAGCTAGGGGAATTTCCTTGGTACAATGAACCTGTAAATACTGTATATAGCGTCTGTCTTCCTGTCACGACCAGTGGAACATTAGATCTGTTCATTGAGTTCATTTGAGCTAAACTGGTTCGAGATCACATTCCTTTCCTTTTATTGTTTTCTTCTATTTTGTATGATGTTTAAGAATTCTTGCCATACTTTGTACCGTGTACAATTGTCGTGCAATAAAGTTCTTCTATAAGGAAATTGACGAAAATGTATTTTGTCAAGCTCAAATTTTAAAGGATAGATTTGATAATGAAAATTAACAACATGGGTTCCCAAACAATGAGTGGGACGGAAAATAATTAAAGCTAGATACAGTCCAGAAAAGTCTAGCTGCTTGGTTCAAGGATACTTACATTTGCCTGCTGTTTTGGCAAACTTAAATAATAGCTTTGCTTAACCGAATAAGTAGAGACGGGGGGCACCATAAACTTTCTGCAAGTTATGATCCACTGGTCACATATGATACATGTATTCTATCTGCATAACATGATGTCACAAAAGCAGTGGATTGCGCATTCCTTGACAAAGAAATTTTGAAATTTTGCATTGGAAATTCCTTTTTGACTATGCCTCAAAATTGAAAAAAATAAAATCCATCCCTGATATCATTTAGGACCTGCAAAATTTCATTAAAATCATAATGCTTCAGTCCTTTTTAAATTTGTACAAAGGATTAATACCTGAAAATACACCTTTAATACATTACTAAAATTCCTGCAAGCCACCAGTACCAGTAGCACACATGATGCAATTGTATGAAACAAGACAATAAATTTGGTTGCTATGACCCCGGTCTACGTCCGGGATCAGATTTGTAGCCAACTTGGCTATCAGATGTTTTTTTGAAAAACCCTCCAATCAGGTTTTGAATGTATTTGTATTTTGTAGCTATTTGTGTTTTGGCCAGTTCTGAAATATACGATATTGGAATACCTAATAATATGTGCCAAAAGTTTGTCCCCGTTGGAGAAAAATGACCCTGCTTCGTGTAATTTCGAAAAATTATCACTTTTCGAAATATTCTTGACAAGTCAGGTGGAACATCAATTGTTAGAACGTCAATTAAGAGTTAATTAACAAATTGTTACGACCCACGTCGGCAATCGAAATCCAGAAAAATATCTGGTAATAAAACGCGGGGGATAAATTTACAACGATACTTACGCAAGGAAATACACTCCTAAGAGTTTTAAAAGTCATACTGAATAGAGTGGAAAAAAATGTTATGTTCTTGCAGGTATTGAAATTGATATTGAACCCCGAAGAATATAATTTCGTCCGTAAAGGCTCATATTTGTCATAACATATGGCAATTGCAAGCTACCGTAGTCTGGAAACCAGAACAGTATTGGATAACCCATAATTCCGCGGCGCTTTATCGGACAAAGGAACATTGCATGCGACCATGATAGCATGATGCGGTCATTATTCCTGATTCTATCAGCTATAGAATTGATTTTTGTTTGGGAAATGTATCATGGAGACAATAGCATGTTCTGTAAGTGAGCTCGATGGCGGATAATTGGGCTTTCTTCCCAATTTGCCGACAACACAGTCATCATCACCCAGACAGGATACAGCCCCCTTAAAAGAGTGTGGAGATTTAGGTGCACAAACATCACAAATGCTGTTAGTAGTGTTACACACTGATCAGTATCGGTTTGAAAAAAAATACAATATTGATTGCACTTTTGAGTACATTTTTAGTGTTTACGTCTAGAAATATCAGTACAATCCAGACTGGATACAGCCCCCTAAAAGGGTGAAGAGATTTAGACGCGCAAACATCACAAATGCTGTTATACACTGATCACTATCAGTTTGAAAAAATACAATATTGATTGCACTTTTGAGTACATTTTTAGTGTTTACTTCTAGACATATCAGTACAATCAAATTGCTTCCCATAATTTCAGTTACCTTAGCAGACAGCACCAAAATAGTGCAGAAAAGGAAACCCGTGACCCAACTGCCACATGACAGTATTCTCTCCTTTGAGATATGACAGGGTGTATTTATGACCCTTGCAGCCTGTTTTCCGTATTGAGTTATCATCTAGCAAACTTGGTTATCTCCTTTTAATAAGATTACAGCCACAGGGGTACTACATCATCAGTGGGTACATATAGAAAAAAGTTGTTATCGGACTGTATAATCTGCAGCAGTCGCTACGAACAAAGGACGGATCATTGGGATACGGTTGACATCTGTCCGTCTTTTAATTACGGGCATGATTGACATATCTGCACCGCACCACGTCGACATGTGTGCTGCGTGTACTCACCCCTCTTTTGTACAGCGCGTGGGATTAGAGGTATCTCCTGTTTGGGATGAAGGAGTCCGGGTGTACTTTGTCCCAGATACCGTATGCCTTCTATGCGGATAGGGATAAGTCAAGAAAGCTGTAAAGCTTAGGAGGAAATAAGCAGGTATGGGTGAGCTGGCAAAGGAAGCGTCGGCAAAGCCACCTCTGCTATTCGTTCTTATTTAGCGGGATTTGGGAGATTGTTAGTGGGGGAGTGGGGTGTACGGTGATCTTCCTACACACAAGCTGGAGCTTAGAGCCGGCAGAGTTGAAGATAATTCCGTCCGGCGTTTGACGTTTGATATATTGGAGCTCAGGTGGCGGATCCAAATCCCGTCCGACCACTCACCAAGTGCGGGGAAACTCGGCGTAGTTTTGTCATTGTGGTTTCAATTTTTCTGCCGTTAATAAAATAATCCATCAGTGCGTTTGTCAAAGGAATGATTATGATTTGATTTATGGGCAATAAAGGAGGGCTGGCAGCATAACTGATGGGGGGCAGCAGGACTGGGCATTTAGCGTCAGACTTTTTCTCGAAAAGCCCCGATTTGAAGCGCTTGAAGTGATGTGAGGTTGGCGTTGTGAACCCCGGGTGACATCCGGGAGGAGAGATGGGATGCTGAGGTATCTGGGGCAACCTTTGTAGAGTTCACATCCCACACTCCAGAGATGTCTGGCATATTTGGTGCTTGACAGCACAGATAGTTGATTGGAGTTGCTGAATTTAGGCGCGGCTATTACTCATGTGAAATGATGCCTTTGACACGATGGGGATTGTTCAGGGGCCAAGAGATGCCACCCATCACATATATCTGGAGGGGGAGGGGCACTACCCCGTGATTTATCATAGTGCCCTGGGATAGCTCTCATCCAAATTTGCTTACCCGAATTTTTCAACCCATTCATCAATTGGCAATATGTGGGCTGGTACAATTAATCTTCCTCTCCTTGCAAGAGAGCCGTCCTGGCTTATAAGCGGACAATTTTAGAGTTGCCATATTTGCGTCCTGTCAGGAGTAGTGTCCTCTGCCCTGGGCGCCGAAAATCTTCACTTTTCTGCAAAATTAAGACGTTTGGTGTAGTTCGAGAGCACTTATCATGGAAGCATATGGCACTTAGGGAAGCTAACATTGTTAATTTCCCTGTGGAATATTGACATGTCGTTGCTTTTCTGCCTCCTAACTAGAACGCGATGAAGGATGTGTTATGGCGTTAATGTTTCGGAGCGATCATACCCGGCACCGACTCCGGCACCCCCGGTCGGGAAAAGTGGCCTGTTTTACGACGGGGTGAGATTGATGCTGACATTTCAGGAAGGACAGCAGGAAAGTTTCCAGCAAATGCCGCGGAAGGGGTCTTGTCACTGGCTCCTTCTGCCACGCCACTTACCGGCGGCCGCTTTTGAAGTCGGCATTAGTTGCCAAACCGTGATTGATACCTGTCGAATGATCATTAAAACAGGAGACAGGTTGATCCCCTGTGGTGGAGTAACCCAACCACCAGGGTTCAGGCCCTAAAGCAACTGCAAAAACACTCTCTTAGCCCATGGCTACTTCCCCTCAGCCAATGGGAAGCCCCCATTTTCTGTGGTTATATCCACATAGTGTGGGATATCAGAAAAGTGTGAGTGATATCTGTGGGTGCTATAGAAAAACTGTGGGTGATATAGAAAAACTGTGGGTGATATAACCATGTGACCTATTCTGACCAATCCCTGCTCGGATTTGGGACTCTCCCCATATGTTTTACATACCTTGTCTGTGCTTGCCTTGCAGCTGTTACTTGTTTGTCAGCATGTCCAGCAAAAAGAGAGATTTCTGGACTTTCAGGACAAAATAAAGTAACATTTAGTAGAGCTGCTGACTAGGGAAGCTTCGGGGAAGTATACCATGGGCTAAATTAGATAGCTGATGGTATTGGCCTCGATATCTGGATATAACAGCAGTCCCGCCACCTTGGGGTTTCTAGTCTCCACTCGGGCTTCGCCCTCGGGGAGACTAGAAACCCCTCGGTGGGCGGGACTGCTGTTATATCCAGATATCTTGGCCACTCCCATCAGCTATCTATTACATATCCCCCAGTCTGTCTACCATTTGTCTTTCTGTCAGTTCAACTCTGCTGATTCCACCTTTGCAGACCTGATATACAGTAGACATACAGGGGTAAATTTCATAATGACTCACAATTCAGTTCCAGTTTATTGTCCAGCCAGGTAAATACATCTTAGGTGTAGAATGTGAGCCGTTTTTCAGGTTGGATAGAATCTACAGGAACATGATAAAACGTGATGACCCTTCACATAGACGCTAAAACAAGACAGTGACATTTGAAAAATTATTGTTATCATTAAAACAGGCCGGTTTTGAAGACCATTATGCTGACCAGTATGTTGTCTTTAATTTGTTTCATGTCAGTGATCTATAATACTGCAGACCGAACTTCAGTTAAAGATCACTTATTCTCGTAATGACCTTTCCCTCATTAAAATCAGAAGTCGTTTCCCCTTGTTTGTGGAGAACCCAGTGTTCCTGCTCGTATTTTGCTGCCTTTGAAAAGGTGCGCAGTACCTCCCAACGGCGGAAAGTTCCCCCCGCCACAGTTGAAGCAGTGCCCAAACTTCTTGAATGCCAGTGTTAAGTGCTTTGCCATTTTCCCGCTTGCCTTCTCTTTTTTCTGTGGGATCCCAGACGTCGGGTTCCACCGTGATTCATGAAGGGAGCCGGCAGAGTTCAACTGCGGAAGCGTTGCTGGTGCCTTTTGTCTCCCGCGCTAATTTAGTACAGCAGTTCATAGCTGTAATGAATTGAAATTTACAACCTTCCTCTAGCGGTAGCAGGCAGATGCAATAAAATTGAAGAACTCTCTGAAAGCCCGTCTCGTCTTCTCACTTTTAACGTTCTAATTGCTTTAGCAGCGTTATTGGACACACATGTACCTTAAACGTACTCAAGAATATCGCAGGAAGGAATGCTGCGAATCTTCAAAGGATCTGGGGCCTCTCCCTACACTGAGCATTTTGACACATTCATTTTGGGTTAACCATTTGAACTAATGACTTGGAGGTTAGCTACACTTATCAATCACTCTCCTGGGCGGCTGTCATTTGCCTGTAAAAGGAGCTGTCTGAAATTTATCTAGGGTGGGTGGCAATCTCTGTTCAGCACAATATTACAAGGTTATTTATAGTTCTTTTTGAGCCCGATTTTTTTGTCCCGCGCCATTAGTTCGCCAGCTCTTCAGAACGCCGAGCTTGATTGTAATTTATAGAGCCTCAGCTGTAATAAGTTGAAACAGTTGCTCAGGCAGAATTATGTGGCGAACTTGTAAATCCTCAGCGCTGAAGTAATAACCGGCTGTAATTAAGCCCCAGAAAGACGGGCAACTTATTTATGCCTGGGAACATTCGTCAAAGTCAGGGAAGATGGATGGAATGGCAAAGAGGAGAAATAAAAGGGGACAACATAGGGGTAACAACAGCCTATTTCAGGAGGTATTTCTGTGTCAGCTGGCAGCAGACGCACAAAACCAAACAGGCAAAGCCAGACATTTCCATATTATGTGATACTGTAAATGAATTTAAGTTCGCGTGGTTTTCATTTCGTGCGAAGGGGAAAATGGAGTGTTCATGGTGGTTTTAATTTCGCGGCAGTGCTTTAGTTACATACTGCTACAGTAGTGGACAAAAATGTTTGCAGTGGTTTTAAGTTCGCGGTGAAACGGTTGCTGCGAAAACCGCGAACATAAAACCACCGAGAACATTTATGCATTTACAGTATCATTAAAGAAGGAGAATTTCAAAAGAATTTCATTATGAGCTAGCATATTGTGAGGATTCAAAAATATTTCACAAAATCAATTCTTTTATAATGGAGTTACACCAATATACCTGGACAATCCAAATCTTGTTATCTTAATTCTTTAACTTTTAATGCCTTTTTTGCATTTCTGTTTACCTGTTTTGGTCTTTGGTCGCTCATTTGTAAATTAGTGACAGACATTATAAGCTATTTAAAAAAGCTGAATGTACCTGACCATTAAAGCGAAAGATGTCATAATAAAGACCACAGTTTGTTTTAGATTCTTCTATGTGTGTATTGTTCTTTGCTTACTATTTGGTATTTCTTATTTGAAGGTTAGCGAGAAATCTCCCATATAGGCCACGCAGAGTGTGCCGCCACCCACGGTTTGAAAAAGGATCAAGGAAGATACCTTGAACCGCAGAGGATATGTCTTTAACTTCATTCCTTTAATCTCCACTCTTACTCTGCTTTAGCGTCATAATGCAGCATTAGAAGTCTTTTACGACTGACAGGCTGTTCCTTCTTGCTTAACCGCGTTAGCTTCAGTGGAAAAACTCTTCCCGTTTCTATGGTTATGGGAAAGTGTTAGGGAGAAACGCAGCAAGCGCTCTGGCTCTCGTAGCCCACCCTGCCCTTACATTAATCTTTCAGGATTACAGGAGTAAGGAAACACGGCTATAATAGCATTAAGTTCACTGCGTCCGACTTACACCTTAAGTGGGGAGAGTCGCGCTCGGAAACTCTACCTGTTACGGTTACAAAAGAACGCCGCCCGCTTCTTGATCCTGCCGTGCTTTGAAAAACTCTCCCGCACATTTCATTAGACACCTAATCGAATTAGGAAGTGGCCCTTTTGATCCTTTGTTCGGGGGCTTTGTGAGACGCGAGATCAAATTGTAAGAACACAAAAGTCGGGTAAAGTTGGACAGATTGCCTGCAAAATGCGGGATATTACCCTGGGCACACTTCGTTTAGTTCATTTGATATCTCTGCCTCCGGAGTAATTAATGTAGGTTGTGGGATATTAACTGGCACCTTCTGAGTCATTAGAAATGTGAGACTGCACCTTTTATTAAATGTCGGATATTATTCATTGCCTGCCTGAATTCACCTCTATGGGGAAATGCATAAAGCAGGTAATAATATACATCCTTGCCTCCTGATGCAGCTACCATGACGCCAATGCACAGTCATCAATAAGAATGCCACCTAGCAAGATAAGAGTGAACTGCAGCTAATACATGACCGCAGCGTTGTGGTATTGATTCATGTACATTGTACTGATTGTTGCCAGAGATAGCTGTCCCAAGTGTTAGAAACAGTGTTTTCCTTGGCTTTAAAATGAAATCAGCTTATGCAGATGTCATTTGGGTGAAACATACGGTGAACTGGTATTGTTTTATACAGTTTATCCCCATAGCTGTTCATGTTTTTGATAAAAGGAGTATTTATAACTGTCATGTGCCTGCTTATCTTGTGTAATATATCATGATTTAGTGATTTTGGCTAACATAGTACAAATCAATATGTGTCAAACAAAGATGAATTATTGTCTAACACAAACAGAAGTTGGAATATTCATAACATTGCGTATATTTATACAAAATGACAGTGAAATTACTTGGCAAAGACAGCTTTTCAAGGCCTAATATTTTATAAACATGAAATATTGGCATGCAGAAAAATGTATATCAAGTCGGTGTTTAAGAAATTCTTGTCTTACGGCTGTAACTTAAGTCTCAAATCTGAGCCATATTTCCCTTTCATTCTAGCCATGATTGCGTGCTCGTTCAACATGCCAAAAATGTTGGTTGCCCAGTGCTATATTAGGGTTTCCATGCAGTTATCCAGCAAAAAGAAAAAAGATTTCACATGACACTACTTACATGTGTGGTAGTGTGCCTAGTCCAGTGATAAGCGACCCTGGCTCTGTGCCTAGAGGTTGGGAGTTTGATTCCCGGCTGCTGTCGCTCACCTGACATGCACGACTGTCTGTTGCCCACTGTTCACTGTATGCTTAACAAGCTCAAGATATTCTTGGTACATTAAACCTGTAATGTTATATACTGTACATAGCGCCACCTGTTTCACAGACTAATCAGTAACACGCACACACTACAAAATCTCTTCTGCAACATGATAGAACTGCTCTCTCTTGTCTTTGGCACATCTCCTTAATACCTCCAACATACATCCCCAAACCAATATTACCTCAGATCGTTATCTGTACAGACAACGCACTGCTCAGGGAGGAACATTTTTCTTCACTTGCCCTTAAAACATTTCCAGCATTTCTTCCAGCTTCGCTTTTTTTTATTCGGCCATTACCTGCAGCAGCCATTCGGCGGTCCCTCATCTGGGCATGGATCTTTCCCAAACAGATTCCCTATCTCGCACCCCCATCATTTGTCACGAGTCACCCCCGTCGCTCCCAGAAGCCCCGTCTCTCCACGCTAACTTCTATATTGTCATGTTTAGGTCGTTATTGATTGAAGCGGCTTTACGCGACTTACAACTAAACACGTTCTGATCATCCTGCTTTATCTCTTTTCCCAGGGTAGCCATCATTCTCTCCCCATGACATTGGATTGCAAGATACGTTGATATGCCCATTTTTCATACTTTAAACAATAACATTCCAGCTACAATATCACTCCGTCATAGCTTATCCGCATAGCTTTGTGTCTCATATGAGCTCGCTACAATAATGCGTAATCTTCCTCCTCGGGTACGGAAATAAATTACGCCGAAGTGTAATATTAACAGTCTATCCTTATCGGGCATTGGTTGCGCGGGATCAGAAAAGAAATTTGTTGTCAGGCTACAAATGAAATTTGCGCCCACGAGAAGCCATTTCCCCGGAAACTTCCTGACACCACCATTTCTCTTCATTTCTCTCCGTTGTTTTAACTTCGCACACCCTTGACAGTTGTATTGTTAATAAAACTATAGCTATCCCCAGCGGGATGTGCATTCCCGCCATTATCTCCACTTGGTGTATTGTATATCGGAGTTTCGCAGCGCCGCTACAAATAGGAAACATGTTTTTCTTTATTACAGCATCCTGGCTTAGACTCAAAAAGCATCATATATCAGCTGAATTTGACACCGAGGATTTAGGTGTCTTTGTTTGCTAACGTTGCTGTAACTTAACTCTCCGTACAGCTTGCATATTAATTAATCCCGGTAATCTTAGCAACTTAGGTGAATTTCTGAAGCGTGGCAGAAGTTATCCTTCTGTGGGTATCATAAAAAAGTCATAATGTTCATGTAAACATGCCCATAATTCAAATTAATGTCCTGATTACTTATAATCTAATTATTTTACATCTTGAGTTTTTTTTACTGTTGCAAGCAGTATTTTTCCACTGTGGAGAAACAGATGCTATTTTCTATATTTCTTTGATAAAATCGTCATGGTTTCAGTTTACCGGTATATCGGTTCATGAATATGAAAGACATAAAAATCGTGAAGTTTTTGTCTCCCTGACATTGAGAAGAGGAATATTTGAAATCTGAACCATGACAGCAGTTATCCTTCAGTGAGGATTCAAAAGAAAGGTACAATTTGAGTCTTGTTGACTATTTCTTGACTCAATCATCAGATTCTGTGCATTTCGGATAAACCTGATGAAACTATTCACGGAAGTCTCAGGACTTATTTACTATAGGAAAATGTGTGACCTCATTTGAACCAGTTTTTACCCCCATCTGTGCCCCTGTTGAAAAGGTTTGCTGGCAAGCTACAGCAATGGGTCAACCCATTAGAATAAGATTTTTCGATAAAAGAATGTCTTCCCTTTTCCCCCAGACAATTTGCATACACCCCTTTGTTTTACCAGTCTGTCAAAATGGAACCATTGGTACAAAATTTGGTCCAGTGCCTTATGTGGTATGTTTAATGCTACTTCAAACCACAAGCAAGAAGTTTAGACTAGAGTGTTCGAAGCTGTTAGAAAACCTCTGGAAGTCATCCCAAGCCCCATTTACCTCATCATGGGAAAACCCCTCATAAATCACTCCATCATATTAACGACCGCACCAATCACTCCACCCCGTAACTTGAAGTTCAAAGACACCTCCCTGTCTGATTATTGTGCTATTCCAGCGTCTGGAACTATTGAAACAAGCAAGGTCGGAACGCTGTTGAAATTACCATCTGGTAGGTCGTGGGTTTGCCATCGGCTCGCTACATGGGGTCTGGTTGCTTCCGTTCCCGTTTCACCTCCCAAACATCTTTCCCAGAAATAAAGTTGATCTTGGCAAGCATTTATGGTTGTATTTCTGCGTCCTTTAAAATTTACTGTCAGCCTGGTACCCATTACTGTGATGCAGTTTAGATTTACAACTTCAAATATGATGTATATTTCTCATGTCTGTTTTAGATAAAACGCTGGACTAGGATTTTTGACTGGCAGACTGTTTTGAAATTGAATGTAGAAAGGAAAGCTAAGGTTCCATTTTTTCTTCATGATGTTGTTCCTTTATACTCAACTTTTAAGGAATATAAGGCCACACCATTTTAATTTCTTGGTTTAATAACGGAATTTTGAAAAAAATGCTAGATTTCAAAATCAACAGGAAAACAGAATCTCAGAGGAAAGTTTGTACTTTGGTGCACACAATTTCAGAGAGTGAACAGGGTCAGGTGCAAGTTTTCACCCCAGCCTTCTGTTTTCATGATTTATTTTTGGGCTAAAATTAAAAAAATAAATCCGTTAGGTAAGAAAATAAATTGGTGTAGCCTTATAAGGACAGAAAGACAGAAGAAAAATAATATTGTAAACTTTCAAGCCAAAAATGTTATGAAATTAAAAAGTGCTTGTATGATATGACATGCATTGTTTTTCATAATAGACTTGTTAAACTTGTACTGATTTATGTATTTCCTTCATGTCCTCCATTTGTAGAGTTTTTGTTCAGTTTTCATTCATCCCCCCCACAGTACTCATGGTCTCTGCCTTTATACATTCATGTAAAAAAAAACTGTGTAAAAAAGATGTATGAAAAAAACAAAACTGTGTATGAGTTTGAGGACAGTAAGATCAGGTTGTTAGCTGGCATATTAAGGACTGCGGACTCACAGGCACACTTGAGTGATAACCTGTAAGCCGTCCATTCATATCTGACAAAACTATGAGCTTTTGTTCGCAACGCCGTGACCTTTGGGATGAAGATTCACTCGCCACTGTTGCGTGAGGATGCAATGCCCTGCGAGGGCAGACGCCGTACGCTTTCACTTTCCCAGGGATTTTCCCGCGAGATAGAGAAAAATGATCTCATTACTCTAACTTTCATTGAATTTGTTGAGCCAAAGGAGTAATCCCCCCAAATCCTACAAATTTTCCTCTACTTCTGTCAGCTTCAAATTGGAATAATTTGTTTGCGCCAGCAGCGCTCTGTCCCCTGATTTACCGTCTCCCTTTATGTCTGTCATCCGCAGGTCTCTGGACGGTTTGTCATCATTCCCGGAGCTGGAGGAACTGATCGTGGACAACAACGAGCTCGACGACGGCGTCGTATTTCCGCGGTTACCAACGCTTCACACGCTAATGATCAACAAAAATAGAATATCCTTTCTCCGTCAAGCAGTAGCAGCCCTGACAGAAGCAATGAGATGTGCAAAGGGGGTAAATTATGGACATCTGTCACAGTCAAGGGCGATTTCCCCCGCTTCGCTCGGGACGTCGTGAAAGATTTCCCTGAGAGGCATTAATTGTGGCCGTCTAATTATTTAATTAATTAGGGAATCTGCAGTCGCGGGAAGATGGATAGCGGAGCAGAGGGGTCCGTCCCGTTTTGGCAGGGCCGTTGATGGATGTTGGAGGGGGAAATAAGCTGGTACAGGTGGTAGCGTGAAGTTGAAGAGATAGGACAGTAACCAGGTCTCGGGAGACGGGCCTAATGCACCTGGCTGAATATTCATGAAGATGTGTGCCGTTGGCAACGCAATTAATCATGTGGAAATGGGGGAATGAATCATTTATTTTTGTGGGTCCCTAACAGGCTCCCCCCGTTATGAAGCTGTCATATTTGTGCTGCCATGAAGCAGACGGATGAGGTTGGCGGGGGAGCATGGGCAGGGCAGGAGGCTAGGCCAGGGGTTTTGTGCCACACTGTTGTGACCAAATTACGTAACACTCTCTCTGCCCAGGAGGTTATGTATTACTGTATTGCACCGTTGCGATTCTGATAAAATACAATAAATACAATACTTTAATTTTTGGCAGGATACCTAACATATCCATAATTTTTACAAATCTTTGGTTGTGGCAAGGTCTTAGCCTTTGGAAAAAGTGATCAAATTTTGGGACATGTCTTTCGAAATCGTAGCAGGCATTTACATGTAGAATCCTTGACAAGCATCAAGCGTCAGAAGATTATACCAATGAAATTACTTTTTTTTAAATCGAGTCTAGCAATCCCAGATGACAAATTGTCAGAGCTTGGGGTCAGTGTATAGTGTAGGTATTCATAACTTTTACCTCTGCTTTTACCTAAGATACCCACAGTTACAGATTTGCACTCTCTAATAAGTGCGTTTTCTAGTTTCTATATGCATAGCTCAGTGAACCCCTTATCGCTGTTATCAAACTGCTACATGTAGATTACTGTGAAATATCAGTTTGTCTCATCACCAAGCCACATGGAGAGCCTTGCCGCACCTGCCAGTGTGCCAGAGACTTGTAGGAGATCATTTAGCGACACTTGCAGTGAACATGAAGGATGGCCGGGGTCTTTGGCGGGGAGAGTTAGCTCTGTGACAGAGCATCTTTTTGTCCTCAGGCATTCATCTTCTTCATGAAAGTGCCTGGCTGCTGACTGTGACTTCTTTTCAGGCAGAACTTATATATATCTGCGATTAGATCACACTTTTTTGACAAAGACAGAAGATGCTGTTTCAGAAAATTAACTAGAAAGTAAAACATTTGACGGCAAATGCAGCATATTCCCTCCTTTTCTTTTTGGAAAGTAGTGGGTCTTTCCACGTAGAACTAATATATATCTGCGATTAGATCACACTTTTTTGACAAAGACAAAAGATGCTGTTTCAGAAAATTAACTAGAAAGTAAAACATTTGACAGCAAATGCAGCATATTCCTTCCTTTTCTTTTTGGAAAGTAGTGGGTCTTTTCAGGCAGAACTTATATGTATCTGCGATTAGATCACACTTTTTTGACAAAGACAGAAGATGCTGTTTCAGAAAATTAACTAGAAAGTAAAACATTTGACAGCAAATGCAGCATATTCCTTCCTTTTCTTTTTTGGAAAGTAGTGGGTCTTACCATGCAGAACTTATATATATCTGCGATTAGATCACACTTTTTTGACAAAGGCAGAAGATGCTGTTTCAGAAAATTAACTAGAAAGTAAAACATTTGACAGCAAATGCAGCATATTCCTTACTTTTCTTTTTGGAAAGTAGTGGGTCTTTCCAGGCAGAACTTAGATCACACTTTTTTGACAATGACAGAAGATGCTGTTTCAGAAAATTAACTAGAAAGTAAAACATTTGACAGCAAATGCAGCATATTCCTTCCTTTTCTTTTTGGAAAGTAGTGGGTCTTTTCAGGCAGAACTTATATGTATCTGCGATTAGATCACACTTTTTTGACAAAGACAGAAGATGCTGTTTCAGAAAATTAACTGTCTAGAAAGTAAAACATTTGACAGTAAATGCAGCATATTCCTTCCTTTCCTTTTTGGAAAGTAGTGTCCCAAATTCACATGTGGGTCTAGATGTAGCCTGAACTCAATCAAGCTCCTGTAAAGGTTTGCCGCCCTGTAACCGCATAGCCGCCCAAGAGGGGACAGAAATCCCCGGACAGCTGGAGTTCGCGTTATACAGACTAGGTCTAGATGTATGAAGCCATTTCTCTGAATTTTTACAGAAAATATTGTTTTCTACCTCAGGTTATGGCCAAATGTACAAATTGAACATTGATCAGCTAGTGATTGGAGAGAATGCATGAGCTGGTAATATTTCTTAAAGAATTTTGACCTCTGTTCTTGATAAGTGTATTGGGTTCTTTAACGTACAGATGTTTGACACCCGAGGCTTGTTGTCCATAAACAGGACCAATAACGTCCTTTCGGAAGGCCAATCTGATCACTGAACTGTCGTCCTTTCCAGTAGTGTCCAAGTTAGGGGTCGGGGATTCGACCCCACGACCTCTGGTTTACCACCCTGTGTGAGAAAAGTGGGGCCACTAACCGGAGAGTCACTACCCTGTTCCATATGTTACATTTGAGATTTCACCATAGATGTAAGAATGGTTTGGTAAAAAAAAAAATTCAAGATAAGGTGAATCAGCCCAACTCAGCCTGCCTTCCGAAGAGTGAGAAAAAAAAAAAAACAGGTTCTGGAAATGCATATAATCCCTTTTCCCTATATGGACTTAATCATTATGTGGAAAGTGTTGTGTCACTTTGAGTTGATAACTCTTTGTGTTCACACATTTTGGCATTATAGTAAAGTGTTCAATTAAGTCCTGGATTACGTTTTAAGTAATTTTCCTGAGAAAGAATGATCACGGCACCTCGCGGGGGAGAAGTGACAAACCGTTCACTCTCCTGAAAAGATACGTGCGCAGCTTCCAGCAGAAAATGAAATATTTCCCATTGATTTTCCATACCCGCGCCAATTCCCTCGGTACCGACATATTGTACTTCCTTAGTCAGATAAATGATGTGCTACTTTTTAACGGATTAGACAGATCTTGGCGAGGTATCCAAATGTCCCCGAGCTAAACCCTCGTACCAAGAAAACAAATATTTTGCACCTCTCCTTTTCAAATTTGTCAAGCTTCCCGGTATTCCCGTGGTACGCGGAGAGTGAAATTATTATGAGTCTTTGACAATGAAAAACGAGGTGTGGCGTACGCGGAAGTGACAAGTTGCCTGGAGTGCTCCCGTTGTTGCGTCGGTTCCTCGGCTAATTGACGATGCCAGAAGCCTGATTGCTAATTTTGTAAGTGTACCTGAGACTTGTGCGGGGTGGATTATCACATGATTGACAGGTGGGATTGGCGGGTAGACAGATGGGCCCTGGTCCGAGAAAACTTCTCACTCAAAGTACGGAAAGATGTGACTGGAGAAAGTTTTCCAACAGACACTAGACATTTGAGAACAAGTCTCCACCAAGCCAGCTTTAGCCGAATCTCCAAGCAGATACATGGTCCAGCTTAGTGTTTTAAACATACAGTCAAAACTGCCCAAGAAGACCACTTAGGATACGGATAAAAGTGTTACTTGAAATGGTGATAATGCAAATCAGAATCTAATTTGTATAATCAAGGGGGCATTTTATAAACCCACTCCGTTCAATGGTACGACAGTGAAAAAATGCAACATATATTGTAACTGAGAGACAAAGGGACATTGATAGATAAAAGTTATGCAAATGAAGACCTAATTTGCATAATGAATGAGAAAATACTGTAATTCCATATTGGTAGATAACTGGAATGTAATACTTGGGGCATTTTTAATGATTGTGTTAATTTGAAAAAATTATTGAAGGGACCTACAAAAAGTAGCATGACTAGATCATGCTCCTAGCGGCGTGCCTGACTTTTACCGTTCTGGGGGAAGGGGTCATTAACCTCAGCCAATGAGGGCCAGTAAACACAGGCTAGCCAAAAAGTGGTCACAATGGCCAGGTGGTCCTAATGTACAGGTGGTCATGGTCACTTAAGATTTTTTGACTTTATGTGCAAAGGAGTTACCATTGGTCAATGAGGAAAGAATGAATGAAAACCATTTAGAAGTTAAGATTGGTAGGAACTTGTCATGTCTTTTTCATATGATTCAATCTTTTTTAGTCATCCTATATCTGATCGACAATACATAACATTCACTGCATTAATGAATGAAATTATGTGTCAAAGATTGGTATGCAATTGTGCAAGCTACGGAACACATAGAACAGATGGGTATAGTCTTAATCAGAGACTCTAAAGTAATTTATGTCTAATTAAAGCTGACTCAGGAACTATTTTGAGGGTCCCAATTGTAATTATAAGACTTCAAGATTCAATGAGGAAATCTGCTATGGAATATTTAACTCACATTGTTGCATGTCATGTAAATGTGTTAGAATTCATGGTTATCTTTGTAAATAGACTCTAATGATAAGAGAAAAATTCAACAGGTAGTCTAGGTATTACTTCAAATCTCCTTACAAATAATTCAACAAATTGTAGGTAGTACAATTTACTGTTAAAGTAAATCTTGACTGAACTTATCAGTAATTCAGCCCCAAGAAAAATAATATCTTTGTAAATAGAATCTAAATGATAAGAGAAAAATTCAACAGGTAGTCTAGCTATTACTTCAAATCTCCTTACAAATAATTCAACAAATTGTAGTACGTACAATTTACTGTTAAGTAAATCTTGACTGAACTTATCAGTAGTTCAGCCCCAAGAAAATATAGCCTAAGGCCACACCAATCTAATTTCTTGGTTAACAGATTTTTTTGGGTAATTTTAGCAAAAAAGAAATCATGAAAAGAGAAGGCTGTGGTGAAAACTTGCAACTGACCCTGTTCCCTATCTGAAACTGTGTGCACCAAAGTACAAACTTTCCTCTGAGATTCTGTTTTCATGGTGATTTTCTAATCTAGCATTTTTTTGAAATTCCATTAACCAAGAAATTAAAATGGTGTGGCCTAAGGGCAATCAGAGATGGCAGACTTCACTCCGTTACCCATACTACTTTGTCGACCCTCTAGTCCTGCAAACTAGAAATACCGGTAGCAGCGCTGAGAATGTATGGTAACGCTCTATTGTAGATGTTGGGAACGGTGGATACGTAACACAAACACACAGACAAAAATCTACCCTTCATACAATCAATCACTTCCTTTGGCAGAAAAAAATGTTTTAGTCAAGTAAAAATACACATTCTTGGTGTAAAATCCATACGCAGCCCCTGCCAAGTACTTGTTGGTGTATCTGATTTTTCCTCATAAATGTCAGGAGGATATACCACCCGTGCACCACGCTGCAACCCCAAGGGCATCTCGGGGGGAGACAACTAACCCCTAATCCGTTTATCCGAGTTGTAAAACACTAATGCCTCCATTGTAGCCTCCATGGGTAGTCGTTCGGACTCCCTGTGACCAGTCAGCGGCACTGCTTTGAGGAAGGTGTAATGTGCCAATAAAACATATATTGGCCATCACTGGTGCGTAAAGCTGATGTTGTTTCAACATGTCCTGACTCTTTGGATCTGCCGGTGTGGTTGTAAATACTGGAGGTGGCTACAGATGGCAAGTTCTGACCTCGCACTGGCATTGCCTGCCTACTCGGTCGGTAAAGTCTGGCTGTGGTTGTAGTGTTAGTGTCGAATGTACGTACTTAGCTCGTTAGCGTGCGATAAGGGGGAATGTACTGTACAGTAGTGTCTTGCACCTTTCTTGAAAACTTGAAAGAACAAGGGGTTTGGGAACCATGAGAAGATTTAAAAAGAAGACGACATTTTAATGTGGCAACATTGGTTCGCAAGCAACAGATCATTGTAAAAGGGGATAAAAGATGTTGGCCAGGAGACACTGAACGTTGCTTTTAGATGAAAATGAAAAAAAAAGGATGTTTGTTCTGAAACCAGAGAAAACAGGTCACGGATCTGTTGTGATAAATTCTTGTGACAGAAAAGGTTGTTGTATGTCCTTGTCAATGGTCCGTCGAGAATCCTACTGAAACTGACAGGTACTTGAACGTGACTTAGCCTGAGTACCAGCCTCTGTAGTGACCGCTGGCTCAAAATCGCTTGCTAACCACATGGGGGTGACTACGGAGGCTGGTACTTAGGCTAAACGTGACTGCGCCTTAAGGTATCATGACTGTTGGCATTTCTATGAAGTTAGAATGTGGAAAAGTATGTTTTCCTTAACCCCAAGCCACATTACAGATCTGGAGGACTTCCTCAACAAGGTGGACACCAGCTGTCCGAACTTGACCTACCTGAGCCTGCTGGGTAACGTGGCCTGTCCCAACGAGCTGTCAGCAGAGGACAAGGATGAAGAAGACTACCAGAGATACAGGTCAGTATACAGGTCGTGGGGCTAGAACCAGTGTAACAGGCCAGAATGTACCACTGTTAAAATGTCCCTGGGTACATATTTTTTGGGGGCACAGTCTGGCCTTTTACACCTGACTGAGACATATGTCACATTACTGAAACACAAGAGGCGAGTAGAAACAGACTCCTGGCTCCCGGGGATCGAACCCGGGCCCGCTAGTCCAAAGGCCACATGCCGTAACCGCTAGGCTAAAAGGTCCGGATCCGCTAGACTTGTCAGTTAGTGGCGTTTGAACCCCACTATTATGATACCTCTGTAATAGACAATAATAAAATGGGAGAGTTCTCTGTCACATGCATGGATAGAAGATTTGTTAACTTTCGTTTACCTTTCAGGTGAAATTATCTTTTAATACTGTAATTAAAATCAGGTGCAGGTTACTCTTTTGCCAACTTCTATCACTTATGATATTATAAGCACTTTTGTTGAGACGAACACAACTGCAAAATCTCCCTAACACTAAAAATTCACAAATGCATGCATATTCCTTTACAGAATGATATTTTTCTATCTATTGGATAAAAGTTGAGAGCAGTGATCACATTATTATAACAGTTCAATGGTACAGAAAATGTTTTCTCTTGTAAGGCCACGCAAATTTAATTTGTTGCTTCTCGGAATAGCCTGTCCTGTTTTTCCCATTTTGAAAAAAAAATTGGGTCACTATTCCCATTCACAAATCTTAACTCCCAATTTTACTATATGTTCAATTGTAATACTCAATAGCCACTAAATAGATTATAAAGGCTTGCACATATCTAAAAAGTGTGGTCACATCTTCTCATAAGTTATAATTTTCATTCATTGAAACTGTTTCTCAATATCAATCCATATATTACATGGCAAAAGGTGTGGTCTAAGATATTTTCAATATTGTGGTATTGTATGTAGCCGGTACTATTTAGATTGTACATGTTATTGGAAGTGAAAGCTGTTGTTGAGCTAACCGAAAGCTGACACAATGCCCTCATGCCTACCCACTCTACCTCTCCACTGGGAATGCCCAGCTATGTCTTTGTGAGCCGCAAAGTAATATTGTGGTCTCCCGCTCGGTTTTGAAACAAAGCCACTGGTCCTACGAGGCCAGTTCGCCACAAAGATGGAACATTCCATAAATTGCCGTGAATGACATCCCTCGAGTACTGACACCTTTCCGAGGTGTTGTTAAATTGTTTGGAGCATACGGGGAGCACCTTTCTTCCAGTTTACAAAGATTTATGGACCTCTCCCCTCAACACTAATGTCCATCATAGATTATATCCCAATCCCCCGGTGTACTAAACCTGAGAAACTGCCTTGTTCATTATGTACGGAGCATTAGAACTTTGAAAACGCTGTCAGATCTTAAACAATTTAGCACCCCCATAGCTGTCAGCTTTATACCACTGGTAATAAACGCGGTAAAGGCAAGACGGATGGGATGATAGTTTGAGGAAGGTGGCATCAAGCAAAGTTGCTGTCGTCCAAATTGGGGAGACGTGGAGGGAAGATGTTAATACACTTCTTAGTCTTGGGGGAGTTCATGTGATTGATGGTGCGATGAGTCAGAGACAGATGTCAAAATGAAAAGCCAAAGTCACAAATTAGAGAGACTTTGACAAACGGTCTTGATGTGCGGGCTCCCTCGACTGGGACCTCCGTGTCAATTATGAATGATGTTTGTACGCGTCACCTCTACAATGCGCCTTCTGGGCACTGATATAGAGTTCGCATTTGGACAGAAAGTCGAGAAGAAATCTTCCCGACTCTTTCCCCCAACAAGCTAATAAATCATTGAAACACTCTTTACGACACGGATATCAGCGCTTTCTTCTATAAATGTACAAGGTATAAACTTGGGAAGTCAGTTGGACGCCTCCAGCGCAATAAAAAGTGATGGCTTCAATGGTTATTGCAACGTTTGATGACCAGCGAGCTAGATGTGCCATGTTGTTTTATCTAATACTGCCAGAAGTATATTGATTTATCAGAACATTACTCCAGTAAGTTGCATAACTATCTTCTTGTAGGCATCTGGAAAATATCGCGTCACGGATCGTGAGGGTAACCAAGATATATGGTCCCCATATCTACCAAATGGCCGGACCAGAACTTAAATGATGTATTGGTAGTAAGAACTGTACTTTGGGGATGGTTAGGGCAGGATGGATGGACGTTTCCTCGTGTAAAATTGGCTAACCAATACTGATACTGATTTGATGATGTATGTAGATACTCTTAAGACTGTGAGAGAGGATTGTATCTCACTTCGCAAATTTGCTGTGCCACAGCTGGTTGTTTCAACTTAAAGAATGGCGAAACTCCCTGAGAGATGTCGTAAATGTTACGTGCCTTGAAACTTCCCCACATCTGCTTTATTGTCTGTTGTTCTCATCTTGTGAGGGTTAGACTTACAGTCAAGTAGTTAGTGTCGGTCTGAAAGCCTGGTCGCCAGCTATTTCAACTTGGAAAATGTGAATTATGGTGCTATGAATGATTCTTGGTTGGAACATTCCGTACGTAGCCCAAAATTTTTTTAAAGGAAACTGAGATATGAGTATTATCAATCACGAAAAATAAAGACAGAAAACTTTGCCAGTGTAAGTAACCCTTTTCCTTTTTGTTGGACCAGTCTGAAGTATTTCCTAATGTAGGAGGAGAAGAAAAGGATGGAATCCTTGAGAAGTTACTTCATGAAAAAGCCCATTAAGGAAGACTAATACATCTAGCACAGCTTCACTGTGGAGCTATGTCAGGGACAGTTTGGATAACAACTAATCATGCCACAGTCATAATAGAGGTAGAGCCGTGGGGTGGTGACAGCTGCTGAAAGAAAGCATCAATTGTTGGGACTCCAGAGGGATTCAAGTTGTGAAACTTTAACAGTGTCTGCCAGAGTTCCAACGTAACCTTTCGTCTCATTTCTGTGGGGGGGAAGGGATGAGAAATACTTTGAACTGCTTCCACCAACGGCACCAACTGTGAGACGAATCCTCTTCAGACAGACTACTGTCGCTCTAACGCTTCTGTCAGCAGATTGACAGTACTCTCCAAGCAGAGGAGGGGCTCCGGCAGGTTTTTGACGTGTTTTTGTTGGGCTTTCTACTTTGTCATTTATTTTTCTCCATCAAACCCATGGAACAAAACAAAAAAGACAAAGTAGAAAGCCCAACGAAAACGCCTAAAAACACGTCAAAAACCTGCCGGAAACCCCTCTTCTGCTTGGAGAGTAGATTAACAGACTTTTCAAGTGTTGAGTTTCGTCTGGCATTGTCTTTCCCGTGTATATGCAGCTTTCAGATATTGTCAGTTATTTATAAAGCAAGGGACAAATTCTATTCCAAGATTTTTGAACACCTTTCCAGACAAAAACCTACATTTGTAGAGCAAGATTCAAATTTTCTATCATTAACAATACTGATCTACACGTATAGTCAAAAATAAGCAATTTAAGTTGATATGCTATGTTACATTTATATGTAGTAGCATGACAATAAGAAAAATAGAATTAATATCATACAGCTTGACTGTATTTTGTCAAGTTTAATGCTTTATTAATGTGTCATTTTTTGCTTTTAGTTTGCCTTTAGCTTAATTCAGTAATGACACAGTTTTATGTCTGGCTGTAACGACATTGTTGATTCCTAGTGACTCTGTATGTTACACAGAGTACAAATGCCCCCCTAGGCGTACACTCTCTCCCGCAGCTTTTGTTCATCTGTCAGGAAGCAATCTACAAAACTACCCATGACTTATGGGGCCTTGGCCGTGTGTTTCTCAATGGAGAGATGATTCAACTGTAATTGGTGAGCACGCTGGCATTTAAGATGCTGGCTGGAAGCGAAAATTCATGGTCCTATTGTGTTTCCTTGATTTACAAGAATGGCAAATGATCACAAAACAGTAATTCCTCAAATCTCTATCATTATACTAGGAAGTTCGAATTGATGTCCTCTAAAGTTGGGCGTCTTGACGAAGTAAAAAATGCCCAGCCTCTAATCAATGCTGATTAATGACTTCTGCGGTTTCAGAGTGAGTTGTGCCTGCCAAGGTATAACACTGATGAGCCGCTGATTTGTTTGCGTAATGGCTACCTTTACCTTACAGTGAACCCTTCTTTGACTCAATGCGGCGTCAGGTTTCTGAATGTATGAGTTGTGACTCAGAATCTACAATTGACTGTCATAGTTTTGCAATTTATAAATTCACGCTGGCTTTAAAGCCTGCGTAGATCGTTCATATATGCTGTAACTGTCTCTATCGAGATTTCCATCCGAGAGCCAGAATAAGATATGGCGTATATCTGTCAAATATGCTGAGTCTACCGTAGTAAAGCATTCCTCTTGACGTGTAAAAGGAGACGACTGTGCACTTATTTGTCGGACAGGCCGTAATGTAATTTGCTGGCCTGAACAATGATCATGAACATGACATGAAAGGGGGATGACAACGTCCTTAAATTTTTCACGACCATGGGTCTCATTACCTGGACGGATTATTTCTGTCGTCATGGGGATGTCAGGATGATTCTGGTGTCTCGTAGATTGTGGTCCTCGCTGTAACCACCCTGGAAGTTAGGACCATCCATCAGGGCGTTTCTACCTTAAGTCAGCACCAATTTACCCTCTTGGTTCTCGAATCAGACACTTCGTTTTTGTCAGATTTTAAAAAAAATATTCAAGTAAAAAGACCACATGTGCCATTCAGGATATGAATTGACCCCAAAGTGATCCTATTTTGGCTCTAACATTTAATATAATGTTGTTGTTACATAATGTTGTTGTTACATTTTTTTCCCACTTTCAGAACTTGTGAGTTATTTATGAAGCGAGTGGCAATTTTTGTCCCAGGATTTTTGTGCACTTTCCCAGACAAAACATTTACGTTAGCCAAAGAATTTAAATGAAAAGTTGAAAAATACTTGTTTGAACTATGTTGAACATGTTTAAATAGAAACGCGAACCAGTCTGCTATGTTGAATTTGTGGCTTCTACAGTAGCACTTAGGCTTATAACTGAATGCCTGTTTCATTTTGTCTTAAGATTTCGTCTGCGCGCTCCATTATTTTTCTGTAAAAAAACGAGAACCAAGTAATGAAACTAATGTGGCCTTGGGACAATCCATCAGGGTGTTCCCAGTGTAATGTAACATCGGTCTTCACGCAGTGTCCAGGGACTAATGAGCTTGGCAGATACTCTAAGTTTGCAGTTGAAAGATGTGCAGGCATTTGTCATATTGTCCAATATGATCTTATCCAACGAATGGCGAACTTCGGTTTGCAATATTTCCACGGACACAGAATAATCAGAGACATGAAATTATATATTGTGGAATGGATAATCTTGTTGTATTTTTTGTGATATGGAGAAAATGTTACTGGGTTTCCCATTTTCCAAAGGCTGTCAGAATCTGATGGTTCTTAGTCATCCAAAGTTGTCCATAAATGGTGTTTGTCATCAAGTACTGTAGGAGCATCCTCACTAAATAGCTTTAAAGAACGGTTGCAGTCAGATGTGCAAAGACTAGGTGTGACAGGCCGTTCAGTGTAACATAACCAGCTGCTGTCGTGCCGTGTGCCTGCGAAGCTGGTGTGTTAAGCCGAATGGCAGTTATACCGACTTTATAATAATATAGATACAGATTTCATTGCTGAACAGAATAGTATCATCTTATATTGTGTACAATGTCTATAATGCATGGATGTCTTGTCAAGTTGTCATGTGATAGACAATAGAAAATTGTATGACCACATTGTTTTTCTGATGGTCATAGCTCAAAAATGAAATGATTCAATATCTTGATATTTATCAAAAATAGTTTAAAACTGGTCATTTTGTTTGCTGGTATATTATGATCCCATGCTATAGTCTAACAAGTAATAAATTCCCAACAGTTCCCGTGGACAGTGGACCACTCTATGAATCATCGTTATTAGTTTGGACGTTAGTGGCGTCCATTCCTCAGGATGGACATGACAGATGGATTCTCTAGTCAGAAACAATGGCAAAACCACCGCTGGATCACCCAATGCTTTATCGGCAGCACTGCTGAGCACAACTTTTTCCCCACACAAAGGCCCTTTTTTCTAGACAAAGCCAATCAGCCTAATTGTCCCCGGCAGTGTTTTTGCTCGGCCAAGATTGATGGCATCCCTTGATAAGCCAACTGTCAAAAGCACTTTTTGAAGCAACAAATAACCCATTTGTGGGATTAAAGGCTTTATTCATGGAGACGCACTTTGTGGGGACGTCAGTAATGCCTTTTGAAGAAAGTGGCGTTTTGGAGGAAAGTTGGCTTTTAATCAATACCGGGATTAAAGAAAGTTAGTGTGGATGATAGCTCGGTGGTGTGTCACGGTCACTGGGCACTTAGGCGCTGAAATTGGTATCGACAAATCCGGACGACTATTTCAACACATTTCAAAATGGTTGCACAACGTTGCCTTTAATCAATAAAGTAATAAGATAGATGTGAAATTAATCATCAGGTACATATGGATATAGTCTGTTAGATTTTGATAGACTCTCACTGGTACATAGCAACAGAAGCTTAGCTGTCTGATGTACATTGTACATATTACCCATTAGGAAAAATCATTGCTGGACATGTCTGGAAAAATGTTGAAAGGACATGCATATTAAATCTTTAAAGACTGTGAACTTTTCAAAGACAGCTCATCTTTCCAATTGATTGTGCTAAAAAAAAACCTCTCACAGTTTTCCTTTACTTGCTACACAACTGGTTTTTGATATACATGTAGGGCGGAGGTTGTGAAATATGACAGTTTGAAAAGGACAGCCCATCCTTTTGCCTACCACGAGCGATCTTGATGACTTAGGTGTTTTGCGGGAAGCGAGAAGTGTGCCGATTCAGTCTATGTGGCAAGCCTGTGACAACGTCGCTAAGTCCTTTGGACTGCGTCATCAATTTCCCAGATTGATCGTGTTTTTCGTCAAAGCCAATGTCGGAGCCAGTTTTACGACTGCCAGGTCATGGCGGCGGGTCATGGGGGCGGACATGGCTTTTCCATGCGAGTGGCACGGCTTCTAAATCTACCCGGGCACCGTTTTGTATATCGAGGATGGATCACCTCAGAACACATCCAGTACAATTTCAGGGTAGCCCACTGTCCAATCTGACTGGACGGAGACGTATTTCCTGAACTCCCACATTTGTACGGCGGCGGCTGATCTATAACCGCGGGAAGATAACTTTGGAGCGTTTTTCTATCCAGGCTGGAGGGCTGCGTTGTTACCGAGGTAGTAAAATTGGAATGTTATTCACACTAAAATGGATTGATAAACGTCCAACACAGCGAATTTATAGTCAGGGTCTTGGTGAATCAATATCAAATTGTCCCATTTGATGAGAAATGCAGCGCATGGTGCAGGTGGACTCAGTTCGTCTTCTTTTGAACTGTTGGAAACAATATTGACACCAGTTGTAAAACTCTTTTGTGTAGACATGCATGTTGTAATTTAACCAGATGCCGCTGTCAAATACATGTGTTGTGAATTCGGACTGTAATATTTCAGGAAAGGTGGTTGTGTAGTTAGATTTGCAAGAGTTTCAAGTAGCATATTTTCTGTACATGTATTCAAATACAGAAGAAGAACTTTATTGCACGACAATTGTACATGGTACAAAGTATGGCAAGAATTTGCAAACATAACACAAAGTACAAGACTAGTATAGAATAAAACTTAACATCCTAATTACTAATACAATACAATAAGGGCTAGCATACGTTTTCGATATAGTGTTGTCAATGATACATATGTTGTAAATTCTGACTAATATTTCAGGAAAGGTGGTTGTGTAGTTAGATTTGAAAGAGTTTTAAATAGCATATTTTCTGTACAATGTATTCAATATGGCAGGCAAACAAGCCATCCATCCTTTGGGACCATATATCAATGTAGATTCAAGTAAAGTTCGTAAGTAATTTGACTGTGTGATACAGTATACGGGCTATCAAGGACTACATTATTCTTGTACAGCAAAATCAGAAAAAGTTGTCACAAAAACTGTTGCAAACATTCATTAGAAACCCAGCCAGCTTTCTTTCACACCCTCTCATCAGATTTGTTGTCAGATCATTCGCAAGTTACAGATTGAAGGTGTCCCATGACTATAGTCCTTCACCCTAACAAGAATTACACGTATGCTATAACTAACCCAAGTACCAAGCTAAGGTAACAACACCTAACTACTATTGAAGGATGACCCAACCATTCTCCTCTGTTGGAATCAGAATAATCCAATACTGAAACTGTTATTTTATTCGCAACAACTTCCCAAATTGGTACGGTGATAAGGACAGGTGCCAAATCTGCAGCTAACTTTCTTCTCCACGTTCCATCTACCCCGGCTTGCCTGTCCGTTTCAACCGCAAGGTCTATATATCTTACAAGGCAACTTAAGTCTCGCCATTTCTCTAGTGACTTCCTTGGAGACCTGGTCTTCAGCTTGTATATTTTTGATGTAGAAGGGTTGTGGTGGCGGGGATGTCTTGCAAATGTGTGGTGAACTTTTCCTTTTAGCCCCTTCCCTCTCCTACCGAGCTTGTCCCGTCCAACCCGCCAAGCCATAAATCTCGGGATGAACGCAGGATGTGTGAGCTTTCTCCTGGGAAGGAAAGTTTCTCTTAAGGGCCATACCGACTTGTAACATTTACAACTCTGTAATGCCAACATAAAGATTAAGAACGCGCCACTAAGACGTTTCAAGCACAAAGTCTGACGATGTGTTTGTAGCCCCAACTAAGTAGGACTGTTCCATTTCAAAAACATAACAGGGGAGGTCGGGGATGCTTTTTTTTGCTTTGCTATTGTTTCTTTACCGTCTTTAATTCTTTTCTCTTGCAAAGAATTCTTTATAAAAAGCCTAGATCTTTTTTAGATTTAATTACTTTATACCTAAAGTCTATCGAAAAAAAGATAAGTCTGTTCATACATTCTTCAAATGTTTCATTAAGAAGCCAAAAGATTGTAATATTAGCCATGGTAAAAAATGATGTCCGAAAGCCGGCGTCACAATTCATGCGAGCGTCGGCCGACTTTGTAGATCGCCCGAAGCTCGCCGAATTTCAAAATGGCCCGAGCGTCGGCCGTATTTTCCAATGAAAATCTCAGGTGATGTACGTCGAACACTAAAAACTAAAAATCCCCATGAGATGGTACCATCTCTTGGACATGGACGAAGTCACTATCAACTAACCTGGTAAAAGGCCAATATTTGGATCAACTTTGATATCTAAAAATCACCCGAAGCCTGCGTAATCGACAGGACGTCGGTCGTACTTTGGCCGAAAATGCACATTTGAAGCTCGCCAACCCTTCGGCCGAGCTGAATTTCTTATTTGTGACGGGGGCTTTAGGGAGGGTAGTTATTTCTAAATTGCAATAATGAGACAGATTTATTACAGATAATTCAACTAAAAAAACTACATTTTGGGATGTTTCTAAAGAAAAGAAGTATCGTAAAGGTCCCATAGCTTTGATATGCTTGTAAATCCTGCTAATAGTATCCTACCTAACATCAGGTTGTTTGGTACATAAAATTGTTAGATAGCTTATTATTTATTGCTAAATACTTTTCTGACTTTGCGCTTTTAAAGTTAAAAGTTTTTCTTGTGCCATGCTTCCTGTCTTAAACGTCCTTAAAGACACATTCAGTATTTCCTGGGGGATTACTAAGTTAAACATTCTTACTTCTGGAAATGAAAAGTTAGTTTACAACATACGTTCATGAAGGTTAGACATCCAGGACTGGTAATAAGATACGCCAAAAATTGTTACTCAAGCAACTCATAATTTTGAAACAGTCAGACGTTTCAGACAGCATCCGCTGTCTTTCGTCAGAGACTGACGGATGCTGTCTGAAACGTCTGACTGTTTCATAATTTTATCCAGTCGCTTGAGTAACTATTTTTGGCGTTGTTTACAACATACATGACCTCAAGGACATAATAGCATCTATTATACACTATAATAACCTTGGTGATGACTATAGGACTGGCTTAATATTAAGGAAGACAGTCCCAAAATGTTGACATGGTGAAAGATGTATGTGTCTCTTAGTTCAGCGAATACAAACTTGTTAATGGTTGGATCCCTCCTGCTCCTGTTGCCTAACGTCGTCTCGGATGCGATAAATCTCTCCGCGTAAGTAGGGCTCGACTGTCCCCTTGGGTTGGCAAAGTCTCTACGGTGTCGTGGGGACTACTAGAATCAAGGCGTCCCATAACTCTTTTGTCTCCTCTCTCTTGACGGCGCAAATAATTCCTTGCTTCATGAAACTTTGGGGAGAGATAAAAGAAATATGAGAATTTGATATATTTCTGTAATAGAAATGGTTAATCATTGTCTGCCTCGCAGCAAATATATCATTGTCCATATCACATCTACATTCCCATATTTCTGTGTTTGGCACATATAACATACTATAATGAACGTGTTAGAAATATCCCATGGCGACGTTTGATAAGTTGCCATGTTAGAGCAGTAGTAACGAACTCCTAGATCTTGATATACGAAAATGTTAGGCCAAAATTGTATTTTCAGTTCTCAGAGTCATTTTTAACAGTGCCTATTGCGAGGCATAGGCCAACAGTGGGGGAAAAAAGTTTCTTTTCTGCTAGCTTCTGTGAGATTGATGGTTCATATTTGTGTGTTAGCTAAGTAGTTGGTTTAAAGTCTTATTTTTGAGAAACTTCTATCGGGACATGCGATCTCATAAAGGCATAATTTAGTGACTGCTCTGACTGTTAGAACATTGATAAGTCTTGTTAATTATTACGAGATTTGTACGCCTCTCAAATGCTGACTATGATTAATTGCAGAGACCTGCGGCAGGAAGCCTTTTGTGCGCGCGGTAATTTCCAAACTTCGCAAACTTTTTTCTGGCATTGTTGTCGCTACCCCGGCTGTCGTAGGCGGGTTATGAAGCAATACGTCTTGTGTGAGTAAGTGGGACTTGGTGTCGTCTCATGGGAAACGCGGATGTCTCGGAGGTGGCCGGGAGACTACAAACATTGTCAAGCACGTGATTCCCCCTCATTTATCTTGTGGAAATGTACTTTTTCACCTGGAGCTATACAATTCCCCTCTGACAGATGGTAGGAGTGCTTTATCGCTGGGTGCCGGGTACAGGTGACACGACGGGCTCCTACCACCATGTGTTAGTCGCCGGTTCAACGTAGGAGCTCTCTGTGTCCAGAAAATTCTGCCGGAGAAATGTACACGCCCGATCCTGTAAATGCCACAGGCACCAAAAGGAGATAAGATTAAAGTACAAACTGTGGGGATCGATAAAGCATTAACTTCACTCCTCAAAAAGTCACCAGAAACACACTGCAAGTTGTTACTCTCCAAGCAGAGGTTAGGCTCCAGCTCTTTTTTTGACATGTTTTTAGCCGTTTTTGTTGGGCGTTCCATCGTGTCAGGGTTGATCTTCTTGTTAGCCAGTCAAACAGAAACCCAGATGCTGACAAAAAAGAAACCCTGATAAATTCGAAAGCCCAACAAAAACGTTGTAGCTAAAAAGAGATCAGAGGTGTTTGCTTCAATTGCATAGAGTGACAATTCTGAAATGTTTTATAATGACTTTCTTGGGCAGTGTACACCTGTATCATGAAGCTTGCTAACGTGTTGTCCTGTAAGTTATGCACGCTACCAAAGTATGTATCAAAGGTATATGTATTAGCGATAAGATGTAGCTGTTACTATGCAACATGACATAACAGAAGGCAAAACAACACAGCATGTATAACACATCATGTATAACACAACACCACGCGTGGCGTCGCGGAGGCGCAGTGGCAGAATGTTTGGCCCCAGAGATACTGAGTTCGAATCCAGGGTTCCCTGATTTGTCCCGTTGACGTTGTGCCCTTGGGAAAGGCACTTTACACAACTTTCCCCACTTTACTCAGGTGAAAATGAGTACCTAGCTTCGGTTAGGGATGTCCCTCGGATAGGACGTTAAATGGAGGTCCCGTGTTTGAGGAGAGCCACGCCCCTAGCACGTTAAAGAACCCAACACACTTATCGAAAAGAGTAGGGGTCCTTCCCGGTGTGTGTGGATCATATAAATCTGTCTGGATATGCAGCTTGTACTCTTCAGTACAAACCTGGTGTGTTACGCCTTCATGCGGCTTACCGGGTATGCAATACAAAAAAAACAAAAAAAAACAACAAAAAAAAACAAACAAACATCATGTACAACACAAAACAACACAATACAATACTTAAAAAGACTCTCTTCAGCATTTCACAATCTGTCTCTATGTAGCCGGTATAACACACCAGCTTAAAGCTCAATGCTGCACAGTACGGTACAGCAGATCAACTTAAAGGAGTTCTTGACTAAATGGCAAAAAGTTGTGGGAAGCCGAAAGCTATCATCATTATAATATGATACAAAATATAATAGTAGTGTTGATTAAAATTTCATTACAAACGTTAAGCTGAAGGTGTTATCTGATCTGTGTTGTCCATTGTGTCAACAATGGCAGCTTAAATATGTGCTACCTGTACCCTATAAGGTACTAGCAACAGTGTTCTCATTATATTGTGAACTCGATCTATATGAACTGCTGTAACAGTTGCTAACCACCGTATGGTTGGTAAGAGCCCAGTTTCTGCTAGAGTGACTTTTGTATAACCGTTGATTTCTATAAACGGAATATGATGCACAATTTAAGGGAATGTTGGGGTGTCCCTGTGGTGTAGTGGTCTGTGCTTCTGTTACTTGCCACATCTGGTTCAAATTACTTGGACCAGAAGGCCCGAGTTCAAGCCCCGGGTAGGACACCTCTGGTCAAGAGGTGCATTGAGTCATACCAGAGACTTTATAAAAATGGTACATACTTCTGAAACAGTATGGAAGTTAAACACCACTGCCAGTGGACTAGCCCCCTGCTGCAGTGATTGCACCACAGTGTGGCCCAGGGCTATGAAACAGAGATGGGCACTCTATACACCTTATGGTGTGGAAGGATTTTAACTAACTGTAAGAGTATGATCTAGAAGACAAAAAAACAGACAACGCATAAAAAGATTGAAATTCCTTGAACGATTTGTGAAATTTTGAGTCGCTCAACAGTTGCAACCGCCAGTGGAAGGGGGGGGGGATTTGTGTAACAGCTATTGATTATCAGTAAACTAAACTATTCTTCAAAACAGTATTCCAAACAACATTATTGCATTGTGACTTTCTCTAGATATATTCCCAGCTATCCACTGTAAATCAAGTTTGTGTAGTGTTTTATGATGGATAAATAATTCCGAACTTCCATCACAAACTGGCTTTTTATCTACAGGAGAAAACTGAGTGCCCTGCAGTACCTCATGAAATACTATTGCACAAATTTTGGATTTGATCGTAATGACTTAACCCGGGGTGGTCCGAGTTTTTATGGACGTCCGCGTAAGCCAGCAATCTGCCGTCAACACGTGCACACCGCGGTCGCAACGATAACCACGGGCTATAACCGCCGCCGTCCTAACCCGCACGCTACGAGGAACAAAATTTAAAACTTCGGTAAGTTGTTTCAGGACCCAGTGAACAAATTAGCGGTGAAAATGACAACTTTAATACCAGGAAATGAGAGCGGTCGTAAATTTCCCCATCCTTATGTCAGGAAGGGTTGAGCCGGGTGCGCATGATGAATTATTTGATAGCCGGAGAGGAGTTATCATTTGCGCTGAAAAATGACCATTTTCATAATTTGTGGCATGCTTTGGGTTTTGTATGCTGATACGGTGTGCTTTATTTATCATCGCTGCCCAGAATTATGCGTAACAGAGTGTCAGAAGCACTTGATAAGGACAGTTAGGCCATATTTCATACTAAAGCTGTCAAAGTCTTTTGTAGATTTGACTCCTTTATATAGATTTGTGGCAGAAGTAATGCTGCCATTGCAGTATTTATAAGACAATATTACAGCAAAAAGTGATACAATTTTCTCCAGACAATAAAGCGCGGCGTGTATATCACGACATTGTGACAAACATCTCGCCGCATTCCGGAGATGGAAACGGCCCCGCCATGCAAGGTTAAATTTGGCCATAATTCTAGAACATTATTTTCCTAGAGGTCATTCTGTGTATGATGTGGCGGGTATTAAAGCGGTGGATACCAATCTTTACGAACACATTTGCAGCATGTATGGCTTTCAAATATCGCATGGAGGGGTGTTAGGTAGAATCAATTCTGGGTTTATAACCTAATCCCAAAGTGTTGGCCATTAGACTTGCTGGATTTGTGTGCTAGTATTGGGCTGCAATGGTAGGGCCATTGTAGAAGGCGCCGGGCACATATGGTGGAACCATTTCAACAATGTTTGCTGAAAGGTAGTTCAGGAGAGGAAATTACAGCGGCTATTTTATTTCATTTTTCTTACAACGTGCACCATTTACAGATGCGGGGGGATTTGCATCAGGGTTTTATTATATGCAAAATCACAGCTACTGCAGTAGCTACATATACCAGAAACACATATTTCTACTGTATATTTGCCAAGGAAGTTATGCATTGGTTTCACTAAGATTGAAGGTTTGCATGATACTACTATTACTAGTAACTTAATGACTTGGATTATATATTGGATTTTTATCTGTAATATTTATTTGCAAAGTCATGCCCATAGGACTGAATGCACAGTTTACCAAACCAGGTTTTAGGATACACCTTGTATGTTTACTATATAACATAAAACAAACAAACAAACAAACAAGGTATAAGATTAACTTGTTTGATGTGTAGGCTTCGGGCGTAGAGGGATATTTTGAACTTTGGGGGCAAGTTTGGTAATTTGAATTTTACGTTAAGAGGTCACTCTGAAAAACGTAAAAATAAAACCAGCGCAAACAATTTTCAAGATCAACAGTACCAGGTTGAGCTGTCAGAAGACTGCCAAAATTATTTGTTTCCCAGATCTTAACAGAATGATTACAACTGTTGTAGTCAAGATGATATGAGAGCAAGGAGACTTGACTCTGTTTGGAGCCACAATTAGTAGTCACTGTACATGTTGGAATCATCATCATCTGTCAACGATGCGGGGCCACCACTGCTTTGTCAGAATGTATGTTGATGGTTTTTCAATCTTCAAGCTAAGAAAAATACATCGCTGAAGATTAATGTAAGACATCCATGTAAGAAGGTACACACTACAAAACTTACTCAAGCAACTGGATAAAGCCACACCAATGGATGTTTTTATTAATTTTAGCACAAGGACATCATTAAAACAGAAGGCTGGGGTGAAAACTTGCACCTGACCCTGTTCACTCCCTGAAACTGTGTGCACCAAAGTACAAACTTTCCTCTGCGATTCATGTTGATTTGGCATTTTGTTTTAAAAATCTGTTAACCAAGAAATCAAATTGATGTGGCCTAAGTTTCAAAAATGGTCAGACGTTCCAGATAGCGTTTGCTCTCTTTCATTCGTCAGTGATAGAGAACAATCTGGTATTTATACAAGAAGAGTACAGGTTTTCGTTTAATTTTGTGGTGAAGTTTGTGCTCTTACTCTTACTGATCTATGATGAAATGTACTGTTTTCAAGCAGGAGGTTACCATTGTCAAGTTCTATTCTTTTGTAGTCTTGACAAATTTTTGATGTTCTTACATTCGGAAAGGTAATTGGTCTTCTGAGAGAGATGTTGGACTCTGTCCAGACTGGGACAAGTTCAGTTTTTTTCTTGGGAAAACAGGTTCTTTGAAGAGTTTGGTCAGATGTAAAATGGAGGCGATGTATTTCTGGAATTGGGCCAGACGTGTCTTCAAGTGGTGTCCAGTGTGGATTATGTTTAAACCCAATGCTGCTATGTCTGTTCTTCCTGATGATACTTGTCATTTTTGACGACGCCTCAGGAGCGAGCCTAATGGTATAGTATTGTTTGCAGTCTGCAAGAATTCTAGGAATTGTACAGGAATGTGTCCACAGGAATTTGAGCAATTTGGTAGAGAAAGTGATCAACTGATATAATCTATGCAACTGAGGTTCGAATCCAGGGTTCCCTGATTTGTCCCGTTGACGTTGTGCCCTTTGGAAAGGCACTTAACACGACTTTCCTCACTTCACTTAGGTGAAAATGAGTACCTAGTTTCTATCAGGGACGTTCCTCGGATAGGACGTAAAAAGGAGGTCCCGTGTTTAAGGAGAGCCACACCTTGAGCACGTAAAAGAACCCACCACACTTATCAAAAAGAGTAGGGGTCCTTCCCAGTGTGAGTGGATCATATAAATCTGTTTGGATATGCAGCTTGTACTCTTCAGTACAAACCTGGTGTGTTACGCCTTGAGGTGGTTTACCGGGTATGCAATACATCATCATCATCTTGTCGTGAGAGTGTCACGGATGAACATCATCCTCCTCCTCCAGTCCTCCCTGTCCTCCATTGCTCACGGTTGTTCTTCTAAATTGCAGCCTGCATCCTCACACAGCTGCTGTATGTAGGTTGTGCGAGGCCTGCCTACACTTGCATGTCCATCTTTTGGTGCCCACAAAAGGACGTCGCTGATTATCTCTTCCTTTCTCCTCAAGAATGACCAGTGAAACGTAGTCTCCTCTCACCGATGACTTGAGATATACAAACAAACTTAAAGGGGCCGTCATATTGGCCTGGTGGTCCTTGTGTAGAGGTGGATGCTTGTGTGTTTAAATCTCTTTTTCTTGTGTACTTTCTGCAGATACTATGTCCTTTATAAGATGCCCAGTCTACGATTCCTGGATGCTCGTCCTGTCAGCAGAACGGAGCTCGCGGAGGCCAAGACGCGAGGCGCCTTCATGAGAGTAGCGCGGCCAGCACAAGACATGGTAGGATGACAAAACTTTGCTGTCAGGCATTTCTTCATTTCTCCTGTCACTGGCATTTCTTCACTTCTCCTGTCAGGATGACATTGCCAATCAGGAGTTAAATGTATTTTCCTAAGGCTACACCAAGTAATTTTTATGGATGAAGTCCGCGCGCGCATTAATTTTGGTCTGTTCCCAGAAAAAAAACCCAAGAAATTCTGCTTCCTGTAACTATGACCAAAGAGTTTTAATATACTATGTTTCTGCAGGCCTGCAAAATCGATGGGATATGGAAAGATACAGGACAGGACAGCAACTGCTGTTAAACTTCAACTGATTTATTCAAATCATTGCTGTTTTCATGATGAATAAAATAATTGTTAGTTGTTACACTGTGTTCTCTCATTCAATTTGTGTCCTAACATGTGTCGTCGACTATTATCAAATCCAGGCATCATGTTTTTTTCGGCCCTTCTGGGTTTTTTTTCTTGCGCTCTCGCATTAGATTTAGGGTCTCCAAAGGACGTCATCCATAAAAATTACTTGGTGTAGCCTAATCATGAAAAGCTGCTGGACCACTTGCTATTGATATATCTTTGCATTTCCTTCAAGTCATCCAGTTTTCTGTCAGTTTCTGCTTTTAAAGCCTTATTACACACCCTGTTGCAGTATCACACTGTAAAAGAGCCATCTAGCCTCTTTCAGAAAAACTGCAAGCTGTAGGAATTGCCTACTGTGATGAGCATTGTCAAACTTGAACCTAGACAAAAGCCAGTTTTACAGCTAACTCTAAAGATTATTGTTTTTCTTCCTTTTCTTGCACTCTCTTCATCAGGAACATGTGAGTTTTGTTTTCCTTTATAACATTATTATGAAAACCACATCAAAAGTATAAAGTATAGAAAGCAATGCTTCATATGTAACTTCAAGCCCTCTCCATAACATGTCTTAAGATGCAAGTACACTCGACAGCTCGATTACTGAATTGGAGTATGATACAGGACTTAATAGCATAGGTTGGTCTCCGAGTGGTCTTCTTGGGCAGTTAGTTACAGATTTGCATAGCAAAACCTTTGTTTGATCCATTGGCATGTGTGGTGGCCGCCATCTTGAATTTGTGACGTCACAGGGTCGCCATACCATTTTATTGGGAGGGGTGTTTTTTTTTTAGTCGCTAGCTCTATTTTTAGCTGAAATTGGCACACAACTATCACACATTCAACTCAAATAAAAGAAGAATTCAATACCAATTCATATTTATAATTTTGACTGTATTTTGCTGATTAAGTGTCCAGTGATGAAGACACATAACAGACTCATCTTTTGATTACCTGTGAGTTAACGAGACGTGCCTGTTGTTAACTATCCCCAGTTGGATGACACATCGGGAGAGTCGCCCCCGTCAGGATATTCTCCTCTTCCTACATCTGCCCAAGCTGAAGGGAGGCACCAAGGTACATGTTTCACTTTTCTCCTGGTCTGATTTTGTGTTCAGACCTTTAAAACTCTATGGGTATAGTAAAATGGTTAATGTCAGGAACTAAACCCGAGCGTGCGTAGTCCAGTGGTTAGCGATCTTACCTCTGGAACTAGATGCCCCAGGTTCGATCCCGGCTGTGTCGCTCACCCGACATGCACGCTACGGGAAAGGGTTCCAGTCCTTAGGATGGGACGTTAAGCCGTGGTCCACTGTTCATTGTCGAAAAGAGCTAGGGGAATTTCCCCGGTACAATGAACCTGTAAATACTGTACATAGCGTCTGTCTTCTCTGTCATGACCAGTGGAAGATTAGCTTATCTGTTCATTTGAGCTAAACTGGTTCGAGATGACTTTACTTTACTTTTAGCTATTGTTCTCTTCTATTGTCATTGTTGAATCGTTTTACATTGTCAGGTGAATTGTTTTTTCACCAAACCTTTGCTGTATGTACATACAGCAACAGTACCAGCAAGTGTTTACATGTACTATTTTGTATAAACTTAAAACAAAATTCAATAGAAGGATCTGTTATGCAACAACTACAATAGTACAAATACCACACTAAACCTGTAGCCATGTATCAAAAGCGCCATCTTGCAACTGGCTCTATGATTGCAAGAGGGAGGTTTCCCTGCCTGAGTGAACACGATTTGTAGCAGTGTCAGCTTCAAACAGCCAAGTTGTATTAAAGTCCCGTTGTACCATTCAATAGTCTGTTATAATTTACAACTGGCAATGACACCGACTCCTATTCTAGCCTCATAGATTATAGAATATGCTTCAAGAATGGGGTGAATACTACAGTCTATTTCACTGTAAGAATTATATCTTTTTTCTACCACTGTAGGAACATTTGGGAGATGCAGGTATGTGTACCACGGACGGCATTCAGAAGGGAACAGATTCATCCGGAACAACGACTTGTGATGTCAACACTGTTCACATTGGTACACATACCAGCATCAAACTTCCTGCAGTACTAAGATAAATCAGTAGAGGGCACTAGTGATAGGGTGTTCCCACCATGAACCACAGTGTGCTTGAATAATGAGATTAAGTAAAACAGATCAAATGCTCTACAATCCATGGAGTTTTAGGGTCAAGCTTTCAAGCTTGCTTTTAGAATTTGCAATATACTACCTGTACATGCATTTGAAGCTTGAAGTTAAATTACTGTTATGTATCTTCACGGCAGCAAAGTTTCACGGTGTAAGTAAAATTCACATTTTTACTGACCTTTAACTTCATGGTGTCGGCAAGTGCTTTAGAGATCATAGAAGGGATGTGTGAAGGAATCATAGATAACAATGGTTTTTCACAGTGATGATAAGTTCATGGTACAGATAGAGGTGACCGTGAAAACAGTGACCATAAAGTTACTGTGAAAGAAACAAGAATGACCATACCAGTTGTTTTGTGCAGTATAACACTAAGTTACCAGGTTTAGCTCACTGCATGTGTACTCGTGTAATAGTGATGAGTGTGTAAGGTACTAAGAATAGTTTAGATCTTTCTTTGTAAGATTAGTCTTGAAAGGTGCATTTGTAAGATGCCCCCTTTTTTCAAAGTTCCAATCGTTGCAAATTCACCGTCTTTTAGTCAATCAATATACGATATCAAACAAAAATGTGCATTAACATCTTATGTCAGTTAAGATAAGAATAGTGTAGAAATTAAAGGTTACATGTCGTGAGAATGTGGCAAATATTACAAATTTGTAACAAAGAGCATTCTACTTAGTTTACTTAACATTACATGTAGTTCCACCCTCCCAAAAGCAGGACCCCTATCGCTCTATTCGTTGGATCGCTCGCATAGGGGCCCTGCTCTTTAGCCCAGGTAGACACAGTTCTGGCGACATTACTGACAGTTGGTCATGAATAATTAATGAGCTATCCTTATTTGGCACAATTTGGCGGTTAATTTGTTCTGAACCTAAAGTAACGATGTGAGACATAACCTGATTGGTTGATAGCTTCCCAGCGTCCTTTGCACTTTTGCTCGAGAAGAGGTTTAGCAAACCCTCTGATTGGCTGAAGCTGTTTTGGTGGCGACGGCACCAGAACTGTGTCTACCGGGGCTAAAGAGCAGGGACCCTACGCGAGCGAGCCAACGAATCGGGTGATAGGGTCCTGCTTTTGGGAGGGTGATGTAGTTCATACAACTTGTGAAAGACTCAGGTAAAGATGTTTGAAAGTCAGTTTGTGTTTCTCTTGTTTCAAAAATGTATATTTCTGCTGACAATCATTTAAAGATGCACTATGATCAAAGAGGTTGTTTTGGTGTTGGAAAAAAATTGCTGCTTTTCTATCCCAACACTTGACTTGTATACTTAAATTTGCAGATACATGTACTACTTTGAGAAAATGTTTTACTCCAATATCATCCACAAAATGTTGTTTTTTTGGTCCTTTTTTGAAATATTTCAAACATCTATGCATCAGTGTGTATTATCTTTGGAAATGTTGTCAGACTAATCAATTCATATCAATTACGTTAGATCTTGACTTGTCATAAAGTATCTCATGATGAATAAGAGAGGTTGCCAGAGGGTTTAATTATCCAAGTGAGTAATAGTACTTTGGTGGCAACTAGAAAGGATTTGTATGTTTTCTGACAAAGTCTTACTGATGAAATTCTCTACAAAAAATCTGTATCAAAACAACTTTTTGCAACATGTATTGATGTATCAGTAAATGACAATTTTCAATGTATTGATGTATCAGTAAACGACAATATTCATGTATTGATGTATAAGTAAACGACAATATTCATTCATTATGCATTCTTCATATTAACCATAAATTATGCTGCAAGTACTGCAGAATCTTCTTCCATAGGTGTGTATTTATGCCTGATTTTTCAAGTTTCTTTTGGTCACGACATTCTTTGTGTGTTACAAGTTTCAGATAAGATACGTTATACTGTAATTAAAAGCTGTTTTCTTCTCAATACCTTTAAATTATTAGAGAGGTGTGTATATCTTGTTGTGTATTTATAGGTGACAATATTGAGAACTATTTGTAGTCTATGATGTATTGAATAAAATTTAATGTATAATACACATGTATCAAGCAAGTTTTCTTTCATAGGGACTTATCTAAGAAGATATTTATCACAATTATGGTAACTACAACACCAGGATGTTATGTTTAATATAAATCACACATTGTTATGTTACAGAAGTTTGTTTTTTCTTACAAAAGTCCCAAATTAACATGAAAGCTAATATTTTAAAGCGCAACATAGGAATGACAGCACAGATGCAAGAGAAAACTGAATTTCCCTCTCTGGTTGGTTGGAAAGAAAATTAAATATGTAGATTTATTAAACTTGACCCCAAACAAGGTCTCAATTCCTAACATAGTATATTCGGTTATTTTTTATCAATACCAATGAAGGAAGACCATTATACAGAAAACTAGCATTTAGAGATACGATGTACGAAATAGAAACGCTAAACCGGATAGTGAGTGAGTGAGTGATGTACATGTATCACTTTCCTTTCCTTTTTACATATATTGGAAATAATTGGATGTTTTATGTACAAGACATCTTGAAGTGGTCATTCCATACAATTAGAATTCCGTGGGTGGCAATGTCTGGTGTGACTGCCTAAGTCCAGGGCTGTGTGGAAGAGTCGAGGGCATTTTTGTAGGGCAGGATGGGTGGAGAGCGAGGTTGGAGGAGCCGCTCTTTGCGTCTCTGTCTCTTGATTTTTTCCTTGTAACGGCACTGGTTTTCCATGTAGTCTGTCCCCAGTGTGATGCTACGCCTCCACCCAGTGCGGTCTTCAGCCAGAGTCTCCCAGTTGGCATGGTCAATGTCGCAGTGGAGGAGAGTGATCTTAAGTTGGTCGCGAAATCGACGCTTGCATGGGACCTCCTTGGAATCTTGCTATGTTCAAGTTGTGGCATTTTCAAGTTGTGGTACTGGCGGGGGAGTCGGGCTGCGGGCATTCTCCTGACGTGTCCCGCCCAGCGGAGGCGATGTCGTGCAATCGTAGTCTTGATGCTGGGGAGGTTAGCACGGAGAAGAACAGCTTCATTTGTGACGAGATCTTACCATTTGATCTTCAGGATCGCACGGAGTTTCTGCTGTTGGAAACGCTCTAGCGTTTTTATATATTGTTGGTAACTTTGTTCAAGTAATCAAGCAAGAAACGCGCGCTGAACCCTCTGAAAAAGAGCTCTACAGAGCGGGCAGCGGCGTCCTCTCATCCTCAGCATGTTGGCGCAATGTTCACAGCAGCAGAGATGTCCGCACGGGATGAACACCATACAGGCGTCAGCAGACAGACACACCTTACACTGTCTCTCTTCACGGAGACGGCGGAGCTCTCTTTCCATCGTCTCCGGATCCAGAGGTTGTTCTGCAAATGGACAAAATTATCATATCCTCGCAAGAAGCCTATTGAATACAATTAATGCAAAAAAATCTAAAACTATTGCGCTTGGAGTTTGGTTAAATTGAATCCTTTAATATTTGTCGATACAAGTTTTCACATGATGCTTAATGGCAAAGAAAAAGCTTGAAGTTTTTTTTTCGCTTTTCCTTTGATGTTTGATGACAGAATAATTCATATGATTATTATTTTTGTATAATTTGGATCTATTTCTTGATAAATTGTCAACTACTAGCATGTTTAACATTGATCTTGTTAAGCGTAATAACACTTATTATATAGCGTAATCATACTTATTATGTTTACAACTCAATTATTTTGTAGTTCCTCTTCTTTTCATTTGTTTCATTAGGATTTAATCTATTTATGGTATAACTTAAATTTGTTTTTTCGCTAATTTTGCTTAGTTTTCATTATGTATAATTTAAAAAATTCCAACTGTCTAGTTTCGAGGGGAGGCCCACGAAAAGCCACATAGGCTTCTGCCCCCCCCCTGCATGTTTTTTTGTGTTTATCTTTGTTTTATCTTTGTTTTATAATTGTACATATGCGAATAAACAATAAACAAAGCCTTACCGTCAACGGGTTCATGGTTAGGTGCGGGGCGATAAACAGGAGCATGTTGAAAAGTGAATGGTGGTTCCTCTTCTTCGTTCGGTGGGTAGAACGGAACCTCATCTTGTGGCAGGAGTGCAGTTAACAGTTCTGTTGCCGTTGTAAATGGCCGGTTGTACCGTTGCCATTGGTTTCGGACGACGGCTTGAACCCTGTCCTCGTCGAATCCCATGTCGAGAATAGTCTGAATGATACCTGCTTCGACACCCCAACGAAACTGTGGCTGTGTAAAACAAAAGAGTAAGTTTGTTGCAAATGAAAAACATTATCATGGCATTGTTTTTGTTTCAAAAACATGATTCACATTTGCTCGACTTTGTTCACATTTTATCTTATCTTTATCATGAAAAAATTTATTTCCCTGAACTTTGATTTATTGTTTAAAGGAAATCCAAGCAATATTAGGGCCCGAAAATAGGATTTTGGAAGTCAATCTACTTATATAGTCATTTCTATACATAGTTCAAACAACACTATCACAATGTATGGCGACGTCCATCATGCAAAAATACGGCGTCGTTGTGATGTGAGAACTCACTGAAAAGCGTCGCCGGCGTTCTAAGGGAATCATCGTTTTTGCGCGGTTTTAAAATGCTCAAAGTACGAAGTTATTACGCAAATGTGCTAGATAGTGTCAGTAAATGTCACTACCATGAAGATATCAGCATTTTTTATTTTCATATTTTGTGCCCTAATATTGCTTTGGTTGCCTTTAAAGAAGTGAAGACTAACCTGTTGCACGATGGGAGGACGGCGTGTCCTGACTTCCCGGATGTAGTCCATGCCCTTGTTCATGATGACGTAACCGCACTCCGATCCGTACCACCGCGCATGCTCCTCCCAGGGGTCGTCGTCCTGCTGCCAGTCCTTCAGACCGCCGTCACACCAGAAACAGCGGACATGGTCAGCAACGTCTGCGGAGTTCCAAAGGTACGTTTATTAATAATAAAATAATTGATTAATAATAGTTTATCAATAGCGAAACAAATCGTCATCATATCAGATCAAGACTGACTATGACTTTCATCCATTTACCTTTCTTATGTTGTGCACTATAAGTTGGTTAGATAGTTTTAAAAAGAACCATTTAATTTAAGTATAGGCTCATGCTTGCGATAGTATAGGCTTATGATTGGACGTAATTAACAGTATTCCCATACCATATATTGCCTAAGAAACTACGTATGTTAAACATACTTACAAGTGTACAGAAAGCCTGCCCGTACTAGCCTCAGTGGTGAGATGGGAGAATATCTCGGCCAGTTGTGGAAAGTCGACATTCGACTTTGCTCGTCCGCGAAATCTGGTTGTTTTGGCCACTCAGTCCCTGCTGGTAAAGCAAATACTGACGTATTTCCGGATCCGGTCCTCTGAGGTTCCAACTGACCAGGAGTGACTAGCAACGGTGTTGAACTTGATGGTGGTTGAGAACTTGGGCTGGTCACGGTTGCTTGAGCCGTACTTTGACTGCCCGTTGGCTGAGATGCTTGAGGTGATGTGACTCCAAGTGGGACGTTTGCAGTCGCTTCTCCGTTAACGAATGGACAGTGCGAGTAGTGTCGCTGGTGTTCTATGAATGGATCATCGCCCACCTCCCACTGATGAAGAACACCTCCGCAGAAGGCACACTCCACTCTGTCTCTGTCTCCATAGTAGAAGAAGCCTTGCCTTGCAAGCTCTTCTGGTGTCACTGCAACATCTCTTAGCCAGTCAAAATACGTGGTAAGCCGATCTTCTTCTTTGTTCAAGTTTCTTGTCTGGTAATGGTTTGAACTCGCCGTATTTCTCGTCGTTTCTGTGTTCAAGCTTCTTGTCGGGTACTGGTTTGTACTCGCCGTAATTCTTGTCGTTTCTGTGGTTGAGTTTGTTGTCTGGTACTGGTTTGAACTTGCCGCATTTCTCGTCGTTTCTGTGGTTGAGTTTCTGGTCGGGTGCTGGTTTGAACTCGCCGTATTTCTCGTCGGTTCTATCCATCTGCCAGCCTGGCTAGATCTGTCGTATGTGCTTCCGTCCACCGCGTCCGTTTCGAAGTTACCTTTAGGGCTGTGTAATGGTTTCGATACGTCACTCATTGCATTATCAAAGCTTACATATTTGCATAGCATCCGGTCAGCGTCGACGCCATTTTCACGTGCGGTATGTGGACCTGCGCCTGTTTGCTTGTCCACAGGATTGCTTTCAGCCTTCCCGACGAATTTGCCGCCTTCTCTTTCATGACGATGCTTTGTAATCAAAGAGTCTCTATTGTGTCTGTCCATGTTTACTGGCTGACCAATTGGTGATCCGTATAAAGACGCCTTCCCGTAAGACTCGCCGTGGTTAGATTGTCCCTGATTTGGCTGATTGGTTACGACCTGTCTTCCATCCGCCCCGTCCGAGCTCCGGCCAAAAGCCATCTTTTCACGTAATTGTGATATTTGAAATTTAAGAATGCGTCGTTTATCTTGATGAGGATATTGCTATTGAGATACAAATATACCGACCAAGTACTAGTAACTGGACAGTCGGTAGAAAGTTATCTCTGCAATTCTCTTACACTGGAAAATCCAGCGCCAAGATCCCCCTGACCCTGTTTGGGGAATGATAGGCTACACACGGAATGTCTTTCTCTGTTTGGTGCAAAACTCTTGGGAACAGCACAACAACATACATGACTCTATTACCTCCTTCGCTCTTTGAAAATGTCGTAGCCTTCCACTGGACCCACTAGCGAAGATCAATGGAGGATTTTGTCACGCCAGTGGCACCTATGAAAAGGGTAATACAAAAAGAAGAACAACATAAAGCTTAGTCGACTGTATCATACTAGTATTACGATTCACATTCGATTCATTTTCAATATATTACGTCAGTATTGTTAATCATAAGGTAAAAGATCCATTTAAATTCGCACTTGAATAATATTTTTAGATTTCAATTTTTTTCATTTACATATAATCTACCAGTATCACATACATACAGGTCTGAAATCCTAAATTTCAAACAGTGTCAGGTGCAGCTATCCTCTTTTTGAAATGAAATTAAATCTTTATTGACACAACAAAAGTACAGCGACTTTCGTAAGGTCTACTACATATCTATACATACCAACAGTCAAGTGGATACAAATGGATTAATCTATACATAAATGTATATGGATAGATATGAGTAAATCAACATGTTGAGTCCAACGTATCATTTACACAATTGGTTATAAGGTCTAGACATTCGTTGATATATTTACCTATTTGTACACAGTAAGGGTTATCTCCCCACAGAATATAGTCGAATCTATCTATCGAATGGGATGTATCAAATTCTTTTGAACAAACGGAGAGAAGGGTGAACATCTTTGTGCGTTTATCATCATATCTTGGAGATTAAAGTTTATCGGTAATTTAATACCTAACCACTAGCTAATCACAATATGCGATACCTAATCCAGTTCAAAAATCTGATGTTGGCGAATTCGCCTGCGTTAGACATGTCCTGACTAGTAAAATGTATGAGTCATGTGAACAATAGAGACTAACGATTTATTGCGCAATAAAAGGTAACTGACTCATGTTATACATTGAGGCCCTCGGCTTGGGGTAACATCCATTCGTGCACGTAGGTGGTATAAAAGTGTAGCACGGCATAAGGGTCCGAGGTAAAGATACACTGTATGACGTTAACAACATCTCCGTAGCACACAATGTACACAGTCTGCGCTGCAGCACCCCCCCCCCCCCCCCCCAAGCCTACGCGCAGCCTTTGGACCTCAGTAGTTCTACCTGCTACTTGTTTTCCCACCTCACCTCACAACACAGCACAAAGGACTCGTTACTGTGTAAACAAAGCGATAAGAGCTATGTTACACCTTGGCAGTTCAGCCTTGGTTTTCAGTTACTACTTAAATTTCAAGCATGAATGCTAAAACAAACAGCGAATGTGGAAAATCCCAGCAAATTGGAGGTTCCATAGAAGCAGCAACTTCCTCTTTTTCCGTTTCACTTTCCTGCTCTATAGACTAGAAAGATCCCTTTTCCACCTCAGTATCCTAACCACTGCTATGAACTACATACCAGTAGCTATATATATATGAACCAGTGGAACCACAAACAAACAATACCTACACTTATGTGTACACCTGTCCATTTCAGATCTAGCTGCCAGAGAAAAAGAATCAAAAGTAGCAAAAGAGAAGGAATATGACTGCTAAAGGCTGGTGTGCCAAAGACTGGTGTGCTTGTCTTCGTTGTTTGTCACTAGCGTTGAATTAATGACGAACTCCCCGGGACGGTGACCCCGCCAAGCCTCTGGCAAGTGTTTAACTTATTATGCTATACAATAGACATACCTCTTAGAACCTGGGGGTCCCAATTTCTTCTTTCCTTTGCTTGAAATCTTCCCACATGTGCGCAGATCACAGCCTCATACGCAGATATGAATGATTCTTTAACCCGGATGAACATGAGTCAGGGACTTCCCCTGACTCACACCGAAACGAAGGGTAACCATGGGGTTTAGGTATCATACGCTGTACCATTGCGCTCAGTGTTAAAATATACAATATGTAAACAATTAACAGAAGTTTTCTGGAAATGCTAAGCTTTATATTGCAAACACATAAGAGGTTCCGTCCATAAAAAAATGTCTCCCAAATCTGACCGTGGAACGATTTTTATGACAGCTATACAGTCAAACCTGTACAGTCAAACCTGTCTATAGCGGTCACTCAAGGGACTGGCCAAAACTGGCCGCTAAGGACAGGTGGCCGCTATGGAGAAAATGTTGATTTATTGACCACGAGTGACACATGTTTTCAGTACCCACTGAGATACATTTATTCACCGTACAATACACATGTAAACATTACATAGGTAAGGTTCATTTTAGAAATTCGATTGTTGTTCTTTTACTTCTATTATGGGGTTGAAAAAAGAATTATTGTATCTGCCAACTCCAAAAATCCATGGCTGAACAGACCAGCATCGCCATACTCTACTCTTGATCCTTCGCGACTGACGCTGCCGGCACACGCGTCACCAACGAGTTTTAATCATATAAACAAAGTCCTTCGCAGCAAAATGCCACCTAGTTAGTTAAGAACAAAATATATGTTGCTCAGTTGCCACTTACTGTTCGTTTTCGACCGTTTTCAAACATAAGCTACGGCCACACGTGGCGCGTTGGATACACCCGATCCCTCGATCTCGGAAGTTAAGCAACGCGCGGTCCGGACAGTGCTTGGATGGGAGACCAACCAAGGACGTCCGGATTGCTGTAGCCTCACGAAGCTTTCCACGAAATCGTCTTCCGGGAGGGACGTAAAACGGGGGTCCCGTGCTCGAGGAGGTGCCTCGAACACGTTAAACAGCCTCATTACCCTACACATTGGGTACCTGCCTGTGGCACTGGCTGCAAATACACCTGATATTATTATTATTATTATTATTATAAAATCGTGGCGACCATTTTCCTTAGTCTGTTGTTGTTTGCTTGTCATGATCGGCTTCTACCATTATGCTAATAGGGTAACGAGAGGAAGGTCGCTCTTTTGAGGGCTTTTTTCTTTTCAGAAAATTGTAACAGCCCAAATTTTACATCATAGGTATGTTATTCATATTTAGTTTGAAGCTTTTGATTAAGTAATTATCCTCAGTGATAGTTTACAGCAAAATAAATTTAGAAGACTATACCTCCGCAACAGTGGTGTCTTCCGATGACCTTTATGCTGCTCCGCCATTTTGAAAATCGTGTTTGGGCACATTTCGGATGAATTCCCGGGGAAAAGGGAAATATTGGCCCGACATTGAAACATTCTTGTTTTCTTTATTATTATCCTGTAAAGTTGAGTTCACATAAACTTGATAACTGCATTAAAAAAATGAAGATTTTGAACCCGGCGTGCGGTGGCGATGCGGCTTCTACCGGCGCACATTGACCGTAATCGGCAGTGTTACTGTAGTCGCGGGACCGAAAATCGTCTGGCCGCGACCGCGTTGGACAGGTGGCCGCTATAGCCTAATTCTTAATGCTTATGTCAATGGGAAAAATCCAAGGGACCGACAAAAAGTGACCACTATGGGCAGGTGGCCGCTATGCAAAGGTGACCGCTAATACAGGTTTGACTGTATTAGCGGTCACCTTTGCATAGCGGCCACCTGCCCATAGTGGTCACTTTTTGTCGGTCCCTTGGATTTTTCCCATTGACATAAGCATTAAGAATTAGGCTATAGCGGCCACCTGTCCAACGCGGTCGCGGCCAGACGATTTTCGGTCCCGCGACTACAGTAACACTGCCGATTACGGTCAATGTGCGCCGGTAGAAGCCGCATCGCCACCGCACGCCGGGTTCAAAATCTTCATTTTTTTAATGCAGTTATCAAGTTTATGTGAACTCAACTTTACAGGATAATAATAAAGAAAACAAGAATGTTTCAATGTCGGGCCAATATTTCCCTTTTCCCCGGGAATTCATCCGAAATGTGCCCAAACACGATTTTCAAAATGGCGGAGCAGCATAAAGGTCATCGGAAGACACCACTGTTGCGGAGGTATAGTCTTCTAAATTTATTTTGCTGTAAACTATCACTGAGGATAATTACTTAATCAAAAGCTTCAAACTAAATATGAATAACATACCTATGATGTAAAATTTGGGCTGTTACAATTTTCTGAAAAGAAAAAAGCCCTCAAAAGAGCGACCTTCCTCTCGTTACCCTATTAGCATAATGGTAGAAGCCGATCATGACAAGCAAACAACAACAGACTAAGGAAAATGGTCGCCACGATTTTATAATAATAATAATAATAATAATATCAGGTGTATTTGCAGCCAGTGCCACAGGCAGGTACCCAATGTGTAGGGTAATGAGGCTGTTTAACGTGTTCGAGGCACCTCCTCGAGCACGGGACCCCCGTTTTACGTCCCTCCCGGAAGACGATTTCGTGGAAAGCTTCGTGAGGCTACAGCAATCCGGACGTCCTTGGTTGGTCTCCCATCCAAGCACTGTCCGGACCGCGCGTTGCTTAACTTCCGAGATCGAGGGATCGGGTGTATCCAACGCGCCACGTGTGGCCGTAGCTTATGTTTGAAAACGGTCGAAAACGAACAGTAAGTGGCAACTGAGCAACATATATTTTGTTCTTAACTAACTAGGTGGCATTTTGCTGCGAAGGACTTTGTTTATATGATTAAAACTCGTTGGTGACGCGTGTGCCGGCAGCGTCAGTCGCGAAGGATCAAGAGTAGAGTATGGCGATGCTGGTCTGTTCAGCCATGGATTTTTGGAGTTGGCAGATACAATAATTCTTTTTTCAACCCCATAATAGAAGTAAAAGAACAACAATCGAATTTCTAAAATGAACCTTACCTATGTAATGTTTACATGTGTATTGTACGGTGAATAAATGTATCTCAGTGGGTACTGAAAACATGTGTCACTCGTGGTCAATAAATCAACATTTTCTCCATAGCGGCCACCTGTCCTTAGCGGCCAGTTTTGGCCAGTCCCTTGAGTGACCGCTATAGACAGGTTTGACTGTAACTGCAATTAGCCACTATCCGCAAGAGGGCCTCATGAGGCGCCAGCGCCTGACCACATCCACTCAGGACAAAACAAAGTACACGTCAGACCTAAAATTTCCTACCTAATCCTGTCAGTAATAAACAAGATCTCAAATCCTTTTAAGCCCCAATGGAGCATGGATATGCAATAAACTTAATTGTCATCATGGAAGCTCATCTGTGTTGGTAGAAATCGTAATACAATGCTAAACTTTCTTCAATAGTCACAGTGTAGTGTTGGAAGAAAGTTTAGCATTGTATTAAAACATCATTGTTGTTGTCAGAATGAGCTAGTGCTGTTTAATCAGGTGGGATCGACGAAAGGGAATTTATGATCGACCGAAACACTGTGACGCTTTTCGGGCCCAATTATATCTAGACCGGACACTTTACACACGGGTGTGACGACGGGTGTGACGACAGTTGCCTGCTCTTGAAGGTGTCCAGTGAGGGGCTGTCTGAGTAATGCAGGAATGTGACCTCAATGCGTAAGCATGTTTACCGCGTGTGGAACGATCTGAAGTATGGTTGAGTAAGCACAAGGCTAAAAAAAGTTAACTGGTCTATACTACATTTCCTGGCCCATGGATAGGCAGCAGGCCTATTTATTCTAAAGTCGGCATTATCAAATGTCAGAACTACATATGCATACTTGTGGTGTCAGATTGGCATGGATAATGTGCATAACATACTGTACTTCTCAGGAACTTTGACCCCGAGCAGAAGGTTGACTGCATGGCGATAAATACCATAAGTTGATTCAGTACTGATACGCAGTAAGAAGTTCAGTATGTCGGATTTTCAGTATTCCTCGTTCAAACTGGTGGAAGGTACATAGTATTTTGACCCCCGGGTTTGTTTAAGACGTTCGCCATATTGGATGTGTTGGGTTGACCGGTTGAGCGACATTTGCTGGTCTTGTCACGGTAATACCCTGTGTTTACTACTTCCAGGGTACAAATTATAGATGTTACAGTTGTTGTCAAAACTGTATGCCAACGAGCTTGGTTAAGCCAAGACCTATTACGTGAAATTGGAGAAGTCGTTCAGGAAATAACCCCTGCACAAATGAACTTGACGAGTGTAATTGTAAATCGACTGTTTGACAGGATGACCTTTTCCCCCATTATGATTACCTGCTCACCGTCAAACTCTGTGCTCATAGCTGTCACATGATGCATCCATTAATCAACTTACCTTGCTGTCAAAGCTGTATTAGGACGCTGTTATGGTCTCCCCTTATTTTTACATCGATGAAACCGACTGTTTTGCTGAGTCTGTTTTGCAGAACACAGCGTCAGGGGGCGAATGTCGGGTTACATGGAAAGGGGGAAGTCCCGCCGGGGAATTTCCATTGCGTATTCAAACGTGTTATTACCTTCGCCGAGAAGGTTACGCAGAGGGTAGCGTTTGTATGTATGTTTGTTTGTATGTATGTAAAAGACCTGCATAACTCGAGAAGGCCTGAATGGATTGTCTTGATATTTGGCAGTTGGGTAGGTCTTAATGAGACCTAGAAGTGATTAGATTTTGGGTACCCTAGCGGCTTGTCACGGTACTGCAGCGGAACTTCCTGTTTTGATATCTCGTGTTCTGGACATGCCATGGTACAAATTTTTGAGTGATAGATAGCTCTTTGGACAGAGAGTAAGTGCTATAGGTTTGCCCCCCCCCCCCCCTGGAAACTACAGGAGCAGGTTTTGCTTCAGACTTTGAAAGGGAATGATGAACGGTCATGATTTTTGGTAAGTAGATAGCTTGAGTGATGATGTACATGCTTGGATACTTATCATGCAAATCAGTGTCTAATTTGCATAATTAATGAGGAAAGTTTATACATCTGCCAAATTCCAGGATAGGACTCTCAAACATGTGACACATGTAACTGGGGAAGAGAGAAATATTACTAGATATCAACAATGCAAATGAAGACCTCATTTGCATAATTAATGAGGAAATACTGTAACTTAAGATGGGATTGATGGATGGTCATGATTTTGGTATGTAGATAGCTTACGTGATGCTTCGTATCATTAGAGGATAATTATGAAAATCAGATTCTAATTTGCATAATTAATGAGGCAATTTTAAAAACCCACTGTGTTCTGACTATTTGAATATGTGATATTTGTAACTGAGGAAGAGAGGAACGTTGACAGATAGAAAATATGCAAATGTATGCCTAATTTACATAATTAATGAGAAACTACTATAATTCATACTGGTAAATTATGGCAATTTCATACCTGTGGCATCTGGAAGTTATGTGAATGTGAACATCGTTGAATCAAATTATGCTTATAAGGACCACATTTGCATAATTGATGATAAATGTAAGCAAAACTTTCTTTGTTAAGCTCATACTTTGGACAACTTCTGTTATTTGGGTGAAGACGATCAACTGGTATGATTTATTATTGATGAGAAACACTCGCAATACGTCAGTCATAAAGGTTAAAATCATTTGGCGAGGGTATGAGGTCGTGGAACTCTAGTTGATATTTGGTATGTGGGTAGGTAATGTGCGGACGAAAGTCAAGGTCTATTTTGAACTTATGTTTTTTCTATCTTTTGACCTGGACGTGCTATGGTCTTGATTTGTTGGTGGCAGATAGCTTGTGATGTAAGGAAGAAGTGGTGTGGGTTTGTTTTTGGCACCCAGCAGCTTGCTCTGGAACTGCAGGGGCGTTTTTGTCAAATTTTTCCAAGGAGAATAACTAAAGAAAGGAACGACGGATTTCCATGATATTCAGTATGCAGGTAGCTTAGACAGAGATGTACATATTGAAATGCGAGTTATGCAAATTGGGACTTTGCATAATTAATGAAGAAAATCTATATTTACAGTGTTTTACATTATAGGACTCCAATACATGTAACATATGTGTTTTATGGCAGGTGGAACATTAACAGATACCAATTTTGCTAATGAATACCTTATTTGCATAATTAATGCAAACGCGCCATTATTCATCTAAGTAGTAAATGATTGGACGGTAAATATTACGACATACAGTGTATGTTAGTTAAAGGTGTACATGACCTCACATAGATTACGTAAATGTGGAAGTCATTTGCATAATCAGAATAGTTCATGGAGATATGAGGTCTCCGAACTCTTGTTTGGTTATGTTTGGTCAGCATAACTTAAGGATCGACTCTGGATGGATTGTGGCCATGTATTCCATACAAATAATGATAAGTGATCCCCTGCTGCCGTTCCTTTTTTAGATGGCCAACCTGTAGCCGATCCTACTATGATATGTCTGACCAAGGAGGTTTTATCCTTGGTCTGACTAAAATTGACTTGTAAGCAGCCAACACCCCAGACGCGCCTTAGATCATAGCTTTAATCAGTATTTAGATTTCAGTTTCTTGCCGTTGATGCTCCTTGGATGACGGAGTTGTCTATACAAATAATACGATTCGTGAACAACATGCGAGGAAGTGATGTCGGCTACTTTGGCACATCCTGAAAATAGCAAAGAAGCACAAGCGTTAGAAAAAACAACAGTAACACCAACAAACACGGGAACTTATGCGAATACTAGTATGTTCATATATCTTTACACACACTATACAGCGTACAGCAAGTTCTAAGATTTGTGACCGGACTGAACATTAAGAAACAGATAATTCGTAATCCTTTAGTTCCTACCTGCCCTCGCCATGGCCAGACTGAGCTCGTCTCTCAGAATCCGTAGAACCTCACCGACTCCTTCTGCACCCTACAGAGAAAGAAATATGTTATGTAGTGCTTAATCGAATCAAACCATATCTTCCTGAACTCGATTTTTCAAAGTCGACCGATCAGGTTGATGTTAGAAACATTTCCAGTCTAAAAATTGACCTTTGCATTTGCTAATTCTGGGTTGAGAATGCGTACAAAAGGAATGTAAGTATATATATATATAGAGAGAGAGAGAGAGATATATACATGTTTGCAATACTTACGTTACAAGCTAGACCCCAGAGTGCGGGCCTGCCGATGAACACACATCTGGCCCCAAGCGCCAAGGCCTTCAGCACGTCTGTCCCAGTCCGGACCCCTCCGTCCACGTAAACCTCCGCCTTCCTGCCAACCACGCGGACTATGTCGGGCAGGACGTCAATCTTTTGGGGGGAAGGAAAACTAATTCGCCTTAAGATCTAGGTTTTGTCTTATGGAAATTGGAAAAACTTTAGTGCATCAATGAATATGTAGTCAACGTTTTTCAAAAGGTATTTTTACTTTTGTAAATGATGCATTCAAGTTGCCCATCAAAATTTGGAGTTTAGACAATAAGATACCGACTGCACACAAATGCTTGGTGCTTCCGCCATTTTTCTTGGTCAAATTTGTGCAGCTCTGCATTAATACAGCAGTCTTAAAGGGTGGGGCACGGGATCGGGCTATCCACGGGTAGCTCTACTTACAGTGGCGGGTAAACCGTCCATCTGCCTCCCGCCGTGGTTCGACACATAGACGGCGTCAACTCCTAACTGGACGGCGGTCTTGGCGTCTTCAACTGTGGAAAATGTTGGAGTCGAATGGGTGAAAAATATAAAACACCGACAACAAGTAGAGTAAAGACACAGAACAAATAACTTTTTTGAAAGAGGAGTGAAAGAAGCCAATTTACACTAGTGCCTTTCCACTATCCCTTAACATAGACGGTTAAACTTTCTGCAATTTATGATCCACTGCTCACCGAGTCACGTGTTGTATCTACATAACGTGACGTCACAGAAGCGACGGATCGCTCAATCCTTGACAAAGACTGAAGTTTCGAAAATTCAGGTAAGTCTAATTTTTGTGTTGGAACTTGCAATTCAACTTTTCTTCAGACCAAAACATGTCTTGAACCCACAAGTTTAGAAAAATCTCCCGATTTCAACAACCAATTGCCACGACGAGCTTCGTACTTTTATTGCATCTTGTAATGATAGAACAGGAAACCAACAATCTTATAGTGCTCCAATAGCCTGTTATTTAAACCTATCATGATCAGAGCATCCAAGTCCCTTTCGTCCTCTCCGCAAATAGACTCGCCAGCTATAGTAGGGTTGGACACTGACCAGGCTAACGATATAACGCCTTTATCCGCCATGCTTCGACTTACCGTCCAGCCATTTCTAGATCTCTACTAGGAGTTTTTCGTACCTGAGAGAATCCCCTTCAGGACGACAGGCAGCCTGGTGTTCTTCCTGATCCACTCCACGTCTTCCCACGTCCCGGGCACCTTCACTGTCGCTCTGAGGTGTTCTTCGACTTCCACCGTCCCGACCAACCCCACCGGATCTCCCTTGAAGTAGGCGTTGGGATATCTAGAGATAAAACGTACCGACAATGATTATTCTTTTGTATAATTTTGATCTATTTCTTTATAAATTGTAAATGGTAATTTAATAATGTACAGTGTAATTACACTTATGATATAGCATGATCTTACTTATTATGTTTACAGCTCAATTTGTTTTGTAGTTCCTCTCATTTTCCATTTGTTTCATTACGATTTATGGTACCATTTCAATTTGTTCTTTCGTTAATTTTGCTCAGTTTTGATTACGTATAATTTTGTAAAAATTCCCATTGTCTAGTTTAGGGGAGGCCCATGAAAAGCCACCTAGGCTTCTGCCCCACCTGCATGTTTTATTTTTATAATTATATATATATGCTAATAAACAATAAACAATAAATGATAAACAAGACCAAATGCACTCAGGATTAGAAAACACATGGGCTTGCAAAAAGACGTTCAGCAAACCCAAATCTCATAGTGATCCATTCCTCGTAGCAAAACGTTGAAGAACGTCGCTAAAGTTTATCTTTGGGGGTATTGTGTGTGATGCTGATACATATTTCTGTTGCATGATGCAATTTATATCAATTATTTTATAACCGTCGCTGTTATGATCGCAAACGAATTCATGTTCTATAGTGGACCTCAAATGGTGCATTTCCCATTCTCAATATCATGAGCGATATCTAAAGAAATTATGATGAGTAGGATGCTGATTTATAAATGGGTTTCTAGTTTTAACATAAGACATTGACCTGAAGTTTGCTCTGTTGGTTCGTCCGTATACGAATTATAGGCATCGATTACCTTACAGGGACGGGCGGTAGTGTTGGTTTTTCGTGCCTAAAAAAGGAAAAGCTGGGCTGATCGACGGTCAGGACTATCGCGGTGTAGCCCGCCTGCTGCGCTCTCTCCAACATGTGCCTCGTGAGGCGGCGGTCTTTGAAGAACAACATGTAGAACCAGCGTACCCCGCAAGGAGCCGCTTCAGCAACCTCCTCTAAGGAGTGGTTAGCCCAGGAACTCAACACCATCCCTGTGTTCACTGAAGCCGCTCCTACGAAATGAAGAAACTCGAGATAGATGTGAACAGAATACAAAGACTCTTTCTACACAACCAAGTGATTTATTCGCTGACTATCGATCTGTCACCTTCCTCAGTGCCATTCTGACTGGCTTACGTTTGGGAACGCATCTATACTGTTCAACCTTCTTTCCACTTGTTCAACAGAATTTGATACATTCCAGTCTATAGATAAATTCAAATACATTCTAGAATGAGACAACCCTTACTGTGTACAAATAGGGAAATGTATCAAAGAATGTTTAGACATTAGAACTAGTAGTGTAAGTGATATGTTAAACTCGACATGTTGAAGTATTCATATACTTGTACTTAGGTTAATCGTTTTGTAAACCATTGTTTGTTGTGTGCATGTATAGTTGTAGAAGACCTTACGGAAGTCGCTGTACTTTTGTCGTGTCAATAAAGATTTCTATAAGCAGTGACACCTGTGCTGTGGTGCAATGTGAACCATTAAGAATCGCCCTGAGGAAAGGGACAGGTGGTCATCGAAACGTCAGCTGAATAAATCACTTGGTTGTGTGCAAAAAGTCTTTTTATTCAGTGACTTACCAACTAGATGAAACTATTCACGGTAAATGTGAACAACCTAAAACGTAGCAACGAAACAGACATCAAGCCGGAAAGAATCCACGAAAGGAAATGACGTCACAAACCCTTGGCGGTCGCCAACTCTGCGTCGGGATGAGCCAATCGTTGCATAGCTGTTGGCGCAATGGCCACTGGGAAATCTAACTTGGTACCCAGAACGGTCTCTGCGGTGTCCCGGATGGACACGTCACGGAGGTTACGGGGGATGAGGCGATATCTGGAAAAATTTCTCATTTTGTATCATTACTACAGAGAAAATGCACAAAACACTGTTTTCCAGGTTATAACACTTTAAGACCGTTTGTTAAAGACACCTTTTATCGTGTCACTCATTTCAAGTCGCTTCTCGAATTCGCCGCGGTACAAGAATGCCACTGTTATTCAGCGGAATGAAGTAGGACTGCAGCTAAGCCGTCAACTTTGTCATGTCGATGCTGATTGGTCCACTACAATAAACTGACAAATCGGTGAAGACTATTGTTTAGTCTGCGGGAATATATCGAATCAAGAATGAATGAATGAAGACCTTTCTTGTACTCATATACCCACTGGGTTAAGTACAGGTCACAACAAAATAATATGATACAGATACTTCTATACGTTGTCAAATCATTACAAGAATTATAAACTACATGGATTCGACTTCCCCTTGCTTCTTCGTAATGGTAAAAATGTAAGAGTAGATATGGTTCATAATCAATGGTTTGTCTAAACTCATTAAAATATGAATTTGTCTATATAGCTTAGGTGTATGAAGTAGTGGAATATAACACTAAGTAACTCGTATGCACCCCTTTGATGAGTGTTGATTGGTTACTGAGGGATGACCAATGGGTAGGTCCGATGGATTTCTAATCATAATCATTAGACTTTTGTATTGTCTCGTCTGATTGGATAAATCTAGCATTGCCTCTGGCCAAGTCAACGATGCTGTACCTAAGCTGCTAGAGGTCGCTCTTAAATACTAGTATACAGTGTAAAATTGCATTGTAAATATTACTGTTGTGCCATTGGTTTTTACCTTCGCCAAGATGGTTATGCAGAGGGTAGCGTTTGTCTGGATGTCTGGATGTAAAAGACCAGAATAACTAAAGAACGCCTGGATGGATTGTCTTGATATTTGGTATGTTGGTAGGTCTTGGTGAGACCTGAAAATTATTAGATTTTGGGCCCCCTAGCGACTTGTTACGGTACTGCAGCAGAACTTCCTGTTTTGATATCTTATGTTCTAGACATGTTATGGTACTGATTTTTGAGTGGTATATAGTTCTTTGGACAGAGAGTAAGTGGTATTGATTTAGGCCCCTGGTGGCTTTTTCTGGACTGTGAAAGGGAATAACTCGAGAAGGGCTTGATGGATGGTCTTGCTTTATGGTAAGTGGATAGCCTGAGTGACGATGTACATGATTAGATACTTATTAAGCAATCAGTATCATATTTTCATAATTAATTAGGAAAGTTTATACATCAGCCAAATTCCATGATAGGGCTCTCAAACATGTGACATATATAACTGAGGAAGAGAGAAATATTAATAGATATCAACTATGCAAATGACGACCTCATATTTGCATAATTAATGAGAAAATACTATAACTGAAGATGGGATTGATGGATGGTCATGATTTTTGGCATGTATATAGCTTACGTGATGCTCTGTATGATTAGACGGCAATTATGCACATCAGATTCTAATTTGCATAATAAATGAGGAAATTCTATTACAAATGCCTCCTGCACTTCCAGCCAGTAGTATCATATACAAGTGTGTCAGCTCTACTGGGTTTGAAGGCCCGATAATGCTGAGAGAGGTGTAGGTATAGTGCTGTACATTTATCCCACTTTTGTAGCAGCACAACACCTTATGCCACTCAGAAAGATCATCTGTATGTGTAGACTGGTTTATTCACAAACAAACAGCAAGACGCACAAACTTCCTGGCAGCCTGGGAGGCTGAATTACGAGGTTGTTTACACCAAGTTGGTAAAAGAAACATCCTTACACATCAACAATCGCCTTTGGTAACATACCAAGAAATTATGATTGCATTATAAAAAATCTCAACGATGATACTTGATTAAAACACGATTTCTAAATCAGCACTCCACATATGCAGTATTAACGTTGTCTCATGAGCCAACAAAGCCTAAAAGATACGGTCACTGAATGGTCTAAAATCATCGTTAACATCTAAACCATAGCAATATCTTAAATACATCCGAAAGTTTATCACAAAAAAAACAGTGTGAATAGAGTCATGTTTGTTTAGAGTTCATTGAGCAGTTCAACAATGGCAGGGATGGCGGTCGTCCTGTAGCTGTAGCTGTACCTGGTACAGTAACATAACATTAGAATTATGGAAAATAGTAAATACTTTTTTTAAACAAATCCACAAAACCTAATGTAATCGAAAACTTGATTAATTTTATTTATACATCATCGATGATAACTCTAGAAAAAGTAACCTGTAGATTTATGTGTAGAATGCTTTTCTTTTTCTCTTTTTTAGTTGCCCAACATGCTGCATTTAGCCCTTACTTGTTTATTTATTTATTTACACAAGAAATGAAATAATATTATGATGATAAACATGAAAACCACTTGTAGGCGGAGAGAATAGTGTCGCTGCGGTGTGATGCGTTCAGTTAAAGAATACCCTCAACTCGTACATATACGTGACCCACATACAGGCTCTGTAAAGTGCAAACCACTTATATAACTTATATATGGGTCCGGCAAAACAAGGGTAAAAAGCTATGACAATATGAGCTTATTTTATAATCACAAGGCGAGAAATTTTTGACTACATTATTCTACATGTGTATGAAAAAGAAACCTATGATATTTCACATCGCAAAATATTTTGTCATCCATAGAATTTAGATACTTTGGCCTAATAGTCATACAACTGACTCAATTAGATTTTTAAACAGCTAGTCATCCTATCGGTACAACAAGATATTGTATATTATGTACAGTTTCAGGTGTGAATTTAGTCAGAGCTCTGCTTGTCTTCCAATTGAATTTTTATTTGAAAATATCTGAGAACCGAGGAGATGAATAGACTCGTCCCGAAGCCACGCCCCCTGCTCAATTTTGAACACCTGCATCAAAAACAGCTCTTGACGGACAGAAATGGCCTCCTTGGCTTGGATGGCACTAATGCCAACTGACTTTGGTTAAGCTTTTATGGCTCTAAAACCTTTCAGGGTGGACCAAAGTAAAATGCTATAAGTTCTTTGTTGAAGGCTGTATCCATCGAGTAGAACTGTTTGAAGAGGGGGGTGAATTTAGTGAGAGCGTAATGTTTTCGGCCAATGTGGAAGCGGGAGGCGCCGCATAGCATCACCTTGTCGGTGGGCATCAGTTCTATACGTTTGATAAGGTGTCCGACAGGATCCGTCTATCGCAGGGCAGTCTCCAGGACCCGTTCCTCCTTCCCAGGACGGAAGTTTGCTTGTTGGGACGGAAAAAAAATCGTTCCGTGCCAAAATCTGAACTTTCTGACATGAAATTGATGAAAACGTATATTTGTAAGCTTAAAATGACGAATCTAACAAGGAAAATTCAACACATTGGCTACCAAACAATGAGTGGGATGGAAAAAATTAAAAGCTGGAGACATGGTCCATTGGCTTGTCCTTAGTATTCGGTAAATACTGTTACAAACTGGTTGTTACCGGACACAACAAGCTGCCCCTCCCCCCCTATAGCAACATGCTCGGGTCGCTTAACTTTGGCCACGGTGGAGACGCGACAACCCTCAGTCGTGAACATCACCACCCGATCTTTGAAAGTATTCGCCACAATGATGCGACCCAAACTGTCCACACAGATTCCTGAAGGACCAAAAAGCTTCCCCGCTCCCTGGCGACATCCACCAAATTTGGAAAGGCCGCCTCCATCCTTGTCGTACCTCAAAATACCATTCTCTACAATGAAAATGTTCCCTTTTTTGTCCACTGCCACAGACTTGAATTTTCTGGACTGTCGTTCAGTCAATGGAAACTTAGTAAATCTACATGTTGGCATTTTCTGCGGAGTGTGGTCGCGAGTGGGAGCAAACCACACCATGACTGTATCTGTGCGTGCTCCAAACGTTTCATCTATTGTCAGTATGATCTTGTCAGAAAGCTTGTCCACGGCAAGCCCATGGATAGTAGGCCTGCCTTCGAACTTACACTTGGCAAGGACATGCCCCTCCTGGCTGATCTGGTAGAGGAACTTTTCTAAACGTTCCTGCAAAACGACCCACAGGGAATCGTTGCGGCCTGTGGCAATGTTCTGTGGTGACATGTTTCCTGTGGAGAAACTGCGGAGGAACGCACCGTTCATGCTGAAGACTTGGATTCTTTTGTCGAGCTCGTCAGTCATAAAAATGTTGTTAGTCGAGGACACGGCAAGTCCTCCCACAATCCTGAAATGGCAAGGTCCTTCTCCAGCCCCGCCGAATGTGATCTGAGCTTTGTCTTTGTTTTGTGCTGGTGAAACAAATCAAAATAAAACATTTAGTGTTGTGGGCACCCCCTTTTAGACTACAGGTGACTCCCATTTCAAAGATGACCATTTTGACTGTTACGCACTGATGATCTTGGTCACAACCAACTCCCAACCATGGTCTGAAGAAGGTCGGGAGGCCGAGGTCAATTTTACTTTAATACTTACTTTTGACTAGGTTGGTGCAGAGGATGGGTGGGTTGGTACCATCAGTGCTCCCAAGGCTGGGTGGTTTGTTAACAAGGGTGCTCGCAAGGTTAGGTGGGTTGGTTCTATGGGTGGTCCCAGGGACGGGTGGGTTGGTAACATCAGTACTCCGAAGGATGGGTGGGTTGGTAACATGAGTGCTCCCAGCAATGTTGGGTGGGTCAGTACCATTGATATTCCTAAGGTTGGGTGTATTAGTACCATGGGTGCTCCGAAGGTTGGGTTGGTTGGTACCAGGGGTGCTTCCAAGGCTGGATGGGTCAGTGTCGTCGATAATCCCAAGGTTGGGTGTGTTGGTACCATCAGTTTGGATGCCATGGTTGTTGTGATACATTGTTATGAGAATTCCTGTTGTGATGGTTCCCACCAGGAATAGTGAAACCACCAAAGCAGCGAGCCAGTAACACCGATAGGCTGCAAAACAGCCTGTTTGAAAAGTTAAAATGAACTATAAGAATCATGCAGAATTTACACCATTTTATTAATTTTTGTCAATCATATTCAGGACTCAAAATACCCATCTGCAAGCTTTAACTTGCAATGGAAAGAAAATTCAAGATTGCAACTGTGGTTGCAGTTACCTTAACAAAAGGGTTTAGAGTCCTGAGGGCAAAGGCCGTATCTTGGTGCACACAGTTTCAGGGAGTGGTAGCAGTTAAATCATTTTAAAATAAATCATTTTCCTCAATTAACCTGCTTTTTTTGCTGGTAAAAGTTCACTTTCACCAAGAAAAAATGCTGTGGCTTTCCACAATGAATGTGTAGGTTAGGACATGCCAATTCAATTTGTTGATTCTCTGATTTAAAAAGAAATATGGAGCGACAGGGTGGAAAAAAATGAAAGAAAATTTTTACAAAAACATAAAAAAATGATAGTTATGATTTATCCATCTCCAGCTTAAAAAAGCATATCATATTTTTATGTCATTTATGAAAAAACATAAACGTTGATTGTAAAAGCATTTAGGGCATTTTGCTATTAAAAATACTGGAAAATTGTTGCATGGCTTCAAGCCGTTTTATACTAACAGTTTCCTGAATGGGAGGTGTGGTGATTTTTTGGGGGGGGGGGGTTTAGAAAAAATAGAAAAGGAAAATCCAAGAACCGACAAATCAAATTAGTTTGGCCTTAGAGTTGTCTTACCTAAGTAGACCTAACAGACCGTTTGGTGTAATATAACCAGCTGCTGCTGCGCTGCGTGCCTGCGAATCTGGTGTGTTACACCTAATGGCGGTTGTACCGGCTATATAGAAACAGATACAGATACCTTCTGGAGCCGGTTGGTACCGGTTTGCTCCACCGTAGATCAGATTTGGTTGAAGTTCAGCTGGGCTTACATGTACGTTTGGGGGATTCTGAGCCTCATGTATTCCTGTTTCCTTCCTGGAGTTTTCTGAATCTCCATGTGTTGGAATTGGGAACTGTTTGTGGAGGTCCTGTGCATCAGAGTCGCTGCCTGTTTTGCCGGCTTGATATGTTTCATTGTCAAACATGTCTGTAACAGCGTAGGGCTCGATGTCGATGTCACTAAGGCTTGTTGAAGTGTCTGTATTCGACCCCTCTGTGTGTGGAGCCTTTGAAGCTGCTGTGCCAAGATATGCTGCATGATCACACATGTCTGCAACATCGTACGGTTCGATATCAACATCCTCAATAAAGTCATCATGGCGGGTCTCATTATTAGCATTGTCTGGCTGAGATCCGTCAGGATTTTTCTTGGTGTTGAGATTCATAGTAACTGTACAGTCTGCTTGTTTGACTTTAGCTTCCAATTTTTCATCAATGTTTCCAGGAGTTTTAGGATGTAATTCTTCATTTTCCTTTGAGGCAGTATACATGGCGGAGTCTTCTGCATTGATTTTATCAGATGCAAAATATACATCAGTGACTTCTTGGGGGAGAATTTCATTTTGTTCTGTAGTATGAAAATGCTCACTCGTACAGCTGTTCATACGTTCAGGTTCATTGCCAGCTACGTACGTGACCTCTTTCTCCAACACGTCGTGTCCTTGAATATTGGGGGAGGCTTTACCACATGTTGACATTCTTGTTTTTGCATCTGCATTGTTTTCTGTGTCCAGGACATCAGATTCTTGGTTGTTATCATTTTGTGAATGGCTTTTCAGATCCCCATGATTCATATAATAGTTTGGATTGTTTTCTTCTCTGGTTGATTGGTCCATTGTGTCTGTTGCGTTGAAAAAGCCAGAATTATGATAGAATGTAAAAAATTGAGACAACTTACATTATTACTCCAGGTGCGTTGTAACATAAAAATGGCCTGACTGCATTTCAAATCTTGTTCCTTCAAGTTTTTACATTTTGTAGTATATGTGTTAAAGGACAAGAAAATGTGGCAATATTAGAATGGGACAATGGCGTACTAAGATGTTTAATCACGAATTGCATTTAAGGAAATTGTTACTAAGTATAAAGCGGCTTAAATCCAGTCAACAATTTTCCAGTGTATATAGGAATATTCCCTAAATGCCTTTATTAGGTTTTTGTCTATTGATTTTTGTCTATTCAATTCTTATGGGGTTTATTACCAAAGCAAAGGGCCAGTTTCTGCACGTAGGCAGGTAGGCAGTATTACCAAGTACCTATATCAAAACTGTACTTTTGTTGATTTAAAAAGATAGGTACATCTACTGTACAATGGGGGTGCCGGGATGAGCTGGATGTCTGCCGTAGAGTGTTTTGCTTTTTTCAAGCTGAAACTTGAATAATCATATTATTATCTATGTTTTTGGCAAATCTGTATTTAAGTCTTTTTTCCCTGTCGCTCCATATCTTTTCTAAAAAAATCCCTTACCTGGACACCAAGGACACTCAGAGCCCTGCTTCAACTTTGCTGGCCAGAACTGAATCTACAATGTAAGACCCGAAGCTATGACCCAAAAACAAAATACAAATACCTCGTTAAGCTAATCATAAAGAAAACCAGGATTTCTCTTTGTAGCTTTCCTACTCTAAACCTGCTCCAGACATTTTAGCAGCAGAGGGAGAAATATCCATTAATTATAATGCACATTAGTTGAGTAGGACACACCAACTTATTTCCTTGCTTCTCTACAAGAGAGGACTGAAAGGGAAACCTGAATGAGACAATATGATAGATTAAGGATGCGCCTTGAGCAACCCCTATAGCAACTCCTCACTATAGAAATATACCCTGCTACAGAAACAGCAAGAAAAGTTGCTTTCCTATTTGTCACTAGGCACTACAAGTATAAGGATCTGAAGGAACAAACTTACTGTTTAAGTGAAGCCTTGAAAACTGCTGAGATTATTACATATGACAGAACTGGATCCAGCAGTATTGAAGACTGTTCCTGGCAAAATTCTCTGCTCCGGAGAAACAAGTTTTCTCCAGTCAGCTCTAGCTGAGGTGTGGCATTCCAACACTGGCAGACTAATAAGTATATCAAGAGCTGTTGACGGTGTGATGAAACAATAAACATATGAAATTATATCTTTATTCACTATCACTCCATGTAACTATGTATCAACCACATTCATTGGTCCAATGGCTGTGGCAGCGGGACGTACCTACCAATAGGGAGCAGTGTTAGAACCGTACAGAAGATACTTTGATCACTACCGGGAACTTTTGAAGATTGTTTACACAGACAGCATATTGCAAACTGATTATTACCTTCGCCGAGAAGATTATGCATAGGGTAGCGTTTGTGTGTAACGACCAGCATAACTCGAGAAGGTTCCGATGGATTGTCTTGATATTTGGTAGGTGGGTAGGTCTTGATGAGACGTGGAAATGATTAGATTTTGGGCCCCCTAGCAGCTTGTTACGGTACTGCAGCGGAACTTCCTGTTTTGATATCTCGTGTTCTGGACATGCTATGGTCCTGATTTTTGAGTGGTAGATAGATCTTTGGACAGAGGGCAAGCTTTTGGCCCTACCGGCTTTTTTGGAACTGCAGGAGCAGGTTTTGCTTCAGACTTTGAAAGGAAATAACTCAAGAAGAGCTTGATGGATGGTCATGATTTTTGGTAAGTAGATATCTTGAGTGATGATGTACATGATTAGATACTTATTATGCAAATCAGTATCTAATTTGCATAATTCAGGAGGAAAGTTGATACCTTCGCCAAATTACATGATAGGACTCTCAAACATGTGAATAGATATCACCTATGCAAATGAAGACCTCATTTGCATTATTAATGAGAAAATACTATAACTCAAGATGGGTTTGATGGATGGTCATGATTTTTGGTATGTAGATAGCTTACGTGATGCTTTGTATGATTGGACGATTATTATGCAAATCAGATTCTGATTTGCATGATTAATGAGGCAATTTCAAAAAGCCGCTGTATTCCTTGATATGACTATTCAAATATGTGATATTTAACTGAAGAAGAGAGGAATGTTTATAAATATAAGATATGTAATTGTAGGCCTTATTTGCATAATTGATGAGAAACTACTATAATTCCATACAGGTACATTATGGCAATTTCATACTTGTGGCATTTGGAAGTTATGTGAATGTGAACATCGTTGAATCAAATTATGCTTATAAGGACCTCATTTGCATAATTGATGCAAATGATAATTGATAAATGTAACCTTCTTTCTTAAGTTCATAATTTGAACAACTTCTGTTATTTGGGTGAAGACGATCAACTGGAATGTTTTATAATTGATGAGAAACACTCCTAATACGTCAGTAATAAAGGTTAAAATCATTTGGCGAAGGTATGAGGTCGTGGAACTCTAGTTTTAACCTGCTTTGTGACGCTCTTGGCAGAAAATCATTTGTTTGCATTTTGACATGTCGGCACTTAGTAATACCTACTGATTTTAGGCACCGTAGCAGTATCTTAAGTAATATAAAATTATCTATTCTACAATAGACTCACAGTGCAGACGCGCTGATATATTTATCTCTACTTACCGTTTGAAAGCGTCAATATTGTCCTGATGCGTCTGTCCTGTGTCCCCCGGCCTGCCGTAGAGCTGCCAGGCGAAGTCAGAAAGTTTCTTGCGTGCTTCCCTCTCAAAGTCTAAGACACAAGTTAGCTCAGGAATCAGTCTTTTCGCCATGTTTTGGTCAGGGATACAGCAAAAGCATGTCTAGATTTATCAGAAAAAATAGAGGGTCTTCCCTTTAGTCTGAATCTTTGTCTGAACAGTGTCAGGGGTAAGTGGGCCATGTAGATGTTTCTAAATCTCTCCCTGCTGTGCCCTCTAACTCTGACCCCGAAAGTCAACAATGAGTTACCCATTGCTTGACACCGCCATTTTGTAATGGCTTGCCCTACTTGTATATGTCAAATGATTCGATTTTGGGTGGAGTGTTCCCTTCGCCAATAAGATTATGTTTTAGGTGCCGTTTGTGAGACATGTCCCCGTGGCGCAAGCGGTAACGCAACCCCGCTGCTTCGTCATCTGGATCAAATTCCGTGGATCCGAAGGGCCCGCGTTCGAACCTCAGTGGTCGACTCGAGCTCGGACATATTGTAAGGGATTGCATTCGTCATTTCGGATGGTGACGTAAAGCCGACGGCTGAGGGAGCTTTGGGCGTAAGCCTCAAGCGTCAAACCTCTACACGTAAAAGAACCCAACACACTTATCGAGAAGAGAAGGGGTGACCCGAGCCGTGGCGAAGCCGCATTGCACTACCACTAGCTACTTGAAAAAGCATCATGCTTCACCTCAATTGAGGATGCCTGCTTTACCTTACTTTGTTAGTGTGTCGACTGTTTGTTAATAGCATAATTCGAGAATGAATTCCTAGGACATTTGATGGGTGGGTAGGGATCACAAAAACGAGCGTCAAGTTCGATAATGGGCCTCTATCGGCGTTTTACCGCACTGCAGTGGATCTTCCGGTTTTGATATCTCACGTTCTACACATGCTACGTAGTCATGATGATTGAATGATAGATACTTTCGGAGAGTCCAACTTATTCGCTATCCCAACTTGGGACAGAGAGTACGTGGTGTAGGTTTGGTTTTACTTAGATGAGAGTAGCCTCCTAGAATCGTTACCAATATGTCCTACTTTGTACCTTGTGCTATTGTCGGGCAAGAGACTCCATTCATGTTAAGTATTCTGACCCGTTCAAGCCATCAAACACTTTGATCTTGGCGTTTAGAATCAATGATAGGTCACCTATCATAATAGTCATAGTTTAACCAGTGTTAATCTATCAGGATGATATACACATCGCTTTCTCTCTTTTCCCCGCCAGATTGACGTCCTGCCCGACATCGTCCGTGTGGTTGACGGTAAGGCGGAGGTTTACGTGGACGGAGGGGTCCGGACTGGGACGGACGTGCTGAAGGCCTTGGCGCTGGGGGCCAGATGTGTGTTCATCGGCAGGCCCGCACTCTGGGGCCTGGTGCACAATGTAAGCCTGACTTCGAGGTTAGATCTTACGTACAGTAACACAGATTTAAAGGATCCTTAGGTATTTGTAATGTTAAATTTCGTTTTTCTTTTCTTTTCTCTCCGTAGGGTGCAGAAGGAGTTCAGCAGGTTCTACAGATTCTGACAGATGAACTTAGTCTGGCCATGGCCAGGACAGGTATGATTCAAAGATTTCAAAGGTATGTGTAATAATCAGTCCATATCGCATGGCCAGTACGTACAGGTATGTATGATAGTCAGTCCGTATCACATGGCCAGAACAGGTATGTATGGATAGTCAGTCCGTATCACATGGCCAGTACGTACAGGTATGTATGATAGTCAGTCCGTATCACATGGCCAGAACAGGTATGTATGGATAGTCAGTCCGTATCGCATGGCCAGTACGTACAGGTATGTATGATAGTCAGTCCGTATCACATGGCCAGAACAGGTATGTATGGATAGTCAGTCCGTATCACATGGCCAGGGCAGGTATGTATGGATAGTCAGTCCGTATCACATGGTCAGTACAGGTATGTATGATAGTCAGTCCGTATCACATGGCCAGAACAGGTATGTATGGATAGTCAGTCCGTATCACATGGCCAGGGCAGGTATGTATGGATAGTCAGTCCGTATCACATGGTCAGTACAGGTATGTATGATAGTCAGTCCGTATCACATGGCCAGAACAGGTATGTATGGATAGTCAGTCCGTATCACATGGCCAGGGCAGGTATGTATGGAAAGTCAGTCTGTATCACATGGCCAGGGCAGGTATGTATGGATAGTCAGTCCGTATCACATGGCCAGGGCAGGTATGTATGGATAGTCAGTCCGTATCACATGGCCAGGGCAGGTATGTATGATAGTCAGTCCGTATCACATGGCCAGGGCAGGTATGTATGGATAGTCAGTCCGTATCACATGGCCAGGGCAGGTATGTATGATAGTCAGTCCGTATCACATGGCCAAAGCAGGTATGTATGATTAGTCAGTCGTATCATATGTACGATTGACCAGGCAGTCGTATCACATATTCATGTGCAGAGTCTTTTCGATTAGAATTCTCTCCTATATCAGTATATCGTAGCACATATTACAATATATGATCACGTAATCACTTTGTAACGTTTTATAGCATATTCTTGATATGGTATCATTTCATGCTTCCAGGCTGCGCCAAGATATCCGACATCCAGCCGTCACTTGTTGTGCACCAGTCGTATTATGGCATTCCAGCTGTCAAAGAAGTACCGATGTCTAGATATTAGGCTATAGGACCAAGTCATACATGGAGTACAGTCAAACATGTACAAGTGACCACCTCTACGTAAGGACCACATGGCCAATGGGGCCACTTTTTTAGTACCTTAGATAATTTTCATCGCCATAACATTTAGAATTATGTCTATGGTGACCTCCTGTCTACATAGACCAGATTTTATTGGTCCCCTGAGTGGTCTTCTTATGCTAGGGTCACATTTCCTAACCGGGACCCGGCCGGGCTGTTTGCGGAAACGAAAAATCAAAGGGTATGCCCATCAACTTGCACAAGCTTTGCTCTTAAATAATTTCGGGTACGTTTTGTGTTTTTGTTGTCTTTTGTATCATACTTTTCGTTCCCAAAGACTGCCCGGCCGGGCCCCGGATTGGACATGTGACCCTAGCATAAGGCAGCTTTAACTGTGTATGCTTGCGTAATGGAATCTATGATCTACGACTTGAATTGTATTGCAAAGTGAATCAGAGTCGATAGAGGGCTCTTCAAGTACCCTCACCCGCAGGACATAGCAAACAGTAAAATGTGACCATGAAGGCAGTAAAGCCGTTCTGCGCAGGTGTACACGTGAGGAATATGGCACGTTGCAATTGACGCTTTAGTCGACCACTGATCTGGCACAAGGCCACACTGATGTAACCTGATGGGCGCATCAGCGTAATCGTTAATTTACGACTGTTCTTTAAAAAAATCACCTCCTTGGAACTCACGTACTGTGCTGACTCATAATGCTGCATAAAAAAGGCTAGCATGAGTGGACTTGTAAAAATTGTTATGTTCTACCGTAAAACTCCACAAGCAGACGGGGCGGTATTGTGGATTAGCATGCCATTGATGTTAGCTAGGGGAATGTTAACGTTACATTTGCACAGCTTTACGGAAGACTAGTGAAGCCCAGCGAGGATGGCCCCGACAAGATTCCCAATCAAGAGCAGCTTGCGGTCGGTTCTTATGCAACACGAAATGTGAGGGGAGTTCACGTGGAGGTCACGTTATGTGTTGGACTTAAAGTGGGCCAGGCCACTCGTCGATTTGGCTGCTCCTGGCTTTTGTGTGTCTCTGTTGGGATACAGAAGAATATACGATACCATCCCAGCATTCCTCAATACACATCCAGCAATACACATCCACAGATGGCTGACTATGGACAAGAATCATATAGACTTGTCATGTTGCTTTCGATATTGCAGCAGCCGGTACAATTTCATCATTAGATTTTCATGAATTGTTAAAAGACTAAAGTAGTCCACGAGACTGTCTGACCTTTATAGTTTGTGTACAACTTTCTCGATTGTGTCATAAACACTTGCGGATCATTGTACAAATATTCATCACAAAGTCTGTGGCCAAACTTGACCAAACTACAGTGTTTTTCTGCAAACACTGTTGATTGATGATATGATACTGTTTGTGCATCAGAAAAACCCAAATGCACCAAAAAGTACCCATGGGAAAGTAAAGAAAATGATATTTACCTTCGCCGAGAAGGTTATGCAGAGGGTAGCGTTTGTATGTGTGTGTGTAATGTACAGCATAACTCGAGAAGGCTTGGATGGATTGTCTTGATATTTGGTAGGTGGGTAGGTCTTGATGAGACTAGGAAATGATTAGATTTTGGGTCCCCTAGCGGCTTGTTATGGTACTGCAGCGGAACTTCCTGTTTTGATATCTCGTGTTCTGGACATGCTATGGAACTGATTTTTGAGTGGTAGATAGCTCTTTGGACAGAGAGTAAGTGGTATGGGTTTGGGCCCCCTAGCGGCATTTTTGGAACTGCAGGAGCAGGTTTTGCATCTGACTTTGAAAGGGAATAACTCAAGAAGGGCTTGATGGATGGCAATGATTTTTGGTAAGTAGATAGCTTGAGTGATGATGAACATGATTAGATACCTTTTATGCAAATCAGTATCTAATTTGCATAATTAATGAGGAAAGTTTATACATCCACCAAATTCCATGATAGGACTCTGAAACATGTGACATATGTAAGTGAGGAAGAGAGAAATATTAATTGATATGAACTATGTAAATGAAGACCTCATTTGCATAATTAATGAGAAAATACTATAACTCAAGATGGCCTTGATGGATGGTCATGATTTTTGGTATGTCGATAGCTTGTGTGATGCTTAGAATGATTGGCCGATAATTATGCAAATCAGATTCTAATTTGCATAATTAATGAGGCAACTTTAAAAATCTGCTTTGTGCCATGATATGACTATTCAAACTGTAACTGAGGAAGAGAGGAATGTTGAAAATAGAAAATATGCAAATGTGGGCCTAATTTGCATACGTAAATGAGAAACTACTATAATTCCATACTGGTAAATGACGGAAATTTCATGCATTTAATTGATATTGTTTTTGTAATAGTTCCAAACAAACATCATTTTCTTTACTTTCCCATGGGTGCTTTTTGGTACATTTCGGTTTTTCAAACAAACAGTATGATATCATCAATCAAGAGATTGAAGAAGAAGACAACCTACCTCCTTTCATCATCATCCACCTACCTCCTTTGATACACACACAACACTTGTTGTTGTTTGTTTGATACACCATGTTCTGTAGTTCAATTTGTGTTTCCAATTTTGTATTCCTGTAGTTTGGAAAATCTTAGCAGCATTATTTTGCTGGATCTTTTTCACCTTCGCATTATTTGTGAGGTTTCTAGAGGATGTCCATAAAATCAAATCAGTGCGGCTTTATTAGTCTCTGAAGGCTCAGTCCAGTACGAAGGTGGTCATAGTTATGTCAGTTGGAATCAACTCAATGCTGAGGAAACTAGTCTCCAACCAGACCCAATGGATTGCAAAGACCGTATCCAACTGGAAGAAGGAGCTTGTAATGCAATCCAAGGGTTGCGAAACGTACTTCCTCTGCCAGTTTGATAGGTCTTTATGCAACCTATAGATCTGCTTGGAGATTAGAGGAAACGTGCAGGGCGCCGTGTGGCTAGCTCCTCACGTGCACCCTGCCTCGTATGGCTTTACGCCCCCACCCACCCAAAGCTCCCCTGACATTAAAGGCAACCAAAGCAATATTAGGGCCCCAAAAATGGAAATTAAAAAAATGCTGAAAACTTAATGGTAGTGACAATTACTAACACTGTTCAGCACATTTGCGTGATAACTTCAAACTTTAAGCATTTTAAAACCGCACAAAAACGAGCCGTACAATGATTCCCTTTGTTTCACGGGCCTACAAACCCCCCGCGACGATTTTCACACCAACGTCAAATTTTTGCATCATGGATGTTGCTATGCATTGTGATAGTGTTGTGTGAACTAATCATGTATAGAAATGATTAGATAAATTGACTTTCAAAATCCTATTTCGGGCCCTAATATTGCTTGGGGTTCCTTTAAAGCGTTTACACATACATTTTCTAGCTTCAGTTAATTCACACTTTCGCGTTTGACCTTTTCATAAGTTGTTGAAATTGAAGGCCTCGGATTCTGAACCCGAACAGAGTGCAAAGATTACTTTTATCTTAACACTGCACGTCACATTTAAATCAAGTAACGTCATTTCCGGCTTATCTGGCTTATTTAGGGACGTATTTACTAGATGTGTTATAGGTGCATAAGGCACTGGCGAATATGTACAATAGGAAGCTAAATAAATAACATGGACAACGACATGATCACTACAAATGACTATGTGTAGCGCAGTGCATCAACCATTATTACCCACCGGCCATGTCTTTGCTGATAAAAAGACCAAGTATGTGAAAATCAGTGTTATTAACGGCGAACAAATTAAACACAGCGATAGCCATGATTCATGTTCCCCCTTGTACAATATTCAATACATCAGGGGAGACATATTGGATGCATATATCAAAACCCTGCATTGAGATCACTAACAATAGTGTTAGTCTACTGTTAAAGGTGCCCTAAGCGATTTCAGGGGGTAAAACTTGAAATATTCTGGGGAAAGCAATTCTGTTTGGTGAAATTGAAATTAACATTTACTTCCCCATATTCGCACATTTGCATCATTATTTCATACGTTTGGCGTTTAAAAAGAGCACAGAAACAAGCCCCAAAAGGAGTACTAGTATTTTATTTTTTGGTACCTCCCAAACATCAGCCCAGAATCGAGCCGTAACCGCTTTCCTTAAGGGAACTTCCAGCCGCGTGACATCACAATGCCCGAGCATATTGAGCCATGACCACGTGATTATTTCTCCGGAAGCGTTCGGGACTTATCGGTCAGAATCGCGCATGTTCGGAAGATTAGAAATGATGGCTCGCCTCCAAGTGCTCAGATTTTCAATGAGTTCACACCACACAACGACATCGCATTTTTGCTCCATGATGGTAAATATGCAATGGGATAGCATCATTTAAACTTACTATGAATAGAAATCACTAAGAAATTAATTTTGAAAATATGACTTTCAACGCCCTAATATTGCTTAGGTTACCTTTAATGGTGCCTCACATGCAGACAAACCACCAGATAAAGTCAAATATTCTCAGAACCACTTTGATCTGAATACTTCAAATGACGGCTTCTCCTGATGGAATAAAGTCATCTTGCAGTATGCATTTGAGATACTTGAATTTCTTTCTGTTGGGCAGTGACGTAGCGTTGATATTACTGGCGGCTTGTAAAGCCCCCCTCTCACTGGCCCGCGGCACGCTGGCGGCGTCGCTGCGTCCTAAACTGGATTTGAATTATCCTTTGAGTAAATTCTACTTACATGTAGTTTTACCGTGTCTTGCGATGGCCAGTGGCGGCAGAAAGCAAAAATAAGTAGAGTGATGGAAGTTACTCGAAACTTCCGGAAGACAGCAAATTGCTGAAAAAGCATGTACGACTCCACATTTAGGTATACAATTGTTGCCTTTAAAAGAGGGTTCGAAGAAACATATTCCAACTGACAATATACATGACTATATTTGGGTTGATAGGCGAGCTACAGCTTGAAAGGACTGCAGATCTTTGAACGACGGACGTGTTGAAGTGGAAACCAATTGAGTAATAAGAAACTTACACCGCCCCAATATTTTGGTCCTAACGATATTTGAATTAATAGGCCAGGCCTTGGGGTACAAGTTGAAAGCACTACAGATCTTTGAACGACGGACGTGTTGAAGTGGAAACTTCAGATCTTCATACGAGGCAACAATTGAGTAATAAAAAAACCTACATTGCCCCAGCAGTTTGGTCCTAACGACATTTGAGTAAATAGGCCAGGCCTTGGGGTACAAGGTAAAAGGACTACATATCTATGAACGACGGACGTGTTGAAGTGGAAACTTCAGGTCTCCATACGAGGCAGCAATTGAGTAATAAGAAACTTACACCACCCCAGCAGTTTGGTCCTAACGATATTTGAGTTAATAGGCCAGGCATTGGGGTACAAGTTGAAAGGACTACAGCTCTTTGAATGATGGATGCGATGAATGAACTTTAGGTCTCTATACGATGTGACAATTTGTTTAAAAAAATACTTACATTGCCTCAGCATCTGTATCTGTATCTATATAGCCGGTATAACCGCCATTAGGCGTAACACACCAGCTTCGCAGGCACGCGGCGCGGCAGCAGCTGGTCACATTTCACTGAACGGTCTGTTACACCTAGTCTTTGCATATCTGACTCCAACCGTTCTTTAAAGCTACTTAGTGAGGAAGCTCCTACAGTACTTGATGACAACGAGTTCCATTCTACTATGGTTCTCGGGAAATACGAATTTTTGAACACATCAATTCTTGGCTGATAACCCTGGTACTCGAAAGCATGACTATTTCTAGTCCTCTTCTGAGCTGGCATTAGGTACTTATCAGTCGGTACGTCCACAAGCATTTTGGTTCATAGGATATTTAGGTTTATAAGGCGAGCTACAATTTGAGAGTACTACAAATCTTTGAACGATGGTTGTGGTGAAATGGACTTAAGTAACAATTGAGTATAAAAAACACTGTTAGATTGCCCCAGCAGTACGATTCAAACTTTATTAGGGTTGTCAGGCGATGTACAACTTTAAACACTGGTCATTGATTGATAGATGTGATGTACATTGGGTTATCTGGCGCTAAGTGAGTATTACAAAACAGACGCCTTGTTAAATCCTCCAAGCAGTTTGACTGTTTAAAGTCCCAATCGAAATATTTTCCTCGGTGCCTACCTCCCACATCAAAGCCTACAGTTGTTGTTTCCTCCCAAAGCGCACCCCCCTCCGATGTAGGTCTGTGATTTATCATTTATCAATATATTAATGAACTAATACCGCTGGGGAAAAACACCATTTGTAAGTTTAAGTTCGGAACGAATCGTATGGACATAGTTACATTGTTTAAATCGGAATGCTCATAAGGGACATATGGATGATTGTATGTCCGTATCTCAGCGTAGCTGCATTTTTTGCACAGAATGAACAATAAAGTTTTAGAAAAAGTCTGTGATTTATCAACCATAATGGGACATATTGTAAATCACAACAGACGCAGTTATCTTCAGTTAGACAACAGCCACGGAAGTACAGTGAAGTTGGCTCAAGGAATATTAGACGATGGAATCGCCACTTTGAGTTGCCTAGATGTATAATTTTCAAATGTATGTAAAGTTAACGTAATGTGATACTTAATGTGACATGTACATATTTGCAAGATACTTCCTTTTTCAAACACAGGTTATGTTTTCACAGTTTCAATGATACAAAATGGTAATGTGTGCATAAGTAGCTTATTAATTGCAATGAAGAAACCATCCCTACACTGGGACAAACTTAAAGCTTTTGTACCGTACGTAGTACTTTTAGCGTACATGTATATCAGGCCACATCCTCTGTCGTTGCGAAATTGCTGAGCATGTCTTGAATATAAATCAACTTGGACGATGTCTTCAGGCGCGTCAAGATTATCAAAGCAAGACACCATATGAAGTATTTCTTTATGCTCGATTGCTTGTTGAATCTTCTACTATCTAGCGGAGCAGACGCCATCTTGATATGAAACACTAGCTACTTGTGTGTAACATTCTATCCCATCTCACTGTACTCTTCTCCGTGAGCGATTGGTCGAAGATTCAAATGCAATGTAAGGAGAAAGTGATTCATAAGTAATCTATTTCGCACATGCCATAATTAGCAAATCCACAATTCATTCTGTGAAAATGAGCCGGATGACAAAACTTAATAATATGAAATATGAAACATACATAATAACTGACAACTGTAATAGGGTATTTTTGTTCCCGCATCTTCTTCCAAAAGTGTATTTAGAGTTAGCGCATTGAAGTATTGGTAAATGGGTCCCAATTCAGCCTTTCTGAGTTGTAAGAAATGGTGTCATTTTCGCGAGAGCTAGTAACTTTGTACCTTGTACCTTAATATGTATTTGGGGAGAGCCACACCCCGCGCACGTAAAGAACCCACCACACCTTTAAAAAAAAGTAGGGGCATGCCCCGGTGTGAGATGGTCCAAAACCTACAGTCCTATGACCGCACATGGGTTCGCCCTCAGTAACAGCCTCCGGCTAGTTGGGCAACCCTGGCATGTACATGCTAAACCAATAAATAAATTAATATATAAAGTAAATATGTAGAAAAAAATCTAACTGAAGACAGGTTCGGGTTTCTAGAGAAGCTCAAGTGATATTACTTTTTCCTAATTTGGTTTCCTTTTCTTTTGCTTAATAGTAGTCCACTATTTATTAGTATTATTTACCTTGTTTAATAGCAGTCCACTGCTTTTACTTTGTTTAATACTTCTCGTTTACTCTACATTCATATTCATGTATGATTTATCAAGTTATGGTAAATTTTTTATTATATTATTCTCATGACCTCTATATTGTTTCATTTTGTTTATCATTCAACTTATTTCCTTTGTATAACTGATCAACTAAAAATGTTATGATTTGATAAAGGGAGGCCTTTATATAAGTAGAAGCTTTTTGGCCTGCCCTGCACTGTTTTATTATCTTTGTATTTCTTTCTTATGTATGTATATTTTTAAGTGCGAAATAAATAAACAGAATAAACAAAACAATATCAAAACCATTTGTTATAATTCATATTTACATAATAATTCATTTTCACATAGCGATCTCAAAATCTGTTACCGCCACATTGAGTTTTCGGTAAAGTTTCCCTGGTGGTATTCCACCAAGTAGATTTGATAAAGGAGTTCAGATTATTCATGATCTACCGAAGTAACTCTTATCAGAGAAAGTGTCAGTTGATAAATCATACCTGTTAGCAGCAACTTGTTGATGTCGCCTTTGGGTACTGTGTGTATATATTCAGATAGAAGATGGATTGTTGTACAAGGAACCCGTTTCACTGCATTAATCTTATACTGCTTATCTATTTTTGCTTAGAATAAATTCTTCGTATAGTGACACTGGAAAAGATAATCCTCCGACTGATTTGCACGTAAATCATCACGGCCAAAGTGAATGTATCGGTTCTATGCTGCATTCACTCTGCGACAAGAATAGATTGGTTCATATATAGCTCGCCTTAATTCTTTCATAACCGTGGCGTGAAGATATCAATAAACATTCGTTTTCTTCTTAATACAGATTTCTAATTATGATATCAGAACTCGGCTGGCATTCGGGGACATCAATCCCACACTAAACCTGTATTAGGTTTTAAAAACGAACATTTCTTGGTATTTTTCAACCATAAAGTGGTTTTTAATGGCCATCATAGGAATATAGATGCATCCAGCTATTCATATAAACTTGGCACAAAAAGTTTGATCATATTTCCGTTGTTTCTTTATCATTTTCAATGTATCATGTATCATTGAAAAGCATGTAATTCCCTTTCCTATGATACCCAACTTATCATATTTGTAATGTCATTGAATGAGCACCATGCAGGCCTGCTTACGTGAGTGGGTTGTAATAAAAAGCCGAAATTTCCCTGCTAGTGTCAAACACTCAGCTCAGCGCCAAACCCGTTTGCGATGCACATGCTGTCGTCCGCATCGTGAGTGGAACAGTGTGTTGGGGAATGTTATGTTCACAGCTACAGATGAGAGTAGATTTGTTGGATAGGTGAACCATAGTGTGGAGAACAGACACTGTGCCATTACTATTCATTTAACCCTGAAATGGCATTCAGATCTTGTTACGAGGTGACGAATGAGAAAGAAGAACTTTGCTGAATTCTGAATGTAGCACAGATAGACTCACAGGCGTGGCGTCGTGAGGCGTAAGTGGTATAGAGCGCGCGGCTGTCAAACAATGGGACCCGGGATCGGGTTGTGCCCATAGACATGTTCGAACTTGCGCCCCGACGTTGTGCCCTTGGGAAAGGCACTTAACACAACTTTCCTCACTTCACTCAGGTGTAAATGAGTACCTAGCTCATCTAGGGTTAGGGACGTCCCTCGGATAGGACGTTAAATGGAAGTCCCGTGTTTGGGGAGAACCACACCCCGCGCACGTAAAAGAACCCACCAAACCTTTCGAAAAATAGTAGGGGCATGCCCCGGTGTGCGATGGTCCAAACCCTTCTGTCTGGAGTTGGTGATTCACTAAAAATCACCCAGATGGAGGCCTGGCGAACCTCCGTCTCGTATCAGCCATACGGTGATTTACACCATTCACCCGGCCGGGTTCCCTTGGAAATCAGTTACATAGTTAACTGAAGGGACCACCCTAAAGATTAATGATAATAATAATAATAACAATAAAGTGTTTTTTTTTATCATGGAGTCGGCGTCATGGTGTGGGGCAGTAGAACTGCCAGAGGAAACAGAACAAGGGTAATCATGCCAGGCAACCTCAAGGCGTCAAGATATAGGGACACCATTCTCCATCCAGTCACATTTCCTAGATCCTTACCCCTGCAATATGAGACCGACTGCCATTTTGCAAGATGTCAGTGCCCGGCCACACAGACTTCCCCCAGAACTTAGTGCAGGGATACAGAGGATAGAATGGCCTTCCAACATCCAACATGATTGGACACCTCTCAGGCTCTGTGATCAGCTTGGGTGGTATTAGCCTTTGACATTAGCCCTAACATTTTATTGGGAGTCAGAGGGTAATTATAACAATATAACAACAACAATCTTTATTGACACAACAAAAGTACAGCGACTCTCGTAAGGTCTACTTAATCTATACATACATACATACATGCCAACAAACAAAGTTCATACTAATGAGTTTGTTTACATACAGTCATATGGAATAGGGCAACATATTGAAATTTAGCGTGTCGTATACTTATACATTACTTGTTCTTATGTCTTAACATTCTTTGATGTATATACCTATTTGAACACAGTAAGGATTGTCTCCTCTCAGTATATAATCAAATCTATCAACAGAATGGAGCATATTGAATTGACTTGAACAATCGGAAATAAAGGTGAACAGCTTAGAGCGTTTATCCTCATATCTTGAACAATTTTAGATAAAGTGACGTTCGTCTTCAATTTCATTTGGGCAGAATGGACAAAACCTTTGATCACTGGGAATTTTACGATACCTTCCGGTTTCAATGTTCAATTTATGGCTACATATTCTTATCTTTGTAATTGATTTACGAATTTCGAAGTTATGTACGCTTGTAAGGTACTTTTCTTGTCCGTATATTTTCTTTAAATTAAAGAGGAATTGATAGACAGTTTTGAATTGTTTTTAATAGAACTATGCCAATCTTGTATATATATATCCTGCAGACGTTGTCGTAACTGATTAACATGTCGGTCTGATATAATCTAGGGTTTGTCCATACATGCCCAAAACCGTTATAGTTAAGAATATCATTTACATGGTTCACCCAGTCATGATCACCAGACTGTAGAACGTCGTATGCTTCACGTAATAGGGTATCTTGGGGTAAATTTAATAAACGGTGCCAGTGTTCAATAAGTTGGATCTCGGCATTAATTTTGATTGGGAATGTTCCTAATTCGCCACGGATGCCGTCATTGGACGATTTTCTATGTACTCCAAGTAAAAATTTCTGGAAATTTAGAGACAACACGGCGCCCTTACTGTGACCTACGGTTGAGACGGAAATAAATAAGCTGCCAGCCGACTGGAATTTAGCCACGTTATTTCAGCTTTTGCTTGAATGGATCCTTTATGTGTACCATGCTTCAACTACCGGACCCGTTCCACTGTATGTAACGTTATCAGACGGTCTTGAATTCCGAAGGCTAAGCCGACTAGGCACACTCAAATGATCTGGTTTTGTCGGACTCATGGCAGACCGAAATGATAAATCTCATTTGCACCAAGCTGTGGTCACCCGGACAAGCGTGCCGTCCGGAGCTTTTCTGATTACCGGTCTTTTGAGAATGTTATTAGTCATCATCTTAGAAAATGTCAGTCGACCTTTGTGCGTCGACAAGTGACGTGTGCAACTAGTGTTAATGCCCGATGGAGAGGAAATGCCCCCGATAATTTACTATTTTAATCTCCGGTAATCCTTTTAAGCTATGCCACCTGTAGCTTTTACAATAACACGTCTGATGAGAGCGTCCACAACAAGTAATTAAATCAACGACGTCAGACGTCAGCGTATCCATGGTAAGCAACGTTGATGACAGAATGAGGACGATCCATGTATAGGGACTCATCACAAAGAGACATAGAAAACTATACCACCCGTAGCTTTTCTGATAACCGATCTGATGTGAATGTTTCAAACAATTATTGAATTGGATTATGTATTTCCATATCAAACAATCTTGATGATAGAATGGAGAAAAATCGTGTATAGTTTGTCGCGAGTAGACAGAGAAAACTATACCACCCGTAGCTTTTATGTATACCGATCTGATGTGAATGTCCAAAACAACTATTGAATTGGGTTATGCATATGTGTTTCATAACAAGCAATCTTGGTGAGAGAATGGTGACAACATCGTGTATAGTTTGTCGCGAGTAGACATAGAAAAATATACCACCTGTAGCTTTTCTGTATACCGATCTGATGTGAATGTTCAAAACAATTATTGAATTGGATTATGTTCAAAACAATTATTGAATTGGATAACAATCAATCTTGGTGAGAGAATGGAGACAACATCGTGTATAGTTTGTCGCGAGTAGACATAGAAAAATATACCACCCGTAGCTTTTCTGATAACCGATCTGATGTGAATGTTCAAAACAATTATTGAATTGGATTATGTGTTTCCATAACAAACAATCTTGATGCGTATGAGAGAATGGAGACAATATCGTGTATAGCTAGTTTGTCGTGAGTAGACATAGAAAAATACACCACGCGTAGCTTTTCTGTATACCGATCTGATGAGAATGTCAAAAACAACTATTGAATGGGATTATGTGTTTCCATAACAAGCAATCTTAATGAGAGAATGGAGACAACATCGTGTGTATAGTTGGTCGCGAGTAGACATAGAAAACTAATACCACCCGTAGCTTTTCTGATAACTGATCTGATGAGAATGTCGAAAAAAAACGATTGAATTGGATTATGTGTTTCCATAACAAGCAATCTTAATGAGAGAATGGAGACAATATCGTGTATAGTTTGTCACGAGTAGACATAGAAAAATATACCACCCGTAGCTTTTCTGATAACTGATCTGATGTTAATGTTCAAAACAACTATTGAATTAGATTATGTGTTTCCATAATAAGCAATCTTAATGAGAGAATGGAGACAACATCGTTTATATATTAGTTTGTAACGAGTAGACATAGAAAACTAATACCACCCGTAGCTTTTCTGATAACCGATCTGATGAGAATGTTCAAAACAACTATTGAATTAGATTATGTGTTTCCATAACAAGCAATCTTAATGAGAGAATGGAGACAACATCGTGTATACATTAGTTTGTTGCGAGTAGACATAGAAAACTAATACCACCCGTAGCTTTTCTGATAACTGATCTGATGATAATGTTCAAAACAACTATTGAATTTGTGTTTTCACAGCAAACAATCTTGATGAATGGGTGCAACATCGTGAATAGTTTGTCGCGATGAGAACATAGAAAAATATACCACCCGTAGCTTTTCTGATTTCCGAGCTAATGAGATGATGTTCAAAACAACGTTTGATGAATGTATGAATGGGTATAGCCTCTACCAGGCTCCAGGGGCGGCTGTAAAGAGTAGAAATTGGCCAAATAGACAGAAAAACGCGAAAGAGGAGCTAGTCTGCTGTAGGGGTACACTTTACCGCTGAAGGCATATTGGACCCTCTTTCTGTAGCCAACTCCCTTAGCATACTATTCACTCTATTTGGCCAATTTCTACTATTTTCCAGCCTTCCGCGGAGCCTAGTAGAGGCTAGAATGGGTGTAACATCGCGTACAGTTTGTCCAAGGAGACATAGAAAACTAAACCATCATTAGCTTTTATGGAAACCGATCTGATGAGATCCACCCACAACAATTAACTTCACGACGTGAGACGAAGATATCTGCAGTAAACAACCTCCATGGCAGATTGGGGACGACATCATGTCTAGTTTCTCGTCATCAGTGGACAATCATAGTAACGAAGACAGACGTCTTCTATGAATTGCCGTCGGTGTACGTAGCACACAACCTTAATGACAGGGCTGACATCATGCCGTCTGGAAGACACGTTTCTCCCTGCAGACTGGAGACAAGAAATACAAGAGTTCAACAAACTAAGCACTTACTGCAAAATCAAAGAACAATTCTGTTTTGAAAACTATCTTTTATACATTCAAAACAAGTCTTTTAGAAATAGCATAACGAGACTGAGGATTAGTGCACACTCTTTACAAATCGATAAGGGCCGACATTACAACACACCAGCTAAAGAGAGACTGTATCCAACTTGTCATAATGATATTGAGAACGAATTCCACTTAATTCATGATGGATTGTCCAAGCTATGACAATGACCGGCAGAAATTGTTCCAATCTAGTGTATGTAATTCCGGTAAAATGCTGCCGCATTCCAAGACAGAAATATTCAAAATTATGTTGTCATGCCCTATTCATGTAGGCAAATTTATATACAACTCTATGCAAAAACGATACATTATCTTACATTCCTGACACAGAATACTATCATCGTCACCATTACATTGTATACTGTTTTAGCCATTAGAATGCACATTATTAGATCGATTGTAACTCATGTTGTAGATGAGTTCTCTGAAAATGTTAAATATTAGTAATCGTCAATTGTTATGTATGTTTACGAATTCTTGCCATACTTTGTACCATGTACAATTGTCGTGCAATAAAGTTCTTCTTCTGTATAGTTTCTCGCATGAAGACAGTCCAAGAGTTCTAGCGAATGTGACGTGAACAGCTAGAAGCTATCGCCCAAATGAAACGCCGAAACAGGAGAGCACGACATTCTGGTCACTTAGGATTACTAACTAAAGGTTACATGTAGATGATCGAAGGTCTGTCTAAACGCAGCGGAGATGTCAATCTGTCCGTATTAGCAGTGCCGCACATACACAGCAGTCAAAATCTCTGAGAGAAGCCGCATTGCTCACATGAAAGAAAGGAAAAGGAAATCCATACAATCTGCGACCACGTCAGCTGGACTTCATACACATTTTAGGGGTGCGGAAGAGACGCTCATCCGTCTTGTATATATTACACCGAATGGTCTGTCACACCTAGTCTTTGCACATCTGACTGCAACCGTTCTTTAAAGCTACTTAGTGAAGATGCTCCTACAGTACTTGATGACAACGAGTTCCATTCTACTATGGTTCTCGGAAAAGGCGACTTTTTGAACACATCCATCCTTGTCTGATAACTCTGGTACTTAAAAGCATGACTATTTCTAGTCCTCTTTTGAGCTGGCATTAGATACTTATCAGTCGGTATGTCCACAAGTTTATTAGTCATGTTGTACATCTTGGAAAGTCTGGACGTTGTTCTTCTGCGACATGTATTCAAGTGACATCCATTGCAGATCTGCTTTCATTTTGGTGACACTAGCACCCCTGTCATAGTTGTTCGTGCAGAATCTGGCAGCTTGGTCCTGCACCCTCTCCAGTTTATCCTTGTCTTTCTTTGTGTATGGATCCCATTACTGTTGCAGCATATTCAAGGTTTGGTCTTACTAGAGACGTGTATGCAAGTATGAAGGGAGAACCAAGACCTAGAGTGTATAACGGGGAAATATACTTTGTATCTGTCAATGAAGTGCATCTCTCTCTTTATTGTACAATCTACATTGGAAAATTCGCACAAAATGACGTCCATCTTTTGTTCTATTAACTTAAAGATTATAGTTAGTATAATAGTACTAATGCTTGTTCTAGTCTCAAAACCAACTCATTACAAAAAAAAGTGGGACACTTCGTCTTCCACTGCTTCAAAAAAAGAAGTCAAAAAGCGTAGGTTGTATTCCGTAGTTGTTCTTAGAATAGCGCTAGCCCTTTGTTCTACTTGTCAACATTGTAAACTCGCACTATCTGTACAGTATACCCTTTCTATGCATTGTTTCATGTTGCAATTAGCCCTCGGGCAAGAACTTGCAAATAAAACACATGCTCTAGTGACTTCACTGTATGTCTGAACCTCAGTATACTGCCACGACCTGACAGACCTAATCACCTTGACGTTTGTGTAAGAAAACCTACCATTCAGTTGATAAGGATTGGAGAATGACTTATGCTCTTTGATATTTGTACTTATGTGAGGTTCGGGGCTAAAGCCACACGCCGTCATCCTGATCGGACTTGGTCTTCAATGTTATCATTTCATTGCAGACTTTTGAGAACATAAGCCTTAGGATGTATTTGTGCATCGATCGCTTATCGCGAATTTGTGACACGGGGTGGTCATGCCCGCCAACTGTCTACCAGCAAATCTACTTAGGCCACAGCAAGTAAATTTTATGGATGACGTCCTCTGCAGACTCAAAATTTAAAGGCAACCAAAGCAATATTAGGGCCAAAAAATGGAAATAAAACAGACTACGAAATCTTTATGGTAGTGACATTGACTAACATTGTTTAGCATTTGCGTAATAACTTCATGCTTGTAGGATTTCAAAACCACGCAAAATCGTGCAATACGATGATTCCCTTATTCATGAGCCTATATAACCTCCGGCTACGATTTTCCGTGAGTTATCACATCGCAGCAACGTCGTATTTTTGCATCATGGACGTTGCTAAACATTGTGATAGTGTTGTTTGAACTAATCATGTATAGAAATGACTAGATAAATTTGCTTTCAAAATCCGATTTTTCGGACCCTGATATTGCTTGGGTTTCCTTTAATGTAGACTCGTTTTCTAACATGTCTTCCTTATTTCTTTTTGTACTAGGAAGTTGTGCATGTATATACAACGTATGTCCGTATAATCAAAATATTATGTTAAAAATGCCAGTGCCCTGTTGTATTTCAGGTGAAATCTAAATAAAAAAGAAGCAACTGTGGCAATTAAAGATCATTGCCATAGCGAAAGTGTCTGGGTTAATCTTACTTCACTGTAAAGAAAGTACCAACGTAGCACTCTTTAGTTCTGCCATGATAATATTTGTTAACAAAGCACTAAGTCAGTAAGGCGAAGCCAGTCTGAAGATTTGGTGTCCACAGAGGTTTTTCGGAGGGGGCCATGGTGTTCAACAAGTTCTTGTGATAATATTAATAGATCAACTGGGGTGTGTTGAAAACCATTTTCGAACCAAGAACACTAGATTCCGTGTAACTCCCTGACACGCTCCCAAGAGTACGAAATCGGACCCTACGTATTACTAAGTAAATCATCTGTCATCGACCTGCGCGCTGGAATGCCTTACTAACAAGGTATAGAGTGACAGGCGGCGTCCACGGACGGATTCCTGTAAATTTTTTGTGAAACGGGCCTAAAATATACTATCAAGCTCGCTCCTGAAGCTTCGCTAAAAAGAGAATCCCTACCTATCGACCCTATTTTTTCAGGACCGCAATCGGAAACCCAACTGTCTGCATCATATAACGAGTATTCTGCCCTTGGTACTTATCACATGTACAGTTTCATGGGCTGTCTGTCTTGTTGTTTAATTTTCTAGTGGTTATTCTTAATGTCATTCATGCAAGGTCGGATATAAGCCTACTCTTCAGTGCTCTGCAATTGCTGATAATGGGGGGGCTTAGAAGAGCAAGACACTCCTTTAAGAGTTAGACATTAGATAGCCAGACAATTATTAGCTCGTTGATGAGCTCTTCGTATCATCAGCCGAGCAGGCCGGCGTGATGTGCCTGAACTACCCACCCTCAAGTCTAGGCGCGAGGATGCCGCTGTCAAACTCTTCAAACATATGCTCCAAGATGACCACCCCCTACACGATCTCGTCCCCCCTGTAGATCCGCAGCCACTGGTCGGTCACTCAGGAACAAACACAACATCTCCATCCCCCCAGCTAGAGCCAAAAGACTACAGGACTCTTTCCTACATAAGGCAATCAGTTTGTACAACAATCAGTAGCACCTAATGTGCAATAACGCTTGGATGTATATTTTGATATATTTGATATATTGCATTTTGTATAGAGGTGTTTTACATTGTGTATATATAGTGTCTGACCAACAGAGGCCATGTAAATATCATCGCCATTCAGGCATGTTATTTGTCTGTAAGTTGTGATATTTTGAATAAAGAATTGAAATAAAATTGTTAGAGGAGGGATACGTAGACCTTCATACGGGACTTAAAAGCGTTTGATTATATACCTGGGAAGGAGCGAGGAAACAAACACTAGATATAAAAGAGTGACAGGCTGTGGTGGCCCGTATCGACGCCAGCTAAAATGCGGTGAAGAGGAAGAATGTTGAAAATGCCTGTAGTTATTTGTTTCATGCTGGTAGGTTCTGGGTTTATGCACATTGAAGAATTCACCACGTCGCCTGGAAGTTGCGCTCTCCAAGCAGATTGTCACAGTTATACCTGTGTTTTTAAAGGCAACCAAAGCAATATTGGCGCCCAAAAAATGGACATAAAAAATGCTGAAATCTTTATGGTAGTGACATTTACTAACACTGTTTATCACATATATTTAATAACTTCATACTTTGAGTATTATAAAACCGTGCAAAAATGTGCCATACGATGATCCCCTTAGTTTCGCGAGCCTACAGAAACTCCAGCGATGATTTTCAGTCAGTTCTCACATCACAACAACGTTCTATTTTTGCATCATAGACGTCGCTATACATTGTGATAGTGTTGTTTGATCTAATCATGTATAGAAATGACTAAATAGATTGACTTTCAAAATCCGATTTTCGGGCCTGAATATTGCTTGGGTTTCCTTTAAGGCCTTTCATGTCTCATTCCATTAATTCGTCTTTTCTCTCTCCTCCCACTAAAATGCTTTTAAACACACAATTGAAACACTGACCAATGTCCTACAGCTTGTTTCTTTTTTAGATTCCCCGAGTGTCCTTCAATTTTAGAACTGCCTACTGTCTTGTTATGTTCACTCAATTCGTGGTCCATGGTCAGATAGATGATTCTATCAATAATTAGTAGCCCACTGTTTTCTGCTGCTGCAGTCAATCAATAATTGCTGCAATCAACAATTGATTACCATAAAGTTTTTTGAAAAAAACAACAAAAAAACATAGCACGATGATTTAAGCTTTGGATACAGTGTCTGTGTTTGTAACAGACCCATCTGAAATAGCTAATTTAGGCACGAAACTGATGTGTTATGCAACATAAAAGTCTACCATTCATGCTATAGGTGCAGATAGAAATATCTTCTCCATAAAAATATCGCATGCTAAGATAGATAGCTCACTCACATATACTGATCAAGCTGAAGTACGAAGCTTTTCTCTGTCTATCAAAAGGGGATATATATATTTTTCACACTAAAAAGGCAATCTAGAATATCATATCTCCCAGTAAATCATAATAAGCACGACATGGAAAAACGGTGCTGAAACGATTAGATGTGGTGAGCGCATAATACATGTAATATAGCTCCCGCGGTGGCTGCTACAACTTGTATTGAGCTACACAGCGAAACTTTCACTAGCGTACCTCTAATTCTCATCGCGTCAAATTTAGATATAAGCAACACCATTAAGCAAGACAAATGGACTCATAATACATTCCTTTCAAATCATAAACTTAGAGACCTTATAAAAACTGCTCGGAAAACTATACTATCTACATTTATCACATGACAATTTGGCGCTCCCGAAAAGTATTGTTACTGATGTTTTAAACCTTAGCAGATAACGGTAAACATTGATGCGTCCCAAGATGTCCCCATAACAAGCAATTGCGAAATATACTAGGCGCATTGTACCAATTTGTTGCGGTTGATTGCAGCACTTCACAGAACTGTACTTCCCTCTGGATTTACTATAAGCTAACTGTCGCTATGTTCCAATAGCAAAGATAGACTCTATGACTCCATCCGCATTAAGACAAAGTTTATGTTAAGGTTGACTTCCAAAAGGTTTAGACTGAAAGTCCTGTCATCTATTATAGGACTAGCCGGAAATGCGTCACAGACTGTCGATGATCGGATACGATAAACTTCCAACGAGTTTTCGCAGTTGAAACCGTATCATCCGGACATATGACAATTTCTCTTTTTTAATTTTTATTTTATTTTAGGCCTGTTTCACAAGAATTCCCAGAATTTTTACAGGAATCCGTCCGTGGACGCCGCCTGTCACTCTATTCCTGGTTAATTAGGTCTGGCATTCCGGCAAGAATTCCCAAAATTTTTACAGGAATCCGTCTGTCACTCTATACCTTGTTAGTAAGGTCTGGCATTCCAGCACGCAGGTCGATGACAGATGACCTACTTACGTGGTGTCCGATTTCGTACTATTGGGAGCGTGTCAGGGAGTTACACGGAATCTAGTGTTCTTGGTTCCCAAGGCAAAGGGTTTTCAACCCACCCCAGTTGATCTGTCATCACAAGAACTTGTTGAACACCATGCCCCCTCCAAAAAAACCTCTGTGGACACCAACTCTTCAGACTGGCTTGGCAGACTGACTTAGTGCTTTGTTAACAAATATTATCATGGCAGAACTAAAGAGTGCTACGTTTGTACTTTCTGTAGGGTGAAGTAAGATCAACCCAGACACCTTCGACATGGCAATCATTTTTAATTGCCACCCTTTTTTTCTTTGTTCTTGGATACAACAAATTGGACAACTGATTTCTATTAAGACTATGGGACAATAGGAAAGATCGTGGAGTCTCAAGACTGTATTTGGAAACATTTTCACTACATCTGAAGTACAGAAGCTTTTTTTATATGATGTTAAGTATGAAAATGTTCGTTTTGCCACGTACAAACATTGAATGAGTAATGCCTTATGTAGGTACTTGTAATATCCAAGTAGTTCTGCCGGTGGCAAAATCGTTATGACGGCCCGGCCAGTATCAATGGGCCACAACAGTATCCATGGGCCACAACAGTATCCATGGGCCACAACAGTATCCATGGGCCACAACAGTATCCATGGGCCACAACAGTATCCATGGGCCACAACAGTATCCATGGGCCACAACAGTATCAATGGGCCATAACAGTATCCATGGGACACGACAGTATCCATGGGACACGACAGTATTCATGGGACACGACAGTATCCATGGGCCACAACAGAATCCATGGGCCAGGACAGTATCCATGGGCCCCGATCCGACAGTATCCATGGGCCATTACAGTATCCATGGGCCCCGATCCGACAGTATCCATGGGCCATTACAGTATCCATGGGCCACAACAGTATCCATGGGCCACGACAGCATCCAATGGTCACTGGGAACCGGTAGCTTGAAAAGTGGTACGATTTTGCCTTTCAACACCTGTTTGGAGAGTGTCACGTAGGCACTTCGAAACATATTTCATGTCAAGTTGCCATTCTACGACCACGAAAGAAATGAGCTGTTTAAAGAGGCCACCATTTTCCATCCTAACTTCTACACGTTTTCAGACAAAAAGAAAACTACTCTCCTCTTAACATCACAAAACCCACATATTACAGAAAAAAATGGAATCATTCGTCTTCCACTGTCTCGAAAAAAGAAGCCGAACCCAATAAGTTAGAACTTAGTGTCAGTAGCTAAGACTAGAGTAGTCATATGTTATATTGTTATTTTTGTCTGTACGTCCACTCCGTGTTACATGTGCATGTACTTACAATTAGCCTACGGGCAGGAATTTGCAATAAACTTTCATTAAGTGTTCGTCTAGAATACACAATGTATAGAATGGATTCTGATATCTAAGCACTCTTTCACAGGTCTGCTGATGCGTACAATAAAAAGATCGTTACATCATAGCGTGTAATTGAATTTGCTGGTTGGGTGCCTTGCCAAGAGAAAGGAGTCTGACCTATATATATATATGGCCTCCGTCGGTCAGTATTGACCATGGTAAAATCCTAATTCACAACAGCCCTACAGCATCGACTATGGCTAAACAGCCCTATACGAGAATGGCAGTCTCTGCCACAAAAATCACATCTGTAAGCTGACTCAGTTCTGTTGCAAAGTCTGACCTGCTGCATGTATAATAATGATACATCGATGAGCCAAAAATAGTTACTCAAGCAACTGGATAACATTTTGAAACAGTCAGACGTTTCAGACAGCATCTGCTATCTTTCGTCAGTGACTAACGATAGGACTGGAGAACGAGGTTTTATATCAAAACTCTGAATAGATATGTTAATGAGGTCAAGACAATTTAGGGTGATGTCTTGACGTAGTCTTCAAAAGAAGATTAATTCAAGACAAGGTTTATGCTAATAGTTCAATTAGCTACTGTTGTTTTAGTACAGTAACTAAATTTTGTTCGTCCGGGGGTGGGGGGGTGGTGGGCAGGCATTATCCCGAGTGCCTGAAAGTTCAACGCGTAGACCCCCTTTCCTGTTGAGGGCGGGATTGTACATCCTCTCATATATTGCTTCTAACCTTCATCAACAGATACATCGATAACTCCATCAAAAAGTGCAGTGCGTCTGTTTTGGATCAACATGTTCATAGTATCTTTATTCATGTGACCTTGAAAAAAGGGCAGTCGGAGATAGCAGACTTCACCCCTTTCTCTTCCATGATGTCAACAAAGCAACACTGATCGATGATGCATATGGCAATGCTTCATTGTATATATTGGAACTCACTGAAATACAAACAAACAAACAAACAAACAAACAGACACCGACACACACAGACGTACGCGCGCGCGCGCACAGTATCCCATCACCTAGAACGTTCACACTCGACTAGGACCGTGAACTTTTGCTCCCCACAATGCCTTAGAGACGAGTAAATAAGCTTAAGTAAGCACTGCGGGCTGTAAGGTTCAATGCAAGATGGCAAGACAAGCATTCTTTACGATCGAAGGCAATAAAGCAGACTATTATACCCCCAAAATGAAACACCTCATTGTGGCTTACCTTAATCTTAATCAAATTCTTCTTCTTTTATCCCTTCTCTCAGTACGTTACAATTAACCGATCAATCTACAAAAATGATCAATAAAAAGGTTCCTTGGTGTGCTGTTGAGAAGACATCCCGTAGCGTGCCGTAATATGAATTGCGACATGACACTGAGAAAAAAACAGCGCATTGTGCTGATGTTTATTGACTCAATTCGTCACCGTCATAAATAGACGGAGCTTATTATTACACCCCTGGGAGCAGCGTTTCATTATCATTCAAGAACATTCTTTGTTTTGAGTGAGACGTATCTTATATCAATTTTGTGGAATATTAACGCTATAAAGATGCGGGTGATAAACGTATGAACGCTTGTTGAGTCACTATAGTTACGTGACCAGGGTTTTAGCTATCAGGTCATTATAAACCCTGTGTGTCATTATATGAAAAGTACCATCTATTCTGTACATATATGCCTGTACTTAGCCCGTGATAGGGCATGAACGTACAACAAAGGTTGTTCTTATTATCATCAAATTCAAGGATGTCAAAAGTCAGCGTAAAAAAAGAGTGCACATGAATGCCCAACCAGTCATTTCAGTGATGTATATATATTTTTAAAAATATTTCTCGATGTTTGGACTGCACTTCCTGCTGCGTTTTTGGTGTATTCCTCTTATTGCTAGCAACGAACCCATGGCTATAGTAAGAGTTCAATGAACACCAACAACCTAGCCCTAGCTACTGTCAGAAGCTAAGTTTTTTTAAATGAAAGTCTTGGAATCATCGCCGACAGAGACAGATAGCAAGGGCGCACCAAGTCTTTTTGCACTGATCTCAGTTTCATCACTGCCGAGACGGAGACGTCTTTGCCAGTCTGAAGATTAAATATGTGGAGACTGTGTGACCGTCACTGTCGTTTACATTCGCATAACGATCTTATCTACATGAAGTACTTCCGTGAATAGATTCATCAGGTTGGTAAGTCACGGAATAAAAAAGACTATTTCTACACAACCAAGAGATTTTCGGTGACCATCTGTCACCTTCTTCAAGGCAATTCTGACTGGTTCACATAGCAATGCAGCACAGGTGTTGCTGCTTATACATATTAATGAGATGCATTCCCAAACGCAAAGTATTTACATATGTATAATCACAGGGGATGACATCACTGTGCGGTCCCAAACGTACAGAAGTACTTTATCACGATGTACACATCGCTATGTTTTTACCTGGCACCTATAGCATCAAAATGATGCCCTTCATTCCTTACTATTGGCATGTTGTCGTACTATATACCATGATATATTCGTTAATTTGCAAAATCGTGCCAGAAGGCTAATTACATGTAGAGGATCGAAGTAATAGTGATGGAGTACACTAATGTCTAATCAACTATAAGGTGCTACGTTTACTATTGTGGGGTAATAAGTTCTACCTTTGGTAGTACATGTATAAGCATCACGAAGAGTTTATTTGCAAGTTCATGCCCGACGGCTAAGTGCAAGTATGTGGCCTTTTGAAACATACATGTGGTAGAGACATAGGGAACATACATGTGACAAGGATAGTGATTGACATTGACACTGAAACGGTTTGGGACTCGGTTGGGGACTGGTTGGCTGGTGGTTGGGTAATCTCCAAGCAGATTTATCGGTGGCAAAGACAGTATCCAAAAGGGCACAAGCAGTGTCCAATTTGCCCTTTGGATACTGTATTTTTCACCTGTATCTGCTTGGAGATTAGGGGTCGGATGTACGTCAGCGGTGCCTGACTTCAGAGCCATTGACGAAAATCTCTGCTAACTCATTCCCAACCTTGGAAGGTCCGGAATGTGTAAGAGTGGCTTTATCAGTATGGTATTAAAGTAGAAGCCGCATTACGAACTTATTGATATAATCCAGCACAATCAAGGACATGTAGACTTCCTCAGAAATGCAGTGGGCTCTTAAGATCTTAAAAAAAGGTTTATGTTAATAATAAGCTCACAATACCAAAGCCTAGGTCTTCACTTTAATTCTCAACCCCGTGTCTCGGAGAAACCTTGCTAATCATACATCCCTGGTATTAGCCAACACAATCCTGGGAGAATTCATTTACGTCAGAAACGTAGAATTACTTGTAGAATCTTAACATCTAAAGACATTGTATTAGGATCACAATACCAAAGCATTGCAATTGGTTTACACTTTAATTCTCAACCCTGTGTCTCAGAGAAACCTTGCTAACTATAAATCCTTGGTATTAGCAAACACAATCCGGTCGGTATTCCTCTACGTTTTCCGAGAAATGCAGTGGACTTTCAACTTTTACCGGATATGCATATCGGAATCGGGGTAGGCATACATTTGAATTACCGACCTTAGATCATAGAAGTTTATAAATATACAGTCGTATTTGTGAAGAGAACTCATTGATATTACTTTCATTCCTGTGATTTTTAATAGTGAGGGCAGAATGTGTCCGTTGCAAAGAGGATGTCACGTCGGTAGGCTATCTAATGCTAGGGTCACATTTCCCAGCCGGGACCCGGCCGGGCTGTTTACGGAAACGAAAAATCAAAGTGTATGCCCATAAATTTGCACAAGCTATGCTCTTAAATAATTTTAGGTACGTTTTGTGTTTTTGTTGTCTTTTACATCATACTTTTCGTTCACAAAGACTGCCCGGCCGGGCCCCGGATGGGAAATGTGACCCTAGCATAAGTCAACCAAACGAAAGGGTTAGCAAAATCATGCAAGTCACTTTATCCATTAATCGACATCAACTAATCTTGTGAGGTACATAAACATGCAAATCGGCCTCCCGTTATATAATTTATGACCTGAAATTCCTCGATAACATAGTCAAGTCAAGTCAAGTCAAGTTTATTGCACAACAATTGCATCAGGTACAATGTACGGCAAATAACATGGAATATTAACAACTACAGACTATCTATACTAGTGCACTAACTTAACATCATTACTCGATACATAAGATAATGGCGTGATATATTTCACGTTATGGCACGGCTTCTCTTTTGCATAGCATTATATATGAATTGGCCTAGGTAGACAGATACAGAGTCAGGACATGACAGAAGTACATTAAATATTTCTCTACTTGTTCCAGGTAACATATGTATGTAAGAGATACGCTACTAGGGGTTCTGGTTGACATTGACTATGCAGTTAACTGGGAGCACTTTTGGGGTTGTTTTTTTTAAATATGAGGCGTTCGTGTCAAATGTTGAGGTCATGTTCTGTGTGACATTCAAAAATTCAATGAACTGTAGACCATAACCATAGAGGTAACACCGTGGTTATAGCTTCAATGTGTCATACCGAACGATATATGTCGCTATCTGACAGGCGTACGGACTATACAAACCGAGTATATATTCATATTGGAAATATTTCTGTTGATCTCTTTTCGCTCGTTCTCATTTAAATGTACATATTTTGTAACTTCCGTTACCGTTTGAAGTAAGACATTTCTGACATTAAGATTTGCCACATATAAGGTGGCAAACTGTCGTTGTTATGACGACTTAAAACCTTTCTGGCTTTTAAAAACGGCAGCTTGGCACCTTGTATGTGGCATATCTTAATGTTAGAAACGTCTTTCTTCAAACGGTAACGGAAGTTACAACATGTGCACATTTGAATGAGAACGAGCGATCTATGTCTATTTATAAAGGAGTACAAAACGCAAATAGAGTCAGGAACCAAAACTACCCATTTTAAATCTAAAACGAGCAGCGCATATCGAAATACATCATTGTCCAAACAGGCGATATCCTTTCAGTAGGTTACATCGACCAGTATCTTTAAAGACCTGGAAATTACTGATGTTAAAGTGAATAAACCAGAAAACCATTGCATCGGTTTTATCAATAAAGTGAGTAGTCTTCATAAGATCGACGGAGGTAAACTTTGCTTAAAGGGTATTTGATATTCAAGATATCAAATCAAACAAATGATTATTGCAGTCGAGCCTGAAATTCGATCTTGTGTTCGGATATCAAACGTTTTATCTTCAATCAATATGAATTAGATAAATAGATTAGATACTAACGCTACGGAGGTCGTTCCTTGTAAAAACGAACTACTTTAATCTAAGTCTCAGTCCATTTCCTGTCCTTCCCAGCTGCTCAATAAAAGAAGGATTTAACGCCATGCACGGCTGGGTTTCAGTATCAATCATTATTTCAGTCAAGATCGCAGACATGTAATATCGTAACTGGGCAGATTTTACGACTAGAAGCGCATGCCTACTTTCACAGTCAATTGCTCGAAAATGCCATGAATCCACGCCTCTCGCCAGCACCTAAATGGAAGATCAAAGCAATGTTGCAACTAAGAACCTCTCTATTCTCCACGGAACAGAACTCTAGCAATCTGATATCTTCTTCTGAATAGACTGGTATCAATCTGTATCCTTACCCGTGCTGCATTACTATGTGAACCAGTCAGAATTGCCTTGAAGAAGGTGACAGATGGTCACCGAAACGTCGGTGGAGTAAATCTCTTGGTTGTGTAAAAAGAGTCTTTTTATTCTGTATCTTCTTCCAAATAGAGATAGAGGTGTCAATTTGTATCTCCTTCTAAATAGAGTGGTATAAGGCTTTCATATACTGTACGTGAGTGTGTTACGTATCCTCAGGAAAAAAAGTGGTCATGAATAAAGGACAGTACATGCAACATTTCCGAACACACCACAAGTTTATTCAGAAACTTAAATCACACCAAAACGTCTTGAATAATAGCACACATAGGTTGACATGAATTCCTAATAACCGTTCTCCATGGAAATACAGCGAAATCTAAAGCGTACGAACTAAAGTCGATCACGACCAGAACGGAACGTTTCAAACCCACCGTACCACACATTGTGAGATTATTGAACCAATAGTACATTGTAGCATAATGATATGTTAGACCTTTTCTATTCTCGATATGTAATATCAGCGCATTGCCCTCCAGATCCTATCATATCGTTGTGAACTTCTGATAATATTCTATACGTTTTGAATAGCATTCAATGTATTTTAAGCAGTAATAGACGAGTGATTTTAAATCTCAGTCTCAGTAAAGTTTGTTGATATATTATGAATGTCTGAGCAGTTCATGACCTAATTTCAGGGCCATGCTAGTCTGCACAACGGCTAGTACTGAATAAAACCCATTATCATTATACTATTATACCTATCGTCAGCAATTAAAGGGCATAAGACACCAATGACATCAACATTAAGAATTTCCTGAAATTACATAAAACATTATACTATTGTTTAATAACATAGAAATTTTCACAAATTATTCACACTTCGGATGTTATTGAACATCGAACCATCAAAACTTCATACCTCAAGCTTGATTCCGCCCACCAGGTAATTACATTAATCGGTGACTTGTCCAGTCATCACGTCACAATGAACGTGGCAGCCGATTTGGAACTTTGCACTGCGGCTCGGAAAGAACGTTATTTTTGCGAGCAAACATATTGTTGTGTCCTGTAATTGAATGTTATCACCATAATTAAGCACTGTTTGCTCAGATAAGAATAAACAGCTGGATCCATGGAAGTATGGTTTTTGATGGGTCAATGTTGAATAACATCAGAAGGGTGTGTATTTGTTTTAAACGTTTATATTTTTTGAATGATGCTACTCATATTTCAGATAACTCATATTTCAGATGATAAGAAAATGTTGTATTTTGTTGCCTTATGCCCTTTATCTCCGTGGTTTATCAGTATAGGTACATATCTCCAACTATTAATAAATACAACTGGAATTCTGCATAAATTCTCAAACATGGATGATCAAACCCACGATATCGATAGAGTCCATTCCAAGTCACTGCAAGGCCAGGGTTGTTATTGTCGTAATTTACAACTGTTTTTAATCCTTTGTAATTGTTTGTCACAGAGGCAGACAATAGGACTGGATTAGCACCTAATTTTATGGGGGCAATTACCCCAATCCACTATTTAGAAAGTTTTGTAAACATTGCTCTATATTTCGAAATTTAGAAGAATGACATAGATATTTGCAAATTATTCTAAATAGAGATTTTTTGGGCAGTCCCTTTCAAAATGTTTCAAAAACTTCTTATTGGATTCAAATAAATTCAAATTTTCATATTCAATTTTTTTGAAAAATTAAGAATTATTGTGACTTAGACATTCTTTTATTCAAATTAATTCAAACTAATTGCAAATATCATTTAAAAACCCTTGTGGTGACTTGGAATGGACTCTACAACTACGAACGTACAACTCAACGTTATTGCACAAGTCCTGACAATGCTAACAAGACGACAAAACAATATAGTTTTATGGAAGTGATATTGTTACATATTTTCCATCCGTTTTCACGTTACCAGGGTTAGTCAAAGCTCGGAAATCGCCAGAAACATAACCCAGAACATTTATGTAAATAATGATAATGGACATTAATAACTCACACTGATATCACAAACAATGGTCGTACAAATCACTTTTGATCGCACATTTGTATCAACGTTTTTTCTTACATTTGTCACAATGCACTGTTAGTAATACCACTATATTCAACAAAAAAATATTTATATAATGTACTGATACTAATCATAACATCAATGAATATTCAATTATATACACAGACAGATCTTTTGTCATAAATTCTTCTACAGCCTTCTTAGGGCCGTCGCGAATAGTTTTAAAGGGTCCTGCCCACTATTCCATTGTGTCCATAAAAGACGGCATACATCTAAAATGATGTACTTTGATGTTTAGATGTTAACAAGCATAACTAATTTATTTCCTTCTGCAGTCAATTTAGATGTACCTAATAGAAACCCCATGTAAAGTAATAGGTGTTGTGTAAACCCCGCGTTTATAACATATCGGGGGTTATAAGAAATCAAAATCAAGAAATCCGTTGCCCTACAAACTTTGAAAACTATTGGTCAACGATGTCTCTGGGAAGAACCTATATCCTTAACCCTAATCAAGGAAGATTACCTGTCTCAGTCTGGATGACTGTCTTCATCCTAAAATTGATGATCAAAATCCAATCTTTCTCGACACAGTGACACGTGTAGAATAAATATCTCTTATATGACTCATATGTTGAAACTCCTGTCATTAAAAATGATTCAGGACAACGGCAATCGGCACTCTACAATGCAAACATTTAATACACTAAAAATGTCAACGCTGCCATCCAAGAAATGGAGTTGCCGGCCGTAAAACGTAGCGTTAAAACAATTTTATACTGCAAAAACGTAAAACACTCGATTTGGAGCTTGGTCTTATTCACGGTGCACACGCACACACACGCACACACACACACACACACACACACAAACGCACACGCACACACGCACACGCACACGCACACACACACACACACAGGCGTAGACATACACACACACACACATACCCACACGCACAGACAGTCACACACAGGCACGCGCGCACGCAAACACACACACACGCACGCACGTACGCACGCACGCACACACACACACACACAGAGAATGAGAGAGAACATTCCCCTACGGCTAATGCATAAGAAATAGACAGTACTGTTGAAGAAACATGGACCATACTTATCGCGCATTCTTCAGGCAATCCCAAGGGAAGGTATTTCATTTCCTTCATCAATTCTGCCTGCCTGGTACAATGCTAAGGTGCTGAGGTGCCGGGACCGAACGGCGACCCCATTATCACACTGAAGCTTCTTCAATAAAGCTTATAGTTATAGACTGTCACGCAATCCTTTCATCTCTTTCCTTGGACACATTTCATTCGATGCGGGCGTATTTGTCATTTTGTGTTACAACACGCGTCTAGCAATCGTTCATTGCTACTACCCATAGATTTTGTTACTTAACGTTACTGCTATCCATTATAGTTGTCCCTTGCATGAACTCTTCTTGTAAATTGTAGTTATTCGTCCAAAACTTTCTACAAACTACGTTCAGATACCTTCAATAGGTACCGATATGGAAAATATACATCTGTGTATATAATATTGTTTCATTCTATACCTCATTTGGCACATAAAGCACATCAAAAGAGTTTTGATTTAAATCCTCCTGGCGTTACCCACTGTCGAGAATTCATAATGAATCCTTCAAAATCACTTTTCCGTAACGCCTCCCTTTGGTGATACTAAGTATTCGTTTTCTTTCTAATATAAAGTGCATAAAACGTGATCCATCTGCTGCATATGCACGAGCGTTAGTGCTTTCAAACATTATTTTTGATATGATATAGATGTTTCTATATACATATGTTATGTATATACCTAATTAACACTACGTGGCTTCCTCTATTTTGATCGCCGTATTCTTTTATTCCAAGGCGTAAAACGGCGTATCACTATGTACAAGGTTCTGTTGTAGAACAGGACCATCCACTGGTCAAAGACTGACAATTGCAATTAAGCCGTGACCACTTTTTAATTTGATGGCATAACGTTAGCTTTTAAAATTAAGCTAGACGCCGGTCTACTTTTTATGACATTCGCTTTTGTGTTACACTGTATGACTTATATCATTATCATTCTTCCAGTATACGTATTAATCCCCATATGGTAAAGGCATATATCATCTGTAAAATGGATGATACGTCAGTTTGAATAGTTAGATACGCTAAATTTGATAATAATCTATAATATTTACAGTTTGAAATAAGATAAAGATAAATGTCTACTTTATGATTTTTACAAAGTTTGATAAGTTTGAAACATTATCTTATTATTATGGGTTCGGTTGATTTGGTTCAATTTTTACACAATTGTCATGAGGTGTCTAATCTTATATGTTTAATATGGTAATATGGTTTATTGTAAATATCACTGTTGATATTGAATTAGATATATCTAACAGTCAAAGGTTGAAATCAGAAATGTTTAGATATAAGTTTGAAATGGTAAATAATCGATGATAATAGTGATTTATTTCGGTCGAATAAGAAAATGTGAATAATCATCTGAGAGCAAATAGATAAAACATCTTCTGAATGTTTTCATCATATACAGATATATATGTCTTACTCAAGTCTATTACCAAGCATTGTTGGGAGGTATTATTTTTACCCCTGGTCATTTCCTAAAAGTAGAATATTTACAAAACTATTATACAATTTTATTACATATGTGCAAAGTTAAACCGTTGATACTGGTTATCTGGGTATTTACTGATTCAGTGCTTTATTCTGTGCCACACTCTGTCATTTTCACTTATTCCACATGGCATTTCCGAGATAATATCTGGTGCCATTTCTTCACAGTAGCCAGATATAAAAGGCTATAGTGCTGACCCTCTTTTTTTGTGGGTCTTCTTGTCTCAATTTACATGCATTCAGGTCTGAATGCATCAAAGGCGCGTTAAGGTCTGAATTTACAGACGCTTTAACAAACTACCTTTGGCAAAATACGTTGTGTTTTTAGGTGAGTTTGCTGGACAAAGTCTAGCATTGAGATAAGTTGCTTTAATGCAATCATTTGATACAACTTGAAGGTCACCACGGCTTGCCTATTGTGGCATTATCAGTGCAAACTCGAATGCCTACACATGCGCAGAAACGGTTTCGACGGTTCGAATGCGCAGCTGCAGGTCGTGGCGGCCATTGTCAGCCTCGTTCTGGTTAGGTGGCACCGCAGGCTCCACGCGGTTGCGCCGTAGGCACCTCAGCTTCAGCACGTCCCAAAAGCCCTTGCGGAAGTTCTCGCTGAAGCCGTTGTAGATGATGGGGTTGCAGGCAGAGTTGGCGTATCCTAGCAACACCACTGAGTAGCGAAGGTCCGGAAACCAGGAAGGACGCTGAAAAATACAAGGGGGGAAACCCAATTAAAACAAGGGCTTCGTCAAGCGCAGGAAACCCATCCCGCAACTTCAGCTAGCATATATTTCGTCTTCAACTAAGATGTTTACAATTTCATTCCCTAGCTCAGGAATCAATTACGCTAATAGCTCCAGGCTCTTTAATCCTTGAGTCAAAAGTGCTTTGAAATTTGTACCTCATTATTTTCCATTTTGCACATATTCTTTGAACTGGCGATCTGGTTGTCGCATCAAACAGAAAGCTAATTTACGATGATGGAATCGAGCTATTACAGGGGAAATTGAATTACGCCCTCGCCGAATCATAGATCGACACAGTGCGATTCCATTAGAACCGAAGTGGCTTTCGTGATGAAAGCCGTTACGAGTCGAATCTTTCGCATACTTTGGTTGTCATAACAATGTGATGGTGGAATACTACCGACTCTATTGCCTGCAATTGTAGAGAGAAGCTTAATCAGAAAGATACAACCCTTCAAAAGCACTGACACCCTTTCCACTATATGGTGCTTCCACTGATCAGAAGTTGGCGACAAACGATTACTGAAACGTTGATGAAGATTAGACACCGAGGTAGCAAGATACGCCAAAAATAGTTACTCATTTGACAAGTAACTGGATACAGGGTATAGGAGATTCTTTTTACACAATCAGTTAATCTCATCTACTAACGTTTCGGTGTCTGTCAGACACCTTCATCAAGGCTTCTGACAGACACCGAAATGTTAGCAGGTGAGATTACCTGGTTGTGTAAAGATAATCTCCTATATCCTATATTCTACCAACCTGACGAAATTATTTTCGGCAACTGGAAATAATGATTTTGAAACAGTCAGACGTTTCAGACAGCATCCGCTGTCTTTCGTCAGTGACTAACGATAGGACTGGGAAACCTCATTAACATATCTATTTAGAGTTTTTGTATAAAACCTGGTGTTCTCAGTCCTATCGTTAGTCATTGACGAAAGATAGCGGATGCTGTCTGAAACGTCTGACTGTTTCAAAATTATATCCAGTTGCTTGAGTAACTATTTTTTTGCGTAGATTACTGAAACGAATCTCGTAGATAGATAACTGTCCTTTCGTAGGTTTTGTTTGTTTTTGTTGTCTTCGAAATCATGCTTTTTCATATAATTCATCTTATTCCACTTATGAAATCAAGGGTCAAACCAATCCAATTTTGGTCGTTGTATGGTCTCTCAGACATTGCCGTATAGTGTAAAAGGGGGCTGATTCTCAATCGACATTTGCCAAGCGTCCCGATGGCGCAGTGGCAGGGTGTTTGCCCCAGAACCCAGAGGTACCGGGTTCGAATCCGGGGTTCCCTGATTTGCCCCGTTGATGTTGTGCCCTTGGAAAGGCACTTTACACGACTTTCCTCACTTCACTTAGGTGAAAATGAGTACCTAGCTTCGGTTAAGGACGTCCCTCGGATAGGACGTTAAATGGAGGTCTTGTGTTTGAGGAGAGCCGCAACTCAAGCACGTAAAATAACCCACCACACTTATCGAAAAAAGAAGGGGTCCTTCCCGGTGTGGGTGGATCATATAAATCTGTCCGGATATGCAGCTTGTACTCTTCAGTACAAACCTGGTGTGTTACGCATTGAGGCGGTTTACCGGGTATGCAATAGAAACATACAAACAAACAAACAGACATTACCTTGGAGTCGTCGGTGAACTCGATGTAGAGCTGTAGAATCTGGTAGGGAGTCCAACAGATGAAGAAAGCCAGCACCACAACGACCATCATACGGATGACCTGCAAATAACACACATCATCATCATCATCATCATCATCATCATCATCATCATCATCATCATCATCATCATCATCATCATCATCATCATCATCATCATTATGTGTCAAGCTTAGTTTTTGTCACAGTTACTTCATCTGTCTACCTCGCTTTCTGTTCATCAGATTCTTTGCTGTGTACAGTTTCGTTTGTTTTGAAAGTGACAGTGCACGTGGATGTTGTGATTTCTGATTCAAGTGGGTTAATTTGATATTTAAAAGTGAGTGATCTTAATGTACCTGTACATGTTTCATGTTGAAGTGATATGATAGCTAGGTTGGAGGGCTAAGACCAGTGACCAGGCATGTCCAACTAAAACTTCATGGTAACGTTTGTGCTCTCGTGTACAGAATTGAGACGGTAACACAACAGTAAGTGATCGCTAATTAAGGGTTAATGACCCACCCATTCCTCGGTGTATATGGTGTCATAACGCCTGGCCATGTGCTATAACCACCGAATAAAACCACAGGGTGAGCGAAGCATTTCAGAATTTACATTTGTCCTTCTTGTACAGGAGATGATAGATTTCATTTTGAAAACCAAAATTTCCACAGATAATATTTCACAACATTGCAATCTTGGCAAGTCAAATCTTTTTCAAATCTATTCTATTATCTATTAGGCCACAGCAAGTAATTTTTATGGATGACATCAGCGCGCTCATTAATTTTCGCCTGATTTCGAAATGAAAAACAAGAAATTTCATTGCCCTCCGACGGCAAATATTGTTGACAGTCTAAGGTGTTTCATTGCATATGAATACCCAGTGTAGTTCCTGCCCATGATGGTATGACAAGCTGTTTTATGCGTTTGTTCTAGTTAATTGAGCTGTATACACATCTTCAAGAACAGTTTAATGTTGACAGTGTTTCATTGCATATGAATACCCAGTGTATTTCCTGCCCATGATGGTATAATAACAAGCTGTATTCTGCATTTGTTCTAGCAAGGACATTATATAAATAATGGGGGGGGGGGAGTTCTAGTTAATTGAGCTGTATACACAAGGTGTTTCATCGCATATCAATCCCCAGTGTAGTTGCTTCAGATGATGGTACTACAAGCTCTTTTCTGCATTTGTTGCATTTGTCTATTGGGTCTGTCTATTGAGATGTATACACATCTACAAAGACATGTTTACATTAAATCAATGAGGTTTTATATCATATATGAAACCTCATTGGTTGAATACATTAATAAAAGACCTGTTGGTCATGATATCATATGTCGTCGCCTCAATTCTTGTTTAACAAGACTTATGATCTCAAAATTTGGAAATATAGGAATCTTGTTTTTTGGGCCCGCCTTGTTGTTTGTTTTCGCCCTATCTCATCAATTTTTGAGTCTGCGGAGGATGTCATCCATAAAATTTACTTGCTGTGGCATTTTTATCATTCCCCCTTGCTGGGTGTCTGAATACTGTTTTCTTTCCGCCCGTTTAGATTTGACTTGTATTGAAATGGTTTATTCTATTTTGTCATATATTTGATTCATTCTAAGATAGTAAACATTTTTGGGAACAAATAAACATTACACGAATGTTAACAAAAAGATTACCTCCCCCTCTACATAATGGAACGTTCGAATGGGTTTGTTATGGCGTCATAACATATGGACAATGGAGGCTTCTGATTGGTCGGCGCCATCTGGCTATGTGATAATGAAACATAGTGTTGTTCCTAAACTCTGTTTGATAGTTCCTTCCTGAGTTCCATCTCCCACTGTTCTGGCATGGAACAAACTATCGCTCGAAGGCAACTGCAACATTTCGTGCTGTTAGCTATTGCTACCGTCCTGTATTCTTCATTCAACATCCTACTGCGCTTTCTGACGAGCTTACCTTCCTTGGCATCAACCCACTCGGAGAGCGATGTTGGAAACTTAGTAAAAGCAACCAGAAGCATTGCTCGGGGATATTGCATATGGCACATGGAGCCCGTGTGGAGGGGGTGTTACCGACATTAAACTTTTAGTTAATTTTGAAAAATGGTCTCAAAAAAATTCCTTGGCTTTCCAAATTACTGAATTGTACGCAAACGAAAAGATCGTGAAATCTGAAAATAAGTGTATGGAATAAATCTATTTCAAATCTGTGTGTCAACAGGAGCCAAGAAATGTATTGCCATAAGACACATGTATATGATGTATTGGGATATCAAATGTATTTCTAGCGATGTTACGTTTGCCTGTGGTATAAAGTATTAAAGCTACAATTCATTTTATATCTTCCAAGTGCATCCATCCATATACACTGAGTAATGTCCTTCATAAACTTGACAAATGTTACCATAAACGGGGAGACGGGAACACGAACCCACTCCTGGCCCGGCACGATAAACAGTCCCCGCACATAAAGCCAGCCATGTTTACACCCCGGAGGCCTTTCAGTAGATTGAAACTACGGTGATTTAGCTTACGGACCTTTCTCTTGGTCTTTGCCTGGGCGGATTCGGTGGCCACGATGGTGACCCCTGGGGTCTTCTTGTTCCACAGCGTCTTGGCGATCATGGCGTAGGCCCCGGAGATAATGAGTAGAGGCAGAGTGTAGATGACGACGAAGAGGAAAATGGTGTAGACTGCGCGCTGTCGCTCGTAGTCCGGCCAGATCTCTCGGCACCACACCTGAAGATGTACAACACTTTATCCTACATGTCCACGATATCATGATAGACGCTCAAAGCTGTTCAACCTTCTTTCCGCTAGTTCAACAGAATTTGATACATTCCAGTCTATAGATAAATTCAAATACATTCTAGAATGAGACAACCCTTACTGTGTGCAAATAGGTAAATATATCAAAGAATGTTTAGATCTTAGAACTAGTAGTGTAAGTGATAGGTTAAACTCGACATGTTGAAGTATTCATATACTTGTACTTAGGTTAATCATTTTGTATTCCATTGTTTGTTGTTTGCTTTACAGTTGAAGAAGACCTTACGAAAGTCGCTGTACTTTTGTCTTGTCAATAAAGATTTCCTAATATTCAGAGAACATGAAAATCTTGTTGATTATCGGCCGTGTGCGGTTGGCTGTGTCTATGTTAGTAGATGGTTCGCATTTGTGATTTGGATTCACCATCCTCTACTTAACCATTATTGAAGTTTGATGTAAACGCTAACATCCAAAACGATTTAGAAATACAAATCCGCACTAAATGCAAACTTTAAGGTATTCTACAGTTTGTAGCGTTTCACAATATGTTCTACGAGCAGCAAAGACGATATGACTTTTTTTGTATTTTATCGAAGCATCCACTCCATAGATCCATAATTAATTTTGTTCTTTGTTTTGTAAACGTCCGAGAAATTGTCTGAAATAAGCCATGCATAAACTTGCTTTTTTTTCATGACATTCACAAGAAAAGGCAGTTGTCTCTTTACTTCAATAGTAGGCTCTCTGGGCCTTTTGGGGAGGGCTTATAATACACTTTTGCTGATGACTTCTTTTTGTACTAAGTCGTTTGTGCAGCCAGCCCGTAACTATTTGGTCCAGAGAGCCTGCTATGTAGGGTAGTTGTCTCTTTGGGTATTTCATTTTTTTAATTTTTTAATAGACAACAGAAGAATATACAGGACACAGAGGTGATGCACTCTAGCTGTAGCTAATATCAAACATCGCCTCTGAAAATAAGAATTACAACTTACATTGACAAATACAATAGGAAACAGCAATTGGGTGGTCCAATACAAACAAGCAATATGCACAACCAACCAACCAATAAACAAACAAACAAACAATCAATATATCAACACACCCGTACTAGGTTTTAAAGCGTTTGCTTGTCACAATATAGTCCTGCGTCAAGCCCAAAATTTCACAATTGTGATCAGACCAACAAAGGATGAACCCCTTAATGACAAATAAATGATGGCTTGATCAGACAGACTGTCAAGCTCAAGTATGGGGGCTGATAGGTTTTGTAGGTTGCCGAGAAGGTTTAGTCTTTGTTGACTGTATAAAGGGCAGACGAAACAAAGGATGAACCCCTTAATGGCAAATAAATGAAGGCTTGATCAGACAGACTGTCAAGATCAAGTATGGGGGCTGATAGGTTTTGTAGGTTGCCGAGAAGGTTTAGTCTTTGTTGACTGTATATAGGGCAGTACAAAATAAAGATAATGAATGAATGAAGACCTTTATTGTACACACATACCCACTGGGTTCAGTACAGGTCACAACAGAAAACATAAGCGTTTGCAAAAACATATATATACACAATGAAAAGCAAGCACTAGTCTAATGATAACGTTAATTTGGCCTCTTCTCGCTTCTTAGTATTATTGTAAACATAAGTACAGGTATGTTTAATAATAGAGGGTTTATCTAAAGCCATTATAAATATGAATTTTTCCGCGATGCCAAGACGAATGAAATGGGGAAGCCTACATTGAACTAGTTTATAAAACGCAGCTCTCTCATCGTTGTATAAACTACATTCCACTAAAAACTGTTGCTCGTCCTCTATCCTATTTAAGTTGCAATGTCTATATATTCGTTGTTAATGAAGAATGCTTTCGCTTCGACTTCCACAAGTGCAGTGGGTGCTTCACCAACCTCGCGATAGCCGTCTCCCCAAGTGTGCTCGCTCTGCTCCAGGACAACCAGGAGTGGGATGTTGGTTGCGATGGAGGCTGTCCAGATCATGGCCACCACCACGGCGGCGTTGGTGTCCGTCACCCGCGCCTTCAGCGGGAAGATGATGGCGAAGAACCGGTCCATGGCGATCACCACCATCGTCAAGATGCCGGACACAACTGACACACCTGTTGATTTAAAGATTAGATGTAACTTATCATGTAAGTAAAAAAAACAAAAAAAGGGAGCTAAAGGTCCCATCGTCCTATTTAGGCCATAGGGTACGGTGTTGGAAGGCGGAGCCCAAATCTCTCATTCCACCGTCTCTTAAGCCCCCCTCTCACTGGGCCCACGGCACGCTGGCGGTGTCACTGCGTCCTATACTGGATTTGTGTTACCCTTGCCTTTATAATGGGAATATCATTCAAAACGTACAAGTATGACCCAAAAGACAACAAAACACACAAAGCTTAAATAGATTAGTTTTTTGTCGATGAAATTCGTTGAGCGCTTTGTCAATTCGATCGGCCGCAGCGACGCCGCCAGCGTGCCGCGGGTTCAGTGAGAGGGGGTATTGTGTGGTATTGGATTTCTCGTCGTTTTTATTCCAGCCAACGTACTTTGGAGCAATGAGTCTGACATTAGCTTTCTAGTGTTTACGAACTTAACGTCGATTTACTTGAATCCTAAAAAAACTTTACATCACACTCTTGTAAAGTACATGACCTTTTCGAGACGAATTGAGGGAAAGCCAACTAATGGATCACACTTGAATAAGTGGCTAACGAGAGACTTATATGACCTTTCTGATCTGCACGCCGGCATCTTTTCGAAATTAGAGGACATTTCAGACAAGTATCTCGTCTTTATCCATTAGGCTTTGTCGCCTTATAAAGAGAGGGTCGTAATCTTTAAATTGGTGGAAATAAGCTCTAAGTGCTGCTTTCCGGACTTTAAGTTATATACGTAAAAGACGTTGACGTATAAGTTAAGCGTATCTTAAACGCCGTTACAGTAGCGTTAGTCCCGCCCTTTAGAAATGGAAAAACAAAAAGGCCGATGTATGAAACAACCTTTGCCAGAGAGGATTTATGACTACTGCCCCTCTTTTATGCTGTTCACTTTATGACAATATAAGAAACCGATTAGTTACCACCCTGTCTAAAATACATTCTTACTTTCCGAAATTCCCACTATTTCCGAGCAACCATACCATGAAAGTCTAAGAACCCAAATGCAGTTACAATAATAAGTTTATGGCAAATTCCTGCCCGAAGGCTTATTGCAAATAGCATACATAAAAGAATAGGGACAAAATAGGTTTAAAAGCGGCTAAACTAGATTATACAAACGTAATTGTCTATAACTAGTTAAGGGTTTGACTACAGAAGAAGCGGGTAAATTCGTCCTCTACTGCCTCAAAAGAAAAAGGGCAACCCGAAGAAAAATAGCAAGATTTATATCTATGGCACCCAACCCATGGTAAATGTTTCTCTAATGTAACCAATCTTAGCTAGCTAGCCTCCTTTGCAGCCCTCCCGGGCGGCGCCGGCGTGTATTTTTTTTGGGGAGCGCTGATTCGCGCGGGGGTATCTGCTTGGGGGACCGTATCTGCTTGGGGGACCGTATCTGTTTGGGGGCCGTATCTCCGGTGCGGCAGGTACAGTCCCCTGAGCAGATACGGTCCCCCCGAGCCAAAGAAGCTGGGCCGATCTATACATTGTTTGTTACCGTATCAAATGTGTTAAAGTTGCAGCCTCGAATATATTTGTTACGGTATAAAAGGTGCCGAAGCTGCAGACATTGATATATATTCGTCAATTTTCTTTCCGCGTGGTAATCACCTATTATGATCCTATTATCTACACACCAGGGACCGAACTTTAAGACTCGAGGAGAAAAGACGCCGACTTAAAGACTCGTGGATGAAAATCAGCATTTGAAAGTAATGCCACAACTCCTGGAAAGGAGATTTACCATTCATGGAAAGGCGAGGGTCAAAACACCAGCTAAATAATTTTCTCACAGTCATTGCAGCCCAAACTGTATCCACCGAAACATTCATAAAAACCTTTCCTAAAGGTTACTTTAATGCAAGCTGTGCCTAAATGGATTAGACATCCATGACACGTTCTCTCTTGCACGATTTCAGTTAGCTGTGAAGTTAGAACGCGGAAGTCTGAAGTCTGGCTTGTACTTTCAAAAGAACAGTCCTTCTCGAACTTTCTCTAGCCTGAGTGCCTACCAGTTAGTAACATCAGTGCGCAGTGCAGCAACCTGGCCATGACACTAAACGATGTAGACCAAAGTCGATGGTCCGTAAATCAGGGTCCAGTCAAACATATTGGCTTGCTGATAGATTTTGAAAGCGGTTCTCGGGTCATTAGACTATTCAGTTTATGGATCTTTTCTTGTCGACGACTCAGAGAACACGTGTAGATTACGAAGTTGATAGCTTTGGGGGTGAATTAAGGTTGTATTTGTGGTCTAGAAGTTCCCGGGAAGTGCGTTATCGATACTTTGTAGATTATCTTTGAAGGCAATCTCGAAAGCACACAAATGATACTCGATTTTTACTATGCTGTCTTAGTGATAAGCTGTCGGCGACTGTGTCTTTTATCGGCTAGCACATTTGCTAAAGGCGACTTGCTAAAGTGAGTTGTTTTATGGCTTAAGTTCTAAGCATCCAATATTTGAGACAAGCTTGAAGCTCTCGGAAAACAGAAAAACACCTGCGTCTCACGTAAGGCTTGTAAAGCGCAGGGTATACACTACCAAAAATCTTTTTTTTATTTTTCGTTTATTTTTTTTGTTTTCTTATGTTAAGAAAGATTTTCTTATACAAAGAAAAACAAGAAAATTCAAGAAACCTTCTGCGAAAGCCTTTGTATGTCAATTCTTGCACAAATAATTTTATTCTTCTTTTTTGCTGAAGTTGAGAAACTATTTCTAGTATGACGTTCTCAATAAGAATTTTCTAGAAAAATAAGAAAAATTTTCTGTCTCAGCCTTACTATAAGATTTTTGTATGGTCAAATGTTGTATTCTTACAGATTCTGTCTTTACGATATTTTTTTTGAAAATTTGATTCTACAAGAATTCGAATGATTTTCTTGAACTTTCTTGGTTTCAGAAAAAAAATCTTAGATGGAATTCTTGTTTGTGCTTAAAACAGGGATTCTTGTGTACAGAATATTGTTCTTGCTGACAGAAAAATTTTCTTTGTTCGAGGAAAAACAAGAAAAATAAGTAAAAAGATTTTTGGTAGTGTAGCCACCATGCATGTCGGTGGGTGGGTGTACCGGTCGGGTTTGAAATGGTGTGCGCGTGCGCGACGTGTGGACTTAACCCACGTACACTATCTAAAAGCCTCTTAACACCTGAGGACTGGAGGTATTAAGTAAAAAGCGGCGAGAATTTCCTGGAAACAGAAGCTAAAAGGACAATCGATTTATTTAAGAGGAAGTCAGTCTTAACTGACTCAACTGGTCGCAGGTGTCTTGAGTTGAGCCTAAATAAAAGCCAATTTAAGGATTTTTAAACGTTCCGTTTTTCAAAGAAAGCAACAACAAGAGAGCCCAACCCTTTCGAATGTGCGTGATGATGCTATGTAGGTGATGAGTTGCCGTGCATATCAAAAATGGAAGGTGCTTGTACAACCGTGATACGCCATAGGAACATAATGTTACTGAACTGTAGAAAGTTGACTACGTACGTTGTTCCGTGCACTTGAAAAGTTTGGTTACATTTGCGTTTCTGAACCAGAAGTCAAAGACTGCTGGGGGAGTGAAGCTTTGATAGTAGGGGTGGGTACCGGTACCGTGTACCGGTACAAAACCGGTATTTCTTAATGGACCGGTCCAAAAAAAAACGGTCCGTAAAAATCAGTGGACCGGCCTATGTACCGATTAGAAAATTCATAGTACCAGGTTACCAGCAGGCGGCCACAGAACTGGTCTAAGAAAATACAAAACAGCAGATTTAACAAGTCGTTTTCGAAGACGTTAGCTGCGAATCATATCTAGAAATACTTCAAGGATGGGTAAACAGACGGCTATGGGAGAGATCAAAATCGTACGACGACGAATGTAACCGCGCCGTTACCCAAAATACATGCCATTTACCATCAACAGCAATCAACCTCAGTTACCTGCCATGAAACCCTACTTTATAGTGGTTCCCAGGCAATGTCCACTTCACTAAGGCCCCCATTCCACTGGCACGGCGCTCTCGCCGCGCTCTCACGGCGACCTCAATTTGGCCAGAGCGCCATGAGAGCGTCGAGCGCGCGGCGAGAGCGCCTTGGGAGCGCGGAGGGAGCGCGGCGAGAGCGTCGTCGAAGTGGAATGGGGGTATAAGTGACCGGAAGAGAGTGGAAATAGTACTACTTAAGACAGAGGAGACGATGAAAGTGCCCGTGAATGCATGACAATGACATGTGTAGCAATTGGCATGTCTTCTTGGTCTGTGTAGTTTTTAGTGTAACAATTCAGTAACAACTGCAACTGTAGTGGGATCGTGTGGCGTTGGTCGGCCCAGAACCAAGAGGTCCCGAGTTCGAATCCCCCTGACGCCACCGATGTTGTGCCCTTGGGAAAGGCACTTTACACGAATTTTACTCACTTCGCCCAGGTGTATTAAAAAATAGGTATATATTGTTATCTGTACGTGGTACTGTTAATATAAGTTATAAAAACTTGAGTGCAGTGCCACGTCGTCCTTGTCTGTCAAAAACCGAAGTAAAAAAGCAACAAACTGTAACAGCCCCGGGTGGAAAATTGCTGCAGATCGGATACAGCTTAATGCTTTAAATCACATAGTATTAAGTATAATTACTACCACGAGAAGAGAGAAAACCGTGCGTCATACATTATATCCATCTGATACTACTGTGTTAACCCTGACGCCAGCGAGCATTGATATAGTTATACAACTTGTAACAGACCCAAGTCAGCCAATGCCCAACGCCGGGATCAAAGTAATGCCTTACAAAACTATACTACGCTATTCACAAACGGAAACCCCAACTTCTGTGCCTCGTTTGTTCTGGTTCTTTTCTCTAAGTCGCCGCTTCCTTTGATAAAGAATGTAGCCAGAGATACGTTTTGGTGATGTTAACAGGTATTTGGCAAAATCATCATCGACGTCGTATCTTGTCGTGCTGTTGCCAGTACTGCAACCAGTTGGCCAAATACGCTTGCAAAAGATGTTGCATATTCAAGAATTGCAGTTTTCCGCACAGTACCCCTCATCGCACCAGTCTAAAACGTACTGTATGTTTTCGGTTACGCCAGCTGTACGGTGGGTCTGTATATGTATGTCATCAAGAGCATAACTCGAGAATCCTTGAATGAATCTTCATGATTTTTGGTTGGTGTGTAGTGGTTGTGCAAAGGAAGGTCAAGTTTGAAAATAATCTACCTGGCAACCGAAGTGCAGTGGAATTTGCATATTTGTGTGTTTGCATGTAGGCAAAAAAAGGGACAGAAACGTTGATGGATCTTCATGATTTTCTGCAGGTGTGTAGTGTCAAGTTCGAAAATGGTTTACCTGTCGCTTTCCTATCGTTGCAGCGAGCTGTGTATGTTTATGTGTTTGTATGTCGCCAAGATAACTTGACAAGCTGTTGATGGTTCTGTATGATATTTAGTGGATAAGTAGGGTTTACAGAAAGGAAAGTCAAGTTCAATAATGGGCCTTCTAGTTTATGTATCAATTTATTTAGAGGAGATGTACCGCATTTGTGAAAGGATAGACATAGTCGGTGACCATACGTTTTTCAAAATGTCAACCGGGAGACAATATTATGAGGTTTGAAAAACTCAGGCCGGTAAAATCCCTACTCTTCGCTTTTTGATAAGTGTGATGGGTTAAAGATAACATGCTCGAGGTATGGCTCTCCTCAAAAACGAGGCTTCCAGCTTTTCGTCCTATCGGAGAGGACGTCTCCAACAGAAAGTAGGTACTCATTTTCACGAGCGGAGTGATGAAATATGTGTGCCGACTGGACTTAAGAGGCGTAGATGAATTTAAGGTGAAAATGATCTCGAACCAGTTAGCCCAATGAAGACCTACTCTTCCACTGGTCGTGACAGAAAAGAAAGACGACGCTATGTGTAGTATTCACAGGTTCAATACACCGAGGAAGATCTCCGGTAAATATTGTTTGACAAGTACAATGAACAATGGACCACGGCTTAAAGGCAACCAAAGCAATATTAGGGCCCAAAAATGGAAATAAAAAAATGCTGAAATCTTTATGATAGTGACATTTACTTACACCGTTTAGCACATTTGCGTAACAACTTCATACTGTGAGCATCTTAAAACCGCGCAAAAATGTGCCGTACGATGATCCCCTTAGTTTCGCGAGCGCCTACAAAAAAAACGGCGACGATTTTCAGTGAGTTCTCACATCACAACGACGTCGTATTTTTGCAGGACGGACGTCGCTATATATTGCGATAGTGTTGTTTGAACTAATCATGCATAAAAATGACTAAATAGATTGACTTTCAAAATCCGGCCCTAATATTGCTTGGGTTACCTTTAACGCCCCGTCCGAAGGACTGCGATTCTTTCCTGTTGCGAGCATGTCGGTCGGGATTCGAACTCACGGCTTCTTGGTCCAGAGACAGCTAGGGCCGCTATAAACCACTGGACAACGCACGCCGCTATTCACCTAAGGTATTTTCAGCATTGATCAATGACAGTGCAACGTGGTCAAGACTACCTTTTGGCACTCATTTCAACAGTAATGGGCAACAAAGTCTGCAGAACATCCCGAACCACAGCGGAAGCAACCCCGGAGGCGCGCCCAGGTGGTAACCCGAGATTGAACAGCCAAACAATGTGCATATGTAGCGTGCGTAGTCCAGTGGTTAGCGATCTTGCCTCTGAAACTAGAAGCCCCGGGTTCGATCCCGGCTAGCTATGTCGCTCACCCGTCATGCACGCTACCGGGAAGGGTTGCAGTCCTTAGGACGGGACGTTAAGCCGTGGTGCACTGTCCATTGTGCTTGTCGAAAAGAGCTAGGGGAATTTCCCCGGTACAATGAACCTGTAAATACTGTACATAGCGTCTGTCTTCTCTGTCACGACCAGTGGAAGATTAGCAGATCTGTTCATTGAGTTCATTTGAGCTAAACTGGTTCGAGATCACTTTCCTTTTTCCTTTTTAACAATGTGCATATGACATGTTGACATGTGCTAAAAGTTTAAAACGGCCACAATAATGGCTTTCGACCGCAAGGTGCCATTCCCCGATAAGACACAAATGTAACATTGCCATTGGCAAAGAGTAACTTGGATCAGTCCTCGGTCGTGACCTTAGCGCTCTTATGTATGTTTTCCCCTAAATTACATTGGGACATGTAACTATTATCTGAATTCAATGATCCGGAACTGTTAGATTTAGGAATAATATGTCAAGTGATTGCGATTCCATCTGAGATGCGAAAGGACATTATCATCAGCTACTCAACGGAGCCTGTACTTTTAAGCACTGAACCGGTGTATTCCTTTATATGGTGATTCGATAGTTATAAAGTGATATGTGAGTAACATTCAACTAGCTTCTCTACGGAACATATCATTTGGTTAATTTGTTTGTTTGTTTGTTTTGTTTCTTTGTATGGCATACCCGGTAAAGTGCATCAAGGCGTAACACACAAGGTTTCTACTGAAGAGTACAAGCTGCATATCCGGACAGATTTTATATGATCCACTCACACTGAGAAGGACCCCTACTCTTTTCGATAAGTGTGTTGGGTTCTTTTACGTGCTTGAGGTGTGGCTCTCCTCAAACACGGGACCTTCATTTAACGTCCTATCCGAGGGACGTCCCTAACAGAAGCTAGGTAGTCATTTTCACTGAAATGGGGGATATCTAGTACAATAATTAAGTTACTGGCATTTTCGCCATCGCCGTAAAAGGGGATTCGCAGACTCCATTATCCGAAGCAGGGGACCACATACGCTAAGCCTTGGTCTTAGAGTTAATGGAATTCCGGTGCGATGTGATTTGTTACTAAATGGTACGCTTGTCGCCTGAACACCACAAACCAAAATCTTTGACTCATCAGCTCAAGAAAAGAAGGGATATTTTTTTGGGCAGTAACATGAATCAAATTTGTCATGTTTCTGTAATATTATCGATGAAAGCACTTCTTAGCTGGGAACGAAGTTCGATTCTGTGTCGAAAACACCGGGATTTCTGAAGCTTATGAGCATAGCTGCCTGGCAGAATATGATTGAAAGAAAATAATATTCGTTGATACTAAGACACATGGACTTCACGTCCGGTACTTGGAAAATGTCTCGAAGAAACGATATCATACAAAACACAAGAAGGCAAGATTAGGATCACCAGTAGCTGAACTCTTTCGATGGTCTCTGGCTCCAGTTCTATCCTTACTTAGCTGAAAGAAACACTTACTCGCCAGCGTTGCCTCGCCGGGGATAATCTTTAAAAGACGCAGCTGGTAATAGAAGAACTTCATGGAGAGAAAGATCGCTGAGTTATCTGACTCGCCTTAGGGCTTCCTCTCTTGCGCAAGTAATGTAGATGTAATCTAGTGGTCTTTTTTAGTGAAACATATGACAACAAGGCCTGTCTGCAATCTGTGATAATGGCATCTGTCTCAGCCTGTGCTCTTGACGGAGATCGCGTCGATTCTTTAAAGGTTTTGACATTTAGAGCTTCTATCTATATCTGTCAAACGTTGTTGCTAAGTCAAAACGGCCATGCCTCACATGTAAGATACTGTAATGTCGCCTAGAGTTCACCGAGACACAGCGTACGCGGCGCGATGTTATGGTAAACATGTAAAGCTTTCACGGGATCAACAGTATCAGTTTCGCGCGCGCAAATGAAAGAAATAGGTCAGCTACGCCTCAAGACTTGATAAGCGGAGATTTTGGTAATATCTGCTAAGGAATATCTCGTTCTATGGCATCGTTGATACATGCATGCCCAATACCATTTCACCAACATTCGCTGATTCTCGGAAACGGACGAGATTTCGCTTGATATCAGTCGTTGCGTTGCCATTATCACGTTTCATTTCGCACTAAACAAATCCGCAGCTCTCTTCTTCAAAGCTTCAAACAAACAGCTTCCTGAAAAACGTTTATCGGGGATTTCGTATACAGTGTTTACCCGAGCTTGAGAGTGGGGGTGGATCCAATAACCCTACAGCTTGGAGACATCTTAAACCAATATGAAATCTATATCTCCATGATCTATTTATGATATACATGTTGGTCGTGTATAGTAACCCATGTAGAACATTTTAATTTGATCAACAATAACAATAAAAAATTGCCAAAAATTGTCATTTCAAAATATAAACGTAGGCTCACATAATCATTTATGTATTACTATCATGTACATTCCTGCAAAGTGATATTGATAAACATCGAAGTGCAAGCCAAGGAGAGCCTTTTTTTCTAAAAATGGGCGTGGCCTTATAAACTCTTGATTACGTAATCATGACGTCATGATGATTTGCCTAAATTATCACCTTGCTATAAGGTATTACCTGAAAAAATAAGGTTCAGGAAGGTTTATAAAGTTTTTTTTTCAATAACATCCCAAAACTCCTCAGCCACACTTCAACTGTACCTTAAATGTGAGCTAAATTGTAGAATATGATAAGCACGTTTCAACGACTGTGGAGGTATAACTCGTGTTCAGTCTATATCAGTGAGTGATTCAAACTTTCGATTCTGGCTGCTTCTTGGTGTTTCTATGGGAGAAGAACTAGAAGCGTAATTGTATTTGTATTGGTCGACCTTTATATCCTTCTTCCAGTTTTATAGCACCAGTTAAGTAGGCACATGCATGGGACCCGGGGCCATGCTATTTCTCACGCCCAATCCGTTTACGTTAAATGTTGTTTAATGCTCTCTAATGAAGGAAATACTGTCACATACAATACCCGTTAAAACAGCCGTGCATTTAACGTACCTGATAAAATTGTAACAACACATCTGTTACCAATGCATAATGCATATATGATAATGATGTACTTTATAGATACATCGTTTGCTATATGCATTATACACAAGTGACAGGTATCATAACATAAGAAATATTGGTCGTAGCTAGCTGGATTTTCGTGTTACATAACGTCCCTTACATTTTCTTCTGGACAGGATGTTCCTGCAATGTATAATCTAAGTCCATTTACCATAGCGTACCCTAATGGTACGGCAATGAGAACAGGAAGTCAGAAATTACACTCGTAAGCTTTAGATGTTAATCAGACCTGAAAGAAGCCACACGTCTTCTTAAAGATATGATGTCTCGGTGGAGCTCATTCCGTAGTTTCAACACAAACATTTACCAAGCTCATTAACTTGCAGCTGGCGGTAATCAGACGTGAGTTTACCAGGCGTCTCTCCATGAAAAGTTATTTCAGAGACAGTCTATTTATCATGCATGCGCTGCTCTATGCCGTGCCGAAAGAATTCCACGGCCAATTTTCAGACCTTGGATCTGGCAGTGGGAAGCCACAGGTTAGGCGCGATATCTTTATCAGTCTATGCTGGCAGTAAATTCGTACATGGTTAGGAAGATTTCCTTGTCTTTGTAGTCTAGATTATGAATTCTTTAACATATAATTGATCGTTAATCCCGTCCCTCGGATAGGACGTTAAATGGAGGTCCCGTGTTTGAGGAGAGCCACACCTCGAGCACGTTAAAGAACCCACCGCACTTATCGAAAAGAGTAGGGGTCCTTCCCGGTGTGAGTGGTTCAAAATCTACAGTCCTATGGCCGCACATGGGTTCGCCCTTAGTAATAGTCTCCGGCTAGTTGGGCAACCCTGGCATGTACATGCTGAACCAATAAATAAATAGATAAACGGATCGTTGTAGCGTTTCAGTTCATGACCTGCTTATAAACTTTGTTCTTATGATTTACCGGACAGGCCACCAAACCATTTGAGTGCTTCATAAACTAAATCGTAGTTAGACCCAAGTAATATCTGCTGATATAAACCCGTTGACATCTTCACAACGATTCGCCTTGATCTATATTGCCTTACAGCACCAGCACTGGCGCCAAATCCATAATTCCTTAAACAATCTCTTCAATAATTCTTACCATCCCAGACCAGGATGTAAATATTAACGACTCAGCCACAGACTGTTGTCTCTAAGAGTCATAGGTCTCTTAGCCTTGCGGCCTGACTTTATAAATAAAAGGGATGATAACACTGGTTGAATCAATTGCAATTGGTACTAGATAAACTTACTTAAGTGGACTGGCAAATGCCTGACCACGATTGGAGTTGGTATCGCATTCATTACGTTGTGTTCTATAGCCCCGAGGAAGAAATGATTGCTTGTTAAAAACACAGACTCAAATGCAACCACAGACTGTTGTCTCTTAGAGTAATTGGTTTCTTAGCCTAGTGGGATGATAACTCTGATGGAATCAATTGCAATTGACACTAGATAAACTTACAGTGAATTGGTAAATGCCCGGCCACGGTTGGAGTTTTTATCACATTCATTAAGTTGTGTTTTATAGCCCCGCGAAAGAAATACTTGCCTGAAAACACACTCAGGCACCTTGTGTGAAAGACAGTCTGATGATTTGGACGGAATTTCCTCATTTGTATTGGTGTGGCATTCAGTACAAAGTGCAAAATGGCAAAATGTAGTGACTGGCTTACATAGTATTTCACTGTGCCGTAAACATGGCCATTAGACCAAGCCTCATCACCATTATTTCGGGCTGCGTGCCTCAGACGGTACAGAATTACTTCGTACTCTCGGGTTCCAGCCCATCCCAGCAATCAAATGCTCATTACCTTAAACCCATCAAACAGTGGATCATTACGACTGACGATGTCTCCTGCTACAAACTGGTGATACGATGTTCAAATGATTGCCTAGCTCTATTAGTCAGTAGGGCCTTGGTAATCTCTAAGCAGATCCACACCGGACGCGAAAATCGTATGTGCTAGCCAGAGAAGGTCCAGTCAGCGAGAGAGGGTCCAATCTGATTGGACCCAGAGAGGGTCGTATGTGCTAGCCAGAGAAGGTCCAGTCAGCCAGAGATTGGACCCTCTCTGGCTGACTGGACCTTCTCTGGCTAGCACATACGATTTTCGCGCCCGGCGTGGATCTGCCTGGAGATTAGGGCCTTGGAGTTTCTCACATTCCAATGTTCCACCTGACGTTCATGGCCTCAACAGTGAGATTGACTATCAAAGCAGATGTTTGGGCAGAAGATCGAAACGTTTTCTTACTGCCGCTCTTCTCTGACTCACCCTGGGCGATGTGGGGCTGTGTGGGGCTGTGTGGGGCTATGTGGGGCTGTGTGGGGCTGTGTGGGGCTGTGTGGGGCTGTGTGGGGCTGTGTGGGGCTGTGCGGGTCTGTGCGGGTCTGTGCGGGTCTGTGCGGGTCTGTGCGGGGCTGTGCGGGGCTTGTGGGGCTGTGTGGGGAGTGTGGGGCACTGTGGGGCTGTGTGGGGGCGTGTGGGCTGTGTGGGGCTGTGTGGGCTGTGTGGGGCTGTGTGGGGCTGTGCGGTGCTGTGCGGGGCTGTGCGGGGCTGTGCGGGGCTGTACGGGGGCGTGTGGAGCTGTACGGTGCTGTGCGGTGCTGTGCGGTGCTGTGCGGGGCTGTGCGGGGCTGTGCGGGGCTGTGCGGGGCTGTACGAGCGCGTGTGGTGCTGTGCGGTGCTGTGCGGTGCTGTGCGGTGCTGTGCGGTGCTGTGCGGGGCTGTGTGGGGCTGTGCGGGGCTGTGCGGGGCTGTGCGGGGCTGTACGGGGGCGTGTGGGGCTGTACGGTGCTGTGCGGGGCTGTGCGGGGCTGTGTGGGGCTGTGCGGGGCTGTGTGGGGCTGTGTGGGACTGTGCGGGGCTGTGTGGGGCTGTGCGGGGCTGTGTGGGGCTGTGGGGGGCTGTGGGGGGCTGTGTGGGGCTGTGCGGGGCTGTGCTAGGCTGTGTGGGGCTGTGCGGGGCTGTACGAGGGCGTGTGGGGCTGTGCGGGGCTGAGTGGGGCACTGTGTGGGGCTGTGCGGGGCTGTGCGGGGCTGTGCGGGGCTGTGCGGGGCTGTTCGGGGCTGTGCGGGGCTGTACGGGGGCGTGTGGGGCTGTACGGTGCTGTGCGGGGCTGTGCGGGGCTGTGTGGGGCTGTGTGGGGCTGTGCGGGGCTGTGTAGCAGGAATACATTGTGTGGAACCAATCGGTAGCGGGAGTGCTATTTCCAGAGCAAAATTGCTCCATCAACTTCATTGCTGCTGCTAAGCGCTTCACTCTCAGAGTAGGTGGGCCGGACACAATACTTCTTCCACTTCTTTCCGATAAGATAATGAAGTTTACGCTATGTAAAAAAAATCCCTGGATTGCTTAATGAAGGAACATATTTTACGTCCGTTTTGATCTGATTGACATTTTAATGTACAACTGAAGGGTGGCTGAGGAGTTTTGGGATGTTACTGAACAAAAACTTTATAAACCTTCCTCAACCTTAATTTTTTTTCAGGTGGTACCTTATAACAAGGTGATAATGTATGCAAATTGGTATGACGTCATGATGACCGTATTTTTGGTTGTCGTAACAAAGATAAGAGAATACGGCAACAACCGGTTTCCATTATTGGTAAAAGCTTCACTCTAACTGCTACCGCGGGAACGTTTACCCATCCATTTACTTCTTGCGTGGGCCTCAAGGCATACTCTCCACAATGAAATCATTCCACGTACAAAAACGTCAAAAGGTTTTGAGACCTCCGTTGTAATATCCACGGGGCATCCAAGCATATGAGCTTTCGGGGAGAACATCATAACTTGGAACGACATCCACTCCACAAGATTCACTAAAATCCATTCCATTTTGACACTTCACTGACACATCGGGTACGTTTAAAACCCAAATCACTTCTCGGCTAAGAGGAGGGCACGACGTCTGGTGACATAAACACTTAGTTCTCAACACACGGAGGAGCTTGTGCTTGCCACCTGCCATTTAAACTGAGAATACGCCAATTAAGTACGATTATTATTCAAGATGTTCTACTGTTATTATCAAAGGTGTACCCAAGGAGGATTCATTGACACCAATTATACAATAACGTTATATATGCCTTCCAGACATTTGCAACCCGGGATGGCGGATGGATTGATCAGAGAAAAGATTAATACGTACTATTTTGGTGAGTGTATGAGCATTGATGGATAACTAAAGAGACGGACCAACGAATGTATTCCTGCAAAGCGGACAGTGGATGGTGGTTGGGTAGATAGATGGATAGATAGAATGGATGAATATATGTATGTATGTATGTATGTATGTATGTATGTATTTATGTATGTATGTATGTATGTATATGTATGTATGTATGTATGTATGTATGTATGTATGTATGTATGTATGGATGGATGGATATATCTGTATCTATATATAGCCGGTACAATTGCCATTCGGCGTAACACACACGCCTATATATGTATGTATGAATGGATGGATATCTAGATGGATGAATAAATAAATGGATAAGGTGTTAAGGAAAATAGACAAAAAACTAATGAAATATGTTTGAACCGCTAGCATCTTTGCAAATAAAGCACGGTGTTATCGCTTCACAGAGCGACTTTGTTAATCGCGATATTTCAGTCACGTTTGTTAGAAAATTAACTCTTCAGTGAAGTAACTCACCACCATGACGATGTATGTCTCATATAGCAACAGTAATGATTAACTTCGATTTTCAACACCTACACATCAGTCAAGCGCGGCGAAGTGTCTACACGCAGTTCTCAAGTGTAGTTCCCCCGCTTGTACGGAAATGAGCTTGCTGCGCTGAAGCTGAAGCTCCAAGTAAGGTTATAATGAAACGGATGTTTAGAGTGACAATGGAGTTTAAATACCTTGAATGAAGGTGTTGAAGCGACACATGAAGTCCCCGAATATCCAGTTTGCGGTCTGATCTTCGACCAGATGGATCCACATGCAGAACACCGCGATGAGCAGGTCGGCAACGGCCAGGTTCATGATGTAGAAGTTGGTGGGAGTCCACATCGTCTTGGTGACGAGGACGATGCAAATGACCGTGGCGTTGCCGACAAGCGCTATGAGAAACACCAGGGCGTAGACGATGATCTTGACGGTAGTTTCGGCGGAGGTGGGGTACTCGAACCCGGGGAAGGCGTACAGTCGGTTGGTGTGGTTGCCGTAGAAGGAAGAGTTCAGTAGAGATGCCGCATCGTGAGGACCCGAGCCCCAATCCCATCCTCCGGGATCTGACATGGTCGCGTTTGGAAACAGGTCGGTCATTTTGGCCGTTGCGCTCGGGCAGTCCCTCTCCTCAGCCCGGCAAAACATGTGCCATTGCCCGGCACGGTGTGCGGCCTAATGTCGTCCGACAGGCGATTTGCGTTGCCAATATCCTACCCCACACTCATCTATAAACTGTCCGGATACTTAACGACACGGGCACCGATTGGTGACAGGACGGCGACCCTGCATGAGAAATCACAGGCATATGTTAACTGAAAGGACGGATAATCAATGAAAAACTAATTTCTTACTAACAAGCACGATCTTGGCTGATAAAATGTCAGAACACTTCGTCACCTTCTGTCCATACTTGATCTTAAGGGTCAGGAAGTTAGTTGGATTCGTCCCCTGGACTTTTGATACTTCAATATTGTATCAGACTATGCTAGTCACACTTACCGTCTTTTCTTTGTGAACTGCTCGGTACACGAGATCGGGCTGAACACTGCGCTCTACCGCCGCGGCTTCCAGCGATCACCCGCTCAAGGGTGACTTCTTAAACCGCCGGCTATGACGCCCACGCTCCCGTTTCCAGGGCAATTCGTAGACGCTTCGATCTCGCCGGTTTTATCGCTGAAGTGTTGGGGGCGTGGCGCTGCAAAGCACGTCGGTCCGCTTCTAGAATATCACCATATACAGTCACTACATCCTCCCACTTTATGCAGATGGCGAGGGATGGTTCAATGTTTAAACTTTAAAGGAAACCCAAGTAATTTTAGGCTCCAAAAATCGTAGTTTGAAAGTCAAATCTATTTAGTCATGTCTATACATGATAAGTTCAAACAACACTATCACAATGTAAAGCAACGTCCATGATACAAAAATATGACGTTGTTGTGTCGTGAAAACCCACTGAAAATCATAGCCGGATTTTTTGTAGGCTCGATCGCGAAACCAGGGGGATCATCGTACGGCACGCTTTTGCATGGTTTTAACATCCTAAAAGTATGAAGTTATTACGCAAATGTGCTAAACAATGTTAGTAAATGTCACTACCATAAAGATTTTAGCATTTTCTAAATTTCCTTTTTTTTTGCCCTAATATTCCTTTGGTTGTCTTTAACAGTAAACACAGCTTCCAGTAGCAGCTGCGAGAATTTAAACGCAACAATATAACTTGCTGCATTAAGATACCACCAGAACTGAAAACAAGAGAGCAAAAATTGCGAATACAAATTAGCTCATCATCCTTCTTTTTCAACTGTATTGATCCCGAAAGCGCCGTGCCTTTGCCAGATGTGTGTTTGTACCAACCCGTGTCATTGCAATAATGGTGAGCGTGCTACCATGAACAGAAGCCTGACAGCATGTGCGGGGGTTCGGAGAAACACCATTAGTATACCTGTGAACAACTTCTTAAAAGGTCAACCGGTTCAATGTACTGTCCAGGTCATTCTTACCACAAATCAGCAGTTGATAGCCTGTGGTCTGATAGATAGGAACTGTTGAATGTAGTTTCTAGCCTCATGGTCCACCAATTGGTAATTTAATTATAATCAGAAGCCGATCAGTTTGGTTTTGGTATAGATCATGCATCCTATTTTGGCCAATTCGTAGTCCTTATCAATCATTTATTCCACCACTTCTTCCAGCAATTATGAGGTAAAGCCCCCCTCTCACTGGACCGGCGGCACGCTGGCGGCGTCGCTGCAGCCGACCAAATTGACAAAGCACTCAACGAATTTTATCGACAAAAAGCGAATCTTTTTAAGCTTTGTGCGTTTTGTTGTCTTTTTGATCATACTTGTACGGTTTGATTGATATTCCCATTATAAATAAAGTCAAGTGTAACACAAATCCAGTTTAGGAAGCAGCGACGCCGCCAGCGTGCCGCTGGTCCAGTGAGAGGGGGGCTTAACAGGCGAGACTAGCTACAGGCCATAGCAGTTTGAGCTAACCATCGGTTTACTGGTCCCTAAGAGCAGCTTTCATATAACCACAGCATCCCCCGGATCCATCTGCTCACATTAGGGGATGTATATGGACGTCATATAGGCAAGGCACAGAATGCCGTGGCACCCCAATGTAGTACTGTAAATGCATTTACGTTCGCGCGGTTTTATTTTGAGTAAATGGAGTGTTCGCGGTGGTTTTAAGTTTGCGTTTGAAACAATAGTAGCGCTGCAGTCATGGGTGGGCAAAAGTTTCGCGGTGGTTTTAAGTTTGCGCTGAAACGTCACCGCGAAAACCGCGAACATAAAACCACCGCGAACATTTCTGCATTTACAGTATATAATCAATATATACTACAGTAACCCAATGTACTGCGCTATTTTTAAGATTCCGAGCTGCTGTCAGGGGGGGGGGGGGTTGGTTAAAGCCCGTGCAGTGTCTAGTGGCATAGGGCAGCTTGTTTTCTTATACCCCCATTCCACTTGGACGGCGCTCTCACCGCGCTCTCACGGCGACCTAAAATGGCCCAGAGCGCCGTGAGAGCGCTGGACTCCTGGAAAACGTGCTCAAGTGGAATCTCTACAGCGACCCTTGCGCGCTCTCAGCGCGACCAAAATGTCAAATATGAGCAACTTTTGAAAGATTTCACAGATCACTCAACGAATTCCAGTGATAAAGAACGAATTTTTGTTACGTTTTGTGTGCTTTGTTGTCTTCTCAGTCATACCTTTACCTCTTGCATCATATTTGAATGATAAAATCAAGGGGAAAACAGATTCAATTTTAGTCGCTGCACGGTCGCTCAGTGTGTGTCTTAAGTAATATATGTATGTTCAACTTGTTTTTTTATGTGTTGTCTGTCATGTTAACTGTTTGCAATAGATATATTTTATCATTCTACGTTGTAATAGAAACGTAAATCACAGAATTTTGAAACACATTTTGAACCACTGACAATAAAACTTGGAGGGAATTTAATTTGAATGGAAGCAAGTACTTGTAGTTATTCGTCAATTTGATTTGACCACAAAATTCCCAAAAATTCAAGATACACCACTTCAAAAATGAAATTTGTTTGAACTACAGTTAAGACCATTCAATCCTCATAGAGCGCTCGCTGCGATCCTTGAGCGCTCGCTGCGGCCCTTTGATCCCACCTTCGGCGCTCTCACGGCGCTCACCGCGCTCTCACGGCGCTCACACGGCGCTCACCGCGCTCGCTCCGCGCTCTCTCGGCGCTCGTTTTTTGATCGCCATCCTCGGCGCTCTCACGGCGAAGGTTTTGAGCATGTTCAAAACCATCGCCGAGGTGATGGCGCTCATGGCGCTCTCGCCGCGCTGTCGGCGCTCTCGCCGCGCTGTCGGCGCTCTCAATGGCGCTCTCGCCGCGCTGTCGGCGCTCTCACGGCGATCTGGCCAAAATGAGGTCGCCTTGAGAGCGCGGTGAGAGCGCCGTCCAAGTGGAATGGGGGTCTTACTGTTTTAGTGGCAGCGTATGTTTCTACAGGGAGGGGTTACTAGCCCTTCCCTTTAACGTGCTCGTGCACCTCCTCGAACACGGGGCCCAATTTTACGTCCCTTCCGAAAGACGGGTGCTGCCCCAACCGAGATGCCCATCCTGGCTAGGATTAAACCGGGGTTTCCTAGTTACTACTGTAAATGCCTTTTAAGTTCGCGTGGTTTTCATTTCGCGCTGAGGCGAAAATGAAGTGTTAGCGGTTGTTTTAAGTTCGCGGCAGCGCTATAGTTACACACTGGTACAGTATTGGACAAAAATGTTCGCAGTGGTTTTAATTTCGAGGCGAAACGGTCGCCGCAAAAACCGCGAACATAAAACCACCGCGAACAATTCTGCATTTACAGTAATTGGAAACAGAAGCTCGACGAACTGTGAGGCTGCTAACAGGTGAGCCACAGGGACATCCATAGGAGGAGGGGTAGCCTGACTAAATCGCGCTCCTAACGGTCACCGCCTCTTGGAGGAGGGGTCATTAACCTCCACCAACGAGAGACACAGGATAGGGGGGGCGGGCAACGAAACGTAAGTCTTGGATCTTTGACCTGATATTCGTCCCTTTGAAATTTCATATCATACCACAGGCTATGAAGCACTGCATGTTTCCTAATAGGATTTCAATAGGGCCGGTATTCATAGCCGAGTTCTGACGTAGTCACTAGGTCGGCTCTCCAGCAAGATCTCTCATTTCCCTGATCGAATTTCTTCTCTTGTTTCAATCCCCCTCATCCACCGCGGGGTTTTCTACACGAAGTTAAAACGATTGGGCGTCAGAGGTAGAAATATGATTCTGTTATGCTAACTTATTCTGTAATTTTGCCCTTTGATGTATGAATGGCTTTATTACTCCCTAAAGGAACTCAGTAGGTTCGCAGCTATTACTCACGACCCCTAAAAACCCCCTCTCACTATGCCCGCGGCACGCTGGCTGCGTCGCTGCGTCCTAAACTGAATTTGTGTTACCATTGATTTTATAATGAGAATATCATTCAAAACGTAAAAGTAGGAAAAAAAGACAACAAAACACACAAAGCTTAAAAAGATTCGTTTTTGTCGATGAAATTCGTTGAGTGCTTTGTCAATAATTCGATTGGCCGCAGCGACGCCGCCAGCGTGCCGCGGGTCTAGTGAGATGCCGTATGCTAAGATGATGCACGTTTTTTTTTTATACCGCAATTTTATAGGTAATGTAATATTTCAGAAAACATTCCTATCTTCATGGAATTGTGGAACAGGTCTTTAATGCCGTTGGCTTTTGTGAACCTGCGGTAATTGGGTTTTCTCCAAGCAGATATTGGGTTATGTGTTGTTTAAACGTCCTTTGTCTAGCGGCTTGATACGATGTGTTGCAAGTCTTAATCCAATTAAGGTAACCAAGCGAATACTGTAAATGCAGAAATGTTCGCGGTGGTTTTATATTCGCGGCTTTCGCGGTAAACTTTCAACGCGAAATTAAAACCACCGCGAAACTTTTGCCCACCTATGACTGCGGCACTACCATTGTTTCACACGCGAACTTAAAACCACCGCGAACACTCCATTTTCTGCCTACCGCGAAATAAAAACAACGCAAACTTAAATGCATTTACAGTATTAGGCTTTGGCTTCCTACACTGCCTGTAACTAAGATAGAGAGGAATATCGATAGATATCAATTTGCATAGTACGACCTCATTTACATAATTGATAAAAAGACTATAATTTCGTAGCGGTAAACGATGAGAATTTCTTGCAGCATTTGGTAAAGTAAAGTAACACCTCGGCACCTTAGTTCCTCCTCAAGTAAAGTAAAGTTGAACATTATTAGATATAAACCCTGCAAATCAGGGCCTCATTTACGGAATTTATGAGCAAATGCTACAATAACCTTCATTTCTAAGATGGGACTTTCATACTTTGAACAACTTGTTTCTGTCTGTGTCTCCACACCTATAAATCAAGACCATGTGACATGTCGGTAGTTAAAGCCCCCGGACGTTGTGCCCTTGGGAAAGGCACTTAACAAAAATTTCCTCACTTCACTCAGGTGTAGATGAATACCTAGCTTCGGTTAGGGACGTCCCTCGGATAGGACGTTAAATGGAGGTCCCGTCTTTGGGGAGAGCCACACCCCGCACATGTTAAAGAACCCAACACACCTTCCGAAAAAGAGTGGGGGCATGCCTTGGTGTGCGATGGTCCAAACCTTACAGTCTTGTCCGAGTTGACATCTTAAAAAGGTGATAGTCACCTGTTATGTCAATCCTTCCACAAATGTGGTACATCTGAATAAATGAACAAATGAATAAATAAAGAAGGTATCAAACAACTGAGCCACACTGCAAACATCAGAATTATTTCACGGAGGAATGTGTCCTACGGACTCTTGTTTGATTTGTAAAGTCTTCCTCTTGATAGATGTAATTCACAACTGGCTACTATAGGAACCATAACACTGAGACAAAATGGACACTTTTACTAACCTGTACTTGTTGATGTCTCCACAGTAAATTTGAATACATGCGTCAATGGTTTTCCGTCTCCTTCGTTTGCAGCACCCTGCGTTGACATCTTACTCACATAGTTCCTCGAGAGTTATGTTGTTTTTTCCATCTGCAATCTTGCGAAGTTGAAAGGAACCGAGCATCGACGGAAATTCCCTGAAAATAAACGCCAATGGGATGAGAACCTTTAGCGTACTATTTTCCTCTTGACAGAAAACGAGTACTTGAACATAAAACATCAAACGAGAAAAGTTTCCTGTCATCTAAACTGAGTTCCATCTCGAAGGTTATGGTCGACCGTGTCTTGAATGCTAATGCACCATGAACACAGAGCGCCGCCCGGCATTGTAGCAATTTGAGCACCTTAAAGGAGCAAAGCTATTAAAGGCACCCCTTACATTACAGGAAGCTTTGTCGGTGACAGCCAATTGGACTTGGAAATGTTCCCTATGGTTATCGCAAGATCCATTTCAGATAGCGAAGATGACATGGATAATACCCCCATTCCACTTGGACGGCGCTCTCACCGCGCTCTCACGGCGACCTCATTTTGGCCAGATCGCCGTGAGAGCGCCGACAGCGCGGCGAGGGCGCCATTGAGAGCGCCGACAGCGCGGCGAGAGCGCCGTGAGAGCGCCGACAGCGCGGCGAGAGCGCCATGCGCGCCGTCACCTCGGCGATGGATTTGAACATGCTCAAAACCTTCGCCGTGAGAGCGCCGAGGATGGCGATCAAAAAACGAGCGCCGAGAGAGCGCCGAGAGCGCCGTGAGAGCGCCGTGAGAGCGCGGTGAGCGCCGTGAGAGCGCCCAAGGTGGGATCAAAGGGCCGCAGCGAGTGCTCAAGGATCGCAGCGAGCGCTCTATGAGGATTGGATGGTCTTAACTGTAGTTCAAACAAATTTCATTCTTGAAGTGGTGTATCTTAAATTTCTGGGAATTTTGTGGTCAAATCATAGTTTTGCTCGTGGGTAATACAAATTGACCAATACCTACAAGTACTTGCTTCCATTCAAATTAAATTCCCTCCAAGTTTTATTGTCAGTGGTTCAAAATGTGTTTCAAAATTCTGTGATTTACGTTTCTATTATAACGTAGAATGATAAGATATATTTATTGCAAACAGTTAAAATGACAGACAACGCAGAAAAAAACAAGTTGAACATACATATATTACTTAAGATACACACTGAGCGACAGTGCAGCGACTAAAAGTGAATCTGTTTTCCCCTTGATTTTATCATTCAAATATGACGCAAAAGGTAAAGGTATGACTGAGAAGACAACAAAGCGCACAAAACGTAACAAAAATTCGTTCTTTATCACTGGAATTCGTTGAGTGATCTCTGAAATCTTAAAAAAGTTGCTGACATTTGACATTTTGGTCGCGCTGAGAGCGCGCAAGGGTCGCCGTAGGGATTCCACTTGAGCACGTTTTCCAGGAGTTCGGCGTTCTCACGGCGCTCTGGACCATTTTAGGTCGCCGTGAGAGCGCGGTGAGAGCGCCGTCCAAGTGGAATGGGGGTCTTACAGGGAGACAGGAGATATATTATTCCGTCGAGTCCGTCTTGAAGATCAAGTTCAGGGAAATATATACTGCGTGAGTAAGAAGGAAATGATAGTTTACCGTAATAACCACTTGGATTGTAATTTTTTTTTCGGTTGAATTCAGAGCGTCACAGAGACGAAGCATGACAGTTATTTGGTAGTTGGCTGTGCAATGTGGCTTCGCGACGGCTCGCCCCCTTAGTCTTCTCGATAAGCGTGCTGGGTGCAGAGGTCTGGCGCCTTGGGATAACGTCCAAAACTCCTCCACTCAAGGGGCCACCGGCTTACATCACCGTGCTTAAAGTGGATAAGACACCAATGACATCAAAATTAAGAATTTCCTGAAATTACATATAACCACAATACTATTGTTTGATAGAAATTTTCACAAAATATTCACACTTCGGATTTTATTGAACATCGAACCATCAAAACATCATACCTCAAGCTTTTGATTCTTCCCACTAGGTAATTACATTAATCAGTGACTTGCCCACTCATGACGTCACAATAAACATGACAGCCGATTTGGAACTTTGCACAGCGGCTCGGAAAGAACGTTATTTTTACAAGCAAACAAAATAGATATTGCTATGTCCTTTAATTGAATGTTATCACGATGATCAAGCACTGTTTGCTCATCAAATAATGTTTTTCACAAGCCGTGGTGTAAGGTTCCGAACCGGCTGCCGTGTTCATTGTGACGTCATGGGTGGGCATTAGTCACTGAATCACCTGGTGAGAAGATCGGATAAGAAAAAAGAGCTGTATCCATGGAAGTATGGTTACTGATGATTCAACGTTAGATAACATCAGAAGGGTGTGTATTTTTTTTAAACATTTATATTCCTTGAATGATGCTACTCCTATTTCAGATAATGTTGTATTTTGGTGTCTTATGCACTAATTAACTGTAATTTAGATGATGGTTAAAAATGCCGCTATGACCTCAGTATAAGCTACTTTCTGCAATGTTTGCGAAGTACATCTATGATGAACTTAAAACAGACAAGCCTTTAGTGCGATGGCTCGAACCAAAATAAAATGTGAAGTTGCAGAATTTTGCTATGGACAACAATAAGCTACCGTAAGAAATTAGAATATTCTCCTTGTCATTCTGTGGGAGTTGGAGAAAACAAGGAGGTTATTTGTAACCTCCTTGGAGAAACTGAAGCTATAGAGACCGATGATCGAATAGCACTATCGACTTTTTAGAAATGTCGCTTGGCACCTTTGGGCTCGTTAGGGCTTCAGTATATTCTCGTCGGGCGTTTCTTCTTGTCATATCTCCAGACATCTCCTGAGGTGAAATACGCAGAAGAAATTGGCCGTTTAGTAGAATGAGTAGTTCGCCCGCCACATAGTCTCATCGTCGGTTGCAACTTACTTTGCAGTAGAAACTGTCAGGCTAAATGATACACGTACGGATAACGCCAAACTATAGACTGTGTCCACTTCTTAAAAATTACCCACCTTATCTTTGCCAATTTCTACTCAATTTAAACGCACAGAGATGTCTCGGGGCGACAACAAAGAGAAAGCCTGACGAGAATGATATGGTTCTACAATGCAAAGCGACGTTTCTAGAAAGTTTTAAGTTACGCCACTCGTCCAAAACAAGTTCTTGAACACATTATTGTAGACGCCGATATTTGGTTATTCCAGGTAGCCGTTACTACCACTAGAGTCGTGTGTTTAGTTTTCATTTGGGAAAGATTGATTATCTGGCATACGGTGGTGACTTGAACTTATAGTTTAAATTAGAATTTGTAGTATCCAATTCTGTATAACGCCGTAGTAAGCAGGGAGAATGAAATAGGGGGATTAAGGTCTATATGCCGGTGATCTCGCAATAAAATTTCCAATACCTTTTTCAAATGTAGGCTTTGAATATCTGGCCAACGTCTATTCTAGCAACAAGACTCTTGAAAGACCAGTACTGGCGTAGTCATCACGTCATTTTTAAAACATGGTATAAAGGTATTACTGAATGTATGATACACGTCTGGCCAAGGCACTCGACTTTATATGTTGAATGGAGCTGGATTTCTGGGATAGGATTATTTTTTGAATATCAAAAATCAATCTTATGAAATACCACCCGTTTTGGTGGCGACCTTTTTAGCACTTCACACATATAGCTTTGGGACCAAAACCAGAAAAGTCACAAAAGACCTCCTGGGGTTTTGGGGAAATGTCAACAAGGATATGTTGCCTTATTTGGAGCCAGATACTATCCGTAGGCGCAGGTGCGATATTGTGAAGGAAATCTATCACGTCGATTTACGTGCTGTGTTGCTGAGAAATAAAGATATAGACAGAGCCGTTGAATGAATGGTGCAAAACCGAAACAAAATGTGGTGTTCAATTGTTGTGTATGCAAGCCGTGGTGAGATGGTTCCCTGTCACTTACTTCCAGGAAGACACAGTACACCCCAACACCAAATTTAAAACTACAATTCGTCTGTTATTGTTGTGCCATGATTATTTTCAACTACAGCATGATGTAAAAAGCGGTAGAATACGATAAACATTTTACCTCTTACTGTCCTTCTAACGACCAGGAAAAAAAAAGTGTCAATTAAAGGAGCCACAAAGACTTGTTATTTATTACATTTATTAAGTTCTTAAAATAATTCCTGCTAGAAAACGGGATAGTTTGAAAAGTACTAGTTGGGATAACTTCTATTTGTAAAGTGTTATCCCGTCAATTCACTATAAGACACATCTTAGATTCTCTAGTAAATTAGTGGAATAGCACCCCCTTATCCCATTAATTTACTAGTAAGATATATTTAAAAATCTTTTACTATTCTATTGTTTAGATATCTCTTGCTATCCCAACAATACACTAGTAATGGATTTTGGATATCTCTCACTAGTTAATTAATGGGCTAATGGGGTGCTATCCCATTGATTTACTTGTAAGAGAATATTTTATAGATATCTCTTACTAGTATATTAATGGGATAAGGGGGTACTATCCCATTAATTTACTAATAAGAGAATTTTTCAGATATCTCTTACTAGTATATAAATGGGATAAGGGGGTGCTATCCCATTAATTTACTAGTAAGAGATTTTTTTAGATATCTCTTACTAGTATATTAATGGGATAAGGGGGTACTATCCCATTAATTTACTAGTAAGAGAATTTTTTTAGATATCTCTTACTAGTATATTAATGGGATAAGGGGGTACTATCCCATTAATTTACTAATAAGAGAAGTTTTTTTAGTTATCTCTTACTAGTAAATTGATGGGATAAGGGGGTACTATCCCATCAATTTACTAGTAACAGAATTTTTTTAGATATCTCTTACTAGTAAATTAGTGGGATAAGGGGGTGCTATCCCATTAATTTAATAGAAACAGGTTTTCTTAAAATTGTCTTATAGCGAAATAATGGGATACGTTTGTGACAGACGTTATCACGTGTAAAAGTAGTTATCACGGTTTTCGATTGAAAAACTTTTTTGGAATAAAAAAATGGGATAAATAGCTTTACAATTTCCAAACATTTACTGAGGAAAACAGCACAGCTTTATTAACTTCCCAAAACCCACTCATTGCAGCAAAAAACGTGAGAGAGCTAACACTCAGACTGACTCAGACTTAGTCTCCGGGACTACGGAAATCGACGTTGTTGGCGTCCTTTCTTTATCCTTTACAAGCGACGTTTACAAGAACCTGGGATTTATCACTCGGTTACATTGCGCCAACCGTCAGTTCAAACGAAACCGAATCCAACCCTACAATCTTATACATCTTTACAAGCTGAGTTGTAGTAACGATACATGTATTTGCCCTGGCAACGCATCCGTTTTAAGTCCACTGACGTAAGGCAGCTAGAGTTTGTCACGACAACTCCTGTCATACCGACCAGATTACGTCACTGTGATGGAAGACAGTGTGACGAAGTAGAGCTGAAGGACATTCTCACCGACGTTTGATCTAAAACATTCTTAACTTTTTTGGAGAGAAATCAAAGATGAGGACACATGGTAACTGCAGTATTTGGTTTGCAGTGAATGAAGTCGTCAGCAAGAACAAGTAACACATCTTTCCACTGGTGACTGCGACCGCACTGCGACCACTGAGCGGCAAATGACTTGACATATCGCTTAACGAATTTTACGGGGTTTTTTTGGGTGTTTTTTGCTTTTTAAATCGTTATTCTAAATATTAAAGCAAGAGTCACACAAATCCTGATTAGGCCTGTGGCGTGATTGTCCATGAACACGGGACCGACACATTAAGCCCCTTAAAACACTTGTGTGTATATATAGAGTTGCGTATTAACATGTTTTTGGTTTGTGTTAAGTTTGCAGCCGAATAAGTAATTTCCTTGGTTTGATAACTAGAATGCTCAATGGTGGGTCAAAGTAGAAAACAACTTCCTCCTCGCAAAATTTACTTAAACAAAAACACGCACTTGAATATACGCACAAGAAAATTTTAAGTGTGACAGGGCCCTTACAGCATAACATCGGAGAGACTACACACACTGCCCGTGGTGGGAATAGTGATGATATTGAGCTTTAGATAAGTTTCAGAACTCTAACAAAGAGGTCACACTTCGATCGCATGATCTCCTCATTCTAAAGCAACGTTCCAATCCCCTATAGGCTGCTGTGCCGAGTTGGTGAATAATAGCACTGCGACAACCTACCGTCCGATGGATCTGAAAATGTCGCGAACACGGTAGTTTACCGGACCATGCACGCCGCGCAGTGAGTCCAAACGTGGGTGGGAATTCCGTGGAAATATAGATTTTATGGGGTTGAGCTATTACACAGCACTTTTTCCATTTCCTCGGGTCATACTTGAGCTAGTTTGAAGTGTATTGAGCTCGTCTATTTCGTGATGGCCGTTAATAAGAAGATGTTACAGAGGATCACCTTTACAGCCAGTTTATGATCGACCGGTTGCTCGCTCTATTCCATCTAATCAGAAAACACGATATTCGGCTTTAGAGCAAATCCATTACCTGACCAAGTCTTGAATATGACGGAGACAGAAGGAAAATTTCCAGACTGTAGACTTTGGTTTGATGTACAGAATAGCGCACCAGTGGATATATCAGATGCTCAGTACGTCTGTCTAGTACAAACTCAGAATAAATTTATATTTTCACCGAATTTGCATTGAAACCGTCTGAAACGTTGGATAATTTGGCAAATGTTTCTTTCTGATTATAACCTTTATTTACCCCCACCCCAATTCCACTAGGAAAATGTGATCATTTGACAGAGCGCTTAGTGAAATTCATTGATAAAATCCCGAATCTTTTTACGCTTTTTTGTGCTTTGTTGTGTTTGCAGTCATACTTTTAGAGCTTGCATGATATTCCAATTATGAAGTCAAGGGTTACATAAATCCAATTAAAGTTGCAGCAAGGTCCCAGCGTGATCGAATGTAATAGGACCTTATAGAATATAGATACAAAACGAATCTTTTTACGCTTTTGTGTGCTTTGTTGTGTTTTAGTCATACTTTAAGAGTTTGCATGATATTCCAATTATGAATTTAAGGGTTAGATAAATCCAATTAAGGTAGCAGCGTGATTGAATTTCATAGTTACAAAACGAATCTTTTTACGATTTTGTGTGCTTTGTTACTTTGTGCTTTGTGCTTTGTTGTGTTTTTAATTAGTCATACTTTTAGAGCTTGCATGATATTCCAATTATGAATTTGAGGGATACATAACTCCAATTAAGGTAGCATCGAGGTGGCAGTGTGATCGAATTTCATCGATAAAAACGAGTCTTTTTACACTTTTGTGTGCTTTGTCGTGTTTTGTCATACTTTTAGAGCTTGCATGATATTCCAATTATGAATTTAAGGGATACATAACTCCAATTAAGGTATACGTAACAGTGAAGTCGCAGCATGATCGAATTTAAGAGATAAAAACGAATCTTTTTACGTTTTTTGTGTTTTTTTGTGTGTTTTAGTCATACTTTTAGAGCTTGCATGATATTCAAATTATGAATTTAAGGGATATATAACTCCAATGAAGGTAGTAGCGAGGTCACAGCGTGATCGAATTTCATAGATAAAAACTAATCTTTTTACGCTTTTGTGTGCTTTGTTGTGTTTTAGTCATACTTTTAAAGCTTGAATGATATTCCAATTATGAAGTCAGGGGATACATAAATCCAATTAAGATAGCATCAAGTTCGCAGCGTGATCGCCGTTTAATGGGATGGGGTCTTTACATGGACTCTTGACGACGGTATGTTTTCAAGGCCTGTCCACTGAGCTGAGGCAGTGTCGTGCAAATGAAACCCTCTGGTGCCAAACTCCCCTCGCAAATATTCTCCCTATATCCGGCGTAGATAGAGTGGTAGAGATTAACATTATCCTATGAGGTTGCACGACCATCCATCATAGTAATCCTCATAGCTATACATAGGAATCTGCTCAGTAGATCTGGGCGGACTTATCTCTACAGATCTCCCTGCATGTACTTCTATCGCCTTGACTCCATCTCAAGTCCAGCCCTAAGGCACAACCGAGATGTCTTTGGTATGAAGATGTCGAGTCAAACGTGTCTTTGAGGAGGAGAACTGAGAGCTTCTAGATCCCATCAATCAGATGTGAATACACACGGATCCACTTTGATGTTTTGGGAACTGAAAGAAAGGAAATCCTTGGAGAAATTCGTCCGGAACTAGTCGTGTGGCATCAGAGATGAGACGCGGTCATGAATAGGCAACAGAATCTTCAAAATGCTGAAGGCAGTTTTAAAAGAAAGAAGAATACAAGTAGTTTCCTACATTCAGCTTAGTGTATCAGGGCAAACTTTGATTGTTTTTGGTCATCCCTTTTTAATCTCATGTCACACACAGAATCTTCAAAATGCTGAAGGCAGTTGAAGAAGAAGAAAGAAGAATACAAGTAGTTTCCTGCAATCAGCTTAGTGTTTCAGGGGAAACTTTGATTGTTTTTGGTCATCCCTTTTTAATCTCATGTCACACATAGCTGACACAGACCTACCGACCTACTCCAGATTATAGGGTTGAGACTCAGAAAGGTTATCTGCTGGTAGGCGAGGTCTTTAAACGTCGTCTGCGCTAGCCGACCATGAATTGTGACCAATCAAATTAAATTTGAGAAAGTCATATTCTGCTTGAATGCGATTAGAATAGCGAACTGGGGCTAGAATAAGATGGATTCCAGGCAGGGCCGGCCCGGGATGGGGGTGGTCCAGAGCAAAGTCATGGGAAGGTCCTGAATGTGTGCCAGCTGATAAACGCGGCTTTCGAAAAAACAACTAAATTAACTCATTGTGCTTTTTGATTGGCGTTCCTCGTAATGTGATGTATTCTGGCATTTTCGAATACAATCGTTGACAAACTAAATGTGGCATGCATATGCCAATTGTGGAAGTGCGGACACACACCACTGCCACAACAAATAAACAAACAAACAAACAGACAAAAAACAAACAAACATCCAACTGCCCCCGTTTTCACTGAGGTAATGGGTATATGAGTGAATGCATGGAAAATACGACTTTCTGCAACTAGAATAATCATGTTATGGAAATAAGTTAAAGAGAGTTGGTTTTTCATTTATATCCTGCATGTCTGGGTGCATTTTTTGTGTTATTGACTTGTGTTGTTATATATGCTTGTCGTTATTTGCATCGTTATTATTTATCGCGAATTGTTTCCTTGCTTATTTAGTTGGTAATTTTTCTGTGTTCAGTTACTATAGGTAATTGTTTCTTTATATATAATAATTTAGTTCTTGTTTTTTGTTATTGTTATTATTAGATATTGATTTGTTATTTGTTACGATATTAAGTTGTTATTTTTTTCTCTATATCTTAATTCATCATTGTAATTCATTCTGTTTGAAAAATGGGAATGGAATATTATAGACAACATTGGTCTCTACCTTCCCCGGCACTATGTGTATTGATCTGTCATATGTATGTAAATTTCTTTTACCTGTGCGAAATGAAAAGACTAAAAAAAAGACTAAAAAAATACACGTTACTGTAACTGTCTATGTATGGCTTGACTATATTTATAACTGTATTACTCTCATCTCCCAGCAGACTGTCTTGTATCTGCATTTCATGACACGACACACGTTTCTTGAACAATGAAATATACTTTTATGTAGAATAATCCATTCCAGCATGAGTGCGAAAATATAATCTTCGCTGCCAGTACAATAGCACAGTCGTGTACACGTCAGGATGCCTAATTTGGTATTCTAAGCACCGTCTGCTGTTTTTCTCTGAACACAAATGTGTAACTGATTGTAATGATGAAGATAGGATAACAGAACGTATTGAACCTTTTTTTTATCACAAAAGATACAGATGTTAAGCTTACTGTATATTACTAATAGACACACTCAGAAGTATGAAACTTCACCAATGTATACGATAATTGTAATTTTTTGCATCATAAACATAAATCACATTGATGGAGATAGCGACAATAGGCTTTCATGATATATATCTGATGGGAAATAAAATACTTGTCAAACACAATCACTAATCTTTCAAACTTCGCTGCAAATTTCCGTCCGGAACTAGTCGTGTGGCATCAGAGATGAGACACGGTCATGGATAGGCAACAGAATCTTCAAAATGCTGAAGGCAGTTGAAGAAGAAGAAAGAAGAATACAAGTAGTTGCCTGCAATCGGCTTAGTGTATCAAGGCAAGCTTTGATTGTTTTTGGTCATCCCCTTTTAAGCTCATGTCACACTTAGCTGACACAGACCTACCGACCTACTCCAGATTATGGGTTGAGACTCAGAAAGGTTATCTGCTGGTAGGCGAGGTTGCGTATCAGTCTTTAAAAGTCGTCTGCGCCAGCCGACCATGAATTGTGACCAATCAAATTAGATTTGAGAAAGTCATATTCTGCTTGAATGCGATTAGAATAGCGAACTGGGGCTAGAATAAGATGGATTCCAGGCCTTGGTTGGGGGTGGTCCGGAGCAAAGTCTTGGGAAGGTCCTGAATGTGTGCCAGCTGATAAACACGGCTTTCGAAAAAAAAACTAAGTTAACTCATTGTGCTTTTTGATTGGCGTTCCTCATAATGTGATTCTGGCATTTTCCAATACAATATCGTTGACAAACTACATGTGGCATGGAAATGCCAATTGTGGAAGTGCGGACACACACCACTGCCACAACAAACAAACAAACAAACAAACAAACAAACAAAACAAAAAATAAAAAAACCCCAACAAACTGCACCCCGTTTTCACTGAGGTAATGGGTATATGAGTGAATGCATGGAAAATACGACTTTCTGCAACTAGAATAATCATGTTATGGAAATCAGTTAAAGAGAGTTGGCGGAAAAAAGCACGTTACTGTAACTGTCTATGTATGGCTTGACTAACTGTATTACTCTCATCTCCCAGCAGACTGTCTTGTATCTGCATTTCATGACACGACACACGTTTCTTGAACAATGAAATATACTTTTATGTAGAATAATCCATTCCAGCGTGAGTGCGAAAATATATACTTCACTGCCAGTACAATAGCACAGTCGTGTACACGTCAGGATGCCTAATTCGGTATTCTAAGCACCGTCTACTGTTTTTTCTCGGAACACAAATGTGTAACTGATTGTAATGACGAAGATAGGATAACAGAACGTATTGAACATTTTTTTTTCATCACAAAAGATACAGATGTTAAGCTTACTTCATATTACTAATAGGCACACTCAAAAGCATATAACTTCGCCATTCTATACGATAATTGTAATTTCTGGCATCATAAACAAGAATCACATTGCACATGGATGAAGATAGCGACAATAGGCTTTCATGAGATATCTGATTGGAAATAAAATACATCCACTTATCTTTAAAACTTCGCTGCAAATTTCCGTCCTTCCATACAAGTTCAATGGATTTTGTTTGTCATAAATATTACAGTATAAGTGACGACACTTTACAGCTATTACCCTGTATACAAGTCATTACATCAAATAAGAGTTAATGGATGCACAGGCTATGTTTCATAACAGGGGAGACTAAACAGTTAGCGCCTGCGCCTAGACCCCACAGTGAGAGACCAGCAAAAACCAGGGTTTATACCATTGAAACTCCTTTTTTGGTGGAATTTTATATGAAATCTGGGCAGTATAGGAGTGGCTGTGGTAGGATAGAATCTGTATTTGCTGAATAAGTTAAAATAAAAAGTATTTCTCTACCTTATGGGTTTTGGCACCCCCCTGATATAGTGGGATGGTCTTCAACTGGCTGTCTGAAGCCTATAGGACCTATCCAAGGGCTCTGATTAGAGGGGGGTTTATATCTGGAGAATAGCCGTATAGAATTTGTCAAGAATGAATCTGATGACAGTTGACATAACTGGTTAGTATTTGAGGGTAAGTTTTTGTAGAATGATGTTTTGATTCCTGAGATAATGACACCTTCTTTTTCTTCAATTCCCCATAGGGCTACATGATTTACTGGCATTTATTGTAACTGTTTAGTCTCCCCAACAAAAAAGAGCACGAATGGTTTATCAAGGCACACACATCATACCCACAAAACGTACAAAATCTTCGCTTTACCAGTTTGTTATCAGAAATCTTGACAGAAAGCCAGTCACCAAACATCGTGAAGGTATTTTATCATCCTAACTTAATATCGCGATAATGCACTCATCTTTATGTTATGTATTCCAAACTTCTGGGAATATCCATATACATGTACAGTGTGTCGATATCTGCTGTCATTTTAAGATCACAAGAACGATAATTTACGGTATTTCTGCAACAGAATGCTCTGGGTAAGACAGTACGTTACGTACTCTTAACTTTACTCTCCTCTATATAGGCTTTTGATTGATGTCATAGTGATTATACGTTGGATCCCCCGAATGCCACGTAGGCCGGTAGCTGGATCCCAACAGCAGGTGTTGGCTTGTTCAAGATGTTCTCTGTTATCCAACATGGCATCAAATGACGAAAAAGGAAAAACCTGTATTAGGATATTTCATTTCTACTAGGGAAGTAAACACACAGTTTGGATCGGTAAAATGCTGTGTACTTAATGAAGCCTTTGGCACATATTACTGGTCTCTGTGATTCCGTCATACAACACGTATGCGTAGGAGTACACAATCAACCGGAAAAGTAGAATCCTGGTATATCTCATGTATTCCACATGCAAATTATATGCTTTTATTTCGCTGCGGCACATGTATCTATTACAATATGCCATAGCTGTGTATTTGAAACGTGATAAGTGTTGAAAACATAATCTAAAGAGCTCCGCTTAAAGTTATTCAAGTTGAAATTAACATCCTTCCCACAATTTTTAGTCTATAGGGCGGTACCCATCTCTTTTCTATAGCCCATGGTCCACGTAGTTTTGAAAGCACTACAGCAGAGGGCTAACCGGTAAAGAGAACCGGTAGTTTTACAACGATTTGAATTTCGAACACACGAGTCACATATGCTCAGACACCGTTTCGATGACTTCAGGTCGCAGCTCCATATCGTTAGCACCTTGTTCGCCTTGGTAGATTCGCGGCATTTCCGGCTCCACCCGGTTTCCCCGGCAACACTTGATCTTCATGGCGTCTTGGAAGCCTTTCCGGAAGTTCTCGTTGAAGCCTCCGTAGATGATCGGGTTGAAGGAGGAGTTGGCGTATCCAAGCAGCAGTGCTGCGTATCGAAGGTCCCCGAACCAATCCGGAAGCTGGGGATATAGATTAAAGATGGGGGCAGCATGAGTCTGTGCCACCCTCCCGAACAGGCCCGCTATCACTCGGTAACGTTACCTCTCATAGCGGCCCTGCCCTTTCAAGCCTGTAAAATTGCTTCTGGCGACGTTATTGACAGTTGCTCTTGAATAATTAATGAGCTAGCCTTATTTGGCACAAACAGCCGTTATTTTTGCTCTGAACCCAAAGTAGCGATGTAAGACGTAACCTGATTGGTTGATAGCATCCAGCGTCTTATGCGCTTTTGCTCTAGATGAGCTTAAGCCAACCCTATGATTGGTTGAAAGCTGTTTTGGTGGTGACGTCGCCAGAAGCGATTTTACAGGCTTGAAAGGGCAGGGCCGCTATGGGAGGTAACGTTACCGAGTGATAGCGGGCCTGTTCGGGAGGGTGGTTTGTATTTAGGATAATGAGTGTCACTAAGCTCTAACCAGATGTAAAAAGTTGGAACACCCACAGAATTCTCCTTGTGTTTTTGTAACCGCCGGTTTTGTAGTACGTCTTTCTAGTAAGTCTTAAGTAGTGCACAATTAAAACTCTTTTTAGCACCACCACTAGGCCACAAGACAGTACTCAAGAATAGCTATCTAATTGATACATGGTAATCATGTAAGAAAGAGGCTGTCAAAAGTCACCTACCTGACTTTTAGTCCATAAAAAACATGCATTGGCAGGGGTGTCAGACCTCTAAAGTTTCAATCTAGAACATGATTTCAACTTTCTAATAGGCACAACCCCAACGAAACCGGTCATGTTTACAAGAATTGACATTTTACCTCATTCTCTACCTGATGGTCACACAAAAACACGAAACTTTTATTGCCTACAGACACCACAAACATGGATGAAAGTCTGATTTTTCAACACAATAGGAAGGTAGAAACCCTTACCTGTAACATCCAGCTCCAATATACCAACATATCTTAGAAAAAAAAACCTTTACAGCTACTTTTACCAAGGGTACCAAACCTATCTAGGCAATAAAATAGGCCTTCTACGCCTACTCCATTACTGGAGTGTGGCCACTAGAGATGGAAGTAGAGACACAGATAAAAGGTCACAGGAAGGTCAACGAAATACCCCCGACCACTTCAACTACTTCACAACTTTGTCGACAACATATTGCATTGATCAGCAATATATCTCTATGGACCCTTAAGGTCATATAAAGATCACACGCACTAGAACGCCTCTGAAGTACTGACTCACAAACGAGAACCTCAGTCCCGTGAATAGTTTCATTAGGTTGGTAAGGCACTGAATAAAAATACTCTTTTTACACAACCAAGAGATTTATTTCACCGACGTTTCGGTGACCATCTGTCACCTTCTTCAATGCAATTCTGAATGGTTCACATAGTAATGTACGTTTGGGACCTCATCTCCTGTGATTGTACATCTGTAAATTTTTGCGTTTGGGAATGCATCTCAACACCTGTGCTGCATTACTACGTGAACCAGTCAGAACCGCCTTGAAGAAGCTGACAGATGGTGGAATAAATCTCTTGGTTGTGTAAAAAGAGTCTTTTTATTCGAGAACCTCAGTGTTTATACTTACCGGTCCCTTCTTCCTGAAGTCCAGGTACATCTGCAGTATCTGATACGGAGTCCAGCAGACGAAGAAGACCAGCACCAAGACCACCAACATCCTGATCACCTGCATAGTGAAGGATTGCTTAGACCTCATTGAAAAACTACACAGAAGAAACTTTCTCTTTTCATACAAACATGTGGTCCCTGCCTCCCGGTAAAAAATATCAAAAATATTTGAACTTATGTAAATACAGCTGAATGGTAACTACATGCTATAGTGATATAGAGCTGTAGAAATTATATAATTTGTTACGTATTATACTGATGGCAACTGATACATGATATTTTAAGGGAGGCTGTTGTTTGTTTCTGTGTGTACTACATCTGTACAAAATGTCCTGGATTTATTTTTTTATTTTTTGTCACCCATGTATGTCTAGCTTATGTATATTATTTGAATGTTACAATTTCATTTTGAAATGCCAATAAAGGAAAAAAAAGAATATTAAGAAGCACTTGATTACTACACGGATATCATATGTACCTAAATGTATTTGGCGTTGGTTACAGCTTACAACTAACATCTGTATGAATGCATTTGGCAGCCAGCATAGCATTGAAAATTCTTACTAGAATACCAAAACGTTTGACATGTCATGTACAGTTTGGGCGTCTTTTGTCTTGTAAAATCATTACTTTTGATGCATGTATTCGACAATACTAGTAAATTAAATCTTCATAGGTCTGACCTTTTTCTTGATCTTAGCCTGTGTGGATTCCATGGACACGATGGTGACCCCAGGAGTCTTCTTGTTCCACAACTTTTTGCCTATCATGGCGTAGGCGCCCGTCATGACCAAGATGGGTATCGTGTAGATGAACACAAAGAGGAAGATTGTATAGGCCTGTCTATGGCTGTAGTAGTCGGCGTCTGGCCAGCTCTCAAAACACCAAACCTGTATACAGGAATACATTGAGGAGAGATTAACATTGCTGGAAGGTGAGAGGTTGACATTGCTGGAAGGTGAGAGGTTAACATTACTGGAAGGTGAGAGGTTAACATTGCTGGAAGGTGAGAGGTTGACATTGCTGGAAGGTGAGAGGTTAACATTGCCGGAAGGTGGGCGGTTAACATTGCTGGAAGATGAGAGGTTGACATTGCTGGAAGGTGAGAGGTTGACATTGCTGGAAGGTGAGAGGTTAACATTGCTGGAAGGGAGAGATTGACTTTGCTGGAAGGTTAGATGTTAGCATTGATGGAAGGTGAGAGGTTGATATTGCTGGAAGGTGAAAAGTTGACATTGCTGAAAGGTGAGATGTTAGCATTGCTGGAAGGTGGGATGTTGACATTGCTGGAAGGTGAGAGGTTGACATTGCTGGAAGGTGAGAGGTTGACATTGCTGGCAGATGAGAGGTTGACATTGCTGGAAGGTGAGAGGTTGATATTGCTGGAAGGTGAGAGGTTGATATTGCTGGAAGGTGAGAGGTTGACATTAATGGAAAGTGAGAGTTTGATATATATTGCTGAAAGGTGAGAGGTTGACATTGCTGGAAGGTGAGAGGTTGACATTGCTGGAAGGTGAGAGGTTGATATTGCTGGAAGGTGAGAGGTTGACATTGCTGGAAGGTGAGAGGTTGACATTGCTGGAAGGTGAGAAGTTGACATTGCTGAAATGTGATATGTTAGCATTGCTGGAAGGTGAGAGGTTGATATTGCTGGAAGGTGAGAGGTTGACATTGCTGGAAGGTGAGATGTTAGCATTGCTGGGAGGTGAGAGGTTGACATTGCTGGAAGGTGAAGGGTTGACATTGCTGAAAGGCGAGAGGTTGACAGTGCTGGAAGGTGAGAGGTCGACCTTGCTGGAAGGTGAGAAGTTGACATTGCTGGAAGGTGAGATGTTAGCATTGCTAGAAGGTGAGAGGTTGACATTGCTGGAAGGTGAGAGGTTGACATTGCTGGAGGATGAGAGGTTGACATCGGTAAGGTGAGAGGTTGATATTGCTGGAAGATGAAAGGTTGACATTGCTGGAAGGTGAGAGGTTAACATTGCTGGAAGGTGAGAGGTTTACATTGCTGGAAGGTGAGAGGTTAACATTGCTGGAAGATGAGAGGTTGACATTGCTGGAAGGTGAGATGTTAGCATTGCTGGAAGCTGAGAGGTTGATATTGCTGGCAGATGAGAGGTTGACATTGCTGAAAGGTAGAGGTTGACATTGCTAGAAGTTGAGATGTTAGCATTGCTGGAAGGTGAGAGGTTGATATTGCTGGCAGGTGAGAGGTTGACATTGCTGAAAGGTTAGAGGTTGACATTGCTGGAAGGTGAGAGGTTGACATTGCTGAAGATGCCAGATCGCCTTGTGGCACTATCTGGAGTTATCGTGGCTTGGGTTTGACAGGAATACATTACAGTTCACAGTTGGAACTTTCAGATAACCTAAAACAAGTTTCTTGGTACAGATTCCTTTTCTCTTTATTACTGAACTGAATAACTGAGATAGATACCGTCAGTCGGAACGTTCAAATAACCTGAAAAAGTTTCTTGGTACAAATTCCCTTTCTCTTTATTACTGAACTGAATTACTGAGATAGATACCATCAGTTGGATGGTTCAAATAACCTGAAAAAGGTTTCTTGGCAAAAAATTCCCTTTCTCTTTATTACTGAACTGAATTACTGAGATAGATACCATCAGTTGGAACGTTCAAATAACCTGAAACAAGTTTCTTGACACAAACTCCCTTTCTCTTTATTACTGAACTGAATTACTGAGATAGATACCACCAAAGCTGCATGCATTGACTAGCTTGACACTCGGTGCACACTGAACTGAATTACTGAGATAGATACCATCAGTTGGAACGTTCAAATAACCTGTAACAAGTTTCTTGGCACAAACTCCCTTTCTCTTTATTACTGAACTGAATTACTGAGATAGATACCACCAAAGCTGCATGCATTGACTAGCTTGACACGGGACAGGCTTTTTAGCGAATGCCCACAAACGCCCACTCTGACGAAGTCCGCGCTGCACTAATCTAATTTGTTTTGCTCGGAATATGTTCAGGTTATGCTCCCATTAATTAATCCTGAGTTTCAAGTCAATCCATCGATCCGAAGTTGAATAAAGCGAACTTGAAGAGTCTTACCTGGCTTTTTAGCGAATGCCCAGCAAAAAAGGCTTTTTAGCGAATGCCCAATATATCAGCCAAAATATCGGCCATCGTGACACGGGCCCTAAATCTAACACCATAAACATGTTCAACAAGTTGTCCCCTGAATCTGTACCCAGTTTCCGTGCTTTACACGCCTGAAAAGTCACTTTATTTTACGAAATACACGGCGTGGGAATCCACGGCCCCGGACGTAAAATCCAATATGGCGGCTCATTTGCATATTTGGGACAGGTTACCAGCGGCCTCTACCCCGCGGGCCGCGCCGTGTATTTCGTAAAATAAAGTAACTTTACAGGCGGACAGCACGGAAACTGGGTACAGATTCAGGGGACAACTTGTTAAACATGTTTATGGTGTTAGATTTAGCGCCCGTGTCACGATGGCCGATATTTTGGCTGATATATTGGGCATTCGCTAAAAAGCCTTTTTTGCTGGGCATTCGCTAAAAAGCCAGGTAAGAATCTTCAAGTTCGCTTTATTCAACTTCGGATCGATGGATTGACTTGAAACTCAGGATTAATTAATGGGAGCATAACCTGAACATATTCCAAGCAAAAAAAAATTAGATTCGTGCAGCGCGGACTTCGCCAGAGTGGGCGTTTGTGGCATTCGCTAAAAAGCCGATGCGGCTTGACACTCGGTGCACACCGGTAGACACTGTGCGTATGAGTATCCGTGTCTAAACGGAAGAGACAACAAGCCGCAAGAGAGAAACGCATTCCATTACAAAGAATGAACTTTTTAACATCTCATGGCGACAGTTGAAAGCTCATGACTTGAACTGCAAGATATGGGGTGCCCCTTGATAGTTAAATGTCGCATGCAATCAACACTGGCTACTCTGCTTAAAATGGAATGGAGAATAACAATCAGAACAACAAAACGCAGACAGCTTTTTAAGTGAACAAATATGCATCATTTGCAAAGATGTTCTCGTTGAGAATTCCCAATCCGACTGCTATTGTAGCGTCTCGAGCTCAGTAATTCAATAGCACTCTTCAGCTGATTGCGACAGCTGCGTGACTGAAACTTATCATGCTGGAGCCGGAGCTGAAAAGCACAAATGAAAACTCGGATATCTATGGTAACTAAATGTACTCTTAAACAATTATTTTATTTTATTTGGTTTTATTTTGTTTTGTTTTGTTTTGTTTTGTTTTGTTTTGTTTTGTTTTGTTTTGTTCTGTTTCGTTTCGTTTCGTTTCGTTTCATTTTGTTTCATTTCAATTTGTTTTATTTTATTAGAGTCCATTCCGAGTCACCGCGAGGGTTTTATAATAATATTTGTAATCATTTTGAAAAATTTCCAATAAAAGAATATCTGACTGACAATAGTTCTAAATTTTTCTAAAAGATCAAATACAAAAATATGAATTTATTTGAATTTAATTAGATAATTTAGAAATATTTTGAAAGTAACTGCACAAAAACCTCTTTATTTGTAATAATTTCTAAACATCTATGTGATTATTTAACTTTTAGAAATATTAACAAGAAATGGTAGAAAATGGTTAACAATGGTAGAATGGTGATTGCCCCTATAAAAATTGGTGCTAATCTGGCCCTTCTGTCTGCCTTTGTACATCTTTAGACTTCACTGCAGGACACCGCTCGGTCCTTTGTGGAAAGCATTCTTCCCTAAACTTTGCAAGGATGTGTGAATTGCTTTCTTCCCAGCCCTCTGACCTATTTATAGAGATGTTACAAATAATGGTAGAAAATGGTAAGAAATTGTAAAAAATTGTAAATAATGGTAGAATGCTGTTACCATTATTTAGAAACCATTAATATATCATATTCTACATCATGAATATTTCTAAAGTTTTAGAAAACTTAAGAAATATTTAGAAAGTTGAAATCACATTCAAAATTTTTCAAAAGTATCAAATCTCTTACACAAATAATAACAATAACTTGAAAATAGTTCTAAATTATGACAATAACAACCCTCGCGGTGACTTGGAATGGACTCTAATTGTAACTTATTTTAATTTATTTTATTCTATTCTATTTTACTTTATCTTATGTTATTTCATTTCGGTTTATCTCCTTTTATTTCATTTTATTGCACAGCAACTGTACAATGTGGTGTAACATGTGGTGGGTTTTGTCAAGACGTGTTTTCTAATTCTAAGAATAATATAAGTTTAAGAATATAAAAAGTACAACCTCCAGAAAGCCGTCGCCCCAAAGATACTCCCTCTGTTCCAGGACGACCAGTAGAGGCACGTTGGCAGCGATGGCGGCGATCCAGACGAAGGTGATGACCACGGCAGCGTTGGTGTCGGTGACCCGCGCCTTCAGCGGGAAGATGATGGCGTAGAACCGGTCCATGGCGATCACGGTCATTGTCAGGATGCTGCACGCCACAGAGACGCCTAGAAAAGATGGAATCATGGTTAGTTAAAAGTTAAGATCCTCCCACACCATGAGGTGTATAGGGCGGTGCCCATCCCCGTTTCATAGCCATGGGCCACACTGTGGTGCAATCACTGCAGCAGGGGGCTAGTCCACTGGCAGTGGAGTGTGCTTAACTTCCATACTGTTTCAGAAGTATGTACCATTTTAAAGTATTTGTTTGGTATGACTCAATGCCCCTCTTGCCCAGAGGTGTCCTACCCGGGGATTGAACTCGGGCCTTCTGGTTCCAAGTAATCAGAACCAGATGTGGTAAGTAACAGAAGCGCAGACCACTACACCACAGGGACACCCGGAATCATTGATAACAAGTTTGTTTATTCACAACAAAGGAAACGATAAATCTATCTGTCATCTTCTTCATAGCAACAATAACTGGTTCACTTTTGACTGCTAACAATGTGGTCCCAAACGTAACCCATTGTTAGCAGCGATACCTAGCTGCAGTACGAAGTGAACCGGCCATTATTGCCACGATGATGATGACAGACGGTCATCGAAACGTCGGCTGTTATCATCTTCTAGGCTGTGATTAAAGAACTGTGATATCCAGTCATTCATTAACCTGATGCACGGGAGATAGATCCTGTTACCTCTCATGATCCTATACGGTACATCTAAAACTCTTGGCCATGGACACACAGCCAGACGTGTGGACATGTATTTTGGCTTTAAATTGCTCAAAATTGTGGCGGGATTCATAGAAAGCAATAAATCATCCACAGCAAATATGATTTGAGGTTAAATGGTACAAGAATCGACACAATTTCACTGCTCCTTTAAATATCAATTCAAAAAGGTTCCGTCACAGTTTCTAACGTCTATTTGATGTATTTTCCAATATTTTCCACAATGTTTGTCACACGTCAGTATGTACTTAAATTTGCTATTCAAGTCCATGGAGATAAATCCTGGTAAATCCGACGATAGTATTGAGTAATCTGGCTGACTCTGACTCCAGCTCATTTTTCTAAACAGATGTATGCATTCCTGCTATTTAAAGCCGTTTGATGCTAGGCTTAGGCAAAGATGTAGACAAGCGCGCTCAGTTGTAAAATGGCGGGGTGAATTTTGTGAAGAAACTGTGACAGGAGAAGTCCGCTTGTGACAGCTTCTTCCTGGTGGGTTTAGGGAATCTAACTGTGATTTATGTTGCGTTAAGGTGACCAAACCAGGTTAGCCCCACGGGCAAAATGTCGAGTCCTTTCATTCATGACATATTCAAAAGTCTTGTTCTATCATTGCCTCGTTTAATGGTTGAGTTCAAGAAAAGAGCTCCTTAGTATCTATTAAAGGCAACTTCGTCTCTACTAATGCAAACGGATTTGTTTTTCATACTAAACGTTCATGGGTAATAGGGAAAGCCCTACCAATCAGGTTCATGACTTCATCTGCACTTTCATCGATCTGATTGTTCCATGGGCATCATGAACGTTCAGCCGGCACGGCCATAACAGCTTGATTTATATTCAGATATACTTAAGAGCAAATTAAACCACAATGCTTGCCGTAACTGTTGGCTGCCTACAATGTAAAAGCTCTTGTATTTTTTGTTTTTGATTAGTCTGTTTCAACCGTCGTGGATTTGTATACCCAAGACGTGTTCTCTGGATGGCAGTAAAACGAATTTTTAGCAATCTGATGACTGACTCTGACTCCAGCTCATTTTCTAAATGAATGTATGCATTCTTATTGTCTAAAGCCGTATGATACTAGGCTTACGCAAAGATGTAGACAAGCGCGCTCAGTTGTAAAATGGCGGGGTGAATTTTGTGAAGAAACTGTGACAGGAGAAGACCTCTTGTGACAGCTTCTTCCTGGTGGCTTTATGGAATCTGACAGTGATTTATGTTGCGTTAAGGTGACCAAACCAGGTTAGCCCCACGGGCAAAATGTCGAGTCCTTTCATTTCTGACATATTCAAAAGTCTTGCTTTATCATTGCGTCGTTTTATGGTTGAGTTCAAGAAAAGAGCTCCTTAGTATCTATTGAGGGAAAATTCGTCTCTACTAATGCAACCGGCTTTTTTTTCATACTACGCGTTCAGGGGTAATAGGGGAAGCCCTGCCAATCAGGTTTATGACTTTATCTGCACTTAATATCGATCTGATTTTTCCATGGGCATCATGAACGTTCAGCCGGCACGGCGATAACAGCTTGATTTATATTCAGACATACTTAAGAGCAAATTAAACCACAATGCTTGCCGTAACTGTTGCCTGCATACAATGTAAAAGCTCTTGTATCTTTTGTTTGTGCTTTGTCTGTTTGAACCTTCGTGGGTTTGTATACCCAACACATGTTCTCTGGACGGCAGTAAAACGAATTTTTAGCAATGATAATGATAACTTTATTGCACAACAATTGTACAAGGTACAAAGTATGGCATCCACTGGTACATTATAATAAAATATTCTATTAGGCTAATCAATCTATCTTGCACAATAAGGTGTAGTAGTATGGGATTGCAATGGGATTTTACAATCATTGGAGGACTTTCTTACGTCTATACATTCTTTGATATATTTTCCAATGTATACCATGCAGGGGTAGTCACATGTAATTATGTACTTAAATTCGCTATTCAAGTCCATTGAGATAAATCCTGGTAAATCCGACGATAGTATTGAGTAATCTGGCTGACTCTGACTACAGCTCATTTTTCAAAACAGATGTGTGCATTCTTGCTATCTAAAGCCGCATGATGCTAGGCTTACGCAAAGATGTAGACAAGCGCGCTCAGTTATATATATGACGAATGGCGAGGTGCATTTTGTGAAGAAACTGTGACAGGACAAGGCCTCTTGTGACATCCTCCTCCTGATGGCTTTATGGCATCCGACAGTGATTTATGTTGCGTTAAGGTGACCAAACCCATAGGAGCCCCACGGGCAAAATGTCGAGTCCTTTCATTTATGACATATTCAAAAATCTTGTTTTATCACTGCGTCGCTTTATGTTCGAGTTCAAGAAAAGAGCTCCTATTACCGTAAGTATCTATTGAGGGCAACTTCGTCTCTACTAATGCAAACGGATTCATTTTTCATGCCAAACGTTCAGGACTAATAGGGGAAGCCCTACCGATCAGGTTCATGACTTTATCTGCATTTAATATCGATCTGATTCTTCCATGGGCATCATGAACGTTCAGCCGACGTGGCGATAACAGCTTGATTTATATTCAGACATACTTAAGAGCAAATTAAACCACAATGCTTGTCGTAACTGTTGCCTACATACAATGTAAAAGCTCTTGTATTTTTTGTTTTTGCTTTGTCTGTTTCAACCTTCGTGGATTTGTATACCCAAGACGTGTTCTCTGGATGGCAGTAAAAGGAATTTTTAGTAATCTGACTGTCTCTGACTACAGCTCATTTTTGTTAATAAATGTATGTATTCTTATCATCTAAAGCCGTATGATGCTAGGCTTACGCAAAGATGTAGACAAGCACACTCAGTTATATATATGACAAATGGCTAGGTGAATTTTGTGAAGAAACTGTGACAGGAGAAGGCCGCTTGTGACCGCTTCTTCCGGGTGGCTTTAGGTGATCCGACAGTGATTTATGTTGCGTTAAGGTAACCAAACCATGGTAGCCCCACGGGCAAAATGTCGAGTCTTTTCATTTATGACGTATTCAAAAGTTTAGTTTTATCACTGCGTCGTTTTATGGTTGAGTTAAATAAGAAAAGAGCTTCTTAGTATCTATTAAGGGCAACTTCGTCTCTACTAATGCAAACGGCTTTCTTTTTCATACTAAACGTTCAGGACTAATAGGGGAAGCTCTACCAATCAGGTTCATGACTTTATCTGCACTTAATATCGATCTGACTGTTCCATGGGCATCATGAACGTTCAGCCGGCACGGCGATAACAGCTTGATTTATATTCAGACATACTTAAGAGCAAATTAAACCACATTGCTTGCCGTAACTGTTGCCTGCATACAATGTAAAAGCTCTTGTATTTTTTGTTTTTGCTTTGTCTGTTTCAACCTTCGTGGATTTGTATACCCAAGACGTGTTCTCTGGGTGGCAGTAAAACGATTTTTAGTAATCTGATGACTGACTCTGACTCAAGCTCATTTTTCTAAATGAATGTATGCATTCTTATTGTCTAAAGCCGTATGATGCTAGGCTAACGTAAAGATGTAGACAAGCGCGCTCAGTTGACAAATGGCGGGGTGAATTTTGTGAAGAAACTGTGACAGGACAAGGCCTCTTGTGACAGCTTCTTCCTGGTGGCTTTATGGAATCTGACAGTGATTTATGTTGCGTTAAGGTGACCAAACCATGTTAGCCCCAAAAGGGCAAAATGTCGAGTCCTTTCATTTGCGACATATTCAAAAATCTTGTTTTATCACTGCGTCGTTTTATGGTCGAGTTCAAGAAAAGAGCTCCTTAGTATCTATTGAGTACAAATTCGTCTCTACTAATGCAAACGGCTTGTTTTTTTCATACTAAACGTCCAGGGGTAATAGGGGAAGCCCTACCAGTCAGGGTCATGACTTTATCTGCACTTTCATCGATCTGATTGTTCCATGGGCATCATGAACGTTCAGCCGACGTGGCGATAACAGCTTGATTTGTATTCAGACATACTTAAGAGCAAATTAAACCACAATGCTTGTCGTAACTGTTGCCTGCATACAATTTCAAAGCTCTTGTATTTTTTGTTTTTGCTTTGTCTGTTTCAACCTTCGTGGGTTTGTATACCCAAGACGTGTTCTCTGGGTGGCAGTAAAACGAATTTTTAGTAATAATGATAACTTGATTGCACAACAATTGTACAAGGTACAAAGTATGGCATCCACTGGTACATTATAAGATAACATTCTATTAGGCTAATCAATCTATCTTATACAATATGGTGTAGTAGTATGGGATTGCAATGGGATTTTACAATCATTGGAGGAGTTTCTAACGTCTATACATTCTTTGATATATTTGACAATGTATACCATGCAGGGATTGTCATATGTCATTATGTACTTAAATTTGCTATTCAAGTCCATTGAGATAAATCCTGGTAAATCCGACGATAGTATTGAGTGATCTGACTGACTCTGACTCCAGCTCATTTTTCTAAATAAATGTATGCATTCTTGCTATCTAAAGCCGTATGATGCTAGGCTTACGCAAAGATATTGACAAGCGCGCTCAGTATGACAAATGGCGAGGTGAATTTTGTGAAGAAACTGTGACAGGAGACGTCCGCTTGTGACAGCTTCTTCCTGGTGGCTTTATGGCATCTGACAGTGATTTATGTTGCGTTAAGGTGACCAAACCATTGTAGCCCCACGGGCAAAATGTCGAGTCCTTTCATTTATGACATATTCAAAAGTCTTGTTTTATCATTACCTCGTTTTATGGTTGAGTTCAAGAAAATAACTCCTTAGTATCTATTAAGGGCAACTTCGTCTCTACTAATGCAAACGGCTTTCTTTTTCATACTAAGCGTTCAGGGGTAATAGGGGAAGCCCTACCAATCAGGTTCATGACTTTATCTGCACTTAATATCGATCTGATTTTTCCATGGGCATCATGAACGTTCAGCCGGCACGGCGATAACAGCTTGACTTATATTCAGACACACTTAAGAGCAAATTAAACCACAATGCTTGTCGTAACGTTTGGCTGCATACAATGTAAAAGCTCTAGTATTTTTTTTTCCTTTGTCTGTTTCAACCGTCGTGGGTCTGTATACCCAAGACGTGTTCTCTGGATGGCAGTAAAACGATTTTTTTATTTATTTATTTATTAATTTATTTATTTACTGTCAATTTTTAGTAATCTGACTGTCTCTGACCCCACCTCATTTTTCTATACAAATGTATGTATTTTTATTATCTAAAGCCGCATGATGCTAGGCTTACGCAAAGATGTAGACAAGCGTGCTCAGTTATATGTATGACAAGTGGCGAGGTGAATTTTGTGAAGAAACTGTGACAGGACAAGGCCGCTTGTAACAGCTTCCTCCTGATGGGTTTATGGAATCTGACAGTGATTTATGTTGCGTTAAGGTGACCAAACCATGGTAGCCCCACGGGCAAAATGTCGAGTCCTTTCATTTATGACATATTCAAAAGTCTTGCTTTATCACTGCGTCGTTTTATGATTGAGTTCAAGAAAAGAGCTCCTTAGTATCTATTTAGGGCAACTTCGTCTCTACGAAAGCAAACGGATTCATTTTTCATGCCAAACGTTCAGGACTAATAGGGGAAGCCCTACCAACCAGGGTCATGACATTATCTGCACTTTCATCGATCTGATTTTTCCATGGGCATCATGGAAGTTCAGCCGGCACGGCGATAACAGCTTGATTTATATTCAGACATACTTGAGAGCAAATTAAACCACAATGCTTGCCTTAACTGTTGCCTGCATACAATGTAAAAACCCTTGTATTTTTTTGCTTTTGCTTTGTGTGCTTCAGCCTTGGTGGGTTTGTATACCCAGGACGTGTTCTCTGGACGGCAGTAAAACGAATTTTTAGCAATGATAATGATAACTTTATTGCACAACAATTGTACAAGGTACAAAGTATGGCATCCACTGGTACATTATAATATAACATTCTATTAGGCTAATCAATCTATCTTACACAATAAGGTGTAGTAGTATGGGATTGCAATGGGATTTTACAATCATTGGAGGAGTTTCTAACGTCTATACATTCTTTGATATATTTTCCAATGTATACCATGCAGGGGTTGTCATATGTCATTATGTACTTAAATTTGCTATTCAAGTCCGTTGAGATAAATCCTGGTAAATCCGACGATAGTATTGAGTAATCTGACTGACTCTGACTCCTGCTCATTTTTCTAAACAGATGTATGCATTCCTGCTATCTAAAGCCGTTTGATGCTAGGCTTACGCAAAGATGTAGACAAGCGCGCTCAGTATGACAAATGGCGGGGTGAATTTTGTGAAGAAACTGTGACAGGAGACGTCCGCTTGTGACAGCTTCCTCCTCATGGGTTTAGGGAATCTGACAGTGATTTATGTTGCGTTAAGGTGACCAAACCATGGTAGCCCCACGGGCAAAATGTCGAGTCCTTTCATTTATGACGTATCCAAAAGTCTTGTTTTATCACTGCGTCGTTTTATGGTCGAGTTCAAGAAAAGAGCTCCTTAGTATCTATTGAGGACAAATTCGTCTCTACTAATGCAAACGGCTTGTTTTTTTCATTAGAAACGTTCAGAGGTAATAGGAGAAGCCCTACCAGTCAGGGTCATGACTTTATCTGCACTTTCATCGATCTGATTCTTCCATGGGCATCATGAACGTTCAGCCGTCACGGCGATAACAGCTTGATTTATAGTCAGACATACTTAAGAGCAAATTAAACCACAATGCTTGTCGTAACTGTTGCCTGCATACAATGTAAAAGCTCTTGTATTCTTTTGTTTTTTATTTGTCTGTTTCAACCGTCGTGGGTTTGTATACCCAAGACGTGTTCTCTGGATGGCAGTAAAATGAATTTTTAGTAATCTGACTGTCTCTGATAACAGCTCATTTTTGTAAATAAATGTATGTATTCTTATTATCTAAAGCCGTATGATGCTAAGCTTACGCAAAGATGTAGACAAGCGCGCTCAGTATGACAAATGGCGGGGTGAATTTTGTGAAGAAACTGTGACATGACAAGGCCTCTTGTGACAGCTTCTTCCTGGTTGCTTTAGGGGATCCGACAGTGATCTATGTTGCGTTATGGTGACCAAACCATGTTAGCCCCAAGGGCAACATGTCGAGTCCTTTCAGTTATGACATATTCAAAAGTCTTGTTTTATCACTGCGTCGTTTTATGATCGAGTTCAAGAAAAGAGCACCTAAGTATCTATTGAGGGCAACGTCGCCTCTACTAATGCAAACGATTTTTTTCATACTAAACGTTAGGAGTAATAGGGGAAGCCCTACCAGTCAGGTTCATGACTTTATCTGCACTTAATATCGATCTGATTTTTCCATGGGCATCATGAACGTTCAGCAAGCACGGATATAACGGCTTGATTTATATTCCGACATAACAAGGGCGGCTCACCAGATGTAACTTTTCACGAAAACATTCATACAGCGATCAATGCAGGGGCAAGGTTGTGTCATATCCTTGGAAGAACTACAAAGGCAAGAGTTGGGATTTTCTTCTGAAAGGACTATACTAAAGAAAGATATATTGACGTTTTTCCATCCGATTTAGTTAATGGTAATAAAATGCGTCATGATCATGAATAGAAGAATAAAGAACGGATGGTCCTAGACTGTTGATACCTGTATGTAACATCTGGACGTATTGATTTGGATTTGCTATCAACATGTAGTACATCTCGGAAAAACAAATTAGCAACCTAGTGGGAAACGACGGGGATTTTCCTGTAGCTCAACTGGTAACAGCCTCATAGTTGAGCTCTTGGTTCAAATTAGTTGGTTACTGGAAGACCCCCATTCAATCATGGAAAGGGCATCTCTCTTCATTACCAAAAATCTTTTTCTTGATTTTCCTTATTTTTTTTATTTTCTTATGTTGAGAAATATTTTCTTGTACAAAGAAAAATAAGAACATTCAAGAAACCTTAGGCAAAGTCTTGTCTATGTCAATTCTTACATAAGGAATTTTATTTATATGATATGGTATTCTTACAGATTCTTTCCTTAAGAGATTTTTTTCTTGAAAATTTTATTCTACTAGAATAATTTTCTTGAACTTTCTTGGTTTAAGAAAGTTCAAGAAAAATATTTTTAGATGCAATTCTTGTTTGTGCTCAAAACAGGGGTTCTTGAGTGTGCTTAAAACGGGAATTCTAATACGGAATAACATTCTTGCTTACAGAAAACATTTCTTTGAAGAAGAAAAAACAAGAAACATAAGAAAAGCGATTTTTGGTAGTGTTGGTGTTCCAGTAGTTCGGAAGAGACGTAAAATGGGGCCCCGTGTTCGAGGAGGTGCCTCGAGCAAGTTAAAAGGGGAAGGGTTAGCAACCCCTCCCTGTAAAAATATACCCTGCTACTAAAACAGCAAGGAAACTTGCTGCCCTGTGTGCCATGAGGCACTACAAGAGCGAACCGGGGAACGACTCTATCTGACAAATCGACAATGCATCTCAAAAGTGATGTTCAAAAGCTCAGTATCCGTCAAGGATTGTAAACACTCGAGTCAATGCCCTATAGTACATAATGATAGCTTCTGCTGATTGCTTCTTCCTTCAAAGGACACAATGTACTCTCATCCATCTGCCTTCTCCGTGAACGTCACGTAACGATAGTTCACGTATGTAAAACCGGAAGTGAAACCAATCTGGCAGAACTATAAACCATCATTCTTTATGTTTGGAGTCAATATTTCTAGTCTATTACGTTACTGTTAGTTATTTTGATAAGGATTTATGTTGTTTGGTGAAAAGTTGTCAAGTCAATCTTTATTTCTGTATTATTTGTTATTACTCGACAGTTTTATTGTTACTATGTATTACTATGTATGGGGTAAAACCCCCCAGGAATCTTTGAAAAACGCCGCCTGCAGGCGATATGTATTCCTGGGTTAACAAAATAAATAAACAAACAATAAACAAATTTTTTCTGCTATTCTGTCAATATCATGGATTACCTTTGCACTAATGCTATATATGTTATGTTTTGTCTCTATTCGTGCTGATACCATAATATTGTAATTTGAAACTACCTTCCATTGCACGCAGAATGACGGTGCTCTCGGACAGGTGCGAACAACATCTTCTAATGCATGGTTATCGATCCTTTTCAGACAGTGTTCTGAATACGTTAGTCTGTCAGGTTTGTATTGCTAGCGTTATAACTGATGTTGCATCTAGTACATAGCTCTAAATACACCGTTTTTACAAATGGCGAGTGTATATTACTCCGCGAGTTTATGTGAACCAACGGTACATTCGGCTGGCCCGGCGATAACAGCTTGATTTATGGCCACACATAATAAGGCCGCCACGTTCGATGTAACTTGTCATGGAAGCATCCAAGCGGCAATGAGTACTTGTAAGGACAAGCACGTATCATGTCATATCCTTGCAAAATTACCAAGGCATTGGTTAGGGTTTTTCTTCTGTAAGGAATGTATCGTCCGATGAACTTGTCTGTGAGTTGATGTTTACTTTTTTTGGGGCCCAACTCTTTTTCTTCGCACACTCCCATCAGTTTTGAGGTGCCCAGATGATGTCAACAATATGATAAATCAGTATGGTGTTATCAAAAAATTAGAAAACAAAGGATGCGAAAACGATATAGATGTTGCCTCCAGGGGTTTTTCCACGGTAATAAGAATGGGTATTTATAATGAAAACAGGATATTTTTATTATCATATACACAATGCTAACAGCCAGAAGTATCGCAAAAAATAGCTACTTAAGCAACTGGATAAAAAATATCATTTTGGATTTGCTGTCAACATAACAATTTGGGCAACCTACTGTGCAATGACGTCATTGAACAAAACGTCGATACGTCTCAAGATGAGTATTCAAGGTTAGAATCCATCATCCAGTTGTAAACATCCGAGTCATTGCCCTCTAGCCTATAATGTTTGCATCTCTCGATTGCTTTCAAGGACAAAATGTCTATACATGTATTAGACGTCTTTTATTCTTATTCATTGGGCTGGCGCCGGCTGTTGAATACGCACATTCAGGGCTGCCCAGATAGCTTGGTGCTATTACAAAACGCTATTCCTGCTGACAAAGACAGGACATTAAAATGGATTTTTGACATGAACAGCACAACGAGCTATAACAATATTCTGTACATGTACATAAGACGTATTTTCTCTCACCATCGTCCATTTATCATTCTAACCAACAAGAAAAGCTGACATCGATCCTATTTCTCTGTGGAAGGCCAAACCCAAAACCCTCCAAATGCTCGCTTCAATCTTGTATCGTAATGTTTACACGGTAATACACTGTAATTTATCTAGATCTAGGATGCTTCGCAACAGATAACGATCAAGAAATGTAGTCTTGCCATTTGTAAAGACATGTTGAAATGATTTGATACAGGATACGAACGCATGTAATGTTTGTCATAGCTGTTAAATGCAACAGTTACAAGACATTACAACGAAACTACGATGTCTCGTGTTGTAAAAACAGACTCTTAAAGGCATCCAGAGCATTTTATGAGGCTTGAAACTTGAATTTGAAAACTAGACTTTGTAGTCATTCGTACACATGGTAAGTCTCAATAACACTATTATACCATTACAAACCGAAATTAAAGGAGCAAAGATATGATGTCGTTGTGTGGTGAGAACTGATAGAAAATCCAAGCCCTAATAGACTGATCCTGACTGTCCATCAAAATTAGCGGTTCAACCAATGAGAGAGTGACTGCATGTCCGTCAAATATTTGTATCTTTATGTTTTGATTTTGCATTTCTACGTTTTAACGGAGGTGGGCGGAGCTATGGTATCTACATAGTAGGTGCGTGAAACTAAAAGATCACCATGTAGATTATTTTGTGCCGTTTTTTAACTCTTTTGATAAGAAATCCTAACGCAAATGTGGTAGACAGTGGCATCAATTGTCAATTTTATGAAAATTACAGCAACTATAATATTTCCAGTTTTCAAGTCTCATAACACGCTCTCTGTGCCTTTAAACCAATACAACTTTCTTAATTCGTAATCTCTTATAAAATATTGTTTGTGAAACCGTAAATGGTCTTCTCGGTCCTATGGACAGTGTCGATGTAAAGAATCCGGAGTTACTAATAGCAACATGCGTGTGTGGACTCTTAAAGAGGATGATGACGTCAATGGCACCTTAGCTGTTATTGCAGACCAAAGGCTGAAGCGCAAGTGCGTCCAGATAGTGCCGGTGTGTGAGTTATTAAGACCCCTTGTTGTATACTAATAAGCCAGCGGAGACGTCCCTGACATTAAATACGCATAATTTTTTCATCAAGTCATGATCTCTTTTCCAATAAACGAGAACATACATAATGTAAAGGAGATACATGTACTAAATGCAATATCAGTGTGAGGCAGTACTAGTATCAAAACCATTTCGATACTAATAAGCCAGCGGCGACGTCCCTGACATTGCATACGAAGTTTAATCCTATGGTCTAACCAGGAAACGAGAAATGAATGTAAATATCTTTATCGTAACAAACCAACTAGGAAAAGATAGCACGGTATTTGCCCATCATCAATCAGACTCTGATGATACGATTGATGATGGGCAAACACCGTTCTATCTTTTCATATATATATAGTTGGTTTGTTACGATAAAGATCTATACATTCATTTCTCGTTTCCTGAATAGACCATGGTATGGGGTGAAACTTCGCATGCAATGCCAGGGACATCGCCGCTGGCTTATTAGTATCGAAAGGGTTTTGATACTAGTACTGCAGCACACTCATGTTGCATTTAGTATCTCCTTTACATTATGATCTATACGAATGGGGATTATATAGCTTGTGATGTTGCGTTACACCCCTCTTCGATTAGAGGCTACGATCAGGCTGCGACCGCGTTTAGTGACCACAGATTTCACAGATCGATCAATAAATTTCAAAGATGAGTAGCTGATTTGTTTTTAACATCTTGCGTGTTTTGTTGTCTTTTAAATCGTACTTTTAGATCTTGAATCGTATTCGAATTATGAAATCAAGAGTCAAACAAATTCAAATTTGTCGCTGCACGGTCACTCAGTGATCGCCTTTTAGTGGATGGGGGGATTAGGGGCAATTAACTACACTGTACATGTACATGTACTAGTGACGTCGGCGTGGCGTAACGGTTAAAGCGTTGAACTAGGAATCAATAGGTCCCGAGTTCGATACTCACCATGCCCCGACATTGTACCCTTGGGAAAGGCGCTTTACACACCTTCCCGGACGGTGGAGTGACGCCCACCGAGCCTATTCGGCTAATCTGGCAAACTGGGTGCCAAAAAGCACACTGCGGATTTTGCTGCCGATGTGCCAACATCTAGCACATTTGCCACTGAGTACCGTAAAATCTCTCTCTCTCGTACATGTAGTTGTACAGCTCGATTTTAACCTCATCTATCTCACAACGTTACATAGTGCAAAAAAAACAACACTACAAGTACGTCAATTGATTGGTGATTTGTATTCATCTCCTGTCGTTTCTCACAGTTTCTCGCCAAAGTGACAAATGTGTCGGGTCTTCTGTTTCTAACTGATAACGAATTGCGGTCCCGTGTTGAAAGCCACGGGATTCCAGCCAGGACCCAAGAGGCTTACGTTTAGATGGAAGGTGTAATTGCCGTGTACGAAAAGGGCGTCACGCCCGTGGACGTAACATTTGTCTTACTTTCCACATATGGACAGCCGTGGCGTTGTGCCATGTCTGATGTGACAAATGTGCGTTCTAACATCATTCGTTTTATTTATTTATATATTGGTTCGGCAAGTAAATGCCAGGGTTGCCAAACTAGCCGGAACTATTACTAAGGGCAAACCAATGTGCGTCCGACTGTAGGTTTTTTGGACCATCGCACACCGTGGCATGCCCCTACTTTTTTCGAAAGGTGAGGTGGGTTCTTTTACGTACGCAGGGTGTGGCTCCCCCCAAACACGGGACCTCCATTTAACGTCCTATCCGAGGGACGTCCCTAACCCTAGATGAGCTAGGTACTAATTTACACCTGACTGAGTGAAGTGAGGAAAGTCGTGTTAAGTGCCTTTCCAAAGGGCACAACGTCGGGGCGCATGTTCAGATATGTTTGGGGGCAGCGGGATCAAACTGGGGTCCCCTTGTTTGACAGTCGAATGTTCTATCCATTACGCCACACGACGCAACATCATTCGTCAGCGGTTAAAAAGGAATTTTGTTCCTTCCCGTCAAGTTTGCAATTGCCAACATCATTAACCATCGAATCCAGACACCCTCGCGGCAGGTTCCTAATACTAGAATGTGTAGATGCGGTATTTTTGACTCTAGACGTGTGCTGTAAGAGAGCCAAAACCTTATCAGTGAAGTGGTAAACTTCTAAAACTATTTGAACTTAAGGCAAGAGGATCTACTCCTCAGTTGGTGTTGCGCTGACCTGAATGCCAAATATGGGCATGTGCAACCTTCAAAGTCCTCGCAGTAAAGGTTCAAAGTAAAGTGTAACGTCTTCTACTTCAAAAGAGAAGTGCAATGGGGGTGTCTATTATCACCACACTAAGAATCAGCTGTCATCAACTACGTATAGAATCAGGAAGGCACAACCGCACGCCTCTGGAGCAAAGAATTTATCAATTCTGTAACTTAAATAAGATAGAAGATGAAGTCCACTTTATTGTAGATTGTAGTTTATATAGCAACGATAGAAATGTTTTCTTTGATTATATCATGGAAACGTTTCCACACTTTCAATTTATATTATGTCTGATATTGAGAAATTCATTTTTATCATATGTTTTGACCATACAATATCAAACAAGTCCATCTCAACTTATATTTCTAATATCACAAAGGGACGACTAGCCTAACCAATGAATTAGTTTAGCTTTAGAACCATTGAATTAGATTAGTAATAGAAACCCTGTATGTCATTATATGAATATTACCATGTATTCTGTACCTCCATGCCTGTACTTAGCCCGTGATAGGGCATGAATGTACAATAAAGGTTATTATTATTATAACACCAACTTGAAACCATCGTCATTCTCAGTAATGTAAATGAAGAAAAATATCGTGATGTTTGTAGCAGTCAAGTCGTATATGATGACTGGGATGTTCTTACCATGGACACTACCATTGGCAAGGATTTTTAGTTAAAAAGTTAAAATCCTCCCACGCTATAAGGTGTATAGGGCGGTGCCCATCCCCGTTTCATAGCCCTGGGCCACACTGTGGTGCAATCACTGCAACAGGGGGCTAGTCCGCTGGCAGTGGAGTGTGTTTAACTTCCATACTGTTTTATAAGTATGTACCATTTTCATAAAGTCTTTGGTATGACTCAATGCGCCTCTCGTCCAGAGGTGTCCTACCCGGGAGTTGAACTCGGGCCTTCTGGTTCCAAGTAATTAGAACCAGATGAGGTAAGTAACAGACGCGCAGACCACTACACCGCAGGGACACCCCCGGCAAGGTCCCGATGAAGTGCGCACTTCCGCGCATATACAGCATTAAAGCTGCACTATGTAACATTTTGGCGCAAAAATTGAAAATATTCTTGTGAACAAATCCTAATACAAATGACATGGACAACGACTTTTCAGCATATTTCCATCATTAATTCGTCTATTTCTGGCATGTATGGTGTTTTTAATTGTACAAAAACAAGCTGCAAAAGTCTGTGACACCACCTCAACCTACAGCCTAATGTTTGTAAACAACAATTTCCTGCACACTGGCAGGACCCCTGGGTAGGCTAATTACTTAGCGACACTTCAGTGGATCTAGATAACAGCTGATGTTATGAAGATCATCTTCTTCAAAACACTCATATCTTTTTGAATGAGGATAATATATGTAAGCCAGGTTTGTAGGGAACTGATAAAGCGGATTTTCCCCGTTCAAAACTGCTAGAACTCTGATAAGGACGTTTGGCAGAAACTGTGGTTAACTGTAATCAGGCACCCCACTGGGCAGTTGGGGTGATAAGCCTGTGTGGCCACACTGCCCCAACTGCCAACTGGCTTTGAAAGTTCAGTTTTTAAACTGGTTTATATGGTGCAATGATGTTGAAACATTCCTTCCTGAATACTGGTATGTCATTCTACAATGTTTATTCAACATACTATGTAAAGGAATGGTAGAAAAATTGACTTTCTGTATTGACCAAATCTTACATAGTGCAGCTTTAACGTGCTTGTGAGCAGCAACAGCTAAAGTAATCTAGCATTTACAAATCAAGTGCGTTACACACCATTAGAATAGAGTTAGGTATTTGTGCTACATTTACTTCAGGTTTGCTAAGTTAGTTTAATGATTACGGGGTGTTTTATAAATATGAATTGGTAGTGAATTTTTCTTCTTATTCGAGTTGAATGTGTGATAGTTGTGTGCCGATTTGTTAGAATTGGAGAGAACGCTAGGGACTCCAAAAAACACCCCTCCAAAAAAATGGTATGGCGACCCAGTGACGTCACTAATTCAAGATGGCGGCCGCCGCACATGCCAACAAAGCTTTTGCTACGCAAACCTGTAATTACGGAGCCAGGAACACGTCATTTTGGAAGTTCCTTCAAAACAAGGATATAGTTGGCAGCTAATACTAGATTCAGTATCAAAGCGAGTAGATACTAAATGTAACAACTTGCATGCTACAGCAAAACCTTTCACTTCAGTAACCTATCCTCGTTCAATTACGGATCATTTCGACCGCTACCTCATTGAAGTTCGACATACAACGTCAAAATCCCACACACCGCTATCGACACTTTAATCTACTGCGTTGCGGCCAGAGTGCTGTTAAGGATCACAACGTTCCAATGCCTATCCGGATTGTACTTGTAAATTGCCCACATGAAGGACCAACTTAAAGGTCAGCAAACGACGGTTCGTCGCAGATCACGTATTAAGCTTACTTACGGTCCAGACTTAGTGACTATGGCCACTCATGTGTTGTGTGCGTTAAGACCTTTTCCTTACTTAAGTACACCAGGAAGGCTGTCTTGCACGCCCGGTGACATTTGAGTGGTCAAAACAACATTAACGCCAGGAGAACGAGCAATCTGAAGTCATCGCAGCAATAAAGAAACGACTTAAAACAATTTTCTGAGCCTACATTAAAGTATTTCCGTGCTTTCTACTATTAGAATGAGTTCACTGAACTCACATATCAGCTCTCACATAGTTACAGCAACCAATATTGTCCAGTCTTTTGATATACCTTGATAAATTGGCTTTTATATCTTACGTTTATTCAAGAAATGCCACAAAAGTCATAGAAATACATTGAACAATATGTTGGGTTCCGGATCTTGCGGCATGATATGACAAGCTGTAAACTTAAAACTGCACGATTGTAGAGATTTAACGTTATCAGTTAGAGAGCTGCGCTTTATAAACTGATACAATGTAGGTTTCCCAATTTCATACATCTTGGCAACGCGGAAAAATTCATATCTTTAATGGCTTTAGATAAACCCTTGATTATTAAACACACATGTACTTATTCACACTACTGGTAAGAAGCGAGAAGTGGCCAATTTAACGTAATTATTAGACTAGTGCTAGCTTATCATTGTATTTGCAAACTGTGATTTTTTTTTCTGTTGTGACCTGTACTGAACCCAGTGGGTATGCGTGTGCAATAAAGGTCTTCATTCACTCATTAACTGTTACAGTATGAGATCACTCGCATTCGGTTGGAAATGCTAACACTTCAATCCATCGGTATGCAGCAGGCAGACACTGCACGAAATGACCTCGGATCCTGACGTATCCTGACGTGATCCGGAACCTGAGATCCGGATGAATCCGAACGGATCCGGGGCCGTATATTTCTCGGCAGGCTGATAGGCATCCAAATATTGTGACTCAAGGTACCACTTGCATATTTGAGTTGTGTAAGTGGTACCTTGAGCCCCAATATTTGGATGCACATTAGCCTGCCGAGAAATAAACGACCCCGGATCCGTTCGGATCACGTCAGGATACTTCAGGATACGTCAGGATCCGATGCCATTTCGTGCAGGCAGATTCAAGCATTCATGCATTTTGCAAGAGATTCAAGCATAAATAATGCTATTGCAGTGATCTTTGCACTTAAGACCTGAGGATGAAATCAAGGTCAGTGCGTTAAGTTCCCGCTGGGCCCGCATCAAGAGTTCATACTGGATTCAAGACTTAACAACTGGCCCGTAAGATTGCGTGTAAGTCATTTCATCCTTCGCTACACTTTAGCCGTAGCATTTGCCCCCCTCATCGACCCAAGCGAGTATCAAATATTGACTTTTACTGCCCGGCCTGAGTAATCACAATCTTATATGAGGCCCCCTTTCCACTATAGCTAGGCGGTGATCGCGCGGTGATCTCGGTGCGACCTAAATTGGATGATCTTACCCTTGACTTCGTGAATTTTTAATCATTATCATCATCATCATCATCATCATCATCATCATCATCATCATCATCATCATCATCATCATCATCATCATCATCATCATCATCATCATCATCATCATCATCTTCATCATCATCATCATCATCATCATCATTATCATTATTATCATTATTATTATTACCATCATCATCATCATCATCATCATCATCATCATCATCATCATCATCATCATCATCATCATCATCATCATCATCATCATCATCATCATCATCATCATCATCATCATCATCATCATCATCACCACCACCACCACCATCGTCGTCGTCGTCGTCGTCGTCGTCGTCGTCGTCATCATCATCATCATCATTATCATCATCATTATTATTATTGGGTAGGCTGACTACTCTCTCTTCGCAGCCAGGGGCTGAATTGCGAGGAGCGCACATTTGGCGGGGCCAGATCGCAAGGGTCTGTAGCGACTGCCATTCGGCGCGCAGGTGACCTCAAAACGACAATTGCCCCATGTGCGGCCATAGGACTGTAGGTTTTGAACCACTCACACCGGGAAGGACCCCTACTCTCTTCGATAAGTGCGGTGGGTTCTTCAACGTGCTCGAGGTGTGGCTCTCCTCAAACACGGGACCTCCATTTAACGTCCTATCCGAGGGACGTCCCTTACCGAAACTAGGTACTCATGTGTTGCAAAACGTAGAATTATGTCGTAGAAAAGATATCAAAACACACAAATGAAAAAATATAAGTTTTTTTCATGTATTAAATCCCTTGATTCATAATAAAAGTTAAGGTGGCAGCGCGGTCGCCAGGTCACCGTATACTGGAATGGGGGTGTTACTGAAACAACAGAGGCTCAATGGAGAAATTGGTGAATCGCCAGGGGGCGTAACTGCACCACTGTAACATCACTTCTGGAGGTATTTCCACCAACAATTTATCCCGTCTGACGTACAGAAGACAGCTTGGAGACCTCGAAAGCAGATAATAGTAAGACCTTTGACCGTAAAGTTACTTGGCCTTTAAGGATCCTATAGGAAGCAAGCCTGACTTTATACTAAGATACGGATTAGGGTCTGATTCTGCTAGATCAATCTTCCTGCAATTTGGGCGAATGTTGCACGGGGGCGCTGCATGTATACGTGATTATTCCTGATACTGAAAATGCATCAATGTTCGCGGTAGTTTTATGTTCGCGATTTTCGTGACCGTTTCACCGCGAACTTAAAACCACCGCGAACATTTGTGTCCAATATTGTAGCAGTATGTGACTATAGCACTGCCGCGAAATCAAAACCACAGCGAACACAAAGGATGGCTGATGGAGGTCTTTAAGGTTGTGTAGTATTAGTAAAGATAGCACAGTTGATTTAAAGACCAGAGCCATTAAATGAATGGATGGTGCCAAAAATAGTTGTTAAACTAACTGGATACAATTTTGAAACAGTCAGACGTTTCAGACAGCATCCGCTGTCTTTCGTCAGTGACTAAAGATCGGACTGGGAAACTTTCAGGCACTTGGGATAGCGCACTGCCGGACGAAAAACATTTTTGTTACTGTACTAAAACAACAGTAGCAAATTGAACTATTAGCATACAACCTTGCCTTGAATTAACCTTCTTTTGAAGACTACCTGAAGACATCATAAATTATGTTAACCTCATTAACATATCAATTCAGAGTTTTGGTATAAAACCTAGTTTCCCAGTCCTATCTTTAGTCGCTGACGACAGATAGCGGATGCTGTCTGAAATGTCTGACTGTTTCAAAATTTTGTCAAGTTGCTTTAATAACTATTTTTGGCATATCTTATTACCTGGATGTCTAACCTTCACCAACGTGAAAGCGGATTGTGTCTATATCACATCTATCCAAAATGTGGACATGGTAACCCTTTACAACGTGCCAATTTAAAAATCGGCCCGTTGTAAAGCGTTACCACATTCAAATTTCAATGCTATTTTGTGAATAAAAAACAAAAACGCTGAGCTAATGCAAGAATAACATAGTCTGTGTTTCTATCAGCAGATAAAATTCTCCTTCCAAATAATATTCAAGTAAGATGTTCTGATTACTTAACGGTGCCATATAACCTTTGGCGCGAGAGGAGAATCTTGATGTGCTTAATTTGACATGCAGTCGCTCTCTCATTGGTCGAACCGCTAATTGTGATTGACAGTCAGGATCAGTCTATTAGGGCTTGGATTTTCTATTAGTTCTCACCACGTAAAGACATCGTATCTTTGCTCCTTAATGTCGATATGTAATGGTATAGTGTTATTGAAACTTACTATGTCTAGGAATGACTAGAAATTGGAGTTTTTAATTTTATATTCAAGTTTCAAGCCTCATAGAATGCTCTGCTGTGTGCACGCTTTAATCAATTTGGGGTATCAAGGTCGGGACTTTGTGTGTTCAATCATTTGTCCTTGACGTATTGCAAAACTATTGGATTTCACCAGGGGGCGCCCTTTCCATTGCTAGCCAGCTCTCCAACCTTGTGGTGAAATGCTGGATTGTTTTGTATCATGTACTGTATAATCATAATGATATCGTGATGTATTGTTTTTAGAGAGAACAATGCTAGTCCATAGCTAGCCTGTGTTACTCAAGCTCTCGCTGTCAGGGGCTGATCTGACTTCCTCCCCTGACCAATGGAAGGGATGCTAGAAGCTTGATTTAGCAAGGCTACCTTCTAGCTATAACCTGCCTGCCTACCTACCTACGTGCACAGGCCAGAAACTGGCCCCTTGCTTTCCAGGTGGAGCCTCCAAGAAGTCCTGTCCCTTGCCCTATCCTCTGCTTCCAGAATGTTTAAACCAGTGTCCTTTACGACCTGGTCTTTCCATCTCTTGGGTGGTCTTCCCCGTGGTCTGGGGGTAGCGAACTCCTGGCTGTAGGCTTTGTCATTAGACTTATGTTTGTGGGGGTCTTCTTATAACATGTCCAAACCACCTCAGCCTTCTTGTCTGTACCATTTCCACGATGGCTAAAACAATGGTTCGCAAATTGCTGATACTGCACTGATATTACCTGGCTTGAGCTTATTTTCTCAATTATGACTAATTCCAAAATTGCAATGACATATTGTACATCCTATGTTTTCTCAGTCTCTTGGGACTGTTGCCCGTGGTGAGTGTTATGTGGACTAATTGATTCACGACACAATGACGGTTCTCTGGTTGACACAGTTACACGGCAATAATGCATAACCCGATAAAGACGATATGACTGTTATCAACAAGCAAGCTTATAGCTTGGGATTGAGATAACCATGTAGCATATATGGATCTAGATTGCGGCGCTAAAGGGACCGTTTATTATAGATTGCATCCGCGAGCGTATTAAATGTAGAAAATGGTGAAAGCTGTGATGAGAGTGCACATAGCCTGTGTTTACACAACCTCTCAGCGGGAGGTTACTGACCCCCACCAGAGGGGGTGTCGGTTACAGGACCGGCCGGCCGCTAGGAGCGCGATTTGTCAGGCTAAGAGATGGGAGGAAGGTGTCTACTATTACCTGACCTAAAATTTATCTTCCTTTTGAAATATTGATTTATATGTTTCGTTTGTTTTGTGCCATTAAATGTATATGATTAACAGAGAGATAATGAATATCATTATCTATATGAAGCTTATCAAACCCGATTTGTGTTGTTTTTATAATATTCCAAATATAGTACCAGAGAAGGATGCATATCAGTTGTTACGGATTGTTCCATCAGTTCGATTCCTGTAACAACGGTTACGAAATCTAAAAATATGGACATCGTCTTTGTTTTGCCCATTTCCATTTTATTTGCGTTTTTACATGTTAGATTCCTATCCGAGGGACGCCTCTAATCCTAGATGAGCTAGGTACTCATTTACACGAGTGAAGTGAGGAAAGTCGTGTTGAGTGCCTTTCCCAAGGGAACAACGTCGGGGCGCAAGTTCGTACATGTCTCTGGGCACAACCCGGGATCAGATCCCGGGTCCCATTGTTTGACAGCCGCGCGCTCTACCACTTGCGCCACACGACGCCACTAATCCCTCGTATAGGACGTACGTTAAATGGGGTGTTTGGGGAGAGCCACACCCCGCGCACGTAAAAGAACCCACCATACCTTTCGAAAAAGAGTAGGGGCATGCCCCGGTGTGTGATTATCCAAATCCTTCTGTCTGGAGTTTGTGATTCACTACAAATCACCCGGATGGAGGCCTGGCGAACCTCCATCTCGTATCAGCCATACGGTGATTTACACATAAACAAAGGTTCAAACAAACAAACACCATTCACCCGGACGGGAGACCTGGCGCATCCCCGTCTTGTGTCAGCCAGCGAAAGGGTATGTCACCCGGCCCCGCAAGGGGCGGTATAACCCCGACGGTGCACGACGCACGTAAACACGTCGCACGTAAGCACGTCGACTACCTACCTACCTACATGTTAGATTCGCGGTCCCAAGCGGGGTGTTACACATAGAATCTACTTGGATTGGCCTTGTGTTGGTCTTCGCAAGACATTCATCTGAACGTTTTTTTTATATATATATGGAACCGCCGAAGCTATATTTCTTTGAAAATTAATTTCCTTGCAAACTCGTCTGCCCACTCATTGACAAACATCATGACAACAACGTTGACAGACTGCAACATTTTTCTGAAGATACATTGTCCTGAATACTGAGAACTGCTAACAGACTTCGCTAACCACCCCACTCGTCATCTCTTAAGCCCCCCCCCCCCCCCCTCTCACTGGACCCGCGGCACGCTGGCGGAGTCGCTGCGGCCGATAGAATTGACAAAGCACTCAACGAATTTCATCGACAAAGAACGAATATTTTTAAGCTTTGTGTGTTTTGTTGTCTTTTTTGGTCACACTTGTACGTTTTGAATGATATTCCCATTGTAAAGTCAAGGGTAACACAAATCCAGTTTAGGACGTAGCGACGCCGCCAGCGTGCAGGGGTCCAATGAGAGGGGGGCTTTATTGTATATATGGGAGACTATTCAAAATTGATGATACGGCCGTTGTTAGAATACGCAAATGTAGTATACGTAGGCTGCAATACGAAACAGAACAACACTCTTGAAGCAGTACAGAGGAGGGCAATGAAGATCATCTACAGCAACAGCATCCCGACAACCTCCTCCCTACTCTTAAGGAAAGACGGGAGTCAGCAGGAAAAAACACTCTTTAAGCAAATGCGAAATGTCAGCCACCCCCTGCACTCCATGGTTCCGAACGTCAGACACCAGAAAACCCGACGGTCGACCCTTAGGAACCAACACCACTTCTCCACACCAAAGTTCAGAACTGCGAGACTGAGAAAATCTTTTCTATTTCATGCAATAAGCCTCAGTAATCAGGATTTGCAAATGCCGTGTTTGAATGCCTCTGACACTCAACGGACTAAGTCATTTTAACTGTAACCGTCTATGTCGTTTTTGATATGTATATGAATGTTTAATGTGTACATGAATTTGTACATGAATTATTGTGCAATTCAGCCATGTCATGGCTGCTATGCAATTTGAATAAACAGTTGTGAGATTGACGTAGAGTTGCTTCATGAGCGGTGACAGCAGTTTGGGCAATTTGCTTCCCTTGCAAGCTGTGGCACACCGTTGCCTCATGGTAATGCTACTTGAAAAGTGATTGAGTTGTCTCTAAATTGAGCGTAAAACGCTGATGAGCACTTAAGGTTGTCACGCTTGTTCTGAATGCAAAATTACTCTGCGAGCGCGAAAATACCACGGTAATCAACTTGCACGTCCAAGCGTAAAGGGTATGTTAAATTGTTCATTAAAAGCTTAAACGCTGCGGCAGTTCAATAAGTCTTCTGTCAGATTAAGTTCCAAGCTGTGTTGCCTTCTCTCCAGTGGCGAAGACAGCGCCGTGCTGAATTCTAAATCTGAAATGACGTTTCATTCACACCTGATTCTGCAGCGCAGAGATATTGATTTCAGAAGTTGCAATTTGATACGTCTGAACTTTACATAATAGTTGTTACGTGGTTTCTACCCGATTAACGTTACCAAGAAAATACAAATCTAGAACACTCTAATTCAGACTGCACCGGCCTGTAATCAAATCTATCAGACCAAAATTAACTAAATTGCAACATCTCTCCTTAAGTTGGCATATGAATTGTGGCCGGGTTTGATGGAAAATGAATTGCACTTATCTAGTAGGAGGAATAAACGGACATTAATCCGCCAAGACATCAAAAGATGCAGTGACGAACACAAAGATCACAAATAATTTATCAGATCGTAACTTCAAAGCAGGCGTTGCCTTTGATCTAAAGCTATATAACCTGAAGCATGCTAAAAAAAACCGAGTGGAGTAAAGTACATGTGTCTTATTATGGATGGCCAGACATTCAATGTACTCTGGAAACCTTAGCTTCATTCGATGTACTTAAACAAAATCAATGGATGTCTTTGTACTAATTTGGCTACTTTTACTACCCGAATCTTCCCTTCAAAGCTGTTATCTAATCTCCAAGGAGATCTCCATGGTGCTAAAACCGTACAAGCTATCCAGAGAAGCTCCAGTCAGCCAGAGAAGCTGTCAGGCACCGTCAGGTTGCAAAAACATTATTTCTACCAGTTGGATACGGTCTTTGCAACCGTTGGATCTGCCTGGAGACTGTCATCACCAGTCGATCGGTGTCATCATGATAGTCACACATCGACTGCCCTCGACTCGTGTATGATCAAGAGGCCACACGGCATTTCAGACGCATGTTTGTAGTGGCAAACCCTCGTATGGAAGTCCGGATACAGAACTACCGGTAGAGTCGCACTCAGAGTGATTTCCAACTGCAACTTCAGCAGTCGCGGTGAAAACTCATGTCGGAGGTACAGCAAGGAGGATTTTATGACATAACTTTATTACACAACAATTGTACAGGGTACAAAATCTGACATTCACTGGTACATAGATAACATTCTATTAGGCTAATCAGTCTATCTTATACAATATGGTGTAGTAGTATGGGATGACAATTGGATTTTACAATCCTTGGAGGAGTTTCTAACGCCTAGATATTCTTTGATATACTTCTCAATGTATACCATACATGGGTTGTCATACGTTAGTGTGCTCCGGTGTCAGTAGAGATTGGCAGCGTTATCAAAGCTCATTCAGAGCAGTCCTTATGATTCATTTTTTTCGAAATTACCCTATTAAACTGTTGCAGATCAATCATGAGATGAGCATTATCCCCTTATGGCGGTCATAGTCTTATTACATTGAAGGCTAAGACTGAATTGAAGGACGGAACTTGAATATGGAAGCGAAGTCTTAAGATAAAACCGTCATCACAAAGGCTTACCTGACGGCACAGTCTAATTTTGAAACCATTTCATGTGTGTCCGTGTTAACTTTACATTGGCCATTCATTGTTTATATGAAAATACAAGAACGCAAATCTCTAAAGGGGTAATATTCCGGGTAGGCTCACAAAAGGTATTTTTAATTGGTAAGACGCCTAGACTCCCTCGGCAAATTCTGTTATCTTGTCAGGCGGCAAGGCAAATTCATTTGACATTTTTGGCACATGCGCGGAGATTACATCTGGAGTGTTCAGCTCTAGTCGTCAAACTCGATGATAAAGTGTCAGCTCGTTACCTTAAAAGGAGATACGGTAGCTTCAGGGGCTGGCCAAGAGATCTTAGACGCTTTTATCTGATTGCTGTTGACGGAGCCGTCGATGATCAATAGCATGGGAATATGGTCTAAAGCAGTTGGAATTTCATACTCTGTTTTCGTCGAGAGTAGCCATGCGTTCCATGATGGTTGGCTAGATGCGATTCCCGTGATAAAAATTGGATTATAATCGGTGCTATCCCAAGTGAATCTGCGTAGATAGGTGTTAAAAATGAAAGTAATTCACCAAAAAGCTCAGGCAATACAAATATCAAAGGCCATGGCCACGAGAGAAAAACGAAAGGTTGATATGTAATGATATTTCTTTCTATCAAAGTTTTACTTTTCATATACAATGTAATGGGGCTGGACAAAGCTTTTACGCCTCCTAAAAGACTGGTTAGTCTTAAAAGTAGTAAGTAAAAGACTGGTTGAATGAGTGTCCAAGATAACCTTTGACACGACCGAGATCTTTTGTCCTGATGGCAAACATTCATCAATGCTGCTTTTAAGCGTTAACTTCTTCAAAGTAGTTGGACACGTATCTTCCATTAGCAATGCTTTTCAACTACCCATCGTGCGGGGGTTACACTGTGGGTGTTGCATGCGGGGGTGGGGCCTAATGTTCAACACGCGTAAATGCAAATGTAAAAGCAGAGCCTAACGAGGACTTAATTCAAAGGGCCGAAGGAAGCCACGGTCACTTGAATCACTGACGTACATGTATGTAGAACGACAGTTAAAAACGTATCTGACAAAGCGATGACGTGATTGAAGCAAAGCTTTCAGACGTACATGTACGTCAGTGATTGAAAACTTGAAACATGTTAGTGCTAACGTAACATGACTTATTTACGTGCAGAACCTATTTACGTCCGGTTTGGCTCATGTCCACATGTCGCGGTGTATTATGCCAAAGCCTGTTCTCATGAGCAATAAAGAACATCATAAGTATGATCCTTAGCCATCTCTTTAATTTTTGCACAGCAAAACATAATGGCCATGCGTTTACCACGTGGACGCCACGTTCCGCGCATGTGGGGGAAATTTATAGATAAACATTGTTTTTTTCCATCGCGTTAACCAAGTGGCCGGACAGACATAGTGATTTTATTTTCATTTGTCTGCAGACTACTTTGGACAGTTACTGTGCATTTTTTTCTGGTCTATGTTCTTCAAGCATAGCGCTAGAAGGGAAAAGATTTAGAAGTGGACGATAATGGATTACCCGAGCACAGTTCTTCATCATATACCTCAGTATAAATACATGCTCGCACGGCGTAAAAAACTTACAGACCATGCATTTTCTTTTTAGAAGAGCTGATATTTTTGCCCATGGGTTTGAAATTTGTCTCTGTCCGCGCGGTTTTAAGATAAGTACGTTTGGAATAAATCGGACGTTAATTGGTCATGTTACGTTAACAGCAGGAATTTCTTTTGGCTCGTTAGGTGAATTAGAAGTTAGATTGGCTAAATCACGCTTAAAGTAGCCCTTAGTCAGACCAAAAGTAGTTGGACACGTATCTCTCATTAGCTATGCTTTTCAACTAGCTATCGTGCGGGGGCTACACTGTAGGTGTTACAACACGGGGATGGGGGCCTGATGTTCAACAAGCGTTATGTAAAGGCAAAGCCTAACGAGGACTTAATTCAAACGCCCGAAGGAAGCAGCGGTCACTTGAAGACGACAAAGTGATGGCGTGATTGAACCAAAGCTTTCAGACGTACATGTACGTCAGTGATTGAAAACTTGAAACATGTTAGTGCTAATAGCGGCAGCTTCTTTTGGTTCGTTAGATGAATTAGAAGTTAGATTGGCTAAATCACGCTTCAGGTAGCCCAAAGTCCCACCAGACTCCAAGGTAAAGAGCTTCGTATGACGGTTACAGGTTCTTTCGCTACATTGTCAGTTCGCTACAGTACTTTTCGCTACATATGACACAAGTTGTTTCGCTACATGGTACAAGTCGTGTTGTTACATTTGAATGTTACTTCTTTAGATAGACTAATAACATTATAAATCGTATTCCTACAATCACGTATTTCTAGATGTCAATGAATGAATGAATTTATGGCGTCTGTATTAGCTATCCGTATGTCACAACAGAGCAAATGTTACTGGCGTACCTTGCTATTCCCGCCAGTTTCGGCGTCACACCAATATATCGTTGGGAATTTGTTGCTCAGGTAGTAACCCTGTCTAAAAGAATCGGTGTTTTAAACATCGGCAAACAAATACGCGTACAAAAGGCTGGGAACATGGTACCAATTTTTTGGCGTCCGCATGAGATGTAGCGAAACGACTGTAGCGAACTGACAATGTAGCGAAACAACCGGTCACCCCATGGACAGTTGGAGTCAACCAGACTTAATTAACAGGCTCTACAAATATCATTTTTCATAGCGATATAGTTAGACACGTGGAAGTAAAGTGATATGGCTCATTCTACACTGATGCTTGAAAGAACGACAGTAAAAAAATATCTGACATAAAACAACACACAAGAGACGTATTAGCAAACCGAAGATACTGAATAAGGAATAGTGAAGTTTCGAGTTCACCAACTTATTTGATAAACGTTATTTCAAATTCGTGCCAATGGGCAAATTGTGAGTGAAGAAGAACTAAAAGCATCCAGAGCATTTTATGAGGCTTAAAACTTGACTAAAAAAACTCAAGTTTCTAGTCCTTCCTACACATGGTAAGTTTCGATAACACTATACCATTACATATCAACATTAGATGAGCAAAGATACGATGTCGTTGTGTGGTGAGACCTGATAGAAAATCCAAGCCCTAATAGACTGAACCTGACTGTCTATCACAATTAGCGGTTTGACCAATTCGAGAGTGACGGTATATTTCTCAAATATATGCATTTTTTTTCATTTCTACGTTTTGACGGAGGTGCGTGGGGCTATGGTATCGGTCTATTTACACTAGGCGCGTGAAACTAAAAGATCACCATGTAGCTTATTTTTTGTGCCGCTTTTGAGCACTTTTAATAAGAAATCCGCATGCAAATGTGGTAAACAGTGGCATTAAATGTCAATTTCATAAAGATTACAGCAACTAGAATATTTCTAGTTTTCAAGCCTCATAAAATGTTCTGGGTGCCTTTAATGATAGTGTACAAACATAACGTGGGTGAATATACATCTGAAACAGACAACGAAGATCACAATACGCTGCTAGCCTATGATAAGGTTCTATATCTACGTTACTGATACTTGGTTTGGATTGGCTTGCTTCTTTGGAAGAATAAAAAAGCCCCACGTTTCAATGAATGATATGCTGGATGGATGATTTTAGTAGGGAGACAATTTTCTCTAGATGACTTAGAAAAGAAAATCTTTCAGACATTTTGTATACTCTCGTCAATAATCTATTTAATGAACCAATTCAACCAAGTGAATGTTTACACTGAACCAAGATCACGATTCCGCGACGAACATTCGTTGGCTCTCTTTCGTCTGATGTTTCCGAAAAAACATAGCGCACTTCCCTTGATCAATAACCTGGAATCGACTCTAACGGACCCTTCACACATGTTTTCTGCAGTAACAATTCCGTGCTGTCAGGCGTACCATTCTGATTGTGAGGAAAATATCAACCGAGTTGTTTGGTCTCCAAGGCAACAGGTACTGGTGGGAATCACGCGTTTTTGCACGATTTGTCTCCATGCCAATTTACTTTGCTAATGGTGTACCGCCGTTTTATTCCCTACGGGCTTGTTAAGATGTTTTGTGCCGACCGTAGCTTCGCTAATTAAAGAGGAGACCCCTTTAAGGCTAGCTAATGAATGCCAGTTCCAAGATGTAAGGTAGGCTATTACGTTAGAGGGGATCAGCACTTCCGGTAGGGCTAGCAAATAAGCTTCATTTTAAATTGGCAATTTCAAATCTGTTATTCTATCTCCCGCTGATTCTAGTAGCTATTTCTAAAACTGTTAAATTAAACACGACGCTCTTACAAGAGATTCTTTTTTTTCTTCCTTCACCCATGACCAGCTGCTTGTTAGACCAATAGTTCGGTGTCAGTTGAGGGCCTCTAATCAGTGATCTCCAGGCTTCTTGCTGTGTAATGTTCCTTTTGGCCAATATTTTTTGAGACCATCGGTCCACCTGTAGCCTCTACCAGGCTCCACAGGTCGCTGGAGAAATAGTAGAAATTCGGCAAATAGACAGATAACATGCCAGAGGAGTTAGCTGGCCAGGGAGTACAGTTTGTGACCCAGGGAAAATTCTAAGTTATGACTTCAAAAATGCCATCAAACAAAGTTAAACGAGCAGAACATCCCCAAAGGGGGAAAAATATGTTCCTTTCTACGAACCACTGAGTTTTGCTGGATATTGCAACTACATAAGGACAACAAGCGTTTTGTTAAAAATAGGCTTCTCTATACACACGCCCGGCTTCACCCCACTGGGCGTTGGTTGGTTTATTACTTAAATGATCTTCAGCACTGAGCCAGTTCATTTGTATGAATAATGGGTGGATTTTTTTTATATCGTTTGAAGAAGCCGACTCCCTACAGGCTCCCTAGGTCACAAACTGTACTCACTGGCCAGCTAGTTATCTGTCTATTTGCCGAATTTCTACCATTTCTCCAGCGACCTGTGGAGCCTGGTAGAGGCTAGTCCACCTCATTCTGGGCCTTCCAAGTGGTATTTTTCCTGGGGTTTGCCATTCCAGAATACGTTTCACATCCCTTGTGTCTGGCATTCTCATCTGACCTTTTTTTCTACAAAGCTGATGATTGGTCCCACCTTTAAATAGTTTCTGATGGTTGTTTTCCGTTTATGATCCCGTTTTGTTACCCCGTAGAACCCTCATCTCCGCTACTTGGGGAATGCGTTTTCGTCTTCCGGTGAGGGTCCATGTTTGACAGCCATAGGTTAAGATTGGCTTCAATATGCTATTATATACATTTTATCTCAAACTGCCCCTTCAACGATCAGGAAAGAAAAGAGCTTTTTAAAGAAGCCACCAAAACTTACTACAATTTCCAAACGTTTACTGACGAAAAGAAGACTAGAACCCTGTTAACCTCTCAAAACCCACTCATTCCAAAAAAAGTGGGACACTTCGTCTTCCACTGCTTCCAAAAAAGAAGTCAAACCCCAAAAGCCTAGATTTTATTCCGTAGTAGTTCTTAGAATAGCCATTTGTTCTACTTGTCAACATTTTTAACTCGCACTATCTGTACAGTACACCCTTTCTATGCATTATTTCAGATTGCAATTAGCCCTCGGGCAAGAACTTGCAAATAAAACATTATTATTATTATAATAAATGTGAAGTTTCACATCTGTAGGGATATTGCGGTCTCTCTTACAAGAGATAGTACAGTCAAACCTGGGCTGGGCAACCCCCAGTCCAGACAACTACCTCCAGTCACAAAACAATGAGATAATCTCGATGGCCAATAATGCTGCTTTTACTAGTTGGATACTGTCATTGCCACCGATAGATCTGCCTGGAGATAAAATCCCAAACGAACGACGGAGAACCACCATCACCGAATCTAAGAACTAAGAATCAGCTGCTATAAACTCCGTATCGAATCGGGAAGGCACAACCGCACACCTCTGGAGCAAAAAAATTGTCAATTTTGTAACTTAAATAAGATAACGCTAGAAGTCCGCTTTATTGTAGATTGTAGTTTATATAGCAACGATAGAAATGTTTTGTTTGGTTATATGGGAACATTTCCATACTTTCAATTTATGTCTAATATTGAGAAATTCATTTTTATCATGCGTTTTGACCATACAATATCAAACTAGTCCATCTCAACTTAATATTTCTAACATCACAGAGAGACGAGATGAAGCCGAACCTATGAATTAATGTAGTTTTAGAACCATTTTATTAGATTAGTATTAGTATGTGTCATTATATGAACATTATCATGTATTCTGTACCTATATGCCTGTACTTAGCCTGTGATGGGGCATGAATATACAAAAATAAAGGTTATTATTATTATCATCATTAACATTAAAACGGTTCCGTCCATTTTTACAGAGTTAACCCCACCTTGTCCTGAGAAACCGTTTTCCTCAGTCCCTTGAGTGTAAATTTGCTGAAATAAGATTTGACTGTGCTAGACAAATGAAATTTCCGAATGAAGTGCATGCAACATGTTAACAACATGAATTTAGCGACGTGTGAAAAACAAATCTTAAATTTCTGATCCCAAAACCACATCAGGTACCAGAGCGTCCTTTTTGATTTATAAAAAAAGTATCAATGTTGGAATCTCAGATTTATCTTTTTTTTTCCTTGTCTTGGGCCCGACATTTTGCTGCAACACATGCTTCTCCATTGTAATTTGGAGCTAAAGTTGATATTGAATTCGTTGTCACATTGAGTGGACCAGCCTGCATATATAGCTGCCTCAGAAATTCTTTAGGTGTGTTGTAACCCAGAGCATGTTAGTGGTTATTAGTACTGTGGGCAAGAGAATAAAATAATTTTACAGAGAATGATGTGTTTATTGCAAAATCTCTCCGGTGTTAATGTTAAACATTAACGCCGGAGAGATTTTGCAACAGTTATATTACCTTATGTTGTAGTTCAGTAGTTTTCATTATTTGGTCTCCTTGTAAATGAACGGTACAGAAAAGGCTGACAGAATACGCTTCAAGTTAAAATGAGTCGGAATTGTTCCCTATCAAAGTAATGGCATGCCATCAACTGAGTGTTACACCTCTAAGGCAAAGCAGTCTTTCTTTTTTAAGTGGTAGTGCAATGCGGCTTCGCCACGGCTCGCGTTTTGGGCTAAGCACACAGGGTCACCCATACGCTTCCTGATAAGTGTGTTGGGTTCTTTTACGTACAGAGGTTTGACGCTTGAGGCTTATGCCTGAATCTCCCTCAAACAAGGGGCCTCCGGCTTCACGTCACCAACCGAAATGAAGAATACAATCCCTCACAACATGTCTGAGCTGAGGCGATAAAACTCGTTGAACAATTCATATTCAGATCGATGATAAAAATTTTTAAAGAAATTTTGAGTTTACCAAATCCAATGATACAGTATCTCACATGTATTTATTCCTTAAAAATGTATATGAATGATATCCAGTATCTTTTGTGGATATAGATATCATTTCTGTACACTAAGCATGCCGAGCAAAACATGACAGTCACTTTTCTTTTGATCCCTTGATCCTTGATCCTTTTAAAAGATTTAAAACACTAGACAAAGCTTTGGTGGCGCCAGATTGGAACCGCTGGTAAGTAACGGTTACGTCAGTGCCTTGCAGACACAGATAACCCCACTTAAAGAGGTCAAGGTTGCTTAAGAAGAAAACATTGATATTCCATAGTGAGACAGTCCATTGAGAAACCCCCTGGAAAGCTCCACCCAGACAATCCCATGTTGATACATGCCAAATGTGCTGTGAGAAGATAAATGTCAAGCAGTGGGCATGGTGAGAACAAATTTAGTTTAAAGGTGCCCTAAGCGATTTCAGGGGGTAAAACTGGAAAGATTCTGAGGAAAGCAATTCTGTTTGGTGAAATTGAAATTTACTTCCCCATATTAGCACATTTGCATCATTATTTCATACTTTTGGCGTTTAAAAAGAGCACAGAAACAAGGCGCAAAAGGAGCATTTTATCTATTGGTACCACCATAAAATCAGCCCAGAATCCAGCCGTAACCGCTTTCTGTCGAAAATTTTCGGTGACCAATTAAAGAAGAACAAACTAATCTTGTTTGTAAAAAAAATTATGATGGTATTCATTTCCGTGCTTTTGAGTGGCAAAGAAAGGACCCGGTTGAGACTGGCATATGAGTATGACAATAAAATTTCTAGGCATGACAGTCAATATCATTTTCAGTCTACTTCACAGATTGGAAGTATATGTATTTACATGTTTTTTTAAACAAAAGATATACAGGGCAAAAAATATGCAGGGGGGGGGGGCAGAAGCCTAGGTGGCCTTTCGTGGGCCTCCCCTCGAAACTTAACAATAGGAATCATATCATAAATTGTACATAACTCAAAACTAAACAAAATTGACGATAGAAAATAAGTTGAACTAATATCATAAATCCTAATAGGTGAACAGAAATAATGAATTTTAAGGTATTAGACATAATAAGGCACGCTTATATGATCAATGCTAATCATAATTAACAAATTGTGAACAAAAAGATAAAAGACTAAACAAAATATTAATCATCAAATACTAATAATCAAATAAATAAGCGACCTATCGGAAAGAATAAGACTGATATGATGATGATGATATGTTAACAATTATATCAAACTGCACATCGATGCCCCAATCAGTGCCCGTCAACTCAATCACGTACTGCAAATGCAGAGATGTTCGCGGCGGTTTCCGTCGCGAACTTTGAACCACCGTGAAAATTTCTGTCCAATATTGAAGCAGTATGTGACTATAGCGTTGCCGCAAACTTTCAGGCAAACCACCGCAAACACTCTTTTTTCGCCTGAACACGAAATAAAAACAACGCGAACTTAAATGCATTTACAGTATATACTGATCGGTCAGATTTTACAACATAAAGTCAATCGTGAACAAGTCGGTCACTTTCACTGCACGTTTTACCATAACCCCACATTTCGTGCCAATCCAAGTCTAATCTGGACCTCCCAACCAAATGGGAATTGGATGTAGTGAAACAGCAACTATTCAAATCAACTGCTGGCGATTGCAGAAGGATTGCAATCAAGCCCATACATAGCGAGGGGTGTCCCTGTGGTGTAGTGGTCTGAGCTTCTGTCACTGACCACATCTGGTTCTGATTACTTGGAACCAGAAGGCGCGAGTTCAACTCCCGGGTAGAGCACCTCTGGACAAGAGGCGCATTGAGTCATACCAAAGACTTTATAAAAATGGTACATACTTCTGAAACAGTATGGAAGTTAAACACACTCCACTGCCAGTGGACTAGCCCCCCTGCTGCAGTGATGCACCACAGTGTGGCCCAGGGCTATGAAACGGGGATGGGCACCACCCTAAACACCTTATGGTGTGGGAGGATTTTAACTTAACCATGCATAGCGAAGCTTCCTTTATGGGCATCCAAAAACTGGAACTACATTAAATTCAGTTCACGCAGGGTTATTTGTGGTCTCTCATCTTATGATCAGCGACTGTGAAATGTTATTTGTCACTCCTCCCCCTGAGCGAATGAAAAACCATAACCATGGAATGAAATTACCTAGAACGTAGCTTCCACCGCGATTCGGTGGCTCTGAAATTGAAGGGAGTGGCGCCAAATGTCAAAGTGCCTGCCTAGAACACATCATCTGTATGGTCCTTACATGGAGCTAATACCTTGTGTTTATCACATTGCTGATTGCAGTATCGATTGGTTCCAACTGTACACTCGATGCAGGAACGCTCTATTCACCGTTGTACACATCATGATCCGTTGGTAGCATGCAATTAACTGAAGCAACTCTCATTACCTTAGCCAGAATGTTATCTTGTCGATTTGGCCAGGGTGGAGAGATTGTGATTGTAACTGGCGTAACTCTTGAAGCTATGGATGAGTGGAGCAAATATGCATTTGTTCTGTATTATGTTCTGTATTATATTGTAAACCCTGCAGCAATCCAGCACTGGCTGCCATTGCACGGGTAAATTCTGACCAATTAACCATTATTATGAGTGTTGATGATTTTTGATAGGCAAGTTACTGTTGGGGAGACAAAGGCCAAGTTGGAGAATGGATCTCCTGGTGGGTTCCTACGGTACTGCAGCGGACCTTTTGTGTTTGTTTGTTTGTTTGTTATCACAATAACTCGAGATGCTATAGATGGATCGTGATAAAATGTAGTAGGTTGGTAGGGGTTAAAAACAAGGAGTACGATTTTGAGTTCAAGTTCGATAATGGGCCTCCTATCGTCTTTTTACGGCACTGCAGTGGGATTTTGAGTTCAAGTTCCGGACGTGTCATGGTCGTCATTTTTGGGTAGCAAAAGACTCGTGGGCCAGAGATGAGGTGGAGTTCCTAGCGGCTTGTTTGGAACTGCAGGGGTTGGATGATTGTCGTTGCTTTTGGTATGTAGGTACCCTAGGTGATGATTAACAGACTGAGATGTCTATAGTTCAAATCAGGGCTGCATTTGCATGAATAACGAGGAGAAGTGATAATTCCATTGTAAGCTATTAATCGACCTTTATTTCGGGACACAGCTTTCTTGAGGGATTGCCTGACTATCAAACGTAAATCATGCAAATCAGGAGTACATTTGCATAATTGAGGAAATTCTAGAATAGCCTCCTTTTCTAACTTAAGATAAGACATCCATACTTTGGACAACTTCTGTTATTTGGGTAGACAACTAATATGATACATTTGTATATGGAAATGAGGACCTTATCAATGAGAAAAAAAATGATACACGAGTCAACAAAGTTGATATCATTTGGCTAAGGTATGAGGTCTTTGCAATGAAACTCTAGTGTTTGTCATGTTTTGCGTTGGAAACATTTTTTTAAGGAATTTGTCATCAGTGCGGTTTAGCAGTCATCAGTGCGGTTCAGCACCTGGCAATTTGTGGGGTACTTTTTGATAGGACATATGTAGCAGGGGTCTATTTGTTGACTGATGGCCAATCCCTCTACTTTCTTCAGGCCATCTGGACCAATTGTAAAATACAAAAATAATACAACATAAATACCACGGTCTAAATTCCTCTCGGCATCAGTGGTGTCCGTGGTTACAGGATAATTGTTATCGCCGCTACAAAAAGATCACGAAGTCCAGTCCATGACAGCCTGTCACATTACGGTAAAGGCCCCGCGTTACTATGCAAACGGCCTGTCAGAGGTACAATCGGTGCCCCGTCCACGGTGGGCGATAATGTAAGCAACACTTGATATGAGATTGAAAAGGTGAAATGAACAGGGCTATCGAGGCTGACAAGACCTAATAGCAGCTCAATTATCGCTGAAATGTCAATTTGGGGTTGAGAGCCAACTAAATAGAGAGCATTTCGCTGACGAATGGTCGGAACATCACAGAATATTAATTGATGAACGGATCCGGACACCTAAGAAATGGTTCAGGGTATTGTATTGGGGACTTTGTACCCATCATTTTCTACTAATCCATGGCCTCGATATTTCTATGCTTCCTTACGCTGTTGTTTATAACACAACTTCAAATAAATCAATTACGTGCTAACAGGGTTTAGTTGTAGTATAAACGCCATGGGGTACACAACGCGTGGTCATATCAACACACATTCTGATCATGTCACTCACAAGAACATGTTGTTTGTATCAGCAGAAAGTGGAAACAATTGGTGATCCTGAATTCCTTAATAGCATTTAGTACTTTATAATACAGAGAGTACTTCAATGATACGTGTATGATCATTGAAAGATACGACTTTTTATGCATAAATGTAGTCTCTACGATGTTGTGAAAGAGGATTTTTTTTGGTATCGTGCCATTCTCCACAATAACGTACCATACCAAACTATACCAACACATTTTGCTTCCACACTGTTGAGGTTGCGCTTGGATAATCGTACTCATAACGTGTATGATTATTTAAAGGTACGATTTTTATGCATAAATGTAGTATCTACGATGTTGTGAAGGAAGACTCGTAGTTTTATGTATCGTGCCATTCTCCACAATAACGTACCATACCAAACTATATACCAGCACATTATTCTTCTACACTGTCGAGGTTGTGCTTGGATAACCGTACTCATAACGTATATGATTATTGAAAGTTACGTCTGGATTTTTATGCACAAATGTAGTATCTGCGATGTTGTGAAGGAAGACTCGTACTTTTTTATGTATCGTGCCATTCTCCTCAATAACGTACCATACCAAACTATATACCAGCACATTATTCTTCTACACTGTCGATGTTGTTCTTGAATAATCGTACTCATAACGTGTATGATTATTTAAAGGTACGATTTTTATGCATAAATGTAGTCTCTACGATGTTGTGAAGGAAGTACTTTTTCTGTATCGTGCCATTCTCTACAATAGCGTACCATACCATACCAAACTATATACCAGCACAGTATGCTTCTACATTGTCGAGGTTGTGCTTGGATACCCGTAGCCGTCTTCATGTCAAGTAAGCCTGGTTTATCAATCTATACTATCCATACGCCAGATGTTGACACCGACTTGTACACGGGCACAGGTATCAAGAACGGTAATTTTCCCTGACAGCCCCTACCTTGTATGAATAACCGTAGACGTCTTCATGTCAAGTAAGCCTGGTTTATCGATCTATTCTATCCATACGCAAGATGATGACACCGGGCAAAGGTATCAAGAAAGGTAATTCTCCGTGACAGCCCCTACCTTGTATGAAGTTGTTGAAGCGGCACATGACGTCTCCGAAGATCCAGTTGGGAATCATACTTTGGACCAGATGGATCCACATGCAGAACAAGGCGATGAGTAGGTCGGCTACGGCCAGGTTCATGATGTAGAAGTTGGTGGGAGTCCACATCGTCTTGTTGAGCGAAACGATGAAAATGACTGTCGAGTTGCCCACGAGCGCCATCAGAAGCAGCAGGGAATACACCACGATCTTGATGGTCACTTCGGCGGTGTCTGGATGCTCGTACCCCGGGTAGGGATAGTACCGAGGCGTCGGAGTCGTGCCGAAAGTCGAATTCTCTTCCCAGGGAGTCCCCGTCATCGACATGTTGGGGTAGAGCAGCACCCAAGACGAGAAGTTCAGGTATGGACTGATCGTAGAAATCAGCATCTTGACACCGTGAGGTTTTGGCAATGTTCAAATGGCCACAAACAGCCACGCCGAGCTCTGTAGCCGCTACTTAAGACCGGAACCGCCCATATCAAGTCCCTATAAGAAACAACGTACGTAAAATCTAGACTGCCATGAGAATGTAGAAAGCGACAGCTTCACAATCGCAAAATGAGAAGGTAGAATTGAGAGGAATGTGACCCGACTGAGTGCAAGAATCTTGATGGAAAGAGCAATTGTTTCGACTGCTCCTGTCTACCGTCCTTAAGGCTGACTGGCAGCCAGCCTGGCCCGCTGCACGTAACTACTTTCGCAGGGATATACGTAGGGGGCAATAGTTAACCAGTTATTCATTCACGTCACCATGGCTGTGTATGCATACGTCAGGCGGAAACCGCCGTCTATTGTAGATATGAAATATTAGAGTCTGTGAATGAGCCTTAATGGTGACGATAGTGCCATTTACGTATTGACGTATGACCTATTCACAATTCTGACGAATTGTCTCTAACGTCGGTTGCTTTTGTGAGCGCACGTATAATGTGAATGAATTATTCCGAAGTAAATTGACCACTTAGCTATATGCATACGTTTTGTAATACCAACAAATGAGACACTTAGTACGTTACAACACTACTATTGAAAATAATTGTAATGCCCACAATGAAGTCACGAAGCATGCGTGTGTAGCTGTATTGAAAATCAATTATTTCTTTGAAAGTGCGTAGCCCTAAGGTTCCTATAAGAACTTTACGAGAGCAAAAATACGAGAGGAATGAGAGAGTGAGGGAGGCGCAGGGGGAAGTCAAGTGAAGAAGACGAGCACATGTAACATTACGTCTTTCAAAGATGTGGCTGTGGCGTTGTGTTGGTGTAACGGATAGGGTGTTTGGCCTAGAACCATGCGGTTCTGGGTTCGAATCCCCAGACATGCCACCAATGGTATACCCTCGGAAAGTCACTCTACATTGACTATCCTCACTCCAGGTGTAAAAATGTGTACTTGACTTTGGCTGGGCAGGGAAAAGACGGTGGAGGAACAGAGTTCGGTTAGGGGTGTGCCCTAGACATAGTGGATTAACAACACAGCTGCCCATACGGCCCCAAAAAGGCTATGAGACTACCTTGCTCTACCAGTCACGGTCGTTCTAAGCTAAGACTGGTTTCAAAGTGTAGGTGCTGACCTTGACTCCATGTAATTGAAGACGCGCAACATGCAACGCAAAGAACATCTACTAAGAACAGCTGATGACTCTTCGTCCGACGAGGTCATCTTGATTCATAGGCTGGGTTAACACATGCATTTCCAAGCACACTCGGGGTGTGTTCCGAGTGTGTTCCGAGTGTGTTCCGAGTGTGCTCCGACTGTATTCGGAACCACGTGTATAACCCCAGGCATAGTGAGGTTAAGGGTTTGGGTCAAGGCCTTCTTTCGTAGATTGTGCCGAGCCATGTGCAGCTCACCGGATCACAGCCTCAAGGTCCTTTCCAAATGGTCATTAGCTACGGACCGCGTGTCTTGATGCAATTTTCACCCTCTGTTATTTCGGTAATTTCGCTCAGATAAGCCCATAAGCCTAAACAGAATGGACAGCGAGGCAATTGTGATTCAAACTACAGCCCCTAACGTCAGGACGGACCTTTATGATCGACGTTTCGGCGTCATACCATTACTTTCCTCTGTGATCCCAGTGACCTAATCGTAACTTGCAGGAAAGCCTTCATTATGGGACGTATGTTTACGATAACTGAGGCAATACCATTGCCTCATAACTCGAGTATTGTTTTTACAACGCCATGAAAAGAAAAAAAAATGTGTTGGGTTCCTGTACTTAAAATTTCCATACGATAAGAACATACATTTCTGAGCAAATGGATACAAATGTTTCCCTAGCAGTACATAACTGCCCTGATGCCGTATCCACCAATAAAAAAAGGGACTCCTGTGTTATAGTATGGCTGTAAACTGAACTATAATACACACGCCATTACCCGCTTTATATCGTTGTATATGGTGCAAGCATTACATCGTATCTAGTTATCTCCAAGGCAAAAGTTGGCAGCAGAAGCATATCATCTAAGATGACAGATTGTTCCAGTAGTCAATAACTTGAAGTCCATGAACCGTACTACAACGATGTATTCTTGGCGTCAGGTTTCCCCGGAGGCATTTTCCAACCGGTCTCTCTTAATGATCTTTCTTTGAGCATCCATTTATGATATGGAGTTTGAGACAAAAACTTCCATTCCCGAGAATATGTTACCATTCAGTGATGAATAATCCTATAAATCAATATTTTGTCTCTTATTCCAGATCTGCAACTCCCTAATGTAGGCCATGTAATATGTCCCCCACTCCATTAACCTTTATGCACGGCTGTAGCAACAAGGAGATACTCCTCATTTTTGTCTTCCACTTAACATATATATTTTACTCGCCTTTGATTCAACAGAATGCAGTTTTCAGGTAATCCATGGTCACTGATGAAATACAGTGGATGCTGTCTGAAACGTCTGAAAATTTTATCCAGTTGCTTGAGTGGCTGAAATTTGGCGTATGTTATTACCTGGATGTCTAACCTTCATCAACGAATCGAGGGTTACATCTAGAACAATAACCATATCGTATACAATCCACTATAATATGAATAACAGCACTTTGTGAATTCTGATCAATGATAGCATCGCTTTAGTATCGTGTACCCCTGGTAAGACAAAGTCTAAATGTCTTGAGCTCGATCGAGTATTTCCCGTTATTCTAGCTCTTGGAGATTGTTCCTCAGCTGAGCGAGCCGTCATGCTATACAAACAAACTGCTAGGAGGCCCAAACCTACACCACTTCTTCGTTACATCACAAGCTATCTGCCACCAAAAAATTAAGACTATAGCCCGTCCAGGTTAAAAGATCAAGTTCTGCTGCAGTACCATCTCACATACCAGGGGGCCCAAAGTCGACCTTGAATTTTGGCTTCACAACACCTGTCCACATACCAAATTTCATGGTAACCCATAAAGAGGTTCTTGAGTTATGCTGCTTACATGTTTACAGTAGTCCGGAAACACACACACACAGACACACCCAAAACTATATCTCAAATTTTCAAAGACGTGGAGATAATAACTGGCTCAGACAAACTTAACATTGGCAAGTTAATGGATTGTCAGATATCAGTTAAGCCACAGTACTCGGAACAGACTGGAGGCCATTTCCATCTGAACTTTGATATCATTTACGGATGTACACTTCTTTGCACAGCTTTGAAAACTGAGAGACGACTTCGATCATCTTAGCCAGGAGCGCCAAGTCTTGAGTGGGTTTACTTGCTGCACGCTTTATCTTTCTGCAAGGTGTAGGAGTATACTTTAACCGAGTTCAGACCCCAGCGAGACTGTATGGACATAATTCTTATCCCTTGAAAGGACCCTACTAATGGCGGTAGATCGATGATCTGAATATGGGTTTCAACCCGAGACCTTACCTACGCATTCAAGCCGAGTTAAGATGTTTTATGTTTCTTTCTGGAGAGATTTTGAGTCCGTCTTGACAAGCCTCCTTCAGATATGGATCTTTCAAGCATTAGACAGGTTTGACCTTTAAGGTCAGCCGCCTTTCACCACAAGCAACTATCAGAGGATCGCGATCTTTCTTGAGTAGCGTACCTTATCTTTGGTAAAAGGAGAAGGGTCTGACTTACAATGTAGTTCCCTCGAGTAGAGAAATGCGAAAGGAAGCAATGGAGAGCTGGACGTCCCTGATATAATTAAGTCAAGGCTTTCACGGCGTTCCTTTGCTGTGTGCCTTAGTCATATATTCTACATTCCTGGCACTTTGGGGATCTGTTGTAGTTTTATGGGCCGTCGGTTTTGCGCTTTAGATTTGGAGCCTTATGGACTGACCGGCATGCTTTTAATATTATAATAATAACTAAAACTTGTAATATGTATTTAGGTATCTTATTTGTGCATCCATGTGTTAGTCCTTCGAAGGACGATGTATATAAATACAAACAAGCGATAGAGATAAGGTTTCAACCAGAGACGTTCAGATACGTTTGGAATACAGTAACTATACAAAACACCAAGTACTCATTACAAAGTTATCGTCAACTTACTTTCGGAAGGCCAAGAACTAAAGAAATATAGTCATAGGCATTCTTTAAGCCATACGGCAGGATGCCGTCATTGGCAAACACCCCACGTACCCGCTTTGCCAAACGCATTTGCAGTATAGCCCTACTACTGGCTCAGCACAAATCTAATGAGGCGGGTAATATCGTTGAAGTCAACTCAAGAAAGGATTTTCCTGCTGCAGTTCAAATAATCTACCTGAACTCCATTTCGCATTTTTACACCCGTGCCCCGGATAATGTAGCAGCTTTCCGGGGAGATTACGGGAGTGAAATGGAAGTGCTGCTTTTACTGGCCTCTATTAATGTCTTTCTAAAATGTTATGACTTCTACGCAGCCGATGATGAAGGTACCATCAAGGTTCACCAGCGTGTATGAAAGTGTCTAAAACAGATCATAGTTGGACGCTGAATTGAAATCGCTTTTATAATCAAATAAAATGTTTGGTTCACAGGAAATAGCAAGTGGGTAAAGCCCTTATCGCATATAGCTGACCATGGTCTTTCCATGGTTGGGAGTTGGTCTCGAGAAACGTCATCTCTTGTTGGGATTTGGTCGGTGAGGTTGCCTGCTAGTCTTTGTAACAACCGACTATTAATTTTGACAAACAAAAACTCGGGAAAGTCATATTTACAGGTTTGCGTAGCAGGACCTTTATTGGATCCGTTGGCATGTGTGGTGGCCGCCATCTTGATTTTGTGATGTCGCAGGGTAGCCATACCATTTCATTAGGAAGAGTGGTTTTTGGAGTCGCTAGCGTTCTCTCTATATTTTTAACAAATCGGCACACAACTATCACACATTCAAAAATTCAATACCAATTCATATTTATAATAAAAGTCCCCGTAATCTCTATACTAACATAGCAAACCTGAAGTATATGTAGCACAAATACTTAATTCTAGTCTTTTTTACATGCGATCAAATTGCGAGCAAATTGAAGTAGAATAGGATGGATTCCAAGCTAATCCCAGCCCAGCACCGACCAAGGTTGGGAAGCAGCAAAGTTGTGGAAAGGTCCTGAATGTGTGAGAAGGTCTTGAGCAATGTCATGTAAAACAAATTCAAAATCTACAGTCATAATTCATGATTTAGAACATGGACGCTATCTTGAGAGTTTATCTGTGCTTGCTTCTGTATCTGTATCTAAATATAGCCGGTATAACCGCCCGTCGGCGTAATACACCAGCTTTTCAGGCACGCGGCGCGGCAGCAGAAAGATAGAAGAAGAACTTTATTCTGCGACTATTGTAGCAGGTACAAAGTATGGCAACAGCAGTTAACATAGAACAGGACATAAGTATGGAATAAACTATTCACTACAACAAAATGACTATCTTAGATTTTACAAGATTCAAGTTGGGCTAATTTTGAGTATCATAATTTTTTCTAATAACAAAACATTCTTTTATATATTTGTCTATTTTAACAATGTGTGAGCTGTTGCATCTAAATATATAGTCAAATCTATCTGTGCCATTGAGTGTCTTAAAATCTGAAGTAGAGAGGTGAATAACTCATCGCGTAGAGCATCATATCTAGTGCATTACATAATGAAGTGAAACTCATCTTCAATATATTGTAGCATATACATATATAAGTAACGTCGCAAACGGTCAAATCGTTGACGGTATACAACGGCCTGCCAGTGATAGCCACTCGTCTGCAGCCTACTCAGAGGGCACACCTTAATTGGTGAAACGAAGAAGACGACTGTTTCACTGTTTCCACAATCATATCCAGTTGCTTGGGCGAGAGATGACTGCTTCTGGCGCTAAATACGGTCATTATTCGCTGTAAACATCTACATCAAAGGTCGCGTTGGATCAAAGTGCGTCATCCTACGTGTGTGCCCAAAGCATATGACATTAGAGAACAGAGGGTTGTGACGACTTCAAACGATTCGGAAACTAACTACCGGAGGGTGAATAACATCTTACTTCTAAAACATGCATGTTTGTCAGCTATCATGTTCTTTGGGTAGATACATAAAGTTCTTTGAGATCCGATACTCTTGTATTTCTGATGAAATGCGTGATGAAAAACATGTTACATCATCATTATCTATCGACATGTAAATATGGAATAAGCCATCACAAATGCCATTCTACATCATGCGGCCCCGTATTTCTCCGTCTAAGCTCTCAAACCCAATCCCTGTCTCTCAAGTCAAAGTGTAAAAGTACGGTACACTTGTATTGAAAGTCAACATGTACTAGCTAACGTTAGTTCACGTAAAATCGGGATTTTTTTCGATACGAGTTACTTGAAACTAATCTGGCAGAAAAATAAACCATCATTTTTTTCTGTTATTCTGTCAACATCATGGCTTACCTTTACACTAATGATAGATATGTTATATTTTGTCTCTAGTCGTGCTTATAACATAACATCATAATTTGAGACTACCGCAGATATCTCTAAATACACCCTTTTTTTTAAAAATGGCGCGTGTATATACCCGCGACTTTATGTTAGCGAACGTTACATAAATCTTAGGCACGTAACTGTTTTAGTCTGTGACGTACCACAGATGCATACGTATATATTAGGGTTCTGATTTAGGCATTACGATTGACGCTGTGAACGATACGCCCACTTGAATATCCGACCGGATATATCATATCATGTACGTGACAAGGATTGGCAAGGACATGTAGAGGAGGACTAGGCACGGGATTAGTCCATCTATACAACTTATAAATGTAATGGAAGCTAATCTGTGTCGGTAGTAATCATGATACAGTGCTAAACTTTCTTCCAACACAAAGGTATTCACGGATCGAATTTTCGACGACCACTGTCGCCTTCTTCAGGATCAACAATGACCAATCACGTCCGAACGTTGACTCGCGAGAGTTACAGACACGTGACTCAATTGACACGTGTCATTACGGATACGTGACGTCAGCAATTGGTCAAACGTGCCAGGAAGTATAAATGTACATGCATGTAGTAACACCCATTTGTTAACTTTTTTATGCTGTTGCGTTTTCAAGAATATGCTTACATGCTCCCAAAGTTAAGAGTCAGCATAACATCAAATATCCACTCTCTGCGTGGATGAAAGTTAGACATCCAGGTAGTAAGACACGCCAAAAATAGTTACACAAGCAACTGGATAAAATTCTGAAACAGACGTTTCAGACAGCATCCGCTTTACTGACGAAAGATAGCGGATGCTGTCTGAAACGTCCGACTGTTTCACAATTTTATCGAGTTGCTTGAATAACTATTTTTGGCACTCTCTGCGTAGTTGAAATAAAGTTAGTATGAAAAATCAACGAGAGGGTAGATGAGTGATAAAACCTAGTCCATATATGTATATGTATGGTCTATTCAGACGAAAAAATTCCACATGCCAAGAAATATCTACGAAACCTCCCTGCATCTTTCTGATGATCCAAGGTCTAGGCAATGCCCATAGGAAAAGTGAACAACTGTATATTTGTTTAAATCTTAAAGCCGAAGTCAGAAGGCAGTTCGCCATAATGCACCAGTCTACATGACAAAAATGCTTAAATGGCTATCACCCCCAGTGCTCAGAGTTCGGACACGCACTGTCACGAAGCAGCTCTATAGCTACGACCCTCACATGCTAGACAACCCTAAGGCAAACGTGGAAACCCTCAAGGGGAGCCTGCAGTACCAAGGGCCACTACTGTGGAACAAACTCACTGCGGACCAACGGCAAATATACAACAACGTCAGCGTTTACAAACAGACCGTAACTGATTGGAATAGGTTGAAATTCTGTGATCACGATTTTATACGTCTGTACATGTGACGTTATCTGTACATACCTGTGTTTTTCTTTCCCTGATTGTATTCTTAATGTTTGTACCCAGGGTAATCTAAAAATCAGATCCGTAGATCTGAGATGTACTCTGGTTAAATAAATAAATTGAAATTGAAAGCTTGAAACGCATGAAAATAAATGTGATGGACATCTGAGCAACAGGCGTGACTCATAAAGTACGTGACGAAGGCCAACCTGTCCCGTTTATTGCCCCCAATAGACCTTTCTCACGCGGCGGACATGATAGAATGAAAACGAGGCCCTTGTGGCAACCATTAGACCGATCCTAACTGTCAATCACAATTAGCAGTTTAGCAAATGATTACCCGATAATTAGAGAATCGACCAATAAGGAAGTGGTTGCATGACCGTCAAATATTTGGATTTCTATGTTTTTATTTTGCATTTCTACGTTTTGAGAACTATGGGGTCGGTAAATGAAGCTCTAAATTGCTGCATCTTTTTTGTGCATTACATTAGTTACGATGTTGATATTTCGATATCATATTTTAAAACTTAATGTGGTTTAGGTGGAAAACTAAATCTGTACATTATTTTTGCTTCTTTGCCTCATTGGCCTCGTCTTCATTCTATCATGTCCGCCGCGTGAGAAAGGTGTATAACTGATTTCGTGGTTTAACTCGTTTTGAAATTGGTATTTTCTCTACATGAAATGCAGTAACTTTATATGTGTATGGAAGAAGATGCAGCCACGTGAAATGATCGTGCTAACAGGTGTCCAAATGTGTGAAGATAACGACGGGAGCTTCTTTCGTCTTAATAGGATCTTCACGCCGAGTCCGACTTTTAACATAAGAAGCTGATGCGATTGAGGGATTCCGCAGACTATCTTTTACTGAGACCCAAGTGTTCTGAATGATAAAGATGGACATAATATCATATCGCCTACAGCTGTGTATGATATGTAACGTTACGTGGGTGGACGTATGTCAGAGTTGTTATCTTGAGCCTGCATGAGTCGTCACGCGGCTTTACTGAAGCTCGCTCTAATAAACTGTATACTTAATAAACACGAGATCGTGACCGGAATGCCACCTGGCTGCACAGCCCTGACAAAACGAATGGTTCTTAAGACTTTCCATCCTTATGTCTACTTTGTCACCAGACATCCTTTCGTCATACCTAAAATTTTGACAATACGCATTCATTTTTCGTACTTATGATGATACACATGTACACTACTAGTCTCTGTAAGTTATATACTCTGTTTGGAGGTAAATTTCCATACTTGCATGTCTGCCTTGTCCCACCAACGACCAGATCAGTAATTTCCAAGCAGAATTCTAGGTTGCGAAGACCGTATCCAACTGTCAGAAAGAATTTTTTTTTGCAATAAAAGCTCCTTTCATCAGTTGGATACGGTCTTTGCAACCGTTGGGTCTGCTTGGAGACTACAGATCAGGTCGAGAGACTCGGTAGTTAGGTTTAAAGGCACCCAGAGCATTTTATGAGACTTGAAAACCGGAAATATTCTAGTTGCCGTAATCTTTATGAAATTGACATTCGATGCCACTGTTTACCACATTTGCGTGAGGATTTCTTATCAAAAGTGCTCAAAAGCGGCACAAAAATAAGCTACATGGTGATCTTTCAAGCTCCTAGTGTAAATAGACCGATACGTAGAAATGCAAAGTTAAAACATAAAAATGCAAATATTTTACGGACATGCAGTCACTCTGTCATTGGAGGAACCGCTAATTGTGATTGACAGTCAGGATCAGTCTATTAGGGCTTGGATTTCCTATCAGTTCTCACCACACAACGACATCGTATCTTTGCTCCTTAATGTCGATATGTAATGGTATAGTGTTATTGAAACTTACTATGTGTAGGCATGACTAGAAATTGGATTTATTTTATTCAAGTTTCAAGCCTCATAAAATGCGCTGGATGCCTTTAAGACGATAAGGGTAGAGGAACCTTTGCCCATTCCAGATTTTCACGCATCATTTGCTTATCGAAGAAGTTTATTTCGAACTACAGAGATCAGCTCAGTCAGCAATTTTGAATGATGGACTGAATTGCATGCAGAGCAACAGGCACGTCACTGAGATGTTCACGAGGGACTGAAACGTGACATCTTGACAAGATTTTATCTGAAGAACAGCGCACAGCATGAAAATGTTTTAATCAAGTTTTCTCTTGCTTGTCATGTAAGCAGCCCTTCCAATACACGAGAATCCCCTGAGGTTTTCGTGCAAGAAACAACCAAATGGACCAGAGAAGGTTGAAAATGCTTTCGTAAGACTCTGTGGAAAGACCCTGTCCCACATTAAAGGAAACCCAAGCAATATTAGGGCCGAAAATCGGATTTTGAAAGTAAATTAATTTATTCATTTCTATACATGATTAGCTCAACCAAACTATCAAAATGTATAGCGACGGCCATCATGCAAACATATGACGTCGTTGTGATGTGAGAACTCACTGAAAATCGTCGCTGGGGTTTTGTAGGCTCGCTGAACTAAGGGAATCATCGTATGGCACGTTTTTGCGCGATTTTGACATGCTTAAAGTCTGAAGTTATTACACAAATGTACTAGACAATGTTACCGAATGTCACTAGCTGCACTACCGTATGAATAAAGATTTCAGCATTTTTTTTATTTCTATTTTTGGTTCCTAATATTGCTTTGGTTGCATTTAAGAACCTTCCCATGACTTTGCACCCGACAAATTCCCATCCAATGTTGACGCTGGCTTAAAACTTGAAACTTTATTGCAAAATCAGCTTAGTAGTCTTTCATGGAGACTGAATACTGAAGACAATTTGTTACTACTTAAACATCATACGGATTTACACAAGATAATTAAAATCAACACGACAACATATCAACATATAGTTTCAAGAGTTTTGCAGGCATTGAATGTACTGCATTGTTCTTGGAATGAAAGAGTTTCTATGTCTGTTTGTTCTGTTTGTTAACGGAGGTCTTAGCCCTGATGTCCGACAGAGGTTGTAGGTACACTCCAAGCAGAGGTTGGTGGGGCAGATTGTGACCGTTTTACCATATGTCCAGTTTTTTGTCCGCTAGGGTGGGGCTAGCGGACAAAAAACTGGGCATATGATAAAACGGTCACAATCTGCCCCACCAACCTCTGCTTGGAGAGTAGGTTGTAGGGAAACTTGACCGCCTTGGGCAGGAACAGCCTGCATAGGTGTTCAGGGTCCTACATGATTTGCAGCAGCTCGCAAAAGAAAGGTCTGGAATCCATCCATCCCATTCTACATGTAGCTGCAGGTTGCTACTTTGATCGCATCTATTATGAAGAAGAATATGACTTTCTCGAATTATAATGGAAGCTCATCTGTGTTGGGTAGACTCTACCAGTCTCCACGGGTCGCTGGGAAAATAGTAGAAATTGGCCAAATGGAGTCAACTTGGAGACTGGTAGAGTCTATGTGTTGGTAGTAATCATGATACAGTGCTAAACTTTTTTCCAACACAAAGGTATTCACGGATCGAATTTTCGACGACCAATGTCACCTTCTTCAGGATCAATAATGACCAATCACTGCCGAACGTAAACTCGCGAGAGTTACAGACACGTGACTTCATTGACACGTGTCATTGCGGATACGTGACGTTAGTAATTGGTCAAACGTGCCAGGAAGTTTAAAACGCCCACTGTCTCTGTTGAGTGATGGCTTGAGTGCCATGATGTATATGGCCTCCTTTATACCTCTCGACTTTCATTTGTCACGATTCATCGTCGGCTGTCGCAGACGACTTTCAAAACAAGTGCCCCAGCGATTTCTCCTCCCACTGATTTTGCACCCCCCGGTGCGAAATCGCTAGCGATCTTGAACCCCCCAGCTAGTGATCTCGCACCCCCTCCTCGAATCCCTTAGTGATTTTCCACCCCCAAATATTTTGAAAGGTCTGTCTGTGCAGCAATCATATTTAAAACTGCATTTTAATACAATAAAGCCTAATCGAGAGTATTACAAGTTGCTGTGTCTGACAGAACAAACATTTAAGGCACCGGGAACCCATGCCCTGGACTAAAGTAACGCTACTAGAATTTCAGCACAGCGCGATGATTGTGATTCTCTGTGCACGATGATTCGTTGCAATATTGTTCCTTAGTCAAGAGGAATGTACGATTAGTTAAAATGTTTTATTTCAGTGTTCATAATAGATTTTTCGAATTATCTTAGAGACTTGAATAGCATTTTATCATACAAAATCATATGATGTATTGAATGGATGATGTTAAAATGGGTTAGAAAAATTATCAAGCCTGGGCCCAGCCCCTGGAGCGTGTTGAAGATCTGGTCTTCCCATCTTCCTCTAGGGCGACCTCTAGGTCGCTTCCATGACGGGTTGGGTTCCGATAAAATCAGTTTGATGACGTCTTGAGTAGGAACCGCCCTGGAGACGTGGCCCAGGAAAATCATCTGTTGCTTGGTGATTTTACAACTAACCGGTAGTTGGTTTGTTCTACAACGGACTGTTTCGTTGGGAATGAAGTCATCCCAACGGATGCAAATGACATGGCCATGCCTACGACTAACTCCCAACCATGTTCTGCAGAAGGTGTGACAGAGACCTCTAGGTGTCAACATTAGATAAGACAATGCTGTGATAAACGAAAAATGTAATAATATAACATTACATCAATCATTAGCTAGTTGACTGTTTATGTATCACCGCAACAATTCTAATTAAAGTAAATTAATCTGTGAGTTTTCATTACATGACATTTTCGGCTTCAAGGTCATTAGCCAAGTTATTAACTTAATGCCAGGTAACAATAAATAACACATACACATAGACTATGATTAGGTCTGATCATGATGCTTGGAGACTTGTCATTATCAAACTGGTCACGTAGCACATAGCTGTAAGTACAGCCACGACCCACAAACATCCACTGGTTCAAGGACCTCTCAGGCTTGCTTCTGTCACGTTCTGTGAATAAAAAAGCGTTTCGGATAGCACAACAGCGATCAAGAGCGGCCAAAATACAAGGTTTCTGAAAATCTGACAACAAGTAGTGGAAACTGAACAGGTGCATTGTTAGCCTTCCCGAGAGTGACAATTATTAAGAGAGAATACTATAAGCTATATATAACCAGATATTGACTAGCGATCTGAAAGAATGACTGAAAACATGGGTATAGAATGCCATCTGGGACTGACAAGGAATAGTTGATAATCTGAGGGGGTTGGATTATGTTCAACGCAGCATACTTTTAATAGTCTTGGCATTCAATTGCCTTGCTAATGAATCCGATGGGGATCACATTCGACGAAAGATTGATTTTAGGGCTAATTGCCTGCGGCAGACGTGACAACATTCCACGCAGTTAGACCTAAATAGAGCTCTTGTGTTTTACACGAAGGAAATTGAGGTCACGCAAGACTCAAGGTCTTCAATACTCGAGAGATTTACATCATGTCAATAGCAAAGAGAAGTTCCCACGCTGAAACGCGAAGATGCTTCGTCGTTTCCCTAGAAGCAAATTAAGATGTAATTAATCTTAAAGCAGCGCACTATATCATATCATCTAATTACATCGGAAAGTCGGAAACTTCAATCAATATTCATGGGATTTTGATTCACCTTAAGCCGAAATCGGCATAAACAAGGTAGGATTAATCCCGGCAATAGGAACTATAGTCAGGGGAGCAACGTGAAGACAATGGTGGCAAAGATAAAGCAAAACATCGAATGCTCAGGACTGTCACTGTACTCAGGAACAAACACACTATCTCAATCCCCCCAGCAAGAACAAAAATATTACAGAACTCTTTTCTACACCAGGCAATCAGATTGTAACGTGTTACAACAAACAGTAAAACCCTAAAACTCAGTGTGCAATAGTTGGCACTTGTTATGCTAGGGATGTATGGATGGATGTATATTGTATATAGATGCTGATATCCGTTTTTCTTGTAAATATTCATGCAAATATCACCGCCATCTAAGCTTGCTTTGTCTGCCAAGGTTTGATATTTGAATAAAGAAAGAAAGAATATTTGCTTTGCAAGACGTGAAGCCGAGGACTCGATGAAGTAACGGCGCGGTCCGATATTCGTAGTAGGCCGTCTTACGATATTTTGATGTTGCAGAAGTTTGAAGCAGCCAGTGACAGAACCAATTAACGACAAGGATCTAAAACAACCTTTTCCCAGTAATAAGACAGGTGAATTTTCTGACGACATTTGCACGACTATGCCAAGAATGCAGTTTACGCATTTGAGGAAATTCTTACACTTAGCTAGCTACACTATGTTGTCTTGAAATTGCGGATGATGCAGTCTGTGTGCCTTAGGGAGTACCTTTAAAAGTGACTTGTGGTGGCTGTCTGGTACATGTACGTGTTAGACATCACAAAAACCCGTTGGTTCCCTTCGGGGAATGTAGACTACATACAAGACCAACTCCCGCACCGTGGATTGACTTAATGAAGAATACCAACTAAATCTTGCCTGCTTTCTCCGGAAGATCTACTCAATCTAGAAGGACCTGAATCGCAAAAAGCGCGAAAATGTCAACCAAGTCACCGGAAGTGCAAGCAGTAATGTCACGATTCTGCGTTAAAGCCATACACAAGACCAGAGAAGAGTGTTCTGGTTTGGCTCATAATATGTTTTTTTTAGATAATGACACTCTCCTCTGGTCGTGTGTATGGCTTTAAATTTATACATCTATCTATTCAGATTTACCACATGCGGAGATTAGAAATCAGACATGCTAGTGTATTTGGAATTTATCCAGAATCTAGAAGCAAATCATCATGATTTAATACGTTGATGAAGGTAAGGCATACAGGCAATACAGTGTAAGATACGCCAAAAATAGTTACTCAAGCGACTGGATAATATTTTGAAACAGTCAGACGTTTCCGACAGCATCCGCTATCTTTCGTCAGTGACTAAAGAAAGATCTGGTAGAACTTGTTTTATGTAAGATACGCCAAAAATGGTTACTCAAGCAACTGGATAAGATTTGAAACAGACGTTTCAGACAGCATCCGCTATCTTTCGTCAGTTACTAAAGAAAGACCTCGTAGAACTATACCAAAACTCTGAATGGATATGTTCATGAAGTGAAAACAATTTCAGATGTATCCAGTTGCTTGAGTTACTATTTTAGGCGCATCGATACCAGACAAATAGAAAGGAATAGGCATGCAAGAAAATCATGTTTTAAGGCATGGAAAGATAGCAGACTTATACACAATACTGCGCAAGGAATTTGAGCACATTGTATCATATCAGAAAATGCCCAATCTGACACCATACAGATCTAAAGCCACAGACTGCATGTCACTTGCAAATCGGAAAAACTGCAATGTTCTATTTCAATTAGATCTCATTTTTTCTGGAAGTGCATAGATTATTGTCATGTCATTATGAAAGGTATGTACGAAATGAAACAAACTTAGCATCTTAGCACTGAAAATTGTTGACAACAACAACAACAAACGGCCTTGGAGGACATTTGTAAGAAATCCCTTTTTTTTTTTTTGTTAAAGAACGTGTGTGTTTGACATTCAAAGTATGTATTACATTTCAATCATTTTGAAGAATAAAGGGTACATTCAATTTAACTTGAGCCTTAGAGTTGCGGTAGAACATGCTGATGCCATAAATATTACAACAGGATCCAGAAAAGGTCCTATTAGCTTTTAACAATTCCCTTCTATGCTAATTTGTTTATATATGATGACAGAGGCAGCTCTGTATTATGCCTAATTGCAAGCAAAATTCATCTTTACATCTTACTGACAGTTCGTCTAAATGGCATCTTATGCATTACACTGTAAAAGCTGTTTCACAATAACCCAGTTTTCTTGACACAAGGACCATAGAGATAGAACACATTAAATTCAGTCAAGTGATTCCATGTATACTAAGGAGTTCTAAAAGTAGGTAAAACAAACGAGCAGGGTAAATTTAAAGCAGCATAAGATTGCAACAAAAGTATGCACAATTATACAATCAAAATCGGTTTGTACAGTTTTATAGACTTTTAATCCCCTCCCTGCATGCTTGAATTGACCTGATCTATAATGTAAACACTGGTCTCCAGCTATGACAATCTTAGGTGGTACACAAAGCTACAGATTTAAGTTTTATGTATTTTGATCAGTAAAAGTTCCAGTGAAATTTGATGGATCTGTAATGTATCTTAAAGCGTACCTATAAACAATTTCAATTCAATTAGCAAAATTACAATTTTTAGAGCTATTCAACATTATCCCTGAGGCCACACCAATTTAATTTCCTGGTTAACAGATTTTTTACCAAATATTAGCACAAGGATATCATTAAAACAAAAGGCTGGGGTGAAAACGTGCACCTGACCCTGTTCACTCCCTGAAACTGTGTGCACCAAAGTGAAAACTTTCCTCTGAGATCCTGTTGATTTTCCAATCTAGCATTTTTTTAAAATTCCGTAACCAAGAAATTAAATTGGTGTGGCTTGAGGACAACCCCATAAATGGCTATAATCATTAATAAATGTACAAACGCCATCGGCTGTAAGATTACTGATTTCTCCAAATCTGACGCTGTTTTGATCGCTGAAGTTGGAAGAGTGGCGTTCTACGCAGAGGTATCTCCACCCATGTTTGCCATTGAAACTACATCCGTGCCAGAGCTATAGAGAGCATTATCGAATCCAACCGATCCACCACTGTCCATGCTCTTCAAGAGGGGAGGGGAGCCTGCCCTCCGCCGCACGACGAACCAACCAATGGCTATCCCCAGGGCAAGGACAACGACCACGGCCAGGAGGATAGCGACAGTGGAACCAGTGTCCAGGCCTCCGCCTGCAAGAAAGAAAAGGCATGCAAACTTAGAAATGTGACCCGTTTACCCATTGTATAATTTGATACTGGACGTAATATAAACGTTTAAAACAAATATACAACCTTCTGGTGTTATCTATTTATCTATCTTCAGACATTTAATAACAAAGGTTCTCTAAAATGATAGGTAACAGTTGTGACACTTTGCATTTGATGTCACTATCATCATCACTTTTCACACACAACAAACAAAAAGCTCTATGGGTCACTTCCACCTATCTCTTTAGAAGTTAAGCGTCGCAGGTTAAGCCTTGCTGGTCACGTAGTTCCCCTTGACGAACCAGCTGGTAAAGTACTCTTTTGGACCCCAGAAGCCAAAAGGAGAAGAGGCCGTCCATACACAGTTAAGAGCATTATAGAATTAGAAACTGGTCTAAGTGGAAAAGACCTGACAGAAATGATGTGTAACCGAGAATACTGGAGAAACTTTGTAGACGCTTCAACTCGTTAGAGTATGATCATGTATCGTATGTTGTCTCTATGATGAATAAAAAGTCTCCTTACCGCTCTGCTTCTGAGGTGAATTATTGCCATCGCCGGTGAAGACTACAGGAGGGCGCTGGGTCCCGGTGACAGGCCTGACTGGGGTCGGTGTACGTGTCGGGGGGGTCCGTGTGCTCTGCGTGTTGGGGGTTCTTGGGGTAGTTGTGGTTGAACCTGATACTGGGAAGCCTGAGCTCCCTGTGATAATCAATACAGTTGTTTTAAGAGTCGTTGCATGAGAAAATTAACCAGGCATTGGTCGGAAGATGGGGTCGGCCAAATTGGCTCATACATTGTATGTGTGATAGATATGTTGAACTAGTCAAAGGGTGCTTAAGCCACACCAATTTAATTTCATGGTTATCAGATCTTTTTTTACTGCCTTCTTGTTTTAATTCAGTTGCAAAAATCTGTCAAAAGTTCTATATGGCTTAGGCCACACCAATTTGATTTCTTGGTAAACGGATCTTAAAAATAAATTTGATCAAAAAAAATTCATGAAAACAGAAGGCTGGGGTGAAAACTTGCACCTGACCCTGTTTGCTCCCAGAAATTATGTGCACCAAAGTAAAACTTTCCTCTGAGATTCTGTTTTCCTGTTGTTTTTCCAATCTAGCATATTTTTATAAATTCCGTTAACCAAGAAATCAAAATGGTGTGGCCTTAACTGTACATAATAAATTATTTCAGACATAAATTATTTCTCATCATTAAGCAATGCATCTCTGTAATTGTTATCGTAAATTGCGGTGGCATGGTTTTAGGTGTTAAATACAATTTGTTATGTACATCTGAGGATCAATGGAAAAATAAAAGTACACGTCCAAGAAACTCCACCCACCTGGAGATTGTTCACAGACGTACGGCTTGGCGGTTGCACAGTCCAGATCGTTCCATTTGCCCACCTTGTTCCGCACAAACATCTCCACACAGTCTTCTCCGGTAGCATGAGCGTTGTTGGGCTCACCGGGATTCCACATACTGTGGAAATGTATAACATGGTCATTTTATACAACATGAAGAAAATTTTGTTTCTGTGTCTTTCTTCTTGTTCTTTATAATCCCAAATTAAGTAACCAACTCTCAACTCAAATGAGCCTAATTCATATTTGCCAGGTATTAAAATGAACTTATCACTTTTCTCGAATTTCCAAATGTGTCCCAATTGATTCTACATAATTTCAACTGTCTCGGAGCAAGTAATTGGAGTGAACTGTGGTATCGATAGCCTACAACACTGTCGACATAAAAATATGTTGAAAATCCATAGTATTGACTTAGGCCTAATCAAGCTCCTACTTATTTCAGTTACACTTGGCTGATTAGTGTAATCCATTGCATACAAAGATATTACTATAATTAAAAGTTTATTGCAAGTTCTTGCCCGTAGGCAAATACATTTAGCATGAAAAGAACGGACAGACAGTGAACAATATAATGATAACATCTGATTCTAAAGTAGGATCGTCAGTTCAGCTGCCTTACGTGACTGTTGAGTCGAAGGGTGTGTTGTCCACCCACTCAAAGTTCATCTCTCCGGGGATATCGTGCAGTCCGATCCAATACTGGCCTCCATTGTTGGGTAGCAGCTGGGACATGAATAGCTGAGAAAAAGGAGGGATACATTTGTTTGAACACAAGCATTTGAACACATTTGTCTAGATCTGGACAGCAAATTGTCTCTTCAACATATCCTGGATACCATCCTCTGTAGTATGGCTGAATCTTTTTTCTTGCTAACTCTGTGGAAGCGAAAAGATTGAGCCAGCGGTTACTACGAAGGATGGTACCCTGAGGCTATCTTCAACTTGCCATTAATTTGCCAACTTTCCGTTACTTCTGTTATGAGATATCCCCAACTTAAAGCGATGTCTGACGCAGGCGTAGGTTTAATTTGTTGGACATTTACAAAGAAACATCCTGTGCTATAATTTGGAACACAAGAAGCCATACGTATATGTCTGTACATATAGAATACAAAACGGTGTATACCGTATCACCCGAGGTACTAGCCCCACCGCCGGTAGGATTGCCCGACGGGCGTAGGCTGGAGGGCGATCTGACCCGCGGGAGGTCAGGGACCGAGGGTGATGCGGAATACACCGTGCTGTATTGTATTTATGTCATACCCACCCGAGAAAACACACATTTCAATGCCGAATGCACCAGAAGTTGAGGGAGTTTTCTGTCCTCGAAAAAAACTGTAACAACATTGATTCCAACCTCGGAATCCGGTATTCGAGTTTGCGACGGCGGCGCAACTGGCGTGCTCAAAATGCATTCGAAATATTCCATGGAAACCCATGTGATACAACTCTAGAACCTCATGTGATACGGATAGTTATCACACGGTCTGGAACACCCGTATCAGGCCCAGGTATGACATAAAATGTGATACAGGGTATGCTGGAGAAGTCAGTTAAACTTTACCATGGTGTTGTTGAATGCATTACTCATTCGAAGTGTTCCTAAAATACAAGGGGCATGATGTGCCTAAAACCCCAGCAGGATCTAAGGTAAGGGTAAGGCTTTTCACCCACCTGTTCAGCTCTAGTGGTGATACTGGTAAGATCTGCCATGTAGGCCATAACTTTACCATGGTGTTGTGGAATGCACTACTCATTTAAAGTGTTCCTAAAATACAAGGTGTCTAATGCGCCGTAAGGCACGCTAAGCCCTGAGGTAAGGGTAAAGCTTTTCACCCACCTGTTCAGCTCTAGTGGTGATACTGGTAAGGTCTGCCATGTAGGCGCCACAGGCTGTTCTCGCTGACCTCCAGTCTTTCGGGTCCTCAACGACGAGATAACACGACTGGTGATAGGCCAGCCATCCATCAGGACATGTGATCAAAGTTGGGACTGTAATAACAGATCAATAAGTTTATTGTAAATTCATTCCTGAAGGCTAAAAGCTTATATCAAGATATTAGCTATATCTTGATGAATAATTATGACAGTGCAGGATACAATTTTACAAGCTCTCTGAACAAATTATGGTTAAAGGCACCCAAAGCATTTAATGAGGCTTAAAAACTGGAAATATTCTAGTTGTTGTAATCTTTATTAAGTTGACATTTAATGCCACTGTTAGCCACATTTGCGTGCAGATTTCTCATCAAAAGTGCTCAAAAGCGGCACAAAAATAAGCTACATGGTGATCTATTTGTTTCACGCGCCTAGTGTAAATAGACCGATACCATAGCCCCGACCACCTCCGTTAAAACGTAGAAATGCAAAATTAAAACATAAAAATGGAACTTTTTGACGAACATGCAGTCACTCTCTCATTGGTCAAACCGCTAATTGTGCTGGACAGTCAGGATCAGTCTACTTGGGCTTGGATTTTCTATCAGTACTCACCACACAACGACATTGTATCTTTGCTCCTTTAATGTCGATATGTAATGGTATAGTGCTATTGAAACTTACTCTGTGGAGGAATGACTAGAAATTGGAATTTTTTTATTCAAGTTTCTAGCCTCGTAAAATGCCTTTGAAAGTTAATGGTCTTGCTTGGTTTTCTCGTGCAATTACGCTTGAATGTGTTATCAAGGTAAGTCAACTTGAATGTGCTCCTTACTTATTGGGGTCTTGCAGACGTATCCTCTCTGTGCGAAACACTCCTTGTCGTTCCATTTGCCATCCCTGTACATCTCCACACAGTTCTCCTGGACTGTGTCTGTTGGGTCGCCGCCGCCGTTGTTGTTGTTGTTGGGCTCGTCCTTTGCCCAGTTGACGTAGCCGATGGCCGATCCATCGTTCCAGACAAATGACTCTACAATGATGACCAAAAAATGATCCAATTTTAATACGATGAATGTGTGGATACTAAAACGACAGACAGAAAATTTTAATGTTTTATTCCCGAATTGATTCTTTTCATGTGTGTTTTATTGAAATTTGTTCTTGACTTGTAAAAAATTAAGCATAGTGCCATTTTAATATTATGCATATAGCGTTGATTAAGTACATAGGAAAATTCCTTATTCTTATAGTCCTGATATATACGTCTTCAGCTGAAAGAAGCCTGAAATCCCCATATAAGCAAAGAAACATTGCATATTAAATTTGGCTCCACCCCTGAAAATATTCTTAGGCTTCAGCCCTCCAAGTTTCATGCTTTCATCGCTGACTAAGCAATTGTTACTACCGGTATATTTATCATTTAATTTCCTGGACTATCATATAGAATTGCATGCAGATCAAGAGATGAGTGTAGCTTACGATATCTGTCTCTGTACATCCCGATCCAGACGTTGTACCTCAGTCCACGATGTACAAACCCGCGAATCTCCGTCTCAGCATGAATACTTGCCAACTCTCCTCCTCTGTTCTGGCACTCAAATACAGCCTCGTACCAGGTGACCTGGCCAGAATAGAAAACATTGTTAGTGGTACATGTTTGTTGGTACAAAATGTGTGTGTGTGAGAAAACAATTTGACAATATTGGACCCATAAAATCTGGTCTATGTGGACAGGCGGTCATTATAGACAAGATGCTTATGTCAATAGAAACTTCTCTAAAAAGGGGCCGCCAAAAAGGGGTAATAGTCTGGCCAGGTGGTCTTAATGTAGAGGTTTGACTGTGTTAGAGAAGAAGTTGTCAAAACATGTTGGTTTCATTCTAGGTGTCTTAGTACTTAGTTTTTTAGACAGTGATTTTTTCAGTTGAACAGTAAATTACCATGCAGAAACAGAAATATTAAGGTCTAAAACTTTAACAATACCATGAAGGTGCAAGACTATATGCATCATAAACAGCAGTGTTTGAATGATTTACACAGTTATTTAGAGTCAGGTGATTTGTTAACTGTAACTTAATTCTAGCTGATTTAACTGTCACTAGTCAACAGCTAAAATTCTATCATCGCTAATATTTGATCACTAATATTTAAGCCAGTAATGTTTGTTCCGACCGTTAAAGTTAAGTGCCGTGACTTACTCCATTTTCCTCCAACCACTATATTTTCCTGCTTTACAGTATCTGGCCTATTCTTCTGTGCACACCTGTTTTGCAGGGTCCTCGCCTTGCTCCATGTAGAAACAGCTGTTCCCTATGGAGAACCATGACGTGTCTGGGCAGTGGCCAGGAATAGGGTAAGGAGTTGGTGGTGCCATGTCTGTTGAAGAAAATATAATTACGCATTTAAATCATCCTTTAGTGTCTGTAAATGGTTGGGTGACATTTTCTGTGTGTCTTGCGGGAATTTAACATGTGTGTCTTTATTTGCTATCAGCTATTATTTGCTATCAGTAGTAATCTAAGTCTTTTTTCCAGTGCACTGCAAGAAGATTTCACAGCAATTTTAATAAAACACAATCGTTATAGCAAGTATCGACAATTTGTACAAAGTAGTGTCACTGCCATCATTGACAGTTCTACTTCATACTCAAATATTCTGCTCTTCCATTGAACATTATTCTTGACAAGCTCTAGAATTAATTAAATTGCTGCCGTTACCCTGTTATTCACAGAGTTTCTTTTAAGACAGTCTGTGGAGGACAGTTTTTTGGGTTGTTAAAACAACCCAAAAAATCAGAACTTTTATGTGAAAACTGTGGTAATACAAACTTGGAAATAGTAACAGTTACATATACATAGAACTAACAGCGAGCAGATTAATATTGGAATGAGCACAGCACTTTGGATTTATTCTGAAAATCTCAAGATTTTGTGCTAGATCCTGAGATTTTATGAGACGATCTTGAGATTTTATGAGACAATCTTGATATTTTATGAGACAATCTTAAGATTTTATGAGACAATCTTGAGATCTTTTAAAAGGATGTTTAAAAGCATCTCGAGATTATTTTCGCAACATCTTGTATATTGAAAATTTCTCTTTGAAACATCCTGGAGAAATTATGAGACCTTTTCAAAGATCTCAAGATTGTCTCATGAAATCTCAAGATTTACTACAAATCTCAAGATTTACTACAATGTGCACTAATTTTCGACAATTATTGCAAAACAGTCATACTAGAGATAAAAAAAGTACAGTTTTACCTGATGTGGTCTTGCAGAGGTAGGGCAGCTTGGTTGCACATTGGATGTCGTCCCATCTTCCGTCAAACTCCATTGCCACGCAACCTTCATTAGCTTCCCTGCTCGGCTCGTTCTCACCCCACCGTGTGTAGAGCACTGGCCAGCTATCGTCCCAACGGTACACTCCAGGACTCTGGTAAAAGGAACATAGAATATTATGACCACCTTACACATCAGGAAAATTGATTGACAGTCGAGTCTGTGAGCTTTTAAAGCCGGTGTCACAATTCATGCGAGCGTCGACCGACTTGCTAGATCACCCAAAGCTCGCCGAATTTTCCAATGAAAATCTCGGGTGACATCCGTCGAACACTAAAAAAACCCCCATGAGATGGTACCATCTCTTGGAAATGGCCAATATTTGGTTCAACTTTGATTTCTGAAAAACGCCCGAAACCCGCGTATTCGACAGGACGTCGGCCGTACTTCGGCCGAAAATGCACATTTGAAGCTCGCCAACACGTCGGCCGAGCTGAATTTCTTATTTGTGACGGGGGCTTAATGACACCTCTCCATCACTGTCCAATTTTCAGAGATCAGCCTAATAGATGTTCATCTATAGGTCTTTGAGCTCTGTCCAATGTGATATGGTAAATTTTCAAGGGAAAAAATATGCCTGAGTCTCTGGCGATTTTTTGATTTAGTGACCTCTTGGAGATCGACAAATATGGCCAAAGCTTGTCGACCGAATGACATTAGGGCTTTACAGACAGCCCTTTATCAAAACGCATTCCTTGTTAGTCCTACCTGGTGATACTACAGAGCATAAATTCAACAGTAAAATCTTCTAGAAGAAATTTCTGTCTAAGTTTCAGTCCATTTCTAATATGTACTATGCTAAAGACTACTGACATTGGATTTCATGATGGCATGGGATATCTACCATTGATAATAAGTTAAACATAATTTATGCGTTATCAACTAAGATCAAACTTTTCATCCAACACTGTAAAGAAATTGGGACTTATCCAAATTTTCAGTTGACTCCGTCAACTTCTGAAACATGACGTCAGAGACACGTGACCGTAGTAGCGGGTCATACGTGCCAGATAACTTGTGTCGCCCCCCGTCTCTGTTCAAGGTAGGTCTGTGTGCTCTGATGTAGATCGCCTCCTTTACTCCTCTTTACTCCTTGATTCGGAAGAGGAGAAAAGGAGGCGATCTACATCAGAGCCCACAGACCTGCCTTGAACAGAGACGGGGGGCGACACAAGTTATCTGGCACGGGCGGGCGGCGCTACTACGGTCACGTCTCTCTGACGTCACGTTCCAGAAGTAGATGGTGTTTGATAAAAAGTTTAATCTTAGTTAATAATGAATTCTACCAACACAGATGAACTTTCATGCAAAGTAATCTATGCAAATTTTTCTCATACAGAAGCAAATATCTTACATCCATGTCTGAGAGGCCGATCCAAGCCTTCCCCTTGACAGCAGCCTTGAGGAAGTTCTCCTCATAGACGTCGACCACACTGGCTAAGCGGGATCGCATGGAGCGGCACCCCTCGCGGGCCTGAGACCAGCCTTCCAGGGGCGTCCTCATCAGCTGGTAACAGCTGTTTCGCCAAGGCATGAAGCCGGGGATCGCGCACGGGTTGACTGGAGACTGGGTCGCTATGGTTTCTATTGGGAAGCAGACATTGACATCATATATTATGATAATTATCATTATTGTTAACTCTAATTTTAGAGAGGAAAGTATGTAAAGACATACTTAAACATGGTAAGTTAGCAGAAAAAGGAACACATTGGATTTATTCAGACACGGGTTGACCGGAGACTGGGTCGCTATTGGTTTCTATTTGGAACAGACATTGACATCATATATGATAATTATCATTATTGTTAACTGCAATTTAAGAGAGGAAAGTATGTAAAGACATACTTAAACATGGTTAGTTAGCAGGAAAAAGGAACTCATTGGATTTATTCAGACACATGTGAAGTCTGATAATATATTTTCATCTCACTAACCAATGAAGGCGATTCACAGGAAAAAATCTCTGCCATACTGGTGTCCATACTTTTTCTCAGTAAACAACACCTGACATGTGTTTGACCACTTAAAAAAAATAACGGTTCTTAGTGGCAAATGCGCCTAGATGTTGGCACATCGGCATCCAAATCCGCAGTGTGTTTTTTTGGCACACAGTTTGACAGATTTGCTGAATAGGCTCGGTGGGCGTCACTCCACCGTCCGGGAAGGTAGTGTAAAGTGCCTTTCCCATTAATGGCATAACGTCAGGGCATGGTGAGTATCAAACTCGGGACCTATTGATTCCGAGTTCAATGGTCTAACCGTTACGCCACGCCAACGTCACTTGACCAACTATACTACAATTTGAATTGATTTAGACACACAATCTTAATCTCTCATCATTAAGCCATAATCTTTATCATCAAGTTGTTAGTGGCATGGTATATGGTCTAATACAGTATGTGCGTTTTGAGAATGAATGGAAATGTACAGACTACCCACCAGGAGATCGTTCGCAGACATATTTCTTGGCAGTTGCACAGTCCAGATCGTTCCATTTGCCCACGTTGTCCTGCACGAACATTTCCGCACAGTCTTCTCCGGTAGCATGAGCGTTGTTGGGCTCACCAGGATTCCACATACTGAGCAAAATGTACAACATGGTTACATTACAACCTGAAAAAAAACCCGTTTCAGTATCATTCTAACTTCTTGTTTTTGTTTTAAGTTCAACCATAATCAAATCACAACACTGATGCTTCATGCTGATATACATATTTATCAGGCATCAAAATACATTCCTTTCCCTGAAGCATCACAAAGCTATATTTCAACTGCCTCAAAGTAAACAAATGAGAAGTGTTTCACAAAATATTGGATATGTATTATACCTTTAAGTTGTGAGCGGTCAGAAGCATTAGTCCAAGGTGCTCTGCTCATTCCAATAATAATCTGCTCGCTGTAACTACTGACCATCTATAATATAAGTTAGAATAGGATTTCTGCTTTCTCACCTGAGAGCTAGGCTGTAGGGTGTGCCGTCCACCCACACGAAGTTCGTCTCTGACGGGATATCGTGCAGTCCGATCCAATACTGGCCTCCATTGTTAGGTATCAGCTGGGTCATGAATTGCTGAGGAGGAGAAGGAGGGGTGAATCAGTCTACATCTACAATGACATATTTACACGCTCAGTACAGCAAACTGTCCCTTCAAATTGCCCTCGTATTACATGTCTGACATTTCCATTTGTTTCATGTATCCTCAACCTGTAAGTGATGCTTGGGCTAAATGTTAAATGTCACCAAATCTATGCTTTGCTATAATTAAAAAAATTCCACAAGTCCTTTTTATCTGTTACTAATTTCATTCTCTTAACTCTACATCTTACATACTGTAAATGCATTTAAGTTCGCTTACTTCACGGTAGGGAGAAAATGGAGTGTTCGCGTTGTTTTCAAGTTTGCGTTTGAAACAATAGTAGCGCTATATTAATAGTCATACGTAGGGAAAAAGTTTCGCGCTAATTTCAAGTTCGGGCTGAAAGTTCACTGCAAAAACGGGGAACATAAAACCATCGCAAACATTTCTGCATTTACAGTATTACAGGCACAGGTCAGCAGCTGCCACGGTCAATTGACAGGAGTTTGCCGATCTCTAATTGAGATTCTGGCTCTGTCTGAAAGCACTCTGACTCCTGAGGAACTCGGACGGCTTTTTCCAAATCTAGCATGTTACAGATACACAGGTCATTAGCTGCCACGCTCAATCGCACCATGGCAGTTAATGACCCGCATTTGTAAGATGCTACATTTGGAAACGCCAGTCGGGACATTTCTATCTGAGACAGTGTGCTTTAAAGAAGAGCTACAACGTCAATCAGAGATTGTCACATCCTGGAGTGTGGCAGCTAATGACCAATGTCTATAAGAATACTTAGATGATAGATTTGGAAAAAGCCATCTACAGTTTTTCAATAAGCCAAGGTAAGGTAGTTTCATTCTTATCTGTACAACAGATTGTCACACCCCTCTCTTAATTGAGCATGGCAGCCTATGACCCATGTCTGTAAGATGTATGAATTTGAGAACATTTATGTAATTAACACTTAGAGAATGGAGGTTTTTATAACCCCCTAATTAACCTTTAGCACACTTAAGTAGCCATTTGGCTACCAATTTTCTATTGGCTTTGGGGTTAGGGAGCAGGGAGAAGGTTAAAGAAAGGATCCAACCCGATGAACCTCCTTTTTGCAAGATTCTAAAATGTGCCTTGCTCTTCTTGACAGCAGATTATTATTGGAATGAGCAGAGCACTTTGGACTAATGCTTCTGACCGTTTACAGCTTAAAGACACACATCTAATATTTTGTGAAACACTTCTCCGATACACAACGGATCATAATGACCCCCAGCGGGGGTCTTCACGCTTCGTAGAAAATGAAAAAATCTCAAGATTTATTCTGAAAGATTTTGTGATGAATCTTGAGATTTTATGAGACAATCTTGAGATTTTATGAGACAATCTTGAGATTTTATGAGACAATCTTGAGATTTTATGAGATAATCTTGAGATCTTTGAAAAGGTCTTAAGATTTCTCCAGAATGTTTCAAAGCATCTAAAGATTTTTTCATCGCATCTCAAGATGCTTTGAAAACATCTCAAGATACAAGATGTTATGAAAAAAATCTTGAGATGCTTTGAAACTATCTTGGAAAAATCTTGAGACCTTTTAAGAGATCTCAAGATTGTCTCATAAAATCTCAAGATCAGAAGCATTAGTCCAAAGTGCTCTGCTCATTCCTGGAATAATTTATCTTAATCTGCTTGCTGTTAATATACAGCCTGAAGGCACGACAGGATCTAATTCTAAGGTAAGGGTAAGGCTTTTGGCCCACCTGTTCAGCAGTTGTAGTGATACTGGTAAGGTCTGCCATGTAGGCGCCACAGGCTGTTCTTGCTGAGTTCCAGTCTTTGAAGTCCTCGAAGACTTGGTAACAGGACTGCTGATAAGCTATCCATCCGGTAGGACATGTGGTCTCAGCTGTGGAAATGTGAAGATTGGTTATAACATAACACTCGTTATTACACACTTTTTTCTCAGATTCAAGACATTGTCAAGTTCAGTTCAGTTCATCCACTGTGAGGTAACACTAGTGTTTCGTACCTAAACGTAACATCAGGTACAGGTACCGGTACAGAGGTTTAGGTACAGGTCCGGACCTGTACCTGTACCCGAATGATTTGAAAAATTAACATGTGTTTTTCTAAACATTTTCAATAACAAAAACATAAATTGTTTTCAACTTGTCAGTATCTTTATAAAAAAAACATAGCTAGGTTTCCTACCACCAAACTCCCTTGGCCTAAAATGCCAAATGCTATCAAAACTCTCGGCCTGCCTGAATGATATTGCATATTAGTTACTCTGTTCCAAGGTATCACTTTGGTCATGTTCGGTCACGTTTGGTGTTGCATGAGGTCAGGAGATCAGTCACGAACTAAGCAAATACTTGGTGTAAATTTATATCAGTACAGTACCGGTACTTCATGATCCGGTATTTTGGACCCGTACCGAAGAAATTTACGGTACAGTACTGGTACACTGAGAACCGTTACGCAGCACAACGCATGACTCTTGCCATTCAATCACTCGAGCAATCGAAGCTGTTTAGCCAACTCCTCCCCTCTCAAGGGTTGATATCAGCGGCAGTTCCGTTTTTCTCATAAACTTGATACTGTGTACTGCAGAACTGAACGATACCAATCAAGTGCTATCCCCTATATGGTGCGGTTGGTAAACTCGTAATCACAATGCCTGACTTGTGATGTCTTTGTCCAATCTACCGATTGTACGTTGCCATCGTTTTTGCGTTACTACCATTTTAGCGATACCAGTAACTTCAAGACAATGTTTGATGTTGAAGATGTTAATATGGATATGTCTGATTTTATATATTATCCAATATTTCAATATATATTCACTATTTTAACTGCTAAATTACTGTGTATTTTGATAAGATCTGAAAACTTTGTAATGCCCGGCAACAATTCAGCCAATTTGCTTTCACCGTTGGCCACCTTTTAGCTTGGATCAAATAAACCATTGATATAGCAGGGTGCAGCTTATCATCTTGTAGACCCACATCCTCATTGTTTAAGTCAAAACAACATTTGCTTTTGTCAGTCTTGTAGAGTAATAGACCACCAAGTAACGTGATTATACAATACAAACCTTTGTAGGTCTGACAGATGAAGCCCCGATCTTTGCCACACCCCTCATCATTCCACTGTCCTACATTGTCTTCTAGCACGTACATTTCCACACACTCCTCAACCTACAAGACAACAAGGAAATGTACTTGATTGACAGTCTATCGTGATGTGAGAGGTACATGTATGCAACATAAAAACATTAAACATTATACTCTCTGAAAAATTAGACTTAGAATTACTATCAAAAATGCATTATACTCTCTTAAGATTATTATACAAAACTGTTTGCCTACAGATGTAACATTGATTGTGGGAGGATCTAAGGTAAGGTAATTTACATGATAAAAAGTTTGCCCAAATTTAAGTTTTTTTTTAGACAAGCTGGATCAAGTTAAAAAAAATCAATATGCATGGCACATGAGGATTATTTGTTCCTATACCTGGTACATGATTTATTAATCTCTTCTATAAAAGCATTGCATAAACTGTGCTATGATGAGGTGAAAATCACAAATTGGAGGTTAAGGCCCCGTTCATGATTCAAATAATAAAACAGTTCGAACCGTTTTGGATATATTCCGAATAGAAACGGTTTACATTTTGCGTCCGCGATGCAAACTTTCACCCGCGCAGAAAACGGTTTACATCGAAATTGCATATTATGCAAAGTCTGTTGTGATCCCGCACCGCCTCGAGTTGGCGGATGTAACAAGATTTTATTATTACAAAACGCGGCCGAAATATCCCATTGACAGCTAAAACTTTCACTTTTCCGCGCGCTAACCAAGAGTTGACAATCGGCACTGAACTGCTGTCTTTCAGGCCCATGGTTATTTCATCGAACACCGTCTGGTTCCAATGAATGCCATCAAGTTTCCTCTGGACCTCCTGATCCCCCCGAATAGATATTTGTCAGAACCCGACTTGGGGCCCATAGCAAGATGTTACGATTAAAAAACGAGGCCAATAATCCGATCAACAGCTTTAAACTTTCACTCTTTCCCTCTTACCCGGATGTACGACGTCATAAACATCAGTGTGAACCGGTTCCGTAATGCTTTTGTGTCCATGATTACAATTCCGTGGAACCGTTCTAGATAACCTCGCGAGGAGGTTCAAAAGTGTGAAATAATCAAAATGATAATAATAAAAGTGAAACGGAACGAACTTTGGTAAAACTGTTCGAACCGTTTTACATTTTCAATCATGAACGGAGCCTAAGTTAAAGATTGCACAGAACGTACATTAGACATCCAGTCGTTCGGTTCCCCATTGACCCAGTTGGTGTAGGTCACAGGGTGTCCGGAGGTCCACAGGAACATGTGCTGATTGACCTGCTCGGACATTCCAATCCACAAGTTGTCTTGTCTCACACTGTACGGCCACAACTGGGCGGTCAAGAAAGCTGCAGAGAGAAATATGACATATTGAATACTGTAAACGCAGAAATGTTCGCGGCGGTTTTATGTTCGTGGTTTTCTTCTTCTTCTTCATTCAAATATCAAAACCTTACAGACAAAACATGCCTGGATGGCGATGATAATTACAATGTTTTTATCATGTTTAGTTTTCGCGATGAACATTCAGCGCAAACTTAAAACCACCGCGAAACTTTCTGCCCACCTATGACTAACGCTACTATTGCTTCAAACGCGAACTTAGAACCACCGCGAACAAACCGTTTTCTCCCTACCGCGAAATGAAAACCACGCAAACTTAAATGCATTTACAGTATAAGGTTACGTATACCTGCCTTTTTTCATTTGTATTTTCTTTTAAGTTGTCATATAACATACCTGTCTGCCTGAGTCCAAAATTATTATACACAATGCAATCAGCATTACAGCCTACTGTCCAGATTTTAATTTTGCAGTACTGTTGTTTCATGATGAATACAAAAACTTTTACTGGCGGATAATTTCTTTTTCGAAAACAGGACAAAATCAATCTTCACACAACTGTACTTCCTGATATGAAGTTTATGTGGTCTCTACACGGATTAGGCCTCACCAATTTAATTTCTTGGTTTACTTAACAGAATTTTTCAATTTTAGCACAAGGACATCATTAAAACAGAAGACTGGGGTGAAAACTTGCACCTGACCCTGTTCACTCACTGTCCGCCAAAGTACAGACTTTCTTCTGAGATTCTGTTTTCATGTTGATTTTCCAATCTAGCATTTCTTTAAAATTCCGTTAACCAAGAAATAAAATTGGTTTGGCCTGAGGATAAACCCATAAATTGCTATAATCATTATAAATGTACAAATGCCATCGGCTGTAAGATTACTGATTTTTCAAAATCTGAAGCTGTTTTAATCGCTGAATTAAACTGGTGTGGCCTTAGCTGGGATTCTAAAAAAAAGAAACGCATAACATATGACAAGAACAGACCTTGTTCAAACTCGTCGTTGATGGCAACAAGGTTAGCGTACTGGCCCTGGCTCTGGTAGTCGATGTACGCAGCACAGCGTGTGGTGCATGTAGCAAGCTGCGAGCCTTTTGCGATCGATAATAAATTTGTTTAAGTGCCAAAGACAGAAGTAGGTGATAAAGCCTCTTCGTGTTGAATTTAGATTAACTTTTTGAATAACATTTCAATTTAGTGAAACTATTCCTTTGAATTCCACTGCCATTCATCATTGATGAGACAACAGTTCGGGGAGCCTTTAAAGCTATGTTAGCAGATTGACTGCGAGAAAGGCCAAAAATTATCTCTTTCAATTGTGATGACCGATTAAATAAATTTCTGTGACAGGCCAAAGCTGGATTTGTTTTATGCATTAACAAGGCAAGATGGAAGGGGACATGATTTCGCCTTCACGCAAAAATAGGTGAAATTTACGGAGAAACTGCTCCACGCGATTTGCCATTGGATGTTCCCTCAGACCAACAGACTCGTGCATCATCCGATTGAACGCCACGTGAATTGGGTTATGTCTAGAATTTGCATCGGGTCGTTACGACGCGACTGGCTCCCTTCGACGTGAAATGAGATTTTCCCTCCGCATTCTGCGCTCCGCTATCGTCCGATTCCTTCCCCCGGGACCAGTCTGCCCCTTCATTGACATTCCTGTCACGTCTAATTCTGTTCTACGCGATGGTATAATTATGGAGAGAAAAAAAATCTTAAAATCAAAGCAGCGGTAAAACTAAGAAAAATGACTCACAAATGAGTTGAAATGGGTTTTTGCTGCATCTCTAGGGTATGTATCGTCTGTTGTGCACCTGGGGTACTATACTATACTGTACGTCAGCAGGTGAGATTCCTGGTCATGAAAAAAAGAAACTCCAAATATCCTTTGTTCTACCAACCTGATGAAATTATTTTCGGAAATAAGTTTCAAGCTACAAACCTCAACCCAATAGCACTTGTTTCCTCCGTAGTCTATCCAGCCAGGGGGACAGCTCCCCTTCCATGGGTCGGTGGGGGGAGGCACGGTAAGTGGAACAGCTGGCCTCTTGCAGATGAAGCCATTGGGAGATCCACAGTTTGCATCATTCCATGATCCTAATGTACAGTATCAAAGTAGAGGGAAAAATTACCAGGGTCTGTCAGTGCACTCTAAGTATATATGGACAAAATCATATGTGCACGAGTATCCAACAATAAAAAATGTAGAATATCGGCGCGGCAGGGTAATGTTGCACATCCTTTCCACCATTTTCTGTGTACTGTAAACAAACCTTAAGACTTAAAACACCCTCCAGATTAGTTTTGGAAAATATGTTGCACTTTGGACTAATGTTTGTAGCCTTTAACAGCTTATAATTACAAAGTTGATGTTTTGTGAAAAGCTTCCATGCCACTTAACGAATCATAATGACCCCCAGTGGGGTCGTCACGCGTCGTTGAAAATCGATAAATCTTCAGATTTTCCCAGAAAATCTTCAGATTATCTCAAAGAATCTTCAGATTATCTCAAAGAATCTTTAGATTGTTTTGAAAAATCTGAAGATTGTATTGAAGAATCCGAAGATTGTTCTGAAGAATCTGAAGATTGTTCTGAGATTGGTTTGAAACAATCTTCAGATTGTTTCTAACAACCTGAAGATTTTTCAATGTGACCTTGAAATTCATGTCGGAACTATCTTTTATATTGATTAGTATGATATGAAAATAAATCAGAATGGTTTTATTGTTGTGTGAGTTTTGATTTAGGACAATTGAGAGACTTAAATAATTTCTTTCTCACTTAGCAGCTTTTTATTTATGCAGTTACAGCCATTTAAAAAATGGTAAATTTCCGACCCACCAACCAACCAAACCACCAATCTATTGTAATAGAGCTTACAAGCCTAATTTATAAGGATATTACCAAACACATTCAACACTAGTTTTGTGGGGTGAAAAGTTGAGGGCCATGATAAAATGTTCGGTGGCATGACATCAATTTCAGTCTGTGATGATACACGTACATACCTGTGCCCTTGTAAATCTGCCCGCACTGTTCTTCACCAAAACTATCGTTAGGCTCTCCGTCGTTCCAGTTGAGATAGACATATGGAGAGTTGTCGGACCAGCTGTGTTGTACAAAAGATTTGAGTTTTGAGTTTGAGTTTATTGGGATCCACAATTAGCTTAACAGCTATTCTTCCTGTTGTCCAAACCGACTGGACAAAACTACATGACACATATGAACACCACAGAATTTACATATGTACATGAATGATAAATGAAGCCTAAGGCTGTGTATATACAGTTATACAAAGTTTACAATATATCAAACTAGATTCAACGAGATCAATAGATTAAACAAGCATGTTGCTTATGATGCATGGAGAATACTGCTGACTGTGATATACAATGTATGGACACTATATAAATTCCTCCAAGATCATATGAGCTTTGGATGTATGGTGTGATTAAACCGGCATATTTATCAATTCTACCCCAAGGGCTGTTTCATTTTGGATCCCTGGGGCACTAATGTACAAACATGTCCTTGACTACATTTTTTAAAATGCTGTTCTCATATACTGTGTGTAGTACCATCGATATCTGTATCTATCTTAGCCAGTATAACCGCCATGGACGGAAATTTGCTTGTTGGGACGGAAAAAAATTCAACCCTGTCCGTCCAAAAAATATCAATTTCATGACCTAAAACCGATGAAAATATATTTTGGTAAGCTTAGAATGACAGACTCAACATTGAAAAAAGAACATGGGCTCCCAAACAAGGAGTGGGACGGAAAAAATGTAAAGCTCGAGACAGCCCTAATAACCGCCCTTCAGCCTAACACACCAGCTTTGTAGGTACATGGCGTGGCAGCAGCTGGTTATATTTACACTGAACGACCTGTCACACCTAACATTTGCACATCTAGCTGTAAGCCTTGTTTAAAACTATCTAATGAACAGTACTTGGTGGCAACACTGTGACAGTTTAGGCCACACAAATTTGATTTCTTGGTTGACAGTTTTTTTTTTTTTAATTCTAGCAACAAAAAAATCATGAAAACAGAAGGCTGGGTTGAAAACTTGCACCTGACCCTGTTCACTCCCTGAAATTGTGTGCACCAAAGTACAAACTTTTCTCTGAGATTCTGTTTTCCTGTTGATTTTCCAATCTAGCATTTTTTTAAATTCAGTTAACCAAGAAATTAAAATGGTGTGGCCTTAGGTGAGATTTACATGTAACTATAGTCTTAAAGAAAATTGTGGTTCGATTACTTAAAAAATCATTCTGTCAAACGAGAGAAAAAAATCCTTAAATTTTATGAAAATATAATGGGAAAATATTCTGTGTTTGTTCCAACTGTTAGATTTCTAGTTGCATGATATATATCTGCCTCAAGGTGGTAATACAGTAGGCAATATGATATATATTGAATATTTTGCAGTAATATTCAACAATGTCAATCCATGCTTACATGTGCTTAACTTGTAGCAGTTGCAAAAAATCTTAAAGTTTTAACGACAAAAGAAGTTTACATATCAATGCTACAAAATTGAGTACTTGCAATGGCCATTGTACTTGACTGCTAGCAAGGATTCATTCGTAATCTCTTTTTCTCAAAGGGATTCAGTCTACCACCACTGGGGAAATCTAAAGGCTTGATTGTCCTTGACAATAGCCTATGTAGTATTTCACAATAAATTCTCAAAGGGATTTGAGCTATATGCAGTAAGAAGAAAATTACAATAAGATAATACCCTCAACAAATTGCCGATAACAGAATAATTCTACTTCCCTTTTATCAAGCCAGTAATTTTACCTTGAATTGAAATAAATTATGGAGGCATCAATGTGTGAGCATCAATCACTCTGCCCCTAGCTACCTTAATTGCCCACATGTAGAATTTTCCATCCTTCTTTAAATACATTACGTAGGAGCTCTTGATCCCAAGACTTCAATCCCGAAGGAATTTTATTGCAAGAAGAATAAAGTACATGCATCAAGTGTTGACTATCAATTTGCGTGAGGAAAAAGTGCATTTCTCCTCCTGTGATTAACTGTGTTCAGATATCATCCTCTCCAATTTTTCTGTAGAAAATACCAAGAAGATGAATTTGAGTGCTGTAAAATTGATTCATTTGAAAGGACTTCACTTTGCAGTCGGATTGGAGAGGAGGCATTCACTGTTTTGTATTTTCTTGGTTGAAACAACTACGGTACCACAATGCAAGACAGAGCAATTTTTTTGTAGTGTTATGAGTTTGTAGTTAGATACAAGCGGAATTTAAAGTGATGTCCCCGTGGCGCAAGCGGTAACGTAACCCTGCTACTTCGCAAATTCCATGGATCCTATGGCCCGCGTTTGATCCTGGGGATCGACTCGAGCTCGGACATGTTGTGAGGGATTGCATTCGTCATTTCGGCTGGGGTCACGTAAAGCCGGCGGCCCCGTGTACGAGGGACCTTCAGGCATTAGCCTCAAGCGTCAAACCTCTGTACGTAAAAGAAACCAACACACAAAAAGTAGGGGTGCTTGGCCAAAATCGCGAGCCGTAGCGAAGCAACATTGCACTACCACTAGCTACTTGAAAAAGCATCATGCTTCACCTCAAATGAGGATGCCTTGAAATGAAACGAAGCTACATACCTGTAGATCTGGTTCACACCATACTCTCGAATTCCAAGCCAGAAAGTGTTGATTCTGGACCGGAAAATCTAGAAACAGGAAAATAGTAACTCAATTATCAAATTGTCATCTGACTACCGGGTATATAAACTCTAGCTTGGTTAGATATGACAATTTGGACATCATCATTTTGTGAAACCTTTGTGATGATTTCAACTTGCTTGATCCTTAAGTTTTTACATTCAATCTACATGCTACATGCAGTATGCAACCAAACAACATACGTACATATGTTAGAAAGAAGCTCATTTATCTTTATTAGTAATATTACTAAAACTCAGCATGTATTTACAAAAGACCTCATTTCAGAATGGCATTGACCCGCAAAGAAGGGAAGAGGAGCAATTTAGATAAGCTATTCCCCCAGAAACAAAGCAGTTCCTACTAGAAATGACTTGTGACTGGTGGGGTCGTGTGGTGCGACGCAAGGTGTTCGGCTCAGAACCAAGTGGTTCCGGGTTCGAATCCTGTCATGTCACCGATCTTGTGCCCTTTGGAAAGGCACTTTACACGACTTTCCTCAGTCCACCCAGGTGTAAATGAGTACCTGACTTCGGTTGGGAAAGGTCTAATTGAGGTCACTTGGTGGCGCAGTTCCACAAAATGCCAGTGTGGATAAAATATGTGTAAGTTGTGAATTATGTGAAACCTGTAAACCCTGCATCAATTCAGCATTAGGAAGGCTGCCATTGCGAGTAATTTCTGACAAAAAAAAACTATTAGTTACATTTCTGAAGATGAAGTCCTGTTCATCTGGGCTGGTGATGGACGTGAGGTCTGCCCCGAGCAGGAGACATGTCTGTCGGGCTGGCAGCCATCCCATCAGATTAGTGTCGTTGAAATGGTAGCAAGATCCTCCATAAGATACCCAGTTAGGGTCTCCATCACAGTAGCTATCTGTAATGAATGGAACAACTCAATCTATGTGTACTGGTCATCATCATCATAAGCATTCCACTTTTCTTGCAAGAAAACTTATGCAGAGGCCTTCTAGGACTAGGAAAAGATAAAAAGAAGCAGGCAAAATGCAGTTTTCAAATCAAAGTGGAGCATGTTCTAGCATGTTTTTTTTAAAAGCTATCACAAATTGGGCAGCTGCAGAGTAACATCAATTTCAGCGCCTTGAAGACATGGTATTAGATAAAGCACCATTGATAGATAGAGCACCATGGTTTCAGCACCATGGTTTCAGCACCTTGGTTTCAGCACTATGGTTTTAGCACCATGGTTTCAACACCATGATTAAAGCACCATGGCTTTCAGCACCATGATTTCAGCACCATGGTTTCACTACCATGGTTTCAGCACCATGGTTTCAGCACCATGGCTTTCAGCACCATGATTTCAGCACCATGAATTCAGCAACATGATTTCAGCACCATGGTTTCAGCACCATGATTTCAGCACCGTGACTTTCAGCACCGTGACTTTCAGCACCATGATTTCAGCACCATAGTTTCAGCACCATGGTTTCAGCACCATGATTTCAGCACCATGGTTTTTAGCACCATGGTTTCAGCCCCATGAATTCAGCAACATGATTTCAGCACCATGGTTTCAGCACCATGATTTCAGCACCATTGTTTCAACACCATGATTTCAGCAACGTGACTTTCAGCACCATATTTTCAGCACCATGATTTCAGCACCATGGTTTCAGCACCATGGATTCAGCACCATGATTTCAGCACCATGGTTTTTAGCACCATGGTTTCAGCACCAAAATTTCAGCACCATGGTTTCAGCACCATGATTTCAGCACCATGATTTCAGCACCATGATTTCAGCACCATGATTTCAGCACCAAAATTTCAGCACCATGATTTCAGCACCACAATTTCAGCACCATGGTTTCAGTACAATAATTTCAGCGCCATGATTTCAGCACCATGATTTCAGCACCATGGAAGACATGGTATTATCAGTTTCAGCACAATGGTTTCCTATGGCCGACTTGGTAACAAAGTTTCAGGAACTCTTTAGATCATACTACATTGCTGATTCAGTCATTTTAGAAAATATGAGTGTGTCTCTGATATCAAACACTAAATAATTTGGCTAAAGTCAAATGGATTGAAAATTGTTTGCCAAATATGACAACCCAGTATAGAGATAAAGAATTAGAAGTTGCTGGCTGATATGTGAATACGCAATGCAAGACTAATGATACTATTACAGTGTTTAAAGAGCATTCTGACAGGTTGTTTTTCATGTCATACGCACCACAGTGATTACAGTAATCAGTGGCATGCATTCTCACGCATGAACAGTGTTTCAGACACTGGCACAGTTCTATAGTCTTAAAATGAACCTTTGCCTTTTCAATGATTAATGGTGTTCTCCAAACCAGACACATACAACTATTCATTACCTCCCCACCCTGCATAAACATACATCTGCAAAGTGCTTTTTCTGAATGTCAGCCATGCATTAAAGGAAACCACCTACTGACTAATAATTCACATCACAGTTTGCTGACATTTGTGGGTCTGTAATAATGGAATTTACGAAGCCTTCTCAATGCAAACTTAGCATGTGTAATTTGAAGAGTAGACTAATGTCACACTGACATTTGTTTTCTCCTTCTCAATTGGTAGGTAAAATTTTTTCCTTTCTAATTATACGAAGAAAAAAAAGGGGTTACTTACATGTGACAGGTGCTATTGTTGTCACCGGTATTGGCTGTACTCCTGTATGGCAAATAAAATAGATTAGAATGAGACAACACTCCTCATTTATTTGCTAAAAAGTGGCCGAATTCCTAGCGCTCACAAACGTTGTAATATGTCTCTATCATAACGCATTTACATTTATAAATAGTGAAAACATGGAGACAAAATTTCTGGATCTGTTGCTAACTTGCTATGTAAGGCCACACCAATTTAATTTCTTGGTCAACAGATTTTGTTTTTGATTTAAGCACAAGGACATCATTAAAACAGAAGGCTGGGGTGAAAACTTGCAGCTGACCCTGTTCACTCCCTGAAACTGTGTGCACCAAAGTACAGACTTTCCTCTGATATTCTGTTTTCATGTTGATTTTTAAATCTAGCATTTGAAAAACTGTGTGCACCTAAGTACAGACTTTTCTCCGAGATTCTGTTTTCATGTTGATTTTTCAATTAAGTATTTAAAAACAAATTCCATTAAACAAGATATTAAATTGGTGTGGCCTAAGATGCCATACACAGAGTGTCTGTACCTCTTCTTATCTTGCAGACCCAGTTCCGACTAGCACTGCAGTCCATGTCATTCCAGTGAGCTGTTCCTGAGTTGGCGACCATCTCCACACAGTGTTCACCGTCTCCAGCATTGTTAGGCTCTCCGTCATTCCACAGCGTGAACCCAACAGGGCTCCCATCTGTCCACGTGAATCCTGGAGAAAAAAGGTTGATATACAATTATGATGTTACCATCATGATGACATCTTGGAAAATGCATGTAAAAAAATGGATTTCGTTCTAATTCATATTTCTTTTATTCTATTTTGGGCCACCATCTGAGAAGCAACATAGAAGAAAAAGAAATTTATTACGCAACAATTGTAACGGGTACAATGTATGGCAATTTGTAGATACATAACAATCGACTATCTCTAATATTTAACAATTTCAAAGAACTTATCTATAACAGGAATGACAATCGATCTACTAATGTGCATTTTAATGGCTAAAACAGCATACAATTTAATGGTGACGATGATAGTATTCTGTGTAGTATATGATGATAGTATTCAATGTAGATGTAGATGTGTCAGGAATGTGAAACAATGTATGTTATGTAAAAGATATTTTAAAACAATGCAGATCGAAGGTCTTTTAGCACATGAAAGGATATTACATCAATACAGTCATCCAGCATACATATGAGATGTTTCACAAAAGTGTACTTTTACTGATATATCACACTGGCTGTCTTTAAAGGCAAACAAAACAATATTAGGGCAAAAAAATGGAAACCAAAAAAATGCTGAAATCTTTATGGTATCGACATTTACTAACATTGTTTAGCACATTTGCCAAATAACTTCATACTTTTAGGATTTTAAAATCACGCAAAATTGTGCTGCACGATGATCCCCTTAGCTTCACAAGCCTACAAAAAATCCAGCCACGATTTTCAGTGAGTTCTCACATCACAATGACGTCATATGTTTGCATGATGAACGTTGCTATACATTATGATAGTGTTGTTTGAACTTATCATGTATAGGCATGACTAAATAAATTGACTTTCAAAATCTAATTTTTCGGACCCTAATATTGTTTGCGTTTCCTTTAAGATCAATAATCATCATGACTTACTATTACATTAATCTATGTTAGGAGGCAGGCATGTCGATAGGCTCTGCGGTCATTGACTTTCAAAATAAAACTATTCACATTTCTTTTCACATTTCTTGTAAGACTATGTCAAAAAACATCACACAAAAAATGTAAAAGTTTGACAAACCATTCTCAACACTCTTGTCATTCAGGCCTATCCAATACTGAGCAAAGGCATCACTGAAAAACAAGAAAGCAATAAATTGTTTGCTGGTATATGACTTCAAGTGTCGTCAACACATGACTTTGTATCTCATTCAAAATTGCACATACTTTACTTTGTAAGGCAACAACAATTCATTTCCTTGGTTGTCAGACATTTTAATGTGAAGGTATAGCAATCACTAAGAAAGCACTAAGGCAGTAAGGTGTCTGCCAAGCCAGTCTGAATATTTGGTGTCCACAGAGGTTTTGTTTGGAGGGGGGCATGGCGTTCAACAAGTTCTTGTGATAATAGATCAACTGAGGTGGGTTGAAAACTCTTTTCGAACCAAGAACACTAGATTCTGTGTAACTCCCTGACACGCTCCCAATAGTACGAAATCGGACCACGTAAATAGGTCATCTGTCATCGACCTGCGTGCTGGAATGCCAGACCTTACTAACAAGGTATAGAGTGACAGGTGGGTCCACAGGATTCCTGTAAAATTCTGGGAATTCTTGCGGAATGCCAGACCTTACTAACAATTAAGGTGTAGAGTGACAAGCGGCGTCCGCGGACGGATTCCTGTAAAATTCTGGGAATTCTTGTGAAACGGGCCTAAAATATACTATTAAGCTCGCTCCTGAAGCTTTGCTAAAATTCCACAGAAAAACAGCTGTAGAAACTTTGTTTACTTACTTCATTTGTGTAAGGAGGAAGGTTGACTCTTCAGAGCTGTGTATGCTGGCGAGGTCCGCACCCTTAGACTGACAGTTTGCAAGCGCCTCTTCCCATGACATTACGTTGAACTGGTTTGGCGTGTTGATCTGTGAAAAGCATTAATAATCATACATACTTAATAGGTTCATGATCAGGTGTGTTAGGTAGCATTTCAGAGGGTTGGAGTTTCCTAAAGAATCCACCCTATTTTGACAACGAGTAGGATAGACAAAAATTTAAAGCAGTTTCTAAAAAGTAGTTTCTTTAAAAGGATTTGTTGATTTTGTAAGAACCTGTTGGAATTCATTATAACACAGAAATGTCAAAAGATCAAAAAACATTTTGGAAAATGGGGAACACTACACAATTATCTGTCTAATTACGAAAACACGTTTGCAAACTGTTCTGGAATATTATTTAGGTTTTTGTCTTTACACCTTCTACATCTTATATATTCCTTTGTTTTCCTAGTAAATGTACTGTTATATACTTTAAATGCAATAGACATTTTTCTTTTTTTTTAAATTAAAAGCTGGAGGCAGCCTTGCTAAAATGTCACATATCCAAGTCTTCTATTTCCCCACCAAAATCTTAATAAGATTCCCCTTAACTCACCTGGTAACAGTTGTTGGTTCCGGGTTGGCCCACCCATCCAGGGGCACAGGGGTCAGTGGATATGGTGGTCTGTACCAGCGAAGGGTGGCGCGTCACGCCGATCCTCGTCACCTCACACACAAACTTGTTCTGGGAGTCACAAGATTGGTCGTCCCAAAGTGAACCACCCATGCCGGCATTCATGGCGACACAGCTACCCTGGGTGTCATCTACACAGAAAAACAGACCAATTGCCATTAAGTAACTACTGTTGAATCATATCGCAAGATCATATTTTACTTAACTGTAAGGCCACACCAATTTGATTTGTTGCGTCTCGGATTTTTTTTCAGAAAAAGTGGAGCGACAGGGCGAAAATGAATTTTTTTTTGCAAATAGTCTGGGGTGAAGATAGGGGTTTACATAACATAAAGAATAAGAGGATTATTCAAGTTTCAGCTTTGTATGGCTAATTTTATGCAATGCGCCCTTTTCCTTGATCTATTACTATAATTTCAGTAACAAAATTACCCTTTGCCATGTAATATTTGGATTGATAGTTTTGATAAATGAAAACTTATAACTTATGATCAATGTGACCACACTTTTAAGTATGTGCATCTATTTTTGTGGCTATTGAGTTTTACAACTGAACAGATAGTAAAATTGGGAGTTAAACCTTGTTAATGGGAATAGCGACTCAATTTTTTTTTCAAAATGGGAAAAACAGGACAGGCTATTCCGAGAAGCAACAAAATAAATTGGCGTGGCCTAAAGTAATGGTAAAGGTCCCATTATAGCTTTATATTTCCCCAACTAAAGTCACTAAAGTGGAGTGAGAAAAGTCATGTAAAGTGCCTTTCCCAAGGACAAAGCGTCTAGCCTGGAATGCCAGGAATCGACCTGTGACCTGTCAATCTTATGCCTGCTAGACTATAACTGCTCAGCCATTTAATGCTGCATACTAAACTGTAGCTGCAATTAAAAAGCTGTCGAGACACAGATCAAATATTGCACAGTTTGGTGCACAATTGCTTTGATTGAAATGATGTTCAACCCATAAAATTTCTATGTTATAACATTTCTGACACGGACAAATGACAACCATTCTAATGAAAAGTTGTTAATGTCAATGTTGCCTTTCTATTTCTTTGCATGTATGCATTTCATACATGCTTCAATATTTCTTCATTGTAATATCACATCACACATGTTAGTACTTACTAATATCATACTTTGTGTAGTCATATTTCTTTATGCACTTATGTAGTCATGTTTCTATATGTATGAAAACATAAAGACTGTAATATTGTCCTTATAAAAACATTTTGGAAAGCTTTCGTCTTACCAGGTTGGAAAAGATCCCAGTTGTCATAAGTGAAGGGCATGTTGTTGGCCCAGACATAATTAGTCGCTCCAGTGGAGGCATCTACTGTAGCAGACAGTCCTATCCAGAAGAAACCACTCAACTGTCCAAGCTGAGCTCCGATGAACGACTGCTCAAATCTAGAAAATGGATAAAAAACCATTCAATCTTTAATGTATACCTACTATATGACACACTAATAGCCACGAATAACCATACAAAGTACTGATAACAATCACTATTAAAGTCTTCCTTTTCATTTTATATTAAAACAGCTAATGATTAGGCTGAAAGGAAGTGAAAAGTTATGATCATTATTTTGCACCATGTGCAGCTAAATTGCGCATGGATATCACTCATCGTCATCATCATCATCAGTCATCTTCACAATCAGGTGGAGCGGTCCCAAAGTTTACCCTCGATTGCATCCATTAAGAGGCACTATGTTCCCAAAGGGAGCATGCAGAGTACAATGATCCTGTGATTGAGTGCCAGAAGGTACTCTCCAAACAAGTTTGTTATCTTCGCCGAGTACTTGTACTCGGGGAAGATTATGTTTTCGGTTGAAAAATCTAATGGGTGGGTCTGTATGTATGTCAGGAGTATAACTCAAGAAATCTTCAATGAATCTTTATGATTTTTGGTAGGTGTGTAGTGGTTGTGCAAAGGAAGGTCAAGTTCGAAAACCGTTCACCTGGCGTATTCTATCAGTACTGCAGCGGACTTTGCGTGTTTTTGTGTTTGTATGTAGGCAAAAAAAGTGACGGAAACGTTGATGGATCTTCATGATTTTTCGTAGATCAGAAGCGGTCGTAGGAACGAAGGTCAAGTTTGAAAATTATTCATCTGGCGCTTTCCTGCAGTACTGCAGCGGGCTTTGTATTTGTGTGATTTGTATGTCGCCAGCATAACTCAAGGTGCTGTTGACGGCTGTGCATGATATTTAGTGGGTAGGTAGTAGTGTCAAAGAGGAAGGTCAAGTTCGATAATGGGCCTCCTAGCGGATATTATAGGTACTGCAGCTGAGTTTTCAAGTTTGAGGTCGAATTTTCTGGAGGTGCCAGGCTCATGATTTTTCAGTAATACATAGAGTCTGGTAAAGGGAATGAGTGGTGTAAGTTTGGGCCCCCTAGCGGATTTTGTGGACCTACAGTTGGCGTTTTTGTTGAAACCTTTGGAGGCGAATAACTAAAGAAGGGGTTGACGGATCGTCATGGTTTTTGGCATGTAAATAGCTTAGGTAATGTTTTACATAATCAAATTCATATTATGAAAACCAGGAGCTAATTTGCATAATAAATGAGGAAAGTTTATTAATCCGCTTAAAGTTTGTGGTCAAATTTTTTGCAGGTGCTATGGTTATGATTTTTGAGTGGTAGATAGATCTTGGGGCAGGGAGTAAGTGATGTAAGTTTGGGCCCCCTTGCAGCTTGCCTTAAACTGCAGTGGGCCTATTTGTTTGTAACTTTTGAGGAGAATATCTCAAGCAGTGATTGATGGATTATTCTTGTATTTGGTATATATGTACCTTAGGTGATGATCAACATAATGATATGCTCATTATGCAGATCATGACGTACTTTACGTAATCATTGAGGAAAATGTATAGCACTGCTGCACCATAGTACGCGGCATGTGATAGTACACATCTGGCGTCCAGAATCTAGGTCAACAGCTGGCGTCCTGAATATAGGTCAACAGCTAGCTTACTAGCTGGGCGATTGAAAAGAAAGGACTAAAATGTATCTATTATGTTTGGTATGAAGATAGCTAGATTTAAAAGTGAATCTGATGATTGACGTAAGATGATAATTATGCCAAACAGGACCTAATTTGCATGATTAATTAATTTTTTTTAAATCCCCGAGTTCTTTGTTTGTGCGCGTTTATATGCATTTAAGTCGTATTTTAGTCTTTGTGAAAGCTTGTATCAAGGTATGCATATTGTTCAGTTACTAGGGCTAACCCATAATAGCCTTAGCCTTTGGGTAGCCCTGGCTGTACTTACATGTATCTACAGCCGAATAGATAAATCAGAAAAATTCTTATTACCTGGATGTCTAACTGTCATTGACATTCCATGAGAGGACTTTCAGACATGTAGCATATCAAGCCACTGAGAAAGAGGGGAACATTGATAGATATTGTTTAAGCAAATAAAGACTTAATTGAATGGTCGTGGAGAAAAACGGCTATGTAATGCCATATTGGTAAATGGCGGTAATTTGGTACTTGCATCTGTCGGTACAATTCATATTATTTGGCGAAGATATGAGGTCGTGGAACTCTAGTTTCATAATACGTTGATGAAGGTTAGACATCCAGGTAGTAAGATACGCCAGAAATAGTTACTCAAGTTTCAAAATTTTATCCAGTTGCTTGGGCAACTATTTTTGGCGTAACTTTGTTTCAGTTTCAATTTCAATCACTAATAGATATGCGTAAAAGCAAGATTGTCTTGAAAACACAAAAAGTTGAAAAAAAAGATATAAAACCAGTAGACTCATTATTGGACTGTTTTTCATATTTACAAAAAACAGCGAGGCAGGCAACAATTGCTTGTCTGAATTGCACCATAGATTATATAAAGGCTTCGTTAGAGCTTGTTCTAAAAAGAGATTGTTTAAAGACTTTGCAACATTGGTTCTTGAACATTATTTTGCAATTATTAGTGCAGGTATTTATTTTGCTGTTCTAAAATTACAATTATTTGGGACAATATCTATCGGTGTTCTAGTTTGAAATTCATTATGCTATTATACGCCAAAAATAGTTACTCATGATCATGACAAGCAACTGGATAAGATTTTGAAACAGACGTTTCAGAAAGCATCTGCTGTCATTCGTTGTTTTCGTTGTAAATTTTCTTTACCTCATTAACATATCTATTCAGAGTTTTGGTATAAAACCTCAAGTTCTCCAGTTCTATCCTTAGTCACCGACGAAAGACAGTGGATGCTGTCTGAAACGTCTTACTGTTTCAAAATCTTATCCAGTTGCTTGAGTGACTATTTTTGGCCTATCTTACTAGCTAGATGTCTAACCTTCATCAACGTCTTTATGCTATTCTTACCTGTCCCTGACATGCAACAGCTCTCCTCCCTTGTTCTGACAGAAGAGCCTGGCGTTCTGCCATGTCTCATCATTCTCACTGATGAGGTAACATCTGTTCATGTACCCCAACCAGCCCTGAAAACACGCAACACAATCACTCACTGTTTTTAATTACAGACCTGAGCTTTATCATTTCTAGCAGTAGTTTCGTTCGTTTCGTTTCAAGGCATCCTCATTTGAGGTGAAGCATGATGCTTTTTCAAGTAGCTAGTGGTAGTGCAATGCGGCTTCGCTACGGCTCGCGTTTTTGTCCAAGTACACCGTGTCACCCCTACTCTTCTCGATAAGTGTTTTGGGTTCTTTTACGTGCAGAGGTTTGACGCTTGAGGCTAATGCCTGAAGCTCCCTCATACACGGGGCCGCCGGCTTTACGTCACCATGCCAAATGACGAATGCAATCCCTTACAACATGTCCAAGCTCGAGTCGACCCCGAGGATCGAATGCGGGCCCTAGGATCCACGGAATTTGATCCAGATGGCAAAGCAGCGGGTTTGCGTTACCGCTTGCGCCACGGGGACAAGATACAGTAGCACAATGTACAAAAAAGTCATGTATATGTAATAGTCCACTAGTAACATGTGATCCTAGCCTCTACCAGTCGTGGTTTGCCTATTGGAACCTATTGGCCAACGAGCTCGCCTAGCATATACTATCCAATCTATTTGGCCGATTTCTACTATTTTTCCAGCGATCTCAGGAGCCTTGCAGATTCTGATGTAATCATGCTACTTGGTAAATAACCACACTCTTTTGAGGTCTAACTTCTGGAAATGCACAGTAGTTGTAAGAGGCACAATTCTTCTGACAAAATACTAATTACACTGGGTTAAAGAATACAGATATGCCCTTGCAGTGTGTTATGGCTTAAATCCAAAAGTGCCTTTTAATTATCTCCACGATTTTACCTATTCTAGATTAGGCCACACCAATTTAATTTCTTGGTTAACGGAATTTTAAAAAAAATGCTAGATTGAAAAAACAACATAAAAACAGAATCTCAGAGGAAAGTTTGTACTTTGGTGCACACAGTTTTAGGGAGTGAACTGGGACAGGTGCACATTTTCACCCCAGCATTCTGTTTTAATGATGTCCTCGTGCTAAAATTTTGATTAAAAAATCTGTTAACCAAGAAATTAAATTGGTGTGGCCTTAGGAACAGAACCTCTAATTTTTACATGTGGCCTATACAATTTTGCTCAAATAACTTTTGATGAACATCAACTTACCCGTTCACAGCCTTGAACGGTTGGTTCGACGGTGGGTGGTGTCAGCAGTTGTTTAGGTGCCTCACAGATGTAGGGCATGGTGTTTATGCACAGCTCATCATTCCACTGGCCGGCATGTTCACTGTAGGTGGGACTATCTGGTCGCCCATCATCCTGGAGCAAAAGATATCATTAATGGGGTTATAAAAAACCAAGGACCTGGTCTTCAACTAAGATACACACTATTTGACTCCTGGTAATTATAAGAAGTTGCAGCATATTGAATAGAAGCCATGAGTTCTTATTTTGTTACCTATGAATAAGAGGCTATGCTGTAATAATTATGAAACTGTTGATAAAAAATTAAGTACAGTTTGTTTGTTTGCTTGTTTGTTTGCTTTTTTTACCCTTTCAGGAAAAACTCTAATTTTGGCCTGCTGGCCGCTTTTGATTGAGATCATGACTCAGTCTGTCTATAGAGACTTGGTCAAAGTAGAATGGTGGCATCTTTAGACAGGATTAATAAAACAAGGAGACCACCAAAGAGTGGCCACAATAGATACTTCCACGGCCAGTGTTCCAATGAACTATTACTAGAGCCAACTATTACCCATCACAGAGAATTTCTCAGCGTACCACCAGGTTCTCCTCTGACTCACACCACTTTACTGTACAACTACCAGCCTCAAAGTCATTCTACAGTAACAGCTTTTTTCCATGAACAGCAAAACTATATGGAACTCCCTCCCAGCCCACTGCTTTCCCCCGAATATAACCTATAAACCTTCAAAACAAACACACACCGCTGTCTCTCACCTTAGCTACGTTAGTTCAATGCCATGAAGTTGAGTTTGTGTGGCCTGAACACAAAATTTCACTCGTGTTACAAACTTACAGCGACAAAGATGGAGACACAGTCCTCTAGCTGGCCGTTGCCATGCCCGGCCCAGTTGTTTGGTTCCAGGACGTTCCAGTTGGTGTACGTGTTCCTGGATCCATCTGACCACTGGAAGTAGTTCTGTATGGCCTGGTCGTTTAGTCCGATCCAAACCTGTCTGGTGGCAGCTACGAAGGGAGAAAACATTGTTAAGCTACTGCTTCATACTTACGGATATATGTTACTGTAAAATGCAAAAATGTTCGCGGCGGTTTTATGTTCGCGGTTTTCGCGGCGACCGTTTCACCGCAAACTTAAAAACCACCGCGAAAATTTTTGTGGCGGTATGTGACTATAGCGCTGCCGCGGACTTGAAACCACACTCAAGCACTTTTTGATCGCTATGATTTGATTTAGTAGTAGTAACAGTGATCAAAAACTTTTAAAAAATAAGTGATGTTAAGCTGGTAACAACATCATCTCAAACTTTCACAATAAATTCCTACAGGAAAGAAAAGAGCCACGTACCTCCAGCAATGAGGCTTGTGACAAAGTAGTTCTCGTTGAAGTCTGCAATGGAGACCAGCTCAGCGTTCATACTGCGGCACGTGGTACTACCTTCGTACCAGGAGGCCGCGTCCGTCATCACCTTGTAGCAGTTGCTGCCGTATGGGGACCAGCCAAGAGGGCAGCGCAGTTCTACGTATGGGTGGCAAAACCAAACTTGATTATTAGACAAGTATAGTAAGTAAATATTTCAAACAAAAATGTGACAGAACAACTGGAATTTCATTCATCATTCATCAGTCAACATACTTTCACTACGACGGGGTTATACCGCCCTTTACGGGGTGATATACCCTTTCGTTGGCTGTCATACAAGACGGGGATGCGCCAGGTCTCCCGTCTGGGTGAATGATGTAAATCATTGTATGGCTGATACGAGACAGAGGTTCGCCAGGCCACAACTGGAATATTTTGAGATATCACCTCACTTCATAAGACATTAATCTAAGAGGTATAATAATCAACTCAGTGTCCATGTTGATTTCAAACATATGAATCATTATAGAAGAGAATGTCGATTACAGGAAGAGTAAGTGATGATACTTACGTCCCATATCAAAGGCAAATGAGAAATGACTTGTCCAGTCGCCATACCTGTGAACAGGTAACAGGTCAGTTATTACAGTGGCAAGTACATTTTGAAAGTCAGGGAGTCTGCTGGACAATATTCTAATCTTAGTTGCTGTTACAGAACAATCCTTAGCAGTCATAGATCAACATTATATTGGAAGCATAGAAGACTTATTTTAAGCTAGACTGATGACAAATTGTAACTACTAGCTTATCAATTGACCCTTTAGTCTGAAACATGCCACAATTGTTACAGTACTTAACGGTTAACCCCAAAACACTTTTTCTAAAAGTTGACCAGAAATGAACAGATTTCTTTTACAAAACATTGGCTCGCTTTTTGTTATTTTTACAGGAGGATTCATCAAAGTGTACTTACGAGCTTGACGTGACACCATTTTGAGTTGATCCCTGGTAACTTGTCAGGCCGTCACTCTTAATCACCGTCACCCTGCCGCCGTGTTCATTTGTGATCCTACCATCATGGAGGGCTGCTACACAGATGTAGGAATCCTGACAGAAAACAGTCAAAAAACATACATTGAGCTTCAAGTTTTCTGTTTTATTGTTGTGTTCATCTTTGTGTACCCTTAGAACATAAGGCCGGCAATACTAAAAATATCTATGGTATTGCAACTGTTGATTAATCACAAAATAATCTTAACTGTTGCATCTTGTCTACATTTTACAAAATGACATTTTAGGAAGGCCAATTCTGCATATACCACTACAAAATATCATAAAGCCGCCCTGTAAAATAGTGTAAGTGGCCATGATAGCGGTGGAAGTGATCCAAGGCGCTTGTTGGTCTGAACAGCAATTGTTGAGCGAGAAAAGCCACGATCTTCAAATCACCATGATTAAGCCTAGTTCTTGCAGAAATCTGGAAAATTGAGCCAGATTTCTGCAGAATTCCACAGATTTCTGGTAAATGGAACAGAATTCTGCAGAGTTCTGGGAAATGGAGACAGAATTCTGCTGAACTATAACTTCCAACACTTAAACCCTCCAAATTGGTGTTTTCTTCCTTCAACTTGATGTTCTCTTTCTGCACATCATCTCTCTCTTCCTGCATGTAAATTTTGAATTCTGGCTCAAGTTCCCAGAATTCTGGCTCAAGTTCTCAGAATTTCGCAGAATTCTTTCCCAAGTTGTCAGATTTCTGCAAATTTCTGCAGAATTGGGTTAATCCTTATAGGGGGTCATTAGTGGCGGCTACATATTTCTAACTTCATTTTTACCTACCAGATGCGATATTAACTACTTAAAGCCATTTGGGTTTAAGTTTGAGGTAGTCCTAAATTAAACTGGAAATCCATAATTAAACTGGAGGCTGTTCATCAAAGTTCATACTTACATCTGTGTAGATGCCAGTTCCCCAGAGGAAGTGGTAATTGGACACACATCCTGGTGGACAGTACACCCTGCATGAATATAATCAAATATTGCTCTCAGAACCATGAAAGAAGTTGCAAAATATCTAAGACTATCATAATGATACATTGATGAAGGTTAGACATCCAGGTAATAAGATACGCCAAAAATGATTGTCTTTACTTCATTAGGTACTCAGAGATTTGGTATAAAAACCTAGTTCTACCAGATCTGTCCTTAGTCACTGACAAAAGATAGCGAATGCTATCTGAAACGTCTGACTGTTCCAAAATTTTTATCCAGTTGCTTGTCAATGAGTAACTTTTTTTGGGGTATCATAATAATACAACATGAGGAAGGAAAGTAGTTAGAACTGTGGGAGCATCTATTACGAAAAACTTTAGGTTTAGACTGGCATATACTAGGTAGAAAATATCTGAAACTTTCACTCACTGATATCTCATGTCATCTTTGTAGTCAGCTCGAGTGCTGCAGGTCACAAGTTCTGAGGAAAAAATATAACAACTGATCACCTACTGAAAACCGAGTTACATGAATATGATGTCATAATCATTATATTACGATAATGAATAATTATGTTATTTTTTCTCGTTGTTTGCTCATTGTTACATCATTCATGACAATGTGGCTCTCTTGACACTTCAATATCAATCATAAAGTTCTATGCAAAATAATCATTATCTTTATAACAATCATAACCATCATCAAAGCAAACAATAGTTATTTTCTATATCTTTAAAGGAGACTTTCCATCAATGCAAGCAGGGATTCTTGTGTTTAATTCATAAAATCAACTGAAGGCAGTACAGCTACAGCTACATAGTTTAAAGGCTAACATAATCTACAGGGTTAACAGGGGTGCCCTAAGATGTCACTTTTTTTACGCGCTCGAACTCAAGGCGCTACATCGCTGGTTGCCAGAGAGTGGTCAGGTTTTGATGAATGAATTTTGAACATAGTCATCTGAAGACCATACTTGGATAAGAAATGCATTCATATTGTTCATGAGTCCTTCGCGTTACAAGCGGAAAATATTGTGAGATGTTTTTGCGAATGTTCGTTCTGATTTAGTGCTACGTCAGATAGTGTGCCTAACTTAGCACGCTTTTCTAATTTTGCTCTCTTCGGAAGTTGGTGATAAAGTTGAGAAAATGTCAACAAGGCTTGCAGTCTACTATATTCTAGCTTTCTTTCTTTCTTTTGACCGGAAAATTTTGACTGTGTGCACTTCTCTCGTCGTGTGAGAAGGGCTATGTCTAGCGCATCCCAGCTCATATTTTCACGCTACAACGCACTGTCCGCGCGACTCGACATACGTATTGAATGCGACCCGCCTCACAAAATCATTACGAAAAAACGACACCGCTTACATCAACAATACTTCGTCTACTTATTAGAAAATATCTTCGCCATCTCAGCATTCAGTTTCCTTTTCATAGACGGTACCACGTGTTAGAGCGTAACATAGCTGTGCGTTGAATCGTCCCGCGACCATCGCGGCCAGAAAAAAAAGGCGGGAACACAACGTAGCTACACGACAGCGATGTTTACGTTGTTTTTCTTTGGTCGGTTAAAGACCCAAATTTTCAGTGTTTTATGAAGTGATATTTCTTATGTGTATGATAGTTGCGTATCTGCTTGGCACAGGTCGTATATTTAGGCGCCAGGCCGTCTAGCTACGCAGTGACCCTCTACTCAGCGCTACCATCATTATTGTCAAATTACAATTTTTCGACGAAACAAGAAATGAAGATGTACACGTATGTTTTAAATGAAAATGACAGCTATGTGCATGAACTTGATTTATTAACTTTCCTTATCAGCGTAGTCAGTGGTCACAAACACGGCGTGCTTATGCAAAATAAGATCAGTAAAAAATCTATGCCATATTAGGGCACGTGACATCTTAGGGCACCCCCCGTTATATACCACGAAGATCATTGAGCATATAGTATACAAATTATTTAAAGTACCTCCGGGGTCACATCCCATGATTTCCATTCTCAAGCTGACGTGGCCGCTCCACGTCCGAGGATTGACCCGGAGCCAGCGGGTCAGGATCGGGTTGGGGAACATGTTGGTCACGACAGTGTTACGGTCAGAATTTCCTGCAAAATCCTTGGTGACGACATGAAGGCAAATTAGATGATTAAGAAAGATACATGTTTCAATCTACTTCAGGGGACATAACTCAGAACTTTATAATGAAAGCTCATCTGTGTTGGTTGTAATCATAATACAATGCTAAACTTTCTTCCAACACTAAGGTATTCATGGATCGAATTTTCGAGAGGCACGTTTGACCAATTGCTGACGTCATGTATCCGCAATGACATGTGTCAATAAAGTCACGTGTCTGTAACTCTCGCGAGTTTACGTTCGGCAGTGATTGGTCATTATTGATCCTGAAGAAGGCGACAATGGTCGTCAAAAATTTGATCCGTGAATACCTTAGTGTTGGAAGAGAGTTTAGTATTGTATAATTATAACCGAACTTTGTAGAGGAAGTATCAATTAACTTGACATGTGAATTCTACTTTTACAGCTGAATGACCTAATGTCACTTTGCTTTCTGTAAAGTTAGTTGCTCTTGTTTGCAATGTTTTTATGAGAGATTTCAAAGGTTTGCATATTAAAAATTACTAAATGTACCCACTCAGCTTTTTTTCTTTACATTAAGAGGTCTTTTTAACAGCCGACCGATATTTTGCTTGACTCTATTTCGTGCTTCAACATTTGAGATGTGGTCTCTATGTGTAATACCTAGAATCTTTCGACAGTAATCATCTCTGTTGTCTGTAATTCCTTTCTACATGTACCTATCATGTAACCTTTAAAAATGAAGCCTTTAACTGTCTTCTTTCCACCTTGCAAGCACAGGTTTGAGTAATTTGGCTCTTGTATGTAGATGCTTATTAAGCATAATTCTTACAGTTCCATCGCCATCTCCATATGTGCTCCAGGTGCTTCTGTCGTCACTGTACTGGATCCGGAATGTTGTCACCCACTGGTCGTAGTCAGCCCTGCCTTGAGTCTGGATACCCGTCACGCTGGTAGGATTAAGGAGGTCCACCTGGATATAAAAGATGATAAAGTGTCATGTCAAGTTTCCACATACAGAAATCATAGTTGGAAATAGTTAGGAACCTTTTTTCATCAGTAACCAAAGATTATCATTTGGCAACCAGGTAATGTAATGGTCTTGCTTGGAGAGGGATGGGCATTGCTAGGGATATTTGCCCACAACGATGAACAAATCAATCACTAGATTCTAAGCAACTGGAAAAAATTGTGAAACAGTCAGACGTTTCAGACAGCATCCGCTATCTTTCGCCAGTGACTAAAGAAAGATCTGGTAGAACTAGGTTTTATACCAAAACTCTGAATAGATATGTTAATGAAGTGAAGACAATTTCAGATCGTTCAATAAAGATTATGTTCAACGGGAAAAATAGGCTTCATTGGGAAGTACAAAAAAAATAAGAGAGGTACAATCTCTGCATTCAGACCTGTCCAGTAAATTTACAACAAATAAGTAACCTTACACCCTTTCCAAAGTAACCTTTACATCAAAGAAGTAGAGATATTTACATACTTAATGGTTAAAGCAAAGTTACATATTAGTAACATGTATCCATACCTCTATCCACTGGTTAGGATCATTGGCACCAGCACACCAGGCCCCGGCACCCCCTCCACCTTGGCCTTGGTGCAGACGGGCCCGCTCAGGACCATGTTGGTAATTCCACGATCCGGACGCAGCAAGCTGGCTGTCGTGAATGTCCCCATTTTCCATGCCAAGTGGTTGTAAACAGGCTGCAAAATCCAAGTTTGTTAGTGATGCATTATCAGTGAGTTACTTCTGGACAAGACTTCTTCTGATCACTGCTTCAGACATGAATCAAGATCTACCACATGATTAGGCCACACCAATTCAATTTCCTGGTTAACGTATTTTTATTTTCAATTTTAGCAACAACAAAATCATGAAAACAGAAGGCTGGGGTGAAAACTTGCACCTAGCCCTGTTCACTCGCTGATACTGTATGCACCAAAGTAAAAAAATTCCTCTGAGATTCTGTTTTCATGTTGCAATTCCAATCTAGAATTTTTTGTTTAAATTCCGTTAACCAAGAAATCAAAATGGTGTGGCCTTAGCTGCAAATACAGTCAACCTTGCTCTAAACAACCAATCAATGGAGTCAAGGTGGATGATTGCCCTAGACAAGAGTGTCATAGCAAAATTTGGACAATACTGTTTAATGTGGCTTAAGATTGGACGTGGTTGGCAGTGACAGGTTGTTGGCTGGCCAGGTTTATCTGTATTATCATTTGGCAACCAGGTAATGTAATTATGGTCTTGCATGGAGAGGGATGGGTACTGTGAGGGATATTTGCCCACAACAATTTTATTTCTTGGTTAACGGATTTTTTCTTTAAATTTTAGCACAAAAACATCATGAAAACAGAAGGCTGGGGTGAAAACTTGCACCTGACCATGTTCACTCCCTGAAATTTTGTTTACCAAAGTACAAAGTAACTTTCCTCTGAGATTCTGTTTTCCTGTTGATTTTCCAATCTAGCATTTTTTTTTTAATACCTCCAGCGCGGGGGCTGACTACGAAACCAGGCGGCAAAGTTCCGTCTTAACCAAGCAATTAAAATGGTGTGGCCTAAAAGTATTGGAAAAAAAAATCAAAAATCTGACTGCATTATTTAAAGTAGGTGGACTTAATTCCATAGCAGAAACTTTGACAAATAGATAGCGACCCACCTTGTCTCACACAACGATAAGTCACTTCCAGATATTTGTATGTCCCAGGGCAAGGGTCCCCAAAGGCTGTGTTCGTTGCCTGCAGCGTGCACGTCTGTTGTCCATCACAGATCCCCCGAACCACGTCCGCGCTCGTGTCCTGCAGACAATTGGTTACGGAGATGGGGCTGTCTGCACAGATGGTCTGGGACGTCCGTCCGTAGTTGGCGTCGATGATCTCAATGACTTCGTCATCGTTGCAATTCAAGTCGAACTGGTACCTTTCACACAGATGATAAGTGAAGGTGGCTGAAAATTACAGAGACAAGAAAAAAGGTCTAAGTTTGCAACAAAAACTTCCTACATGTTAAATGTAGGCCAAAAAAGAATGGCTTGCTGCATAATTTTCTTAATGGGGTCTTAAACTATGGCATGGAAGTCCCTGGGGGACCCATTCTCTGTCTAGACTCCCCGCTCCTAGTATGAAGCAACTATGTTCTAGTGTACAGTACAATCTGTTGATAGACAGTGAATTTTCTCCCCTTCAGATTTTATAGCGTGTTATTTAAGGAATGTACATGTGAATTGCTTGTAAGTGTTTGTATGAGTGTATACCTGTATGATTTTATCTTGTTTACTAATGTAACCATCTTATTCTATTATGTATTGTGCAGCAAGGTTGTCCCTTACAATAGCTACCGCTAGTCGGGCATCCTTGGCTGTTGCACCGTGTACACAGTCAAACGAATAAATGAATGAAAATTATAGGGTCAGCATCTCAGTTCAGATACAAGCTCCATGATTATGGAAAGAATCTATCATGAATGTGGTACTTTGTGTTACAGATATTCAAAGAAATATGGACGGCAAAATGATGTCTTCTCACGGAATAAATTCAAATATGTACAAGAACATGAAACATAGAAAAATGAGAAAAAGATTGAAAGCTGCTGGTGACAATAAATGAGGTTTGATGCAAAACATCTATCAGCAATCTGTGAATGTAAATTTTAAATGTTCTTACCGTCTGTGGAGCCATCTGACGGTGGTGGCATTGTCGGGACATCTCCTGAACACAAATAAGAAAGTTGTGGTGTGAGAGTCTGTTATGTGGCTCAGTCTGTAATGACAGCAACAATATCAACCATGGTCTGCCAAAAAGTTTAGTCAATGTTATTAATACATGTACAGGAACCTAAGGGTAGAGACTACGATCTGGCAGAACAGAGAAACCGACTTTAGTCTTTGTGGACAGAGACTTAATCAGGATGCTCTACTAAGTATGTGGTCACCCATTAATGGACAAAGTATGTAGTCACGTTTCCAAATGTTTCAAAAAGAGAGAAGAAACTACTGTGTGATCAACATAAGTTTTTGATTATTTATTAGCAATAGTCCACAGTTTGTCTGTTTTTCAGTTTTCAATGTTAGAATGTAGCATTTTATCAATTCATGTTTTGCATTATGCTTTTTATAGACCACATGTGGTCATCTGTGCCTTTAGCTTTTTTGGGCAGGAATATGCAATAAAGACTATTATTATTAATGAATCCTAAATTTCAAGTCGATCCATTGATATTAAGTGACATGAATCAAAGATGAAAAGTTCTGACTGTGTACTAACTTAAAGGTAATACATGTATCTTTCAATTTACAGAATCCGATTGGGATCTATACCTTGCAATCTCTACCCTAACATATACATTTTACATGTACTTAATGTATAAGTGCCTGTTTGTAACATGCTAAGGAGTGGCACATCAGTCTACAAGAGCGAGGCTTGTTTCAAACTCTTTCAAATACAGTTGTAAAAAATGTAAATTACTAAGTATTTCTTGTCAGGTTAACTCCCAGGGTAGAAAAACATTATGACTCACCTCTCCTTTTGCACATGTAACCACGCAGCGCGTCACAGGGCATGTCGTTCCACAGAGCATTACTGACCAGCATTTCTGTGCAGTCTTCACCGGAACCGGCATTGTTGGGTTCTCCTTAAATGTGGATGACAACAAAGTTAGCTGGTGCACTAAGACTGAGATTTATCTATTAGTAAACTATGAATGAATGAAACCTTGGTCTTATAAGCAGAATCGGTCCCCAACCAGAGAAATTGAAACTATTCTAATCCATAATATAACTTACATGTACATTGAAAGTAATGGTTACATAACAAATTCCCAACTATGGATCTCAAGCAAAAAATGCCAGTGCTTGTGTATACAATGTACATGTACCAAAATGAGTAATAGTGGACCATGGCTAACAAATTCTATTCTCTGAGGCTCTGATTCTGAGATGTTCAGATAACTCCCTTATCATTAGAAAAATATGGCTGGGTAAAAGTGAATAATGTCAAAGCATCTCACAAGTTGAGTGCCTCTATGCTTGCAGGGCATAGGAAAAACGACTTCTTCTCATCAATCAATCAAGCTCTGCCAGCAACACCACCATGATCAGATCCACCCCTACTTTCTTACAGATAGCTCACTATTGTAAAAACCCAAAGGGGCGAGTACGCCGCTCCCGGGATTCGAACTCACGCCAATCCCAATCCGCACGGCTTGGGAATTCAACACGCTAACCACTATAGGCTAAACGGTCCGGACCAGTTAGACTGGTCAGTTAGTGGAGGTTGATCCCCACTGTTACACTACTCCCCCTTTTCTTTTCAGTCTCGTCCCGAGTCTCCGAGTACGACATTCCCTGTGTGATCTGATCGTTACTCACAGGGCCGGCGTGGGAACCACTATAAAAACCCAAAGGGGCAAGTACGCCGCTCCCGGGATTCGAACTCACGCCAATCCCAATCCGCACGGCTTGGGAATTCAACACGCTAACCACTAGGCTAAAAGGTCCGGACCAGTTAGACTGGCCAGTTAGTGGAGGTTGATCCTCACTGTTACACTATGTTCACTTTACCTCCTCCCCAGTTCAGGTATGTGAACGGCTGTCCATCACTCCACTCCCAGCCTCCCTCTGTGCCTCTGTCGTGAGCACCGATCCACACCCCGGTCACACCATTCACTCCACTCAAACGGCCTGGAAAATACAGAAAGAATAAATGAATGAACAAATAAATGAACAAACAATCAACCTTCTAACCTTTATCAGACAGTTTGCTTAAAAAAGTAACATCAACATTACTCAGTAACATTAGCTATCTTGTGACAACTCAGCATTTCTTATGAGACATGTAACTAACATACTTCCACCATGCTACATAATTCCAACACCCTGAAAAGATATGTCCAAACAGATCTCCAACCCAACGTCCCCCAGTATAATGCATTCCTGTATTGACTGTGCATACCTGGGGGTGCGGCATGAAAGATCTCGCAAACCCACTGTTTTTCAAAGTGGTGATTTATGTAACCCGGCAGATTAATGTTAATGTAGGTTAAATCACATTTATTCTAAATGCTGGAGATGCATTGATTGTCATAATATGTTTTGGTTTTATCATACATGTGCACGTCAGCACTTAAACTACATGTAGGAATAGAACAATTTGTCTAATCTTTTATCCATCTACAAATGGCACAACTTAAGTGGAACATGTCAGCTGCCTTCTCACTAGTGCTGCGTAGCTAAACATAACATCAGCCACAGGTACGGGTACAGAGGTTCAGGCACAGGTCCGGACCTGTACCTGTACCTGTAGCTACCTGTAGCTGAACAATTTGAAAAATTGACATGTGTTTTTCTGAACTTCTTGATTAACTGTTCTCAACTTGTCATAAACTTGATTCAAAAAACATAACAATGTTTCCTACTGCCAAACTCCCTTGGCCTTGCTATCAAAACTTCCGGCCTGCCTGAATAATCTGTTGCATATTAGGTACGCTGTTCCAAGGTGTCACTTTGGTTTGGTGTTGCATGAGGTCAGTAGATCAGTCACAAAATACGCATATACTTGGTGTTAATTCATATCGATACAGTACCGGTACTTCATCATCCAGTATTTTGGACCTGTACCTAATCATTTTTTACGTACGGCACAGTACTAGTAAACAGTACCGGTATGCAGCACTACTTCTCACCGTTGAGGTAGGCCTGTTCCTGTGGAGTGGTGATACTGGCCAGGTCCCCGCCTTTGTTCTGACAGTTCTCCCTGGCGTGGTGCCAGGTGCGGAAGGATGCCACGTTAACCTGGTAACAGTAGTCACTCATGGGGTCCTCGTCCCATCCAGGGGGGCACTTTCCACTGGTCCAGCCTGGGAGAGGGGGTCACAGTTCAACATCAGAACAATTATGACTGTGTCTATGTAGGTAGACATCCAGGTAATAAGATGCGCAAAGTAATAGTTACTCAGTGGATGTTGTCTGAAACATCTGTTTCCAAATTTTATCCAGTTGCTTGAGTAACCGTTGACTTGCACAATTATGATGTATGTTGATGAAGGTTAGACATCCAGGTAGTAAGATACGCAACAAATAGTTACTCAAGCACCTGGACAAAATTGAAAATTTATCCAGTTGCTTGTCAATGAGTAACTATCTTTGGCGTAATTATGATTATGTGTTTTGACTGATTCAATGACACCTCAAGTTAACCATCAGTTTATATTGATAACTGTTTGCAAACTTACCAATTTTTACTTTTTTTTTAAATCCAGTATATGATGTCTGAGTGAATGAGACTTGTTTCTATTTTTTTCAAACACAAGATGTAGAATAGCAAAGGGCAGTAAACACAAAAAATAAAACAGTTACTGTGAGGAACGCTAGTCAGAGTTAACACAACTTACCGATTGTTGTTGGTATTACTGGTGGTGCTCCAATTTCTGTAGACAGAAAGAAAGTTCGTTATGATAAATTATCAAATTGGATTTGGTGAACAATTTGCCACAAGTGACTTCATATATGATGACAGAATCTTATTGTTTCTATCATTAAGGTGTGGGGTTGATGCAGCACTTACATCTTTTTCCAAATTTTATGCATGTTTTTCTTTAACTATTGCTACCATTTCATCTAAATAAAGCATTATGAATTGCACATACTCCTATTTAGATACAAATCACTATTAGCAAGTTATACCATAAGCTGACAAACTTGGATGCAAGGAACTACGACTTCAGCACCAAGGACAGGACAAAACAAAGTTATTTTCATTTTATATTTCCTACACTAATTTTATAACATTATCATTGCTTTAAGTGGGGGAATTCTATGGGAATTTGGTTCCAAATGGCTACCCAAGCAGACTGAAGGATAAACTCACCAGCTGGTTTCTTGCAGGTGTAGTCACGACGGGCATTTCCGTCACAGGGGACATCGTTCCACTTCCCACTAGGCACGAGCAGCACAGTACAGTCCTCCTCTCCAGCATTGTTAGGTTCATTGGGATTCCAGTTGAGAAACGTCTGAAGAAAATAGTACCGTACAGTAACGCAAATCTATCAAATAGCAAATCTTCATGAAAAAGCCAGAGATATTTAAGCTACTCACGATGTCTGAAGAGGATTGTTACATGAATCTACAAGACATAAAACCTTCGGAAATACATTGTTTCAGAGATGGATAAAATTTGATGTGAATGGTGATGGATAATTAGATTGTTGGTGTTGTACTTTACTTACAATAAGAGAGCCGTCAGTCCAAGTAAACGTTCCCTCAACGTCCCTGTCCGTAAAACCTATGAATTGTTGTGTGTTCATGTGAGCTGAAGGGAAACAAGTAAATATAAACACACGTATTCCAACATGATTATGACATACCCATTCCATGGCAGCAAATCTACATTCAACTCAAATAAATAAAAAACAAACAAACATGTCAAACATCTACATATCTTTCAAACCTCTCATGCATGCTGTTTTCTAACTAACGTTTTGTCCAAATAGAGCAGTCGCAACTTGGGATGGCCCGTTTGGACCCAAAACTGTGCTTTAACAGAATTAGCAAGTCAGAGCTCTTGGATGCATGAACCACGAAGTCAGCACCAAGGCCATGACAAAACGGAAAGTTCCTGTCTTTCATTTATCATTTCCCACACAGATTTCTTTTCATCATGAGTTTTACGGGGTCCTAATATTACATCCCAAAAGTTACTAACACATTTCGGAGACTGTGTTTGAAAATCAAAGTCATTGTCACATTTAGAGGCTAACAGCAGATATAACTATGTACAGCTTCTAATCTGAAAAAAATTGGATACAGGGGCCCAAGAATTCAGCACCAAGGACATGGAAAAGAGCAGACTGATTCCTTAGCATTATGATTGCTCCAATACCAAATTACTTTAGCTCTGTAATTGACTACAAATGTCAAGTTTCATTATCATGCCTACAGGCCATTTTCAAGACTAGAAGATAAACAAGGGAAGCTTACAGCGGATGTAGCTCTGCTCAGCTCCTGATGTGATACTGGCAAGATTAGCGCCTTGTTGTCTACAGAAGGCGTCCGCATCATTCCAGGTGGCCTCTTGTTTCTCAAAATAGTAGCAGTTGCCTTGGAACAGCGACCATCGATCTGGGCATCTCATAAATTCTAGGATAATTAGAATCAAAACAAAAATTATTCTGTGACTCAAACCCTTTTGTAGATGTTTCATCTCATACTAGGTTATCAAAAGCTATGTTTACACAGTTAAGTCAATATGAACTTCTAAATCACATAAAAAATCAATTTAGCTGTAGGTCAAATCATTCAACAGAAGCAATTGCAAATGGATATCAAAGACAGAATGTTAAGTTGCAATTTCACTTTTACCGATCCTGGTCCATTCCCAACACAACATTTATACTTGCGGATATCATCTAAATCATTACTCTATACTGTACTACATGCTTCCGTGAATAGTTTCATCAGGTTGGTAAGTCACTGAATAAAAAGACTCTTTTTACACAACCAAGAGATTTATTCCACCGAATAAATTCCACCAGTAAGAATTGCCTCGAAGAAGGTGACAGATGGTCAAATAAATCTCTTAGTTGTGTGGAATAGATCTCTCGGTTGTGTAAAAAGAGTCTTTTTAGTCTGTACTACATGCTTTTTATTCTGTACTACATGCTGTGCTGGTGAACGACTCCATACTTACGTCCACTGTTGTCGCATCCTAGGATTTCTGCCCTCATACTGATGTGGTTTGTCCAGGCCTGCGGCCAGAAGCGCACGTACCGCGTGACAACCGGAGCGTCCAGGAGGTTTGTCACTTCTGTATCTCTGTCGTTGTTAGCCGCAAAAATCTGGTAACATGGTTGTATTAAAGCAAACATTCAGAAAAATGCATGAACCGATATTGAGGGATATTAGCCAAAAAAAGGGGGAAACATTCAATAGGGACATGCTAACAACAATGGAAAAGTACACTTAAATATTCACTCACTCACTGATGATAGCAAATGCCATCCTTGATTGTTAAACATGACTCTGCTTTACTAAAAGCTGGTCCATCTGTGATGTTATGTTATGCCAAGGTGCAGTTATGCTGGCTATACAGATACAGATGCGTCTGCTGAAGTTTCAGTTTTAGATGAAGTACCTTCTCCTGCATGGTAGTTGTGTCCATGATTGTAGTGAAGGTCTGCCCATCGCTGCTAATTCGCAGTTTGTATGAAGTGACCCACTGTCCGCCTCCCTGTCCGGTGTAACCATTCCGTCCCTGGGTGATGACCCCACTGATGGTGCTCATCCGACCTAGGTCAACCTGTCAATCACAAAATAACCGTTACGGTTGTGACAACTTTCAAACTTAGACCACACCGATTTGCTTATATGGATGGCGTCTGTGTGGCATAGTGGCAGAGCATTCGGCTATGAACCAATGAGACCCAGGTTCAATCCCCAGTGGAGTACCAAGACATGTCCGGACATGCACCAAGACGTTGTGCCCTTGGGAAAGGCACTTAACACATATTTTTCATGTCCTAAGCCCAGCAGTAGGGTTGGGGTTGGCGTTAGGAAGGGCATCCATCCGTAAAAACTCTTGCTACAAAAAAGACTTGCACTTGATGAGGAGTTCTGGGGCTCCCCATCCATGTGCAAGCACGTCCAACCCCCATATGATGGGGAATAAAAGATGTAAAATTGAAGAGAGAGAGAGAGATGAAATTCTCTGGGCACCCCAAAACTGATGCGAGCATGCAAAGAAAAAAAGGTGGGCAAAAAAACATTGCCTTCAATATGAAATCTAAGTGAAGATTGAACACACAGAACATGGTAACAATAAATTCTTTTTTAAACCTTTTTTTGGGAAACAGACAAATTGATGCACATCCATATGATCAAGTAAGTGTGGCCTAATATGAATACACAAAGTCTGATTCAGAATCATCTAGTCTAATGCATGCATATAACTGCACTAAACATGACAATAATCTCTCATTCAAGAGGCAACAACAACAACACATAGCATGGGCATGCAGACTAGACAGAACTAAGGAGGAGGGGGTCTTCCAAGACGAAGGAGAATGGAAGAACTACTTCTACAGGTGTTTCCTTGCTGGTACCTGTAACCATTGATTCTGGTCATCTGTTTGAGCGGACCAGGACCCAAGGCCACCATTTACACCATCCTGTGTGTTGAGCCTCCCTCTCCAGGCTGCCAGTGACGAGTCAGACGTTGACGAAGCTGTGATGCTTTCATTCGGTATGTACCCCGATTCCATTCCCATTGGTTGATAACAACCTATTTGCATATGAAGGCAAAAAGTGTGATTTTATTACGGACCTGTAGCCACTGATTCTGGTCCCTAGTTAGAGAAGACCAGGACCCGATGCCACCACCAACGCCATTTTGAATGTTGAGTCTCGCCCTTCGAGCACCGTGATTCGCGTTAAACTCAGAAGAGGCCGTGATGCTTTCGTCCGGTATGGACCCAGACTCCATTCCCATTGGTTCATAACAGCCTGTTATACCAAGGATGAAAAGTTGACTTTTGTTAAGTCTTACTTCCAAATTTTCAATTGACTTGGTGATTGTGCGTTTTCTGTTATTTTTTCATTCTTCAGAAACCATGTTTATTTTCATTTTGGATTTTTCATAAAGAAATCAATTTGATTTACTGCTCCTCTTTAAAAGCTTATTTTCATGTCAAAAGCAGCTTTTGCAATTTTTATATTATTTTCCCGTAGTGCAAGCAAGTTAAACTATCTTGAAATTGAAACAGAGTGAGGGTTTCACAAAATTTGCAGCGGGCAGTACAATATGCAGTAGAGCAATATTATGCCATCAAATTAAAAAAGATTAAGTATAAAATGTTAAATTTCTCTCGCTAAAAGCTTAGCTTCATGTCAAAAGCAGCTTTTGCAAATTTTGTCTTTTTTCTTTACCTAGGTGCAAGCAAGCAAGTTAAAATACCTTGAACTTGAAACAGAGTGAGGGTTTCACTAAATTTGCAGCGGGCAGTACAATATACAGTAGAACAAAATTATGCCATAAAATTAAAAAAAGATAGAAGTATGAAATGTTAAATTTCTTTATAATTAATCCAGACATTTTCCTTCTTGAGAACTAAATCTAAATCAATAATTCTGATTGACCTACTAGTATATCATACATATATTGCTGTAGAATGTGCCCTGCACAAAAAATAATTGTACTCACTGCCAGAGAGGAGGGTTTCGCCATCAGGGATTTTACAGGTGAAGCCGTGCATGTTGAAACAACTGGCAGTCTCCCACTGTCCCTGGTCAGATCCTAGAGACAACAATGTAAATAACTTCAAACCTTTCCAAGTCCTATTTTCCTATCTGTAGAACTACATAACTCAAGTAAACATCAATTTGCATAATATCATATTACCACAGGTCTAGGTGTAGATTGAGACTTTAATACCTTAATTGACACAAGGACTTTCCTAAGGCTGGTTCATTCATAACACTACATAATGTCGAAAAAGTTTGGTAGTTAAAACACCAGAAAGACAATGTTACAACTTACACATCTTCCAGTGAGTCCTTTCCAAATACAGGTTGATATTCATTTCATATTCCTAAGAGCGTGTACAATTTTATTGTATTGGGAACATCAGTAGGTCACTATGTCTTGTATAGCCCCTGTCACACATTCATTACCTTACCATGACTTTGCTATCAACCACTCCTCAACCAACGTTGGCCATGTGTTGGGAACAGCCTAATGTCCATCCCATTCTATCACCAATGTGCTCCTCTCATCACATCCAAGCAGAATATTACTCTCCCGACTTCGATTTTTCGTTTTCACTACAGACTAGCGGGCAACCTCGCCGTCAAACTCCCAATCAGAGACGACCTTGCACACGATCAGCTACCGTCCATAGTGAGAAGGCTGGGTGGCCTTCAACCTAGTCTGGTCAGCTATGGGTGACAGGGGCTTAACAGGTTCAGTGAAGAGAAGACAAGACACTCACCAGTATATAACCTACTGCAATCCCAGCTGCCTGTTGTGTCAGTGGGGTTGTTTGGGAACCAGTTGGAATAGGTCTCGTTACTTCCATCTACCCAGTCAAAATGTCCATCATCTGCCACGTCTATGTTAAAGAAAGAAATAAAGAAAGAACCGAACATCGGGATGAAACATTTTATGGACGTGAAAAGGTGGACTTAGAGCATTAAGTGACTTTGGGCATAACCCATTACATTAAGCCACAGAAATTTATTTCCTTCATTCTCGGACATTTTAAGGTGAAAAGTTAGCAGGCGAACATCATAAAAGCAGAGGCCAAGGAGGAAAACTTCAAATATGACTGTATTCACTCCATAAAACTGAGTGCACCAAGGCATAAATCTCAGTCCTCAGGTTTTGTATTGATTTTTAGTAAAGCTGAAACCCGCTCGGGACATGCTTGGCAAACCCTCCTGGTATCAGCCCTAATCTTTCGAACGGAGATTTCGGCTTCTTTGGACGTCACAGACAGTTGCTCATAAATGATCAATGAGCTAGCCTTATTTGGCACCAACAGTCGTTAGCTGCTCATGAATAATCAACGAGCTAGCCTTATTTGGCACAAACAGTCGTTATCTTGTTCTGAACCAAAGACGTAAGCTGATCGGTTGATAGCTTCCCAGCGTCCTTTGTGCTTTTGAGATGAGCTTTAGCAAACCCTCTGACTAGCTGAAGCTGTTTTGGTAGTGACGTCTCCAAAAGCCAGTTCACGGGCCAGAAATTGCAGGGCCGCTATGGGAGATAATGAACCGAGCATATCGGGCCTGCTGGAAGGATGTTTTTTTCTGATCTGAGAACAACAGATCAAACTGGTATGGCCCTATGATTTACGTATTAGTTAAATGAAAGACACAATGCAAATGGAGAGTCACTATAATGTGAGTCATATATAAGAAATGTGTGTCAGTTGTTTTACCAGAAATTCCTAGCCACAGGTCCTGTATTCCACCGGCAAGCAGGGTGGGGAACAAGGTCTGGACAAAGTTCTGCTCATCTTGGCTGTAGAAAAATAATAACATATAAAATCACATATATGATAAGTATCAAAACTATGCTGATGCAGAAATTCATGTCATGATATGTTGTATCAATAGCATGGAGAATCCTAGGCATACATTGTTCTTAAGTACATTGTGCCAAGAATTTTATGAAAAGTCCAATAATTATGAACAATGCATTTTCAAGAAGAAGACAGCAAAATGATGGTCAAATGAGAGTAATGATGATAATGTTTGCAAATTGGATTGGATTCAAAAATATGTACAAAATCTTTCATACATGTATTATAAAGTTTTGTTATTGCAAATACCATGGATGGTCCTGAATATTCATGTCCATTAAGGTTTAACTACTACGCATAATAATTACTTGGACTGACATGTTATATTGAAGAGTTAACGAACTGTTCCATACCTGTGAATGGTTAACAGCATGGCACCATGACTCTCACAGTAATGTCTGGCGTCCGGCCATGTCATTTTGGGGTTGATGTTGAACTGGTAGCAGTAGCCATTGTAATTGCGCCATCCAGCAGGACATGACCCTAGTGCACAGGTACATAATGGCTCAGTACACACTTATCCAGAATAAAGTACTGTAATTCACTTTTAAAAAATATATTCATGGTAGCAAAATTTCACGGCGTAAGAAAAGTGGACATTTTTACTGCACTTTAACTTCACGGTGGCGGTAAGTGATTTACAGAATGGATGTGTGAAGGAATCATAAATAATAAGAAAAGTTTTTTTTCACAGTGATGATAACTTCACGGTACAGAGGTGATAGTGAAAACAGTGAACATCAAGTTATAGTGAAAACTACAGTATAATAAAATCTCATGACCCAACCTGCCTCCATTAAAACATGTTATGAAATTCAAATTTCAGAGACATACAGCTACTACCTTCTCATCCGTTGACTTCTAATTTTGATTGACAGCTAGGATCAAACTACCAGGATCGACTTACAGTGAGTAAACAGACACAGAGTACTGCCTGCGAAGCTTACTGTTATAATCAAATATTGGTAGTCCTTCATTGCCAAAGACGACTGTTATCAAATGTGATTGTACGATATGGATTCTTTATTTGAACTTACGTTGCTTCCCCTTTTCACACAAGAAAGCTTTCTCATTTCTGCAACGGATAGGTCCCCATTTCCCTCCATTGGGGTACAACTGGACGCACACAGCTCCTGGAAAGGCCCAGCTAACAGGAAAAATGTCAAAACGTTCAGTCATACACTTGTGAGAACAGCAGTTTGCTAATTTTGCGCATAACCTCCATCAAAAGAAATGATTTGAAAACTGCGAACTGTTACAGTATCTCCTATAAGAGTGACACAAATCTGATATGACTTCAGTGATAGTAAAGAAATGTGACTATCATTATGAGAGTACTAATATTCTGTATTGAAAACTCAAATAAATCTAAGTGAATGGCATGCATGTTCACTCCAAAAAAGATTAGACAGTCCAGTTACTATCTTTGGAAGAAATGTTAAGTTGCTTACTTTCCATCTGATCCTTGGACGTTGGGACCCCAGTTGGTGAAGCTGGCAGGTGGGCCACCTCCACTCCACTGCACCTGGTTCGGAGAGGCCTGTGGGCACAAGGACAGGTCAGGACAGGTGTTGTATGTTCTGCCAGTTTACAATATACCGTAAATGCATAAATATTCGCAGCAGTTTTATGTTCGCGGTTTTCGCGGCGACCGTTTCACCGCGCACTTGAAACCACCGCAAACATTTTTGTCTAATATTGTAGCAGTATGTGACTATAGCACTGCCGCGAAATCAAAACCACAGCGAACACTCCATTTTTCCCTTAGCGCGAAATAAAAACCACGCGAACTTAAATGTATTTTACAGTATAACTCACTGCATGGTTTACTGTCAATCGCTCCCCCTGCCGTCGAGCTTCGACATCACAGTACCTTCTCATTTTAATGAGTCCGAATATAGAATAAAACTAAAAGCTAATAAAGTACAAAGCAATCATTTTGAGATTAAACCGAATATCTTCAGAGAATGGATGTAGGGAATTCGAAGCGGCTCTGACTCTGAGAAAACTGACATATCATTTATTGACCGTGGAAGGAAGAGATCCAAGGGGAATACCAGGTAAAAGATTATATAGGATTGACAAGATAATGAAAAACTTGCGCCTCCTCAACCTACAGAAAGGAAGACAGAGGCACCTAATGGTCTGCAACATTTATGTGCAAGCTCGCTAAGACGCTAAACCCTCATGAGACGGGAACAGACAATGAACTAGATAGTGAGTGTGAGTGAGAGTTTGTCTGCCAACACAAGTGTCATGTTTCGACTTATCAAAAGAGTCTACAAATACTTACTGTGTCCGAGAGGCCGATATATATAGCTTCCTGAATTGTTAGTGCTTTGGACATGACAAAGTTGTTCTCCGCGTCGTCGATGATGGAGACCAGGTCGCCGCCGTACGAGCGGCAGATGGACTGAGCGTCGAGCCAGGTCTCCTTCTGACTACCGCTGAACTTGTAGCAGCGGTCGTTGTACAGCTCCCAGCCATTGGCCGTGTCACAGGCATCCACAAGCCCTGTATGGGGGGACAACATAGCAACAGAATGAATGAGTGAATGAATGAATGAGGGTGTGAATGAATGAGTGATTGAATGAGGGTGTGAATGAATGAGTGATTGAATGAATGAATGAATGAATGAATGAGTAAATGATTGAATGAATCGGATGGAGTGGATGAATAAGAATGAACTAATGACGGAAATAATTAATCTATATTTACATGTCTATCACTTAGTATGAATTATTATCACTCATTTTTTTAAGCAAGTTAATCATCAAACCCAATAAGTTAGAACTTAGTGTCAGTAGCTAAGACTAGAGTTGTCATATGTTACATTGTTCATCATTTTCTATCCGTCCACTCCGTGTTACATGTACATGTTCATGTACTTGCAATTAGCCTACGGGCAGGACTTTGCAATAAGCTTTCAAAACTGTCATTAACGTTATACAATAAGTATCGAAGTTGATGTAGAATGTATTGTATTTAGAAACATTTACCCACCAGAAAATCGCTCGCAGACGTAAGGCTTCGCAGTTGTGCACGCCAAATCGTTCCACTTGCCAACGTTTGACCGCACAAACATTTCCACGCAGTCCTCACCAGTAGAATGAGCATTGTTTGGCTCACCATCATTCCACATACTAAAAAACAGAACACAAAAATTATCATATTTTTTAATTACAAAATAAATATTTGTACTGAAAAGGGGAGAAAGTTAATGAAGAAATAGAGTTTTTTTTCCATTTTGTATTTTGTATTTATTTTTATTTATTCATTTTGCAAAATACAAATAAACAAAATAATAATACAATAAAAGAAATAGAGTTTTAATCTTATATACGCCTCCTTAATATGCCATCTCCATTCCAGTAAAATTAATGTAAATGATGCCAAAGACAAGACATCCCTCTAATAGAATGGAATAGTATAAAGATAACGCTTACTAGACAAAATGTTTCAGTGCACTTTGTTGCCTATTTATCGTGTACTCCTACACTAAATGTAAAGTTTCTGCTGCCATACTTGACTGCTGTGTTGAAAGGTGTGCCGTCCGCCCACACGAAGGTCGTCTCTCCCAGTATGTCGTGCAGACCGATCCAATACTGGCCCCCATCGTTGGGTAACTGTTGGGACATCCATTGCTGCAAGAGAAAGAAGGGATTAGTACAATATTTACATAAAGCTTATTTGCATACGCGGGACAAAGCAATCAACCAAGTAGGCTTTGTCGCACTATCTTACCAACTTCTTACTAACAAACTTTGATCCTTACTTAAAATGAATTGAAAAAATAGTACGGAAAAGAATTTTATACAGTGACATCTCTGCTTTCAGCTTCCAAGATTGGCTACGTTTAAAGACCGTTTTAGAATTCGTATAATTGAATTACGAGGCTGTTGTGATGCGGCTTTAATATTGAAACTTGAGGATCGACGAACTTGTCATTTGCAATGGTGTCTTGCGCACCTAAAATGCTAGATGTCGCTTTTGACCCACCTGTTCCGCTGCATCGGTGAGAATGACAAGGTCGGCTGTGAAGGCGTTACAGGCCGTTCTCGCTTCGTTCCAGTCTTTCGGGTCACTGAAGACTTTGTAACAGGACTGCTGATAGGTTAGCCATCCGTCAGGACATGCGTTCTGAGCGACAGCTGTGGGCAGATTTATTTTACTGAGTTAGAGTCCGTACTATGCAGCTTTTAAAGGAGTCCTAAACTTGAGAGGGCGGTGTTATTTTCCACTAGATAATGTATCAATGAATACATAATCAGCCGACTTTTTAAAGAATTCTGCTGATGGTGAATTACACAAGGTGTGTTTTTTAAAACAATATGATAATCACTAAACCCTTGCAGACCCTACCCATGTATTACCTATGTGTTAACATACATCTTTAATGGTGAATATTTTTGGCATATATAGATGAGGGTGGTTAAGCACAATAAGAAGGCAAATTGTTAATTAGATAGAAAAGAACACAAAGCAATACGAGTTTTTCTTAACCCCCCTGACATTCTTTTTGTAATCTAACTTTTGTCAGGCCTTGTCAGGCACATTGTAATAAGCTATAGGCTGAGGTTTTTTAATTTGATCAATCAGAAAATAGAGGGTCACCTGGGGAATTCGGTAAAATACTCAATGCTTTTTGATGCGCCCGGACTAGTGGGTACTTTATATCAGTATTCATTTTCACTTCCTAAAATTATCATCTGGAAAAAAACTCCCCCCTCTGGACTTTAGAACTCCTTTAAAGCTACCCGAATAGTATAAAGTTTATTTTGTATCTTTAGCAGAATGAATATTGAATGAATGAAAGACCTTTATTGTGCATTCATGCCCCGAGGGGCTAGGTACAGGTCGTCTAACTTAACACATGGAACATACAAGGACATAATATGAACAATACAAGCTGTAAACATATAGTGTAGACAAAACGTGTTATTAAACTAAGCTAGTCCAGTAGAGTCGACTTCTTCTCGCTTCTTTGTACATGTGTAAATATATGAGCAGACAATATTTCTAATACAAGGATTATCCAGGCGTAATAAATATATGAATTTGTCTGTTGCATTAAGATATTCGAAATATGGGAATTTTTCTTTAATAAGGTTAAAAAATACACTTCTTTCGCTATCGTATAATTTACAGTCTAGGACGAAGTGTTGCTCATCTTCTACTCGATTTAAATTACAATGTTGACAAAGTCTATGTTGTAGAGACGTGCGGTTGTGCCTTCCTGTTTCGACATGTAATCTGTGACAGCTAACCCGGAGTTTAGTAGTAGCCACTCTGTGTTTGATGTTGCTAATGGATAAATACTCTTCTTCTTTATACAATGACTTAAACAGACGGTAAGTTCGGAGTTTGTTGCTGTAAGATTTATCCCTGTTATCGTTGTGAATTTCGGCTGAGAATGTTTGAATATAGATGTCTTTTAATCGTTGACTAATGGAGTTAATGATATGTGAGAAATTTGTTGCTAAGGATACTTGTGGGCTCCAAACAAAGGCATAACCGCATTCCTCTAGCATGTTACGGATACCGGACGCCCAGCATTTTTTGCCATTGGCTTCTCGCTCGTTCTCATTTAAATGTACACATTTTGTAATCTCCGTTACCGATTGAAATAAGACGTTCCTGGCATTAGGATATGCCACATATATGATGTCAAACTGTAGTTTTTATGACGACTTAAAACTTTTCTAGCTTTTAAAAACGGCAGTTTGGTACCTTATATGTGGTATTTCTTAATGCAAGGTACGTCTTACTTCTAGCGGTAACGGAGATTACAAAATGTGTACATGTGTAAATGAGAACGAACGTTCTAATTGAAGTTGGCATATCAGGGCGTCGGCTTGTAAACTGTCAGCTGGTACGTTGTGGCGCATCCTAAGAAAGCATTTAATGGCGTTTAGGGAGGCATCTAGGTAAAGGGGGTACCTCCCTAGTTCTGCCCGTACTGCAAGGTTGCAAGCTGTTCTTGGAAGATTAAGTGCGTATTTGCAAAATTTTAAGTGTACGGATTCAATAGGACAAAACTTTGGGGTTTTGAAGGACCCCCATATCTCAGACCCATATAGCAGAACGGGTTTAACACATGTGTCGAAAAGTTTGTTTTTGACTGTTAGGCCACAGCAAGTAAATTTTATGGATGACATCCTCCGCAGACTCCAAAATTAATGAGATAGGGCGAAAAAAAAACAAGGCGGGCAAAAAAAACAAGATTCCTATATTTTCAAATTTTGAGGTCATAAATATTGTTAAACAAGAATTGAGGCGACGAAATACTAGTATGATATCATGACCAACAGGTCTTTTATTCCTGTATTCAACCAATGAGGTTTCATATATAATATAAAACCTCCTTGATTCAACAGTAAACATGTCCTTGTAGATGTGTATACATCCCAATAGACTAACTACAACAAATGCAGAAAAGAGCTTGTTGTACTATCATCTGAAGCAACTACACTGGATATTCATATGCGATGAAACACCTTGTGTATACAGCTCAATTAACTAACCCCCCCCCCCTCATTGTTTATATAATGTCCTTGCTAGAACAAATGCAGAAAACAGCTTGTTATCATACCATCATGGGCAGGAGCCACACTGGGTATTCATATGCAACGAAATACCTTAGACCGTCAACATTAAACTGTTCTTGAAGATGTGCAGCTCAATTAACTAGAACAAACGCAGAAATACACTGTGTATTCATATGTACACTTCAACCTCAACGTTTACGACATATTTGCCCATTTTTGGCATGTTGACCACCGTCGGAGGGCAATGAAATTTCTTGTTTTTTATTTCGAAATCAGGCGAAAATTAATGAGCGCGCTGATGTCATCCATAAAAATTACTTGCTGTGGCCTTAGTGAGGCATCAGCGTTGTCAAGTGATTGTCTGATACTGAACAAAGATTTTAGTCCTTTAGATTTAATATTATGTTTGGAACTTGGAAATAAATCACTGTGGTCTTCTATTTTGTTAATATATGCAGGTAATGGCGATGAGCTAGACCTTTTCCTCGCAGTTTGGTAAAACAATGGTGCACTTTGTTCGCTTTGTTCGCTTTACTGTAAATGCAGAAATGTTTGCGGTGGTTTTACGCTAGCGGTTTTCGCAGTGACGTTCTACCGCGAACTTAAAACCACCGCGAACATTTTTGTCCAATACTGCAGCAGTGTGTGACTATAGCGCTGCCGCAAACTTAAAACCACCGCAAACACTCCATTTTCACCTTAGCGCGAAATAAAAACCACGCGAACTTAAATGCATCTACAGTATTGGCGTCGCTATTTGCAACTAAGTGCTACACTGTGTACACACCTCACAGATTGTATTTGTGTTCGCATCAAATAAGGGAGATAGGCGTTAACGGGTGTGACATCAAATTATGTAACCAACCAACCATGCATCATTCTTTCCTTCAAGTCTCCAATACGACTTTCTTCTTCAAATATGCCATGGATGTAGAACCTCAGGCATCAGATATTGACACTTTGTACATGTTTTCGCCAGGCTTCGTGTGTTTTTAAGAGACAAATGTTTGTGGTTTGACAAAGACTTAATTAACATCGCCAATTTGCCCTTTTTTCACCACTGAAGAAAAACACACCATCGTTTAATCTTTAGCCAATGAGAATACAGCTTAGACAGCTTACGGGTTTAAAACATGTATTGTATTGATTGTTTCGGTCATATTCAAGACCGTGACATGTTGTACTAGCCACAGTTTGCTTGCATAACGCTTTGTTTAGAAAGGTGAGTGGTGGTAAATCAGTTCACGAGACACTTCATTTTGTAACGCGACCTTTAATCTTACACAACCCTTAGTTGGTAAATACCATCTTTATTGTGACGTTAAACAATAGGTTATAAATTCAGACGGCCTGGACAGAATTTGGAAAGTTGAGTAATAGCCGCTCTCGTTTCTTTCAGCAATCACACAGTGACTGAGGATCATCTTTTATGTAAAGTGCAGCACTGTACAACAAAACAAGTGTACACTTCACAAATCTTAGAATATAAAAACATATTTGTGGAAATCGGGAAAGCATTTAACGGACTGTACGTGTCGATGAATAATTAATTGTCTAATTAGGGAAAAGGTTAACGCTATCTAGTTAGTTATTTTTGCTTGGTCATCCCTTGAGTCAAAGATCATGAAAGTATTTCGACTTAAACAACAGCCAGAGCGGGGGTGTCCCTGTGGTGTAGTGATTTGCGCTTCTGTCACTTACCACATCTGGTTCAAATTACTTGGAACCAGAAGGCCCGACTTCAACTCCCGGGTAGGACACCTCTGGACAAGAGACGCATTGAGTCATACCAAAGACTTTATAAAAATGGTACATACTTATGAAACAGTATGGAAGTTAAACACACTCCACTGCCAGTGGACTAGTCCCCTGCTGCAGTGATTGCACCACAGTGTGGCCCAGGGCTATGAAACGGGGATGGGCACCGCCCTATACACCTTATGGTGTGGGAGGATTTTAACTAACTAACAGTATGAGCATGTGATGCATACAATTGTAATGTGATTGCTGCCGAAAAAGGTACAAGAGTGGTGTATGCACGTGTATGGAGTCGTTCTCGACGGAATGTATTACATAAACCATGCAAACAACTACAGGTGACACAGTGTTTAAACAGTCCAAAAACTGTGGCCATAGGTGATACATTACAATCCCTTCTAAAAATAAGATGTTAGGTAAAGGTTCCACGGCCTTTATTGAGTCTATAGAGACAGGACTGAGACAGTTATCACAAGGACACAAACGACAAGAACGTATTTGTAAAAAAAGTGTACTAATTCTTCATTCGATCTTGCGAAACTCAAGCCCCTATCTCACTGGACTCGCGACACGTTGTCGGCCTCGCTGTGTCCTAGATTGGATCTCTGTTACCCTTGACTTTATGATGGGAATATCTTGCAAAACTTACAAGTATGACTAGAAAAGCCACAAAAACACACAAAAATATTCGTTTGTTATCAATGACATTCGTTAAGAGCTCGGTCGCAGTGAGATCGCCAACGTGCCGCTGGTCCAGTGAGATTTAGTTGGATTTACGAATTCCTATCACTAGGGACAGTGGGTTGGGTACGGTGTTGGCAGGTGGAGCCCGTCCCTCGCCTTCCATGATCGCCTTTAACTTCCCTACCGATTTATTTGTTACACATAGAAAGCCGTCTTGAGTGCGTTTCGAATTCCCAAGGTCAAGGACACAAACGTCCTGACCTTTCGATGCTGTGCCTGCTAGCTTAACCACTAGGGCATTGACACCACATAAGGCCCCCGTAGCAAGTATCTATTCGTGTGATTAGGCCAACGCAAGATCATGTTTTTCGAACGGACACCGTTGCCGATACAACAACATTTAGCGTGATGAAAACTGTACATAAAACCGCGCAACTGTCCATCACATCACGCGCTCGCCTCCCCGCCACGCCCCTTCCTTCCCTCTAAACTTTTTGTCAACGTCACTATACCAAGCACGGCATCACACCGGTATGTCCTGCATGTCCCGGCCTTTCAGGAAGGTTTTGAAAAATTCGCACATCCGCTGGAATCGTATTCGTTGCTTGTAGACTGAAAAGACACATGTGCCATGCCATGTCTAATCTAAGTCTGTTCCATTTCGTTGAAATGAATTTGCCACCCTCGCTCCACTCCGTGCATTTTTCTCTAGTCTATGACCCTCGCGGAAAGTTTGTTGCGCCTCAAATGTAATCATTATGGTACTCTTTGTATTAGGCAAGTGATAACATAAACACGTTTTGTCACATATAGGTCGCGACATTGCTGAGAAATTGGCGTCGTTAAGTAATTTTCCCCTCATCCGACAATGTTAGGGTCCTTAAGTCGCAAATTTACGGTGTCTTGTTCCTCACTTGACAAAATCGGAATGTACACAAACGTTTCGAGAGCTGTTATAGGTCGTCAGAAGTTTGTTTCTGTACTAGTATTGTCTTCCTTTTAAAAGGTTAGCCTTTTTTCTAAGATATAACATAGAAAGAGCTATCTGGGGAGCCTTTCTTTTATTTGAAGGTAGCGCGCAAAGAATCTGCTTAAGTTTAAACTTTCCTAGTTATTCTGAGGTGATTTTTTTCAATCGGACATTGCAACTTCACGTGTGTCTAGTGAGGAGGAAATATTTGTCGTTACGCGTTAGAATTGGAACATACCGCTTCTGTCTTTATGGTCTCATTCCTGTATTACTCCGAGTCCGTTGCCCAAAAAATGAACGGCTGCACGAACGTGTGTTTATATCGGTGGGAAATTCCCTTCTAGCCAGCCCGACTGATCTCAAGCGTCAAACTGATGAAAGCTTGTTTGTAACTGAAGAAATTAACAGGTAAAGTTTTGGCAGCCGCGCGCGAGGTCGGACGTCCACAGCCCGACATTGGCGGTAGTGCGGCCGAGCGCTTTCAGCTGGAAAGTGCCTATTTTGGGGGTGTAGCTAAGTGCAGTTTGTAATTTCCATAAAAAGGAATTGTATGCCAACTGGTAGCTGGTAATTTTCACATGGTCTAGGGTAACTGTGCTCAACAGAGAATGAATGACATTGGTGCATTTCCTACAGCTTCATTACGAACGCGCCCATGTAAAACACGTTTTATAACATGTAAGCCTATGGGGCGAAAATACTAATGAATGAGATCTTATGCCAAATTGTAACACTGTAAACCTGTTACATGTCGGTAATCCTCCGTGTCGCATTTCCTGGTCGGTCCTCTATCATCTGCTGTACTGATAGCTATCATTTTCTTGGCAAAGTAAAAACAAAATGTTCCTCCCCGCCAACAGCCAGATGCACTAATCTGTCGCATGCAGAGATAAAAACACGTTGCTTCTTGCGCAACCACTAACGCGCACGGGGCAAGAATTCTCGGTAAATACAGGGCTTGTTTTACATAATTATTAACTTTATACAAACTGTACTTTATTCCAGCCTGGCACAGGCAGATAGTCACATGGAATGGCACGTTTAAACAGCCGGGGTTGGATCGATAGGTCGTTTTGACTATGAAAAATAATTGTGCCCTCCCCAAAATCGCTCATATAGCGGAATGTTATAGCGGTATATGCAACGTTCTAACAATACAGCGGTCGTATATCATACCATATTCAGCAAAACTAACTCAGTGCTTGAAAAACATTGCGCAAAAGTGGCCTGAAAAGTCACAGTACAAAGTCCTCAACAACACCATAGAATTACTGACTACAATAACGCCCACTACATTTCTTGAAAAAAACTATATGGTACAAATTTATCAAACAGAAGAAACTATTGTACAAAATCCATGCATTGATGCTGCATAAAGTCTCTATCCAGCGCTAGATAAAAAAGATTAACAGCGGTGACTAAAACTTTGAAAAAATTTAGATGAAGCTTGCTTATTGAGCGAGGGCTGAGACAATGACCGTTACATACCTGCTCTAAGCAGCGCTAGGAGGAAGAACCCCTGAAGTATCATCTTCGCATGTCTTGGTGTGAAAAGTGTTAAAGGAAAGGATCCTACTTGTGATTTGCGAAAGACCGACTGAACAGAGTAGAACTCTGACTAAGGTGACAAAGTTCGGGGTGACAGGGATATACCATCTGAAGTATAAAGGGATGTGTGGAGAAAATAATTTTCTCTCCTCACCCTTTCCACCAGTGAAGGTATAAGAATTTAATTAACACAGACTTGCGGATTAGAAGCCCTTCGTAATTTGCTTGTTATGATCCAATTACAGTGAAAAATACGACGCAGTTATATTCCAACAATAACTGAGCACCCCTTTACTGGTTTTTAAAAACGCCTTCTGTGCAAATATTGGAGAGGCGATATTTGGTAGGGGTACGAGGGGCGTGAATGTGATTTTACTGATAAAGGGGGAAACTTTGTTGACACGACTTAAAGTACAGAACCTTTCGTAAGGTCGCTTGCAAACAAGGCAACAGGGGTTGTATAACAAAATAACTCACTTACTCAATAGTTGTATAACATACAACGTATGGTAACTTCTACTCGTTAAGAAAGATTTTAGGAAACCAATCTTTCAAATATCATATAGTATGGAATGAGACTATAAACCTGTACCTTTACTTGGTGAGGTGTGCAACACTTCGGCAGTCTTTTGTTGAATGAATGGTTTTATTTGATCATTTTGATCGGATATGAAAAGTACATCGCAGCCATAGGCCGAATTGCGTGCTTTTTACATATGTTACTCTAAAACTGGTGACATTAGGCAATCTACCGGTTTACAATAACAATATTATCATTCCTATTCAACAATGAATACATTCTAAAATCACAGGTAAACGCTACCTTAAAACAGCTAGGTAGGTTGAAGACGGATACGTCGGGATTTATAATACAAACATAATTATTATATATATAGTAAGTAACAGGGTAAATTTTATAGCTGGCATGCGCAAAGGGAGAACTAGCTTGGTAAATATCGTTTGCATAAAAGAGTAAACAATCAATATGTCGGAGATCTGTTACTAAGTCTGAGTATGTTCGTTTAGTAGGTTGGTCATGAAGGGTATGGGACTGTTCTCATAGTCTCAAAGCAGCGTAATGTACATTGTATTGATGCCATCTATGATCAGCATTTCGTATATAATTTGTTTTCGGGAAACGGGCTGTTGTTGGATAAGTAGTTTGGCGAGTGAGGACCAATCAGCCCCGAGAAAACAAAGTTGACGGCTTAGTTGTAGTTCTACTTTATTACGCTGAATAACAGTAGCGTCCTTGTACCACGGCGACTTCGAGAAGCGACTTAACAGACACGATAAACGGTGTCTTTAACTAACGGGGGGTCTCAAACAGCCTGGAATCCATCCTATTTAGCTTTCGGCCGCTACCCAAGCTCCGCTGCCTGGCCAGGCAGCGGAGCTTGGGTAGCGCAGCGGAGCTTGGGTAGCGGCCGAAAGCTAAATAGGATGGATTCCAGGCTATATTTGGCCAGGCAGCGGAGCTTGGGTAGCGCAGCGGAGCTTGGGTAGCGGCCGAAAGCTAAATAGGATGGATTCCAGGCTAGGTCTCAAAGTGTTATAAAACTTGGCAAACGTTCGGTGCTGTTGCTTTCAAATCCTATGGACGTGTCAAAGTGACGCTGACAACCCTCCAACTTCACATAGGTGTTGATCTAATGTGCCACAATGGTAAAAATGTATGTGTTACTTCGACGAATATTGCTCCTTCATTTTGATACATTCTTTACCTGCCATCAGTGTTTTGAAGTGTTTCGAACCCTGATGTACTACGTGTCCCCTTCCCAAAGCCATTTTGATTTGATCTACCCAAGGAGGCTTTACAAAACCTGCGTGGTGTATCCTAATTTTGCCACCGCGCGGTTGATGAAGTTCACAGTTCTGCAGTTAGTGAGCGGAAAGATAGGGGGCGCTGAAACATGACCGTGAAAGAAGCTGAATTAATGATGCACACAGACGTGTGTTGTATCTCGGGGAAAGGGGATTGTGTAGCAACAAAAAAAAAATATCGTCTTCCATTTTCTAAAAGGAATCAGAAATAGATCGTTATGATCAGAAAAGAACGCATGATCAGTAAAAATGGGGAATAAAATGCAATGGTAAATTGAACCAATCAGAATAGACATCAGAAAAATCCAATGATCATGATTAGAAATCCACTGGACTTGCCCATTGGTCAATACTTATCGCAAGGATGCGTTCAGGTTACTGAGTGCTATATTCCCGCAGAGCAAATATTAGTCTTCACCGATTGGTTTATCTACTTTATTGGACCAATCAGCACGCACATCACAACATTCAGATTAGTTGCAGTCCTAATTTGTTCCGCTGAATAACACTGGCGTCCTTGTACCGCAGCGAGTTGGTGAACGGACTGGAAATGGATAAAATACGCTATAAACGGTGTCTCTAAGGTCTCATTCATGTATTACACCGAGTGGGTACCTTAGAAAAAGTAAGCGGCTGCATGAACTGGTGTTTATAGCAGCTAGAAATTCCCTTTTAGCCAGTCCAATTGATATACAATGTTGGTACAGTATTTCATGTATTGAAGCAGAAGCAGAAGCAACAAAAATTGTCTTATTTGCACAAAAATGCACAACATCACTAATAGACATATGACTACATATAGAAAGCCAATGGTTTTTAATTAAGTACCAACAGCAAATGCGCAGTCAGATAAAAGGTTTAAGAATTAATAACGACTAAAATCTCCGCAATAACACTAAAACTTGAGCATTTTTAGATCATATCTTGGTCAATATTTTTGCCAAATATTGACCGACTTACACAATTCTTTTTTACATGTTCTTTCTTGTACAAGGTTTGGGCGAATGACAGAAACATGTTACGTGTTATATGTTGTGTGGTTTTTGCACTCTTGCAAGTTCTTGCACGAAGACAAACTACAAGTTTTATCGATAAACAAGGGATTAATAAACCGTCCGACTAACTAAACCAACTAACCAAATAAATGCCATCAGAATATAGCTGCTGACCAAAGGTTTTGTCCATTTGTCCAAAGCAACTTGAAAATAAATTTCACTTTGTCATAAGTGCACGCGCGCCAGATATGATGTCTTACATAATGAGGTAATCACATTTCGTTGCTTTTGGTACAACAAATTTCAAAAGACTCGATATATGCCATAAGAATATCTGAATATATCATCATATGTGGCAACTCTTACTAGGAAAATAATGAAATATCATAGAATACATAAAACATTGTTTCCTTATTAGACCATGCGCTAAAACCCGCCTTTAGGTCCGACTTATTGTGATAAGATATGTATCAAATTTGATTGCGCTAACCTTTGCTGCTTGGTAAGTAGAATTTGAAGATTAATTTTGTATTTATATTTTACAGCTTGTAGCTGATCGTGCGAAAGTTGTTGTTCCGTCAGCAAATATTTCTTTCTGTAAAAGAAATATACACTCAAGGTCAGGAAATTCTTTTTTTTCCGTTGAACTTCTTTTATTTCGCCTCTGTTCTCCATTTCTACCACTGCAAACTTTTTGCACAATTCATAGGACATACAAATACTGAGGCTTTTTTTTTTCAAAGTGTCAATCTTTATCATGTGTACACAGTATTTACAATGTAACAATGCTGTTGAAGATATCTATGTACAATGTCAGTTTCTTATATCCACACTTTTACTACAAACTTAAGGTTTTACAAAGTGATAATCGTCATATTGGCTACATTTTCTCGAAACACTACTAGTATCAAAGTCATAAATATGGCCAGGAAATTTCTACCCTACCGGCACAACTATGTAGATATCCAGATGGAGCATGGTCTATCAAGTGACGCCTACATCACGTGGATACAATGCACGGTGACCCTGCAAATATTTGTGCAATATTTCTGCACAGCAAACACAGAGTGGCACCCCCATTGTAACATGAAAGACGGCAAACATTCAAATATAATACAGAATTTGCTGCCCCCAACCCTGCAAGGGGTGACCCCTCTCTCACGCCCTGACCCCGAAACAAGTAAGCTTTCGGAAGGGACGTTTCAAATGTTGCAGCAGTCTTCTGGACGGTATTTCATCGTTTTATGGTGGTGCCAGTTTCACATTCAAATATAAAACAGAACTCGCTGCCCCCAACCATGCAAGGAGTGACCCCTCTCTCATGCCCTGACCCCGAAACAAGTCCTAAGCTTTCTGAGGGCACGTTTCAAATGTTGTTGCAGTCTCATTATCACATTTTGATAAACATATGTTGATTCAATATCACAGAGCGAAACTGCCATTCGTATAACTCACTCTATTTGATGAAGTTTAAAAGAAAAAGAACTACAAATTGAGTTTGCATCTTGCGAAAGGTCTGCTTTTATCATAACAAAAAATTAAAAAGTGAAACATTGCAGATCAAAATGCAGTATTATTGATAAATCCAAAACTGTGAATAAGATTCTTGACACGCGAGGGGTGACAGTCACCAATTAGTAGTTTTAACTTTTTGAATTAATTTGCATATGTGATATTCGTTGACGACACGTGAAGGATTACATAACACGTATTTAAAAATAGAACAGCACTAGTAGTTAAGTAAATATAATGTAAAATTTGCTACCTTCTTATAAAGTACAAAAATGCACACACACTATCATGGCCTGTTGTCGATACGTTTATTTGACAGTTCCACGTGACATTTCTCAATTCATTGATTTGTCAGCTTACATCATTATTAGACCGGAAACTGCCCTTAAGTATTTCCTGTTTCCCACTCATTCGCGTGAGACGTCCACTGGCTTTCTTGGACTACCTTGAGTTATCCTCCCCCTATACCCGTTTGAAAACCTCGTTCTAACGTCCTTCGCCCTTCCTACGCAAAAAGCACTCCGATTTCCAGCCAAGAGAAACTTGAAACGCCCCCCTAAGTGGATAATAGAGTGGTCTGCATGTCAGTAAATGAGAGACAGGTCCAAAGGTGAAGTCATGTTTCAACACGGATCTTTTCATGTCCACAAAACCCACGTTTTGTATGCAGAACAATACCTTCTCATGCCTCGTTTGCATGTCGGTATTTGGTACGGATAAAAGTGACCCATTCAACCCGTACCTCTTCAGTCTCTGGGTTGTAGAAACTATAGCCTGACTGGGAACGACGGCAAGAATACGCCGACACGCCTTCTTCCCATTCACCCCACTGGCGGAAGTCTGGAACCGCAGTAAGCAGCAACAAGTGGCTTTGATAGACACCCCCGGAGTGTTTTGCTCTATATCGCACCAAACACGCCGTCTGAGACTCGGCTCACGTGACCTACACTAGTGGCCTGTCCCTTTAGGACCCGGGAAACGTCAGTCAGGATCTCGACTCTCCGACATCGTTTGACGTTAGCGACGTGACGCAACCCTGCAGGCGATAAGAGGGCAGGTCCCCTGCGCGCGCCGCCTTTGCCTGGCTACATCTGGACGCGGTCAAATAAACAGTTCAATGCTGTCAAACTTCCCACATCGACCCGTCGTGAGTTGGCACCAAACCACCTGGTGTTAAAGTTCCCGGCGAGAGCTCGAAGGTAAGTAGCCGTGGCGTTTTTTTTTCCTCACCGCTAGTGGGTCAATGCGGCGAGTAAAGGTTGTCATTACGCCGAGAGTTACGAGTTGATAGCTGTGGCGATAATTGCCATATTTAGACATCTCCTTCACGTCGTGCTAGGCGGGAGAAAGCCAATAGCGCAAATGAGGGCTTCTCCTTGTATACAAGACACGTTCAGACGACATTTTAGACCGGCGAGGGTTTGCAGTTACAACGGTAAGTAAGTCCCCGCTGTCTGGTGGCGTTCGTCTGAACACCTATAATGGCGGTGTTTGGCTGGCCCTTAACGTCAAATCGAGTGTCTAGTCATTGGTTTACTGCGGTGTACTTAAGTGTGTGCTTTAAGTGTGCATGTGATAGAAGGGTGCTTGTTTTTTTTATTTTTTTAGGTCACACAAGACATTATGAATGCTAACCACAGTATGCATGTGTATAGAATCCACTGTGGTACGAAACCAATGATTTAAGATTGCTATAAATCAGTAGATTTCAAGATAAAGAGACCCAGAGACAAATTGTGTACTAATGTTACATGTTTGTGTGTCTGTGTAGACAAGTGTATAGAGCGGATGGGATACCGCGCCCCAGTTCTAGCCCGGATATTCTTTACACGGTGTTGCATTACAAAATGTTGGTCTAAAAGCTTAAGTGCGGACCACCTCTAAACGCCTTTATCTGCCCTAGATAATGCGTATTAATGGTGTTCGATCAATATCTTTATTGCTCTCATGAATTACTATATAGGTGATAACAAGGGTGAAATGAGAATGACTACATAGTGAATATCGATAACATACTGATTTTGTTCATACATATGATTTTTTTTGCACAGAAAGATGGCGAGGTTGGAAAACGTAGGTTGGTCTCCACGCCGCTACACACTACGGGAGTTCCTCCGTTCCTGCGCCCTCCCCAAAATCGTAAAGGTCACTCAAGGTCATTACGGGAACGCCGATATTGAACAGCTTGCCTTGGATCAGGTGAGACCAATAGATCATTACGTCACGTTCACGCATTCTAGAGTACTGTTACAAATGTATCATCTGTTATTGTGAAGATCTGACATTTATTTAATGCTTTTAGCTCATGAAGAAGGGGAAAATTTGGTCATGGGAACATAGCTAGGACAAAACGGTACGATTTCTACCTGAAAGGCGAACACAATCCCTTTGAAGTGTGTGCTAAGCGCGTCTATTTTAGTTCAACAAAGCCGCATGCGGTGGAGAATGGACTTAAACTGGGTCGATGTTCTGTTGTAGAGACGGAAGAAAAGAGACATTCGTCATGACAGAAAAATGTGTAAGATTACCGGGCTCCGTGTGGTCACTAACGCGCGTTAAGAGAGGGGTCATCAATTAGCTTTCAAGTTTACAGAGCACCATGGCTTTAAAGGGCACGTGGGTCATAAGCTGGTGGTGGGAAAAGCTAGACTTGCAAAATTGCTTCAATGTCTTTCTCATTTTTCCCTGTGTACGTGCCTTGAGCGTCTAATATCATCATTACAAGCCAATTTCAAGCCCATGATTTTGCCTTTAGTTTAACACGTGTATATCATTTTTACGAATATTGGTGCAAGGGTAAAGTCATAATTTTCATATGAACTGATTGATTATCTTGAGATCGTCTGGTAGCTATAGTATTTTTCATCTAAACGTCCATAAAAATATCTTCAGAAAGTATTTCTGACCTTACGGCTCCCAACTTATGTTCAAGACCATCCTATTCATTTCAAGTCGGGTCCATTTACTTCCATTTCCAACTCACGAAATCGCATTTGATTTTCTTTCCTGTTGGCAGAAATGTTGGCGATGGTTTTATGTTCGCGGTTTTCGCGGCGACCGTTTCACCGCGAATTCAAAACACCCGCGAACATTTTTGTCCAATTCTGTAGAAGTATGTGACTGTAGCGCTGCCGCGAAATTAAAACCACCGCGAACACTCCAATTTCGCCTTAGCGCGAAATAAAAACCACGCGAACCTAAGTGCATTTACAGTAACAGATTTAGACAATTCCCTACGTGTTAAACAAACGGTATGACAAGGTGTGGTCACCCTGACGGATAGGTGTGGCTGATCCAATTCTCACCTACATTCCAAACACTTTAAATCGCCCACCTTCAGCGGAAGTTTTCCTTGACAATGAAAACATTTTTGGATGACTCCAATTTTATCAGTCGCCGCCAGACTCCCTGATAGATAACAGAAACGGTCAAATTACGATGACCAAGAAGCTAGCTAAATCTTCTACCTTCTCTGAAAATTCAGTCATTTTGGCCAAATGACTAACATCTATTTGGCTCAGGAGGAGGTTAAAATGAACACTAGTTTTGTCCGTAGCTGATATCAAACCGTATATAGAACCACACACCTTCAAAATGTTACTTACTTTCTTGACTGAGAGTCGGTTACGAACAACGGACAGAACTTGCCCAAGTTGCCAATGAGTTTTCCAAAACAAGTCTACAGGGATTGAGGGAACTTGAAAGAATGCCCCAATCTTACTTACACTATCCTTTTACATAGGCTCTACCAGCCAACGCGGGTCGCTGGGAAAATAGTAGAAATTGGCCAAAATATTGGCCAATTGTATGAAGGGAGTCGGCAACGGAGATAGGGTCCAATATTGCAACCTGGCTGCGAATGTTACCCTCCATGGCCAAAGTCCCCCGGCAAATGTTCTCCCTGTAGCCGGCGTGGTTAGTCTGGTAGAGACTACCTTTTACAGGGCACCAAGAGCATTTAATTCGATATCAAAACTTAGACTCACTGAATTCTTTAACTTGATTGACACTGTGAGAATTCTGAGATAACCTGTATTACCTCCCCCCCTCTCTACAAGGGTCTATTTAAAGCTACTGTACGTAGAGTCGATACCGAGACGCCAACGTTATCTTAACATGTGCGTTGCAGTTGACACATGACAATGTTGAAAATTCCACTTCGGATTCCTAAGCATCCAACTTAGGACTTGCAAATAAGAGCCCATTATAATCAGCTTACCAATAACCCCCTTTTGCACACAACGATGACAGTCGGCAGTGACCTCCACACGTCATATGACTATTGTTCGGCCGCCTCCCACGGTGATATAGTTCGAACGAGGAATTTTATATTTGCACAAGATATCAGAAAAATGGTGGTGATAATTAAAAAAGACTGGATTTTGCCCCAGACACTAGGGGACCTACACAAAGTAGCCTCCGTTGCAGTCCTTCCCACTAGCGATTTTTCAAAACTTTTTTTGGCGGAGGGGGCGTATCTGCTTGAGCCCCCGTATCTGCTTCAATGGGATCCCGTAACCGCTGTGAGCTTGTAACCGCTGTGGGGAAGGACTACAACGGAGGCTAACACAAAGCCGATTTTACACACACACAAAAAATCTTAAGTATCACAGAGTTCTCAACTCGAGAGAAACAATAAAAAGGCGTTATTTTGCTAATCTCCAAGCAGAACATTCAAATGACTATCATGACCAGTCATGCAGAACATGTCACGATTTTCCCACCAAATATCTGCTTGCTATTTTTGAAGAAAAGCCTTTTTTCTATTTATGTCAGCGATTCAATGACAACCGAAGATTTAAAGCGCCGACGTCTTTATCTCATGACAAAACCCCCACTATAGCTGTGACACTTGTCTATATCAACAAAACGGGCTTTTTTGTCCGCTAGGTCGCTGATACGTCTGCTGACCCACATGTTTTCAAAGAGAGCTTTGCGGGGCTAAGTGCTTGAGCATACTTGGTTACGGCTAACCTCCAATACGGTTGTTTTTTCCTCTACCACTGTCTACCTCTTTTGCGTTTTACCCTCAATATTAGTATGTTGATTGGAGGTATAAGACGTGTACGGACGGAAAGATATGTCCCTTCTATGATATATTGGTGCGATTAGAAGATAAGTATGCCTTAACACGGTAAATGCACCTGTTTAAGCCCTCGATTTATTCTGAAGTGTCTACTTTGTTCAACAACGTTTGTCTATTTTCCCCCAAGAAGAAACATTAGACATTACCAGGTATTTGCATCTGTATGGGGCATGTTTGCGACTCGATAGGTCAAGTTTATACACACACGGTTCGGTGTGACCATTCCTGCGGTGCTTTGGCTACAAGCCGTGTTCACCCCCACCACAGTAATTGATATCCTAATCTGTTGCAACAATACGCGTCCTTCGTTTTCAAACGTAACCGTGCGTACAAAGAGATCTCCCCACACGCTAACGCACGGTGAAACGCGAGACAGTTTATCATTCGGCCCTGAGCCTTTTTCGTCCACAGGGCCGTGAAAAGACGTGGAGTTGGCTGTTTGTTGCCGTCCTACAGGTGGTTATTAGAGACTATAGGCCTGGCACTCGTACAAAAGACGCAGAACAAAACTTAAACGCTAATCAATTTTCATCGTATTCTACTTTTCAGACTTGTTACAATGTCGAAAGCATCAAATGCCGTTTGGACCTGAATGTAGGCAGAGAATGTTACTGTGCGGGTCTGAAGCTAACAAAGAGCAATATAGTTTGTTTTCTACCATCAGCTAAATGAGCGGTCACATTCGTCCAAGTTTTGTCGAACTTTACAATTAAAGTTCGACAAAACTTGGACGAATGTGACCGCTATTCGCGGACGAATAAAACCGACCGTCGATAACTGAATTGAAGACAAGACTTTCCGTTACAAAATTGTTGAATATTGTACGACACATCCAAGACTCTCCCAAATCCTCTCAATTTACAATCGTAAGCCTGTCGTATGACGAAATGTGACAGGGCGCGCTCAGGCAAAAACCTACAAACTTGGGTACATATAGTTCACCTTGATACTCTCCAAGCAGAGGTTGGTGGCGAAGATCGTGACCGTTTTATCGTATGGGTATAACCCACCAGAGATAGCGGACGAAAAACGGGGCATATGATAAAACGGTCACGATCTTCCCCACCAACCTCTGCTTTGAGAATACACCTAGAATGGCACCTACCGATAACTATTCATTATTCATTATTCATGTTTATTGCATGTTCATGCCCTTCCGGGCTAAATGCATTATAAGTAATACAATTGTGCATTGTAATAACAGAAAAAAAATGAAGAAGACTATTCTATGTTCTATCTACTTCTAAAGATTACACGCTACTTCTCTCTTCTTGAGACATGTGTACACGAATTCACAGAGTTTCTCAATTACAGATTGATTATTCGATGACATCAAGTATGTGAACAGTTTGTCATTTGTTAAGTTTGTATATCTCTGGTCTAGTTGTATTGCGTTAACCAAAGATATGCGTAAATCTTTGTACAGTGAGCATTCTAGAATAAAATGTTCTTCATCTTCTATAGAGTTCTTATTACAGAGTGCACATAGTCTATCGCTAGGAGGAGTCCGGCTGTATCTACCAGTTTCAATATGCGGTGGGTGGTCGCTAATTCTTAGCTTAGCCATGGCTCGGCGATGGCTAAAGTTTTTGATGTCAAGATATTTTTCTCTTTCATATGTCCGTTTGAATTTTCTGTATGTTCTTAATTTATTGCCTTGGTTCTCTTTTTTGCCAGGGGAATTTAGTTCTGAGTAAACGTTACACACGTACAGCCAATATGCTCAAACCATTTTATCCAGGAATGCTTGTTTTGACATATAAACTGACTTCAAAACATCGTTATTTTTGGCTTATTCACAACAAGAATCAAAATTGAATACCAAAAAATATGATACTCATATTCTGCTACATGTCTTAATAACACGGTGCAAAACTCGTTCAACTTCATTGGTTACAATAATTGTAAAAAAAAGTGTATCTGAAACATTTTGAAAACCGTCCACGATGTATGCAATCTACATTCGTAACACACTCCCGTGACCTATAAGATATACGCGCCGAGTTCTCTAATAACAGCCTCCCACTAGCACAGTCGGTAAGTACTTTAAAATAACCCTCTGTCGACAAAAGTATGCGTACGAGGCTGGTGACACGTTTTCTGGACTAAGAGGCACTTCTCAACATTTCAATAATTAGCCATTGATCGTCGGGGCATAATTAGGGGGTGACGTAACGCCTTGTCGATGTAAAGCACCTTATAATGGACTGAATATAAAGGAGTTTACAGTTCCAAAGGCCGGCCGGTCTTTTCAAAATGCCCTCTATGGGGTGGTGACGTCACAAGCATGGGATAGCTATGCGGTGACGTAATGTGAACACAAGGTTCTGTCTTCCCTATAAAGGATTAATGAATTAATGAAGGTTTTATGGACGATTCATAGTTTGTGGTGGCAACATTAACAGTGGAATAACATAATCAGAGTGGCCGGGCAACGGCAAATAGTCACAGGCATGGAGAAACAACACTGACTCATACTCATACTCTGCGTGTGAGTAGTGCTGCGTACCTAAACATAACATCAGTTACAGGTACAGGTACCGGTACAGAGGTTTAGGTACAGGTTCGGACCTGTACTTGTACCTAACAATTTTACAAATTAATATGTGTTCTTTCGAACTTCTTCAATGATGACAGAAACATTGATAATCTGTTTATTTATTTTATTTTATTTATTGTTTATTTTGGGCTCGACGGCCCATATTGACAGACAGACACATACACATCAACAATACATCTGAAATAAGTATTTACAGTGGGCGAGGGCGAACAAGTTTACAGTAATGTCGCCAGAATGGACTCGACGGAAAGGCCTCCAAACGGAGCAGTGCCTTAATGATGTGATTCTCTGACACGAACAGCCGAGTTACGAACGAATGCAACACTTGTCAGTATCTTTATCAAAAAATATAACTAGGTTCCCTACCGCAAAACTCCCTTGGACTTGCTATCAAAACTCCCGGCCTGCCTGAATGATCTGTTGCATATTAGTTACGCTGTTCCAATATGTCACTGCTCATGTTTGGTGTTGCATGAGGCTATGAGGTTTGGAGATCAGTCACAAAATAAGCATAGACTTTGTGTAGATTTATATCGGTACAGTATCAATAACTTCATGATCCGGTATTTTTGACCTGTACCTAATCTCTACGGTTCAGTACCGGTACACAGTACCGGTACGCAACACTAATGTGTCGCATAAAGCTACCAGGTACCTACAACCTAGGTGCACGTTTAGATAATGATGTTCAAATACCATGTTATCTAATTATTAGTCTTTCTGTTTTGAAAGCTTTCAACCTCTTTTTCTATATTTTCCTGCCTGGTGTGTTCCATTATTCACTTCACTTCGTAACTCTGTGAGAGGGCCACTTTGGGGTCCAGCCGAAATAGGTTTGATTCAAAAATCAATATCTTGATGGCATGTAGACGTGGATAGATGATTCAGGGAGCAAAAGTCATAATACTTTGGCCGCCACATAAAGACATTGAAACAGTCTGCTTGCTTTAATGTGTAACGGTTATACGGGGTAAAGTCTACCCGCTAGGTATAGAGGTCTCTTGCCGTCACATACGTATACATCGCATACGCACATGTTCTAAGGGCCCTGTCACACGTGTGCGTATATTCAAGTGCGCGTGAGTTCCGCATTAACATTTTTTTGTTTAAGTAAGGTTTGCGGGGAGAAAGTTGTTTTGTACTTTGACCCACCGTAGAGCAGTCTAGTTCACGGTGTCTAGTTATCAAACCAAATAAATTACTTCTTCGCCTGCAAACTTAACCTAAACCAAAAAACATGTTATTATATTAATATGCAATTCATGCGGGCTTGTTTATACGCACAAGTGTGACAGGGGCTTAATTACGGTTGGGATCTTAACTGTTCATTGAAGGCATATCAATATCGTAATCGATTGCGGATCGATAAAGGGTACACAAGTGAAGTTTGTTACAAGATTGGTTTAATTTTCCACCCTCTCTCCAAAATGGTGTCAGATGTACATGAAGAAATCAGAACGTATTTCAATCTAGAATTCAGTACAATATCCAATATTCTAGTCTTCTTAGCAACACATGTAAGCGATACGAATTTGCCACTCAGTACTCAGAATTCCATTGACGCTTTCCTATGGATGGATCGAAATTGGAATGGTCCATAAAAAAACTAGTTCTGACAACGGCGAATATAGTTACAATGGGGACAAATATAGGTAGATTGATTGATTGATTGATTGATAGTGAATCGACCACACATTGTCCATGGCATTCCGTTCATTCAATTGTTTCGTTTACACTAGAGTCTCTGATGCATGACTTTGGTCCTGAGGTCCGTCCTCGTGCAAATAAAAAAGCCTCAAAGCCAATTAAGTTATCACGTCTATAAATAGAAACGCGTCATCGACACAACAACAGGTAGGCACGATTGAAAAATGAGGACCTGTTATAGAGCACAAAGATCAAGTTATCTTAAGCTGACGGCTTTTAACAAGTGTTAAGGGCGGCGGAATGTTAAGTGGAGCTTCTGTTGAAAAGAGACGCGTCGACCCGTGTAGACCCGCACGTCGGGAGTCCGGGTTGGACGTGACCGTACATCGGGGCTATTCATGATACTTGGCGGGGGAGAACCAGCGCTGCCCACTCTTTCTTTCACTTGATTTGTTTGGGCTGTCTTATCTATGGGTTTGCTTACTCCTTAAAGACCCTGAACTTTCACCGATTTTTTCTCGTCTGTTACTAGTGTTATCTGTTGCCTGGGTGTCATCGTAATTAGTATTCGGGGCTCCCCTCTCCCCATCGCAATTGGGGGGGGGGGGGTATGGGAGGCCCAGTTCATATAGATAACATAATAATAATAACTTTATTTCAAGTTCATACCCGAAGGCTAATTGCAGACAAACAAGTACTTGGATATGGGAATCGACATAGTTATCTAGTCTACTGTGAAAGTTCTATGTTAACTAAGGTTGACTATGGTTGGGTTTGACTTCTTTTTTGAATATAAACTGACTAGGATGGCAACCAGGCTACTTTGTCTGTGTCCCTTCTCCTTTTCCGTTTGAAAACATTTTCGCAGCATTTTGTTTGGTTGGTTGTGTTGGTTGTTCGGGAAAGGGGGGGGGGGGTAGTCACCATGACTCCGAAGAATGTTGGGACGAATCTAGCTAGATCTCATCCAGAAATTATTTTACTGATTGTTGGGAAATGAAGATGGTGGGTGCTCTATGAGGATGCGGGGTGGATGTACGTATGTTGCAAGAAAAGAGAACAGTTCAAGAAAATTAGCGTCTCAGATATGTAATCTGATATATGATAAACTGTTAGAGAATGAAAAAAAGACTCTTTTTACACAACCAAGAGATTTATTCCGATGACGTTTCGGTGACCATCTGTCACCTTCTTCAAGGCAATTCTGACTGGTTCACATAGCAATGCAGCACAAGTATTGCTGCTTATACATATTGATGAGATGCAATCCCAAACGCAAAGTATTTACATATGTACAATCACAGGGGATGACATCACTATGCCTTTTTTTATTCAGTGACTTACCAACGTAACCTGATGAAACTATTCACGGATAAACTGTTAGACCTAGGAGTTAGGTGACTGTGACGTCACGAGCAAACAATGTGTATAATACGTAACAAAAAATGAAAAGAAGTCGTCAAGTCCTCCCGTCCAACGCTAACATGCACGGCATGCCATCCATACCATTATGACACAACGTGCATAGCGACTGCGAAAACACGTCAGCGGCCAGACGGTACACCGGAAAAATACTTGTCCAGAATTATCACAAGTCGACTAATGAGTTTAGTTTTCTGAACCCCCTACCCACTATGTTGATTTTATGAACATTCCTTATTTGTCCAGTTTATAGCTGCCTAAATGTATAATACGTGTGTTGTGTATATGTGTGTCTCGCCAATATCAAGTTCCGGTATATACATGTATAAAGGCACATTGTAGTCGTTTGCGTGATTGATTCCTATTAAGACTTGTCCTACGTCAGTGCAATTATTCACGGTGTAGCAACTGACAGAATAAATAACTTGGGTATGTATGTTGTACATTCAGACATAACGTCTGCAAATTAGGTAATTGTGTGATCATTTAAGAAATCAAACTACACACATTTAGGATTAACATGTCTTGATACGTATCCATTAGTGATTCTTGTATTTCTATACATTGTAAAGTACAATTTATATACACAAAACCTACGACACCACAAATGCTAAAGTACTTTGAAGGGTAACGGTGCCGATATATTGCTTGGAATGCCGAGAATTTGGATGCTTTCTATCGGAAGGGGTATGATCCATTTAAAAACTCACATAGCACTGTAAGATTTTGAGATTCCTTTTACAAATGACCACCGTGCCAGGAAACTTCCCCGACGAAAAATCAACATTTTGAAAGCTCTCTCATCCATCGATCGATCTCAATTTTTTTCGGGCTAACAGCAACCGCGGTCCCATATCAGGGGGGAATACCCACTCACATAGCAGATAGCGGGCTTTATGGCGTCTGATATAATAGAATGGGGGATGGCTTTGACATTGCGCTCAAGTGCGCGCCCTGTGCATGATTTGGATTGCTCGCTTGGTTGGAGATTCGCCGTGGAACCCAGCTTTGCGGTCAGATAATGGTCAATTATACTTCCCCAGCTGCGACCGTATTCATATAGCGAGTGTAGGCCAACCCTGGATGAGACTTGCTCCTTGTAGCTTAAGCTTCTTGACCACGATCGCGAAGTAATGTTAGCGCTGATATATATCAAAGGCTAAAAACAGCACTCGCAGCATATCCCCATCGTTTAATATCATTGCCCGAATAGTACTTTAGATTCAGACAATGCGTACATGGACTACTAATGCTTTTCGTATCACTAGGTACATCCGAAAAGACCTCCAAAAAGTAAATTTCTACTAAAATCGCAAAACCCATTAATCATTAAAAACCTGGGACTTTTCATCAGCCACTGTCTTCAAAGAAGAAGTCCCCCCCCCCCAGTAATGTTGTATGTAGAAATTTTAGTTAGATGCATAGAATAGACACTTGTTACCATTGTTACCCTTTCTACTGTTTGTACCCTTGCATTTAGCCTACGGGCATGAATTTGCAAATAAAACATTGTTATGTACTTTTAGAATAGGAAACAGAATCGTAAATGCTGCATCTATTTTATGTCATAGAAATGATTGAAATAATATGTTCATTTCAATCCCCAGGTGATCAGAATACACAAGGAGCACACACAGCGTCGAGTGGTCGCCAACGACAAACATGGCCGACATCTCAGCATTCCGCTCAACTACCAGAGCGTTCTGTTCGAGAGAGTGCGGAGAGAAACAGGTACAAAGAAGCACTTGAAATTGTGTGTTTGGACTTCACACCTAAAATCACGAATGGCCCAATCCTGGCGTCGCGGTGGCGTAGTCGCAGGGTGTTTGGCCCCAGAACCCAGAGATACCGGGTTCGAATCCGGGGTTCCCTGATTTGTCCCGTTGGCGTTGTGCCCTTGGAAAAGGCACTATACACGACTTTCCCCACTTTACTCAGGTGAAAATGAGTACCTAGCTTTGGTTAGGGACGTCGGATAGGACGTTAAATGGAGGTACCGTGTTTGAGGAGAGCCTCACCTCAAGCACGTTAAAGAACCCAGCACACTTATCGAAAATAGTAGGGGTCCTTCCCGGTGTGTGTGGATCATATAAATCTGTCCGGATATGCAGCTTGTACTGTTCAGTACAAACCTGGTGTGTTCTACCAGGTATGCAATACAAACATATCCTGCAGCTTGACCTACACAAAGCAAAATTTTCACCAAAAAGGGGGCACGCATCACGCTGCAGTCGCGCACAGGCTCTTTGTTTTTTTTGGAAAGCATAATTGACGGGCAGGCAGAATCGGACTAGTCGACTAAATGTTTCGCACAAGGGCACACGCAATTAAGCAAATTTAGAATGTCCTTTCCGACTATATAATCATACATGTATCAAGCTATGAATTAAAGGTGACCAGCTTTCAAGAATGTTGAATATGTCTTGTCTCATGGTGGCATTTTGTATCTTCTGGTAAAAGGTCCATTCGACAACATTAGAACAGAAAATATTGTTGTCGCTGGTTCCCACAGAATTAAAGTTTGATACTGACTATATGCTAGGATTAGAAAACACTGAGTCGTATGTTTAGTCGCGAAATTCTCTTTTTATATTTCACTCCCCATACCATAGGTATGGGTAAAGTGAAATATCTTGTTTTTGTCGGGTTTCTCTTTCTCCTTCTCCTCGTTCCATGTTCTATCTAAGGTTTGGCGCGTTCCATTTGCCATTTGGGTTACCTGAGGTCACGTTGCAGGAACACGTGCGCAATGAACGACACATTTGAATAAATGTAGCTTAGCTCATTACAAAACGTCCATTATTGCATGGGGAGGGAGTGAAATATGCTGTATTTGCTCAGGAGCAAATGACAGCCTTTCTAGTAATTGTATGTTTTCGTCTGGCACAGACAAGAGACAGAAGAAAGCTGCCGCTGCGGACGAACTGCCGGCTGCCTTCCCAATGACCATCGCGGATGTGGTGGCACAGTACCCTCTCCCGGTACTGGTCAAGATTCACAGGTCTGAGGAGCTCCGCTTTAGCGTGGATAACAGGTAAATATAATGTTTTATTTGCAAGCTCTTGCCCTAGGGCTTACTGCAACATGAAACAATGCATAGAGAGAGTATACTGTACAGATAGTGCAAGTTAACAATGTTGACAAGTAGAACAAATGGCTATTCTAAGAACTATAGAGTGCAGTATGACATTGTGATCACGTGGCAATGACGTAAGCATTGCGCCATTCTGGTTGGTTATACGTTGAACTTGCCAGGTAAATTTGAATGTGTGCCCGACTTGATGATGATGATGATGATGATGATGTAATAATTATTACAGTTACATGATATGCAATCGCAGACATGCAAATCGAGTACCTAGTTTCTGAATCAAAGTTAAAACTACCATTAAAGAATCCACGATGAAGATTTTGTAGACCGGTATACCGTATTAGATAAGAACAATAAAAACATATATGTGATATTAAGTTAGTAGTTGTAATGTATTCCGGATACATTCTGCGCAACGTGAATGAATATGGTCTATACCATCTATATGTATGTTTATGCACAGACGATGAAGAATGTGGGAGAATGGCACAGGTCCTCGCAACATGTACATCAATGTCAATGACGGGGTGTCACATTTCTTCCAAGGCAAATCTCACGGGGATTTTGTTTCCTTAGAAGACAAGAAAGGGGTGATGTTTAATTCGCCTTCCTTAAAGCGCCGTCATTCTGATTTTGTGTGCATTGCAGGAAACAAGTACCGAGGTTTGACGTCATTGAGCTAACAGACCTACAAGATGAAACCTACCTGCTTGGAAACACCATCAACAACGGTACGAGACCCACATGTATCAAATCTATATACATGTACTGTATATTCCCATTCCTACTGTTTTTACAAATCAAAGGGGAACACTCTAATGCAATGTATATTGCCAATCCCGAACCCGATTGACTTAGCCATACAAGTGATGTTGAACGCTGTATATCCGGAACCCATAGTTGTTAAAATCTAACAGTATAACACACGTCTGTACTGTACATGTATGATGATCCCAGCACTGACAGTTCAGGACAGTACATAAGAAACTACCTAAGTTTTCAAGAGAAATGCCAACGCCATACATCTCATACTACAGTGTACATATATAGTCTCTTGAAGAGTAGATTGGTTTTCTAGTGTTCAGTAGTAGAAGTTGCCATACGTTGTACCTTATACTTTCTGCTGTGCAATAAAGGAGCTGTTACTATTTCTCGCAGGTCTCCTGAGCAAGTCAGTCCTGGTCATCCCGATGTTCATGAAGCTGGAGTTGGCGGTGGCAGACGGTTTGGTGGGCGGAGACGATGACCAGTGGCTGGAGCTGGTCGGCAGGTACGACAGGACAGTGGTCAGATGTGTGGACTTCGAGCAGGCCTGCGGCAACAGAGGTACGTCTGGTCAGCAATGTATCCTTGATTCTAACATACGTTGCTTGCTTGGATTTCTAGTATTTAGTCATTGTGCTTAGTCAACTGTGGCGCAATCGGTAGGGTGTTTCGCCCAGAACCGAGAGGTCCCGGGTTCGAAACCACTGCTATGCCTCGATGTTGTGCCCTTGGGAAAGGCACTTTACACCACTTTCATAACTCCACCCAGGTGTGAATGGGTACCTGATTTCGGTTGGGGAAGGTTGTATTGAGGTCACCTGCTGGCGCCGAATGGCAGCCTCCCAGACCCTTGCGACAGTTCCACAAAGTGTAAATGTGGAGCAAATATGTGTCTGTTGTGTATTATGTGATTGTAAACCCTGCAGCAATTCAGCACTGGCTGCCATTGCACGGGTAATTTCTGACCAATAAACCATTAAAAACTGCAAGCTTGGTTGACTCACTGACTCTCACTCTCTCCCATAGACTAGTTGACTACATTTAACCATTTTGTAAAACCGCTTCGCGTTTAAAGTATTTATCTCTTGTTGTAGTGGATGTCAAAAGGGTTAGTTACCGTAATGACGATACTACTTAGCAACGATTTGATTTAAGAAGCATTTGAATATGAAGAAAAAGATCCATTCCATAGTAACTCTTTTGTTGCCTTTCTTTCTAGACATACTGATGTACCCTTCGCGACTGGTTGAAGCCCGACAACACGTACTTGAGGACATTGAACCACACGTTCTCAAAATCCACCCCCTGTCAACGGACAAGACTCTGTGGCCGAGACCTCTCTCAGACTCCGAGACACAGTTCAATACTCATCGGGTGCGCCACCGTCATAGCCCCGAGGCCAAAGGTCCGGCCTCCCCGGTGCTCAGTTGGCCCATGACGGTGAGCGTCAGGGGCAACCAACGGAGTCGTCGTAAGGAGGCGGAAGACGAGAAATCTCAGAGGCGGGTCTCTGCTGACCTGCTGTCCACTAATGACGAAGAAGCACCTGCTGCGGACGATCTCATGGTTCCAGAAGAGAAGACCAGGTATCGGCAAGCACCAGAAGGTGGGCCTAGACAGGATCTCGCAAAACCACGCGAGAACGTAACAGCTTCAACAGGTCAGAGGGAGCGAAGGAAGACACCCTCGCAGGACCTTCAGCAGATCAGCGCCACTACTCGCACGGCAGCTTTGAAGCCCCGGATCAAAGAACCAAAGCAAGAATACGAGCACCCGCCCTCCGCCCCCATCAAGCCTTCCCCTGCCATCACTGCCAAGTATGCAGGACTGTCGGAGGTCCCCGAAGACACGACAGCCCTTAATGTTGACGATCTGTCGGACTGCCTCAGGCTGCTAAAACTTGACAGGTACATGTCTTTTTCTCTGTTCCAATCATGAAAACCCTCTATGAAATGAAGTGCATGTAGTAAGGAGCAATGTCAAGCAGGGCCAAATCCTAACTGAACCATGGGACGTAATTGTAAAACCTGACTCTGCACTTTTCAAAAGATCCGCAAGATGTCGCTCTTATGTAGGGCTGTTAGATCTGATGTGTTGACCTTGATGTGCGTTTTACTCTGTCTCAGTCTATCAAACGACGTAAGTGCCCAAATAAGGGCTTGGGAAACGTTGCTAATCAAGCTGTTTTTTTTTAATTTTAATTTTTATTTTTGCCTTACAGTTTCGTCAACGTCTTCAAAGAAGAAATGATTGACGGGAAGCTCCTGATGGATTTGGATCGACGCATGCTCATCAACGATCTTGGCATGAACGAGTTCCAGGCGACCAAACTCCTGAGGTTCCAGCGAGGTTGGCGCCCAAAGTGAAGGGACGTGGAAATGGTGGCGTGTTATAGGAATATGCAATGGGCACATAGCCTGAGTGCCAGCCTTTTTAGCTTCCGTCCGCTACCCTAGCTCCGCTGCGCTACCCAAGCTCCGCTGCGCTACCCAAGCTCCGCTGCCGGCCAGGAGCGGAGCTTGGGTAACGTACGGAAGCTAAAAAGGCTGGCACTCAGGCTAATGAGCACACGGGGTGTGCGAAAAATTGTTGAAAGAATACTAACGGAGTCGTTTAATGATAAGCCGTGAGGCAGACATGATACGATCTTATATAAGATTAGATTATTTCCTGTACTGGCATTCGATTTGTATAAATCGTGTTATCTCATACCAGACAATTTTTCAATGGCTTTATCGTTTTACCCTATGTTGTGTCCAAAGATTTGTATTGTATTTGTAATTGTGTACGTAGATGTTGTTTTGTAAATCTCTTCGGTATTCTTTGATATCCAACCATTCTATGACCCAGTGAATACTTCGGTAAGTCTGACGATGTACCTTATTCATCGTTCGTTTAGGATCATTTAAAGGTCTACGTGCGCTTCTTGTATAACAGAAAGCATCTCTGGGATTACTTCTTTTCTAGTGTATCAACATATCTTTAACTTGTATTTTCAACTATTAAGAAGTTTATTCAAATATGAATTATAATGCCTCTAATATTCATCCAGTGTCAGTATGGTAGACAATGCTTGCGTCATAGCCACGTGAGTGCAACACTTTTAAAAAGCCTTTGTGAGACAGGAAATACCTGCGATCCACTGAAATACCATGTCGATTAGTGAATAGCCATACCTCTGAATAATGTACGCCCTGCTAGGATACCATAAGAGTGCTTTATATGTACAATGAATGCTCCAACGATGGTATTGAGATACAAAGTTACGCTGTAACCTAGTTCTTTTACAGATACTGAAAACGTTTGCCAGCGAAAACATTGCCCCGTATCTTAAAACGATCAGATAAGCAAATGTACCGAAGTAGAATACTTGCACAATTACAATTATGCTTTTTTTGGTTCGAGTTCATTCGACGATATAAGAATTTCAAGCTGCTAAGATATCGTCTTTAAGCTTGGCTGTTATATTTCAAGTATAGAAGAATATAGATTTTACGGGAATATATTCAGAACCATACCAAATACCGCCTATTGGGGCGTTAAATGTATACCATTCCTTTAAGTTTTGCAAATGTATCTATTTTTGTTAATCATAGTTTTTAAGTCTTATTTACCTGATCGTGCTTTGAAAGCATTAAGCGTTTCAGTGATAAGATAAACTATTGTGTTGCTTGTCTTGCATATAAGATACGAGAACATATCACATCACAAGCTCATGCTGTAAGTTGTTGTGGGTAGATATTTGATATGATTTATAATATTCTATTTGTGGTCAGGAATGAGCTGGTCTCAGTCAAGTTTGTGTTGAGAGTGTAAAGTAGCCAATTTGATGGTTTTGTGAACCACTTAGAAAATATACTTTGATGTCATAATGTACAATTGCTGTGTTTGCGTACTACGAATATAAAGAGTTTCTAAGTCTACAAGTGTTTGTGTGTGTTGACAGTTGTTTTAGTTCTTCAAGCTGTGTTTCTGTTATATGCACGCATCGCTACGTTACCAATCCTTCTTTCTCGTCATCTTACAAGAGCTATCTAAAAAAAAAGAAGATTATTCTACAAAGTAAGCAGTTCTCATGTCAGATATCAATCAATGAAAAACCTATTATGAAACGATGGTAAAAGTTTCAATGTATTGCAATTCGATATGCTATGCTGAACGACAACTTTAGAGTCACTCGAGCTTGTTTAGAAAACAACCACGAGTACTAAGGTATTGTGGTGGCTCTTGAAGGGTGTCTTTAGATTGCAGCCTTCTAAAAAGAGTCGCCACGGTTCAAATAAACTAGTGCAACATGACCATCATGACCTTACTATACACCCTAACAGACCCCTACTTAGAAACGCACTTGCCTGTGATCTTGAAGCTGACATCAGCTAAGTAGATTATGCACACAACAATCAAATACGGCTTGAAGTTCATCTCAAAACAATCTGCAACATTTTCCAAACAAAACCTGTCCCGAACCACAACAACAGCCTCTCTTGGTAGTCCAGCGGTGATACAGCGACACTATATGTTAAAATGTGGTACAATGGGCGGGGAGGTCAAAGGTTACACGTGTGATTCAAAGTCAGTAGAAAAAGCAGACGGCAAAGGGCAGCAGCACGCAAGTTGTACACTTTAGCCCCTCTCAGTTTTTTCTGTCGGGTTTTCTTGGATCTCACCATGAGATATTCTCACCTTTATGCCCACCTTGTCCTTCTGGGCGTCTTTGCCCAACTCTGTCTAACTGGAGCGGGCAAATATTCTAAAGACAAGAACGATTTCCATCCCAAGGAGAAACGAGATCGCGAGTTTCGTTCTGCAAAGGTGCAAGCAGCATGGGAGAAGGCACAGAAGGTGAGAGGAGTCTCCTACTAGCTATCTATGTAGTTTAGGATATGTGTACATCTTCTACACTTGTAATGGTTATAGATATGGGAGTAAAAATACAACCAGATTGGACATCTTTCTCATATACGTAACTTCCGCCCCTCCCCCTTGAAAAACAAATAAGTATTTCCTTTATGCTGTGTCTTGTGTTTTGGGTACGCCCCCAGACAGGTACAGGGTAGTACCGTTAGAGAAATAGTCTTATACCATTGTGAACAGAGTCTGACACCCGCGAAGATTATATACATTGATATAATGTAACGTAATAATAATTTTACGGTAGCGGTTAATGTGTTGCAAACCTTAATAGTTGCTGTCAGAGTTTTTTTCCTAGTGTTGCAGTTATTCTAGCTTTTAAAACCTGCCAGTTAAAGCATAATTCCAGGACGTAACTGAAGAAAGAAGATATCTATGTCATGTCACACTCTGATTGGTCACATTTATAATTGTGTTACATCTATAATTTACTACACTACAGGTGGTGCTAGTTAAACTTTAACAACAGAGAGATGACAAATGTATGAAATAACTCAGGATCCTCTTTCACATAGATTATTTACAGCAATACCGGTATGTCAAACAACCATGGGCCTAGGAAAATTAATGTTGCAATTTTGTTTCCAATTACAGTCCTGAAAAAATGAGGTCTGTAAAAATGAAATATATCAGGACACTGGTATTTTCAACATCATATCTTAATCGTTACAAATGTACGTTATATATCAATAAACTGAACATCAACATTTTCTTCGCTCAGAATAGTCAGATATCAGATTGAAAATTTAATTTCTCTTGCCAGTGTTCTACCATCAAAAAGGGTTTTTTGCTAGGGTTGGTCGGATAATCGGAAACACCACATTTTTTCCTAGGCCTTTTATAGGAAAGCACAAGATGGAACCATATGTTAACGTACTGTTGATTGGTTTTCTCTGCATACTTAAGTTTGGTAAGCAAGCATGCAAGATGAGTAAGCAGTCTTTGTGGGAAACAGTGAGTTGTCGTGGTCTGATTGGGCCAAACTTAATTTAATTACACACTGGTCATGTGATGTACACAGTCTGTGTAAACTTAAAATGGTTCAGTGGCTGACAAAGAATTACTAAGATCTTATGTTACTTGTTGGGGAGTGTCCAGACATAGAGATGATTGAAAGAAGGTCTGTAATGCAAAAGAAACTTCTAATAGCTACTTAACTCGATTAAGAGTTAGATTGAAACTGTACCTTTCTTTAAGAACAATTGTCTAAGAAAGGGAAGAAATAAAGGTCGACAAGCAAGTGAATTGGGGGCTACGAAACATATGGCAGGGACGAATTGAAGACTTAAAATTATTCATAATTTGCCTTGGTGTTAAAATTCATGGTTTTTGTTTTTACAAATCTGTGATACCGGTAGAGTTTACTAATCAAAGAACATCTTTAAGTATGTGTAACTACTTAATGCTGATTGAAGATCAGTGCCAATATATAGTTGAGAGGCCAAAGCCTTAGGGCCTATACCTGTTGTTTACACAGCATACATGTACAATAGTGCTCTCCTACTGGCAGCTGTTTCTGGGTCATTCCTTTCCAATGTCATATAAAAAATTATAACCACAACAAGGAGCATTTGCGTGAACTGCTATCATTCACATCATCGCTAGATTGAATGAAATGACAGCAACAATTGATGACAGAAAGTGAATGAAAATGAAGTGCTCTTTTTAATGACGAAAAGAAAACTATAGCTAATTAATAAAACCCTGTGAACCTCTCAAAACCCACTCATTACAAAAAAAGTGGGTCACTTTGTCTTCCACTGCTTTAACAAAAAGAAGTCAAACCCAAAAAGCGTAGATTGTATTCCGTAGTACTAGTAGTTCTTAGAATAGCAATTTGTTCTACTTGTCAACATTGTTAACTCGCACTATCTGTACAGTATACCCTCTCTATGCATTGTTTCATGTTGCAATTAGCCCTCGGGTAAGAAATTGCAAATAAAACATTATTATCATTATGGCAGCTACCACATGGCAGCGTTGTTTCAAACTACTAACAGTTGTAAATGTTGTGTTTTTCTGCTCAAAGCTTGTGTCTGACGCTAAGCTGGCAGAGCTCCACAGTGACCTGAAGCTTCACGAGATGGAAGAGTTCAAGTGGAAGAAGCTGAGGGCAGAGGGGGGAGACCAAGATGGAGAGAAGGAGGCCAACCTGAGAGACAATCTCCGTAGTAAGTAATACCGCATCTGTAGAAGGAATACTACCGTAAAATTCCTATTTACGTACGCACCCCTCCTAACGTACGCACCCCTGATTTGGGGAACATCGCAGGCCTAACTCAGTGAGTTGAAACATTCAGGGGAAAAACCCTCCTAACGTATGCACCCCCTCTCCAGCATTTCGGTGGATAGTGAAGAGGTTGACATGATCATCCTTCCGATGATGTTTACCGGCTTAAAGGGTTACTGAGAAAATGTTTTTGGGTAGAAGATAACAAACAATTTAAATATATCGTATTGTTTATTCTTTATTACCGATTGATTGTGTTGTAGCATTCCACACTTCATTTACCATACTCTCATGCTGATATGCGATTTTTCAGAGGAAGAACCCCTCCTAATGTACGCACCCCGACTTTGGCGTCGGCCTGGAGCACCTGCTTGCGACTTGAAAAGTTTAAAAAGTGCATACGTAAATAGGGATTTTACGGTAGTGTTTAATGTGGCATCGTGTGGCGCAATCGGTAGAGTGTTTTGCCCAGAACAAAGAGGTCCCGGGTTCGAAACCCCGATATGCCTCGATGTTGTGCCCTTGGGAAAGGCACTTAACAGGACTTTCCTCACTCCACCCAGGTGTGAATGGGTACCTGACTTCGGTCAGGGAAGGTCGTATTGAGGTCACTTGCTGGCGCCAAATGGCAGCCGCCCAGACCCTTGCAACAGTTCCACAAAGTGCAAGTGTGGAGCAATTATAAATGTATCTGTTGTGTATTATGTGATTGTAAACCCTGCAGCAATTCAGCACTGGCTGCCATTGCACGGGTAATTTCTGACCAATAAACCATTATTATCATTATAGTTTTGATCTAAATTGTTCATGACTCAGGTATTTTTCATTAATGAAGACTTTTGGCCCAAGTTTTTGTAACTTTCTGACTGTTTGATAGTATGTTAGCCACACAATGAAACTCACTCCTACAGTTTCTTCTCTGTTGGTGGTCTGATGCTATATCATCTACTATGTTGGTGAGTAGTGACTGTAGAAAATGTACTAGAAGCATTTATAAAGGATTTTCTGTGTCTTCAAACTAAAGATAAACAAGTTTTCTTTCTCTAGAACTGATGGCCAAATATGGAATAGATGGAGGCAAGTATGCTCAGCAAGTGAGAAATGATGTGGATATGAGACATGCCAAGGATGTGAGCAAGGAGTTCACAGACAACAGGATCAAGAAAATCTGGATGAAGGCACAAAAGGTGAAGAATCAAATGTCATTAGTAGGTTTTTCTTATGTCAGTGGGAAAGCTTACTAATAGTTTTTTTAAGGTTTTGATATTTCAAAAAAAAAAAAATTCGTATCGACGGTTTTTATGACTTAGTTTTGTGCAGACATATGCTATGTCCTAAAAGGATAAGACCGCATACGTAGGCTCCCTTTCCACTATAAGATGTCCACTGAGTGACATCTTGACAACAAAAGGTGCACTGGGAGAAAGTACAGTACGTGTATACACCTTTCTCACGCGGCGGACATGATAGAATGAAAACGAGGCCAATGAGGCAAAGTAGCAAAAATAATCTACAGATTTAGTTTGCCTCACAAATCACACTACTAGTAAGTTTAGAAATATGATATCCAATTATCAATATCAAAACTAGTGTAATGCACAGAAAAGATGCAGCAATTTAGAGCCACGTTGACTGATCCTATAGTACCGCCCTCCTCCGTCAAAAGGTAGAAATGCAAAATAAAAACATAGAAATGCAGATATTTGACGGACATGCAGCAACTTCTTCATTGGTCGATTTCCTAATTACCATGCAATCATAGGTTGAACTGCTAATTGTAATGGACAGTTAGGGTAGGTCTAATGTTTGCCACAGTGGCCTCATTTTCATTCTATCATGTCTGCCGCGTGAGAAAGGTGTATTGGGAGAAAATGATATGCTCTCTCACAGCTGTGAATTATCTGATGAGACATCCTATACCATAGTATGAAAGCTATTTTCAATATCTATCTGCCGGGTGGTATACTATTATTGTGCTCGTATCTATTATTCAACACATGCATACCTGAAAACTTTGCCAGTGTTGTCACAAGATCATAACTGCTGCTAAATAAGCTGTCCCTTGTTTTCTTGTAGTTTTGTTGTGGTGAGTTAAAAGCAGTTTTTTGCCTGCTATATTATGTTATTTGCTTTTTGTCTTTAGACTGTTTGAAAACTACAATTTGATATCAGATATTCACCTCAAAATGTGGGAGCTGCAGTTTGATATAATTCCCCTAGAGGGCATTTCTCAACAAAACATGAGCTGGGGAAGCTTCCTGCAAATGTTTGCTTGAATATTCTACTTTTTACACAGGCTGGATTTTCCCCTGAGGAGTTGGAAGACTTAAAGACAGAACTGAAGCATCACCAGGAGAAGGTTGAAGAATACCAGATGATGGCCAACGAGATACCAGACCACAAAGGTGGGTATAGCACTCAGATCTGGCCTTTCATGTCAATATTGATATTGCAGATTTTTGCAAAAAATCACTCATTTTAGTAGTCTACAGCTATATTAGTAATTTGCACCTATCAGCATTAACAAAACATGATAGAATGGCCCTTGTTTCAGTATGTGCATAATTGTTGTATTTTAAAGACACCCAGAGCATTTTGTGAGGCTTGAAAACTGGAAATATTCTAGTTGCTGTAATATTCATGAAATTGAGTCATTTAATGCCACTGTTTACCACATTTGCGTGCAGATTTCTTATCAAAAGTGCTCAAAAGCGGCACAAAAATAAGCTACAACTTACAAGGTGATATTTCAGTTTCACGCGCCTAGTGTAAATAGAACGATACCATAGCCCCACCCACCTCCGTCAAAATGTAGAAATGCAAAATTAAAACATAAAAATGCAAATATTTGACGGACATGCAGTCACTCTCTCATTGGTCGAACCGCTAATTGTGATGGACAGTCAGGATCAGTGTATTAGGGCTTGGATTTTATATCAGTTCTCACCACACAACGACATCGTATCTTTGCTCCTTTAATGTCAATATGGTATTATAGTGTTATCAAAACTTACTATGTGTAGGAATGACTAGAAAATGTGGGTTTTCTATTCAAGTTTCAAGCCTCATAAAATGCTCTGGATGCCTTTAAGATCTGTTTAGGTATCACACTCCTTCTGAATTTTTGATCTGTACATGTAGTTTCTGTAACTAAATGTATTGTATGTCCAGCAGGGCTCGAAATAACAGCAGGTACCTGCAGGTTACTAGTAGTAGAATTATAGATGTGACTATTTCTGATATATACATGTACCTGCACCAGGGAATGTACTTGGCATTATGACTCATGTATCATGAGTGTATTTGCTACACAGTAGCTAGAATCCTCTTTTACAGCAACTCACAAGATTTAAAGTACAACTGTATCAGGACTTGTTCCTTCAAAACATTGTTTTCTTATATGGCCTGACAGGAGAAGGAAACAAGTTCTGCAGGTAATGTTTGTCTTGTATAGGTAATTGTGAATGCTACAATGTAACTGCATCAGTACATCCGAAAATAATTTCATCAGGTTGGTAGAACATAGGATATTTGGAGTTTCCTTTTCCACAACCAGGAATCTCACCTGCTGACGTTTCGGTGTCTATCAGACACCTTCTTCAGAGCTTCTGGCTGGAGTACTGCTTCTCACCGGTATAAGTAGCCGATGTAGGTGGCGCTTTTACGGCGAGAACACAATCCCAAACGGGTTGGCTGAGCTTGTATCCCCCCTCAGAGAGGACAACAGACACATCCGTTGGATTAGGGAGGCAGTATGGATCAGGAAGTCATCACCAGTGATGAACCGAGACGAGGGGGGATAGAAGCTCAGCCACATTTGGGATTGCGTTCTCGCCACAAAAGCGCCACCCACATTGGTAGAAAGGTCAGCAGGTGAGATTCTTCGTTGTGGAAAAAGAAACTCCAAATATCCTGCATCAGTACAGGTATGCAGAAAAAAAGTATTTCAAGCCCTGATGTCCAGTTGCATTGTCCTAATGCTTACTTTTTCTATTAGAAAACACCATTGAAGGACGGGACAGGAATGTCGAGCTGAAGCAGAAGTTCAGGGATCTGCGTGACACGCTGGGCAAGCTTGATCTGAAGATATCGTCTGGGTACATTGATGAGATGGACTTTAAGGAACCCAAAATCAAGGAACTATGGGCTGCTGCACAGAAGGGTGACTTCACGGACGATGAGCTTAAGTCTATCAAGGTAATTTGTGCTTAAAGAAAGAGATGAAAGAAAGAGGGTTATCTTATCAGCAAATCTGAAGATTTTTCTAATATTAGAAGTCTCTTAAGCTTTTGATTTCTTCATGTCACCTATTCACCTAATATCATAATCATATTATGCCAAACTGTTACCCTTGCTTAAAGATTGCTCATTACTGATTGTATTTAGTAAACATTTTTGTCTTATCTCACTGATATACCTAGAGCCAGGTAAACTTTTAGAGATTGCTATATGTACATCTGTGAATAGTTTCATCAGGTTGGTAAGTGACACTGAATAAAAGGACTCTTTTTACACAACCAAGAGATTTATTCCACCGACGTTTTGGGGACCATCTGTCACCTTCTTCAAGGTAATTCTGACTGGTTCAGATAGCAATGCAGCACAGGAGTTGCTGATTATACATATTAATGAGATGCGTTCCCAAACGCAAAGTATTTACATATGTACAATCACGGGTTGACATCACTTCTGTACGTTTGGGACCGCATAGACCCCGTTCACACTCATTTTTTTCAATCGCGATTGAAGTATAATCGCGATTGAATCGATCCGATCGCGATTGATTTTTTCAGTGTGAACGCTCCCAATCGCGATTGGAACGATCCAAAACGATCCAATCGCGATTGGATTGTAACTACCTCCGGAGGTAGTTTGATTGGATTAATCGTGATCGGATCCAATCCAATCCTATCAAATTTTGAGTGTGAACACAACTACGATTCATTCCATCGCGATCGGCGGAGATTTCGGCTGGTTCCGGGGGTGGGAGGTCATACATGCGGGTACGTGGGGTCATAGTTCGCATCGCGCGGGAAAACAAACCCAAGCCGCACGTCAGATCGCTCTCTTACAACAACAACAACTTTTCATCGTCAACAATGCCCAAGAAGAAGAATAAAACTCTGTCAGCAACTTCAGCTGGTGGCAGATGGCGCGATGAGGAGACCAGGGTCCTCATCGCAATCTGGGGGAGAGAGGAGGTGCAGGCGAAACTGGGGAAATGTCACCGAAAGAGGGACATTTACCGCACCAAGTGACAATGTCTAGCGGAAAAATAGACACAAAACAAGGACAACAACAACAACAACAACAACATTTACCAGATGATCGCCGATAGCATGCTTCAATCGTGCTTCAATCGCGATCGGATCACGGCGTACTTTAATCCACTTGGCGAAAAGCACTGTGAACGCAAAAGTTTCTTTGCGTTCAATCGCGATCGGATCGAACAATCGCGATTATACTTCAATCGCGATTGAAAAAAATGAGTGTGAACGGGGTCATAGTGATCCCATGATTGTACATAATATGTAAATACTTTGCGTTTGGGAATGCATCTCATTATTATGTATAAGCAGCAACACCTGTGCTGCATTACTATGTGAACCAGTCAGAATTGCCTTGAAACATCGGTGGAATAAATCTCTTTGTTGTGTAAAAAGAATCTTTTTATTCAGTACATTTGAAGTATTTGAACTAATGCATTGTAAATAATGGCTTTTCCAGGAGGAACTCAGTCATTTCCAGAAGAAGATGGACAAACATTCCCACTACAAGGAGGCTCTGGTGAAATCTCAACAGCAGAAGGAATACATAGGGAAGGAACAGTTTCCACAAGAAAAGCAGGCACGCCATGCCGACCTTCTCGACAAAGTTAAGGATCTAGGATATAAGGTAACATGTAGTTGTTTTGATAGATGCTTGGAAATAGTTACTGCAAGAGATTTAGGGTCTGAAGCCTTCCGATACTCAAGTTGTAGTTATGTTTGTTAGAATAAACAATTGGTATGCAATAGCTAATGCTGAAGCTTCTGACATCTAAAGGATTCAAAAACTGCCAAACTTGTCAATTTGAAAGTATAGTCAACTTTGTATAATTAATAAGTGGCCACCTGTACATAAGGACCAACTGACACAAGCATTTAAAGAATACCTGTAGTGCCCACCAGTCCACATATACCAGATTTTATCAGTCCCCTGAGTGGTTTCCTTTGGCAGTTTTAACTAGTGCTGCGTACCGGTACTGTGTACCAGTACTGTACCATACAAATTGATTAGGTACAGGTCCAAAATACAGAATCATGAAGTACCGGTACTGTACCGATATAAATTTACACCAACATATGCTAATTTTGTGACTGATCTCCTAACCTCATGGTCTCATGCAACACCAAACATGACCAAAGTGACAACTTCGAACAGCGTAACTAATAATCATCATCATCATCATAACTAATATGCAACAGATCATTCAGGCACGTTGGGAGTTTTGATAGAAAGGCCAAGGGAGTTTGGCAGTAGGAAACATAGTATGTTCTTTGAATAAAGATACTGACAAGTTGTAAACAGTTTATTTATGTTTCTGTCAATATTGAAGAAGTTCAGAAAAACGCATGTAAATTTTTCAAGTCCGAACCTGTACCTAAACCTTTGTACCGGTACCTGTACCTGATGTTATGTTTAGGTACGCAGCACTAGTTTTAACTGTAGTAAAATGCAATAAAACTAGTCTTCCACAGCATTTCTTCAAATTGTGTACACATAGTCATAATCCTGATGGCTCATTTCCTTTTCAGGTCAAAAAACACTACAAAGACCTTCATTACCGCATCAACAAGGAGCTACCAATCGATGAGCTGTGATGAAGTGTATCTCAACAGCAATGCTGCTACAGGCTCAAGGACTTGGGACAGATATTCCATAAGCAATTTCAAAATTAGACATATTTATGATTTTCTTTGCAGATCATGAAACACTACAGAGATCTTCAGCGCCGAATCACTACAGGGCTACCAGTTGATGAGCTGTGATAAATCCCTAGCCCGGTCTGGTGCTTGATGTTGCAATAATGAGAAAAAAAAATCAGAGGATTTACAAAAAGAAATGCTATCTTACTCTCTCTGTTCCTCTCAAGTCCTAGAACAGCCATAACAATGTAACAAGGAGCTGAGATAAAAAGACATCATTTTAAAATGTATGATTGAAAACTGTTTAGAACAATTGAAGGAGCTTGCATGGGTAGAACTGTCATATAGAACTGTCATCACCATTTTATAATAGTTTAAGAAGTTTGATTATTGTTTCATTATTGATTAAGCATGAGTCAAAAATCTATAAACAGAGTTTATTATGTTACTTTTAACAGCATAGACCCCGTTCACACTCATTTTTTTCAATCGCGATTGAAGTATAATCGCGATTGTTCGATCCGATCGCGATTGAACGCAAAAAAACTTTTGCGTTCACACTGCTTTTCGCCAAGTGGATTAAAGTACACCGTGATCCGATCGCGATTGAAGCACGATTGAAGCATGCTATCGGCGATCATCTGGTAAATGTTGTTGTCCTTGTTGTCCTTGTTTTGTGTCTATTTTTCCGCTAGACATTGTCACTTGGTGCGGTAAATGTCCCTCTTTCGGTGACATTTCCCCAGTTTGGCCTGCATCTCCTCTCTCCCCCAGATTGCGATGAGGACCCTGGTCTCCTCATCGCGCCATCTGCCACCAGCTGAAGTTGCTGACGGAGTTTTATTCTTCTTCTTGGGCATTGTTGACGATGAAAAGTTGTTGTTGTTGTAACAGAGCGATCTGACGTGCGGATTGGGTTTGTTTTCCCGCGCGATGCGAACTATGACCCCACGTACCCGCATGTATGACCTCCCACCCCCGGAACCAGCCGAAATCTCCGCCGATCGCGATGGAATGAATCGTAGTTGTGTTCACACTCAAAATTTGATAGGATTGGATTGGATCCGATCGCGATTAATCCAATCAAACTACCTCCGGAGGTAGTTACAATCCAATCGCGATTGGATCGTTTTGGATCGTTCCAATCGCGATTGGGAGCGTTCACACTGAAAAAATCAATCGCGATCGGATCGATTCAATCGCGATTATACTTCAATCGCGATTGAAAAAAATGAGTGTGAACGGGGTCATAGTCTGCAATGCATGTGCCAATATTATGCATCCTCGTTCACCAGGACCCTTCCGCTCCACGTTACATCGCTCGCAGAAAGGGCCCTGGTAACACGGGATGGCATCCATGGTTATTACGATATCGCCACCAAAACAGCTTCAGCCAATCAGAGGGGTTAAAACCCGTTTGCTTCCTCGCTGGGAAGCTATCAACCAATCAGGTTACCTGTTACTGCTAGCTCATTAATTATTCATGAGCTACAACTGTCGTTTGTCCCAAATAAGGGTTAGCTCATTAACTATTCATGAGCTACAACTGCCGTTTGTCCCAAATAAGGGTTAGCTCATTAATTATTCATCAGCAAGTCTCGTCGACCTGCAATAACCATGGATGCCATCCCGTGTTACCAGGGCCCTTTCTGCGAGCGATGTAACGTGGAGCGGAAGGGTCCTGGTGAACGAGGATGATATTATGTTGATTACCATGATTGTGAAGACACTTATCTTATATTGCTGAAATTAAGAGGGCACTAATACAGCTGTACTGATAGTCACTCAAGCAGTATACATATTTGTAACTTGAATCTCTCATGGCCCTGAATAAGATGCTATTGTTAATACCAATAGTACATATATATGTAATTGTAAATGTACCATTCTGGGTATCTTTACCCAACTTAGGTGCTCTGAGGCCTTTTGTCACAAAAATTGTATTCAGGATGTTTGACCAATTACAGAATTCATTCCATTATCAACATATGTATCAGCTGTCAAGATAAGTAACTGATTATGATACCTGTGTTGATTCTTTGGATTGTTATTTGCCATCCAGATAGTGTATTGAAGTGATGACCACTTTTTTTAGAATCAAGGAGGTTAACTCTATTATTTTCTTGTTTAAAGGAATCTCAATAAAATTTTGTTTAATGTCTTGATATCAAAACACTTATTTGGTAATTCTTTGTTGTTGATGGCATATATGGTGAAATTTGCATGAATCTTTTTTACTTTAAAAGTCAATCAACACAGTTTCCCCTTGTTTTTTTTCTAATTTGCAGTTTAATGAAAATGTGTTGCCTTTTTATAATTATTAGAAACTTTGTACGATCGTGAAACAGTACATTATAAGCAAATAAACAAAATAGCAAGCCTGCTAATAAGATCTAAGGAGGCTGAGAAAGCTACCAGCACCCCCCTCCCTTCCAAAAGAATTATTAGGCCACAGCAAGTAAATTTTATGGATGACATCCTCCGCAGACTCCAAAATTAATGAGATAGGGCGAAAAAAAAACAAGGCAGGCCAAAAAAAAACAAGATTCCTATATTTTCAAATTTTGAGATCATAATTCTTATTAAACAAGAATTGAGGCGACGAAATATGATATCATGACCAACAGGTCTTTTAGTCCAGTATTCAACCTATGTATTAGTCCTGTATTCATTCATATATGATATAAAACCTCCTTGATTCAACAGTAAATATGTTCTTGTAGATGTGTATACATCTCAATAGACTAACTATAACAAATGCAGAAAAGAGCTTGTTGTACCATCATCTGAAGCAACTACACTGGGTATTCATATGCGATGACACACCTTATGTAAACAGCTCAATTAACTAGACCCCCCCCCCCCCCTATTATTTATATAATGTCCTTGCTAGAATAAATACAGAAAACAGCTTGTTATTGGGTATTCATATGCAATGAAACACCTTAGGCTGTCAACGTTTACGACATATTTGCCAATTTTTGGCATGTTGACCACCGTAGAAGGGGAATGAAATTTCTTGTTTTTTATTTCGAAATCAGGCGAAAATTAATGAGCGCGCTGATGTCATCCATAAAAATTACTTGCTGTGGCCTTAGGCCACACCAACTTAATCTTATGGATGACATCCGCGCGCGCATTGATTTCGCCTGTTGTCAAAAAAAAAAATAAAAAATTCACCTCCTCCAAGGCTACACGGAATTCCGAAACTTGCCGACTTAGATTGCCGCAAAAGGCTAGCATTGTGCCGGCTTATCGGAAAACTGGGGCGTATTTGTGGATTGGTATGCCATCGATGTTGGCTAGGGGGATTTTGCGTTTGCACAGTTGTACGAGAGGATCGCGGCGGCCAGCGAGTATCGCCCAGACAATTTCAAAGACGACCTATCCAGAGTGGCTCTCACACGTTTCTTTTGCAACAATGAGAGACATGGGAGAGGAATTGAGGGATTGGAAGAGGTCTCACAGTGAGATTTGTGAGCGTAAACCATGGAATGCTTAATAGAGAACTTTATTGCGCGACTATTGTAGCAGGTACAATAGTTCAATGCCATGTATGTTGAAACTGCCCTTATGGGTGTATATGAGTATTTTCATCACAGTCCTATATCATCCACAGTCCTTGGAGCCAAATACCTTCTAATAGTATACTTCTTTGGTCGTTCTAGTCAATATATTAAAAATCAATCACTTAGGCTGAGTCTGCTATGATGAACAAGACAACCTACATGTACCTCCTACAAATAAACTGTGTTCTGTGGTTCAATTTGCAATACCGGTACCAGCTTTGTACCGAGTAGTCCTGTGGTTTAGCAGCATTTTTTTTTTTTGCTGGATTTTCTTTTTTTCGCCCGCGCGCATTAGTTTTGGGGTCTCCAGAGGATGTCATCCATAAAATCAAGTTGGTGTGGCCTTACCTGATGTTAAAATTTTACCCTGTTGTCCCAATGACACATATAGATGTTGTTCTATGCAGTAGTTACCTACATTTGTACCCTAGCCTGGTATCTATCCTATTCTAGCTCCAGTTCACTCCTCTGATTGCTTCCAGGACTACAGTTAGTCTAATAATAGATGGATACTCCGCAATACTTACCAGGGTATGAAACGAATTTCGCGCCAAATCCTGGACCATCTGTTGACCTTTGTCCCGTAGCTGACGGGAACCACGCTGTCCCATTGGTCAAAACTCATCACATGACCCAATCAGGAAGTGGAGCAGCTAAAACTTTTCCAGTTCCTCCAGACTTGGAGCGTGCAGACAGATTCGGGGAAAACGTTGCCTTTTTCCTCTGAATAATTGCACATGGGATTAAAAACAAGTCACCAACGAAATATGGGTTGTTGACTAAGGGAGTATTATCCCATTCGTGGCCGTGGAACGCAGTTTTGGGGCATAAGGACATTTTTCCAATCTGACTTCCTGGTCCGAGTTCAGTGCAAGCATGGCGGGGGCTGAAGGTAAGAGTTCCTCTTCAGACTTGTTATTTGCCAACGCTGTAATTCTAGTGAAAATATAAGCTACTTGTTGTTTGTATTGAACACTAACAACAGCCCAGTTGTTGGCTTGTAGTAGGAGTTGCAGTTTTTCAGTTAAATGCCATTTATATATTTGCAGTATTAAGAAGATTACTAATCTTCTTGATTGTTAAAGCCTTTAATATAACAATATTTAATCTTCAAGAAAGTCACTGTCTATACAAAGATGGAAGCTCATGTCTGATAGAAAACTCTCTTTACAGATTCATTTTAACATCATAATTATAGATTGGTGAGGCCCAACTCCAGGCCTTAAATCATGTGACTGAATACTTAGTGATATGTGAAAAATGGCTCCTGGTTGGATCGTAGTACCTTGGATGATATTGCAGAACTGGTGTGATCTTGAGTCCAATCCCAGTCACACCTTGCAATTGTCAGCTTCAACAAAAGCACTGCCATGTCTCGCTTTATAATAATAACTTTATTGCAAGTTCATGCCCGAAGGCTAATTGCAGACAAACAAGTACATGGATATACATGGGAATCGACATAGTTTTCTAGTCTACTGACTATGGTTGGGTTTGACTTCTTGTTTGAAGGCAGGGGAAAATGAAGAGACCCACGTTTTGTATCGTAAGTGGTTTGGTTGATTTTAGTAGTAAGATTGATTTTTGTAAGTTAGTCCAATGGTGAAAGCTAGGGGAATTAACGGAAGCTTGTTTTATATAATTCGTTTCTTTGGGCGTCATATAGAGGACATTGGCAAATAAAATGTATTTCATTTTCCACTGTGTTCATTGTACAAAACTTACACATTCTCTCGTGAGCAGGAGGCTTTTTACATCTACGTATACCCTTTTCTAGTTCTAGTGGATGTCCGCTAATTCGTATCTTACACACAGCTGACCGTTGGTCAAAATCTTTCAGGTTCTGTTACCTCTCCAGGTGACATGTACCATGATATATGACTTCCTCTCAAATATTGTTGGTTTGTGTTGTGTGTGTGATTGAAAGTTTATGTCAACTCTCATATAGTCATAATGCCACCGGACATTCGAGACATTATGACATTGAGAATGCCTCAATAACACCGGTTTTTAAATGTTCTTGTCTTTATGAGAATTATGAGAGTTATAACTCTGAGACAGCAATTCTCTCTAGACCTTTTTTGTCAGTGTCACTGAAGGAAGTGACATGTAGACCCAAATATGTAAACAAAAGAATTGTTGAGGTGACATTAAATAACAGGCAGATAGAAGCTAGCCAAGTGTTAACTTGATGATACTGTACACACATCATGGCAGTCTCTATCGTAGCTGGGAAAGTCAAAGTCCTTTTTAGAGAGAGAACTTGAACAAGCTGATATGGAGCAGGTCTTCTATTAACTTCCATTAACTAACAAATTTCATTCTACATAAACTAATGGACCCTAGGATCTTTTCAAGAAAGTGGTAATTACAATAAAGGAAGTAGAAAAAGAACATTTTGTATATCACCTTTAATTTCTACAAAGACTCCTTAAATCCTAGAGGATCCTGGAGGAAGACACCGGCTAAAGAACTTTATGGCATTAGGAAGAATGATGTTTCTCTGAAGTTAAACAAACATAAGAGATTCCTGGGAATATATAAAAGCATGAGTCAAAGTCATATACAGTAAAATCAAAAGTTTGAACTTTGTAGAATGATAAAATTACATCTGACACATTTAGATTGAAGATGTTTTGGGTAGGCAACTGAGGTTTTACAAGTGAAATACTTAGTATGTTCAATAAGAAGGAATGCACCCTCTTTCAAAGATGATAGAAAGAATTTTAAGTTTTTTATTAAGCAGTAAATCCAGTTTAACTAGGATGTAGTTAGGTTAAGACCTAAAGCAGGAAGTTTTTGAGTCATGATTCTTATGTATTTGTGAAAGTCAGGATAACATATTTTGAGTGAAATATATCACAGTCAGTAATGGTGACTACTTCAGGACTTGTTGACTGAGTTGAGCAGCCAAAACTGCCAGACTGTCAATATTTACATGGTGGGAAAAATGTGAAAAAAACAAACAAGTGGTGAAATGCAGCTTACTGTATCAGATTACAGCCTGATGAGTGTACCCTTTCTTAAAGGTAACCAAAGCAATATTAGGGCAAAAAAAAATGGAAATAAAAAAATGCTGAAATCTTTTTGCTAGTGATATTTACTAAGTGTTTAGCATATTTCCGTAATAACTTCATACTTTGAGCATTTCAAAACCACACAAAAACAGGCCATATGATGATCCCCTTAGTTTCACGAGCCTACAAAAAACCCAGCGACGATTTTAGGTGAGTGCTCACATCACAACGACGTCGTATTTTGCATCATGGGCATCGCTATACATTGTAATAGTGTTGTTTGAACTTATCATGTAAAGAAATTACAAAATAAATTGACTTTCAAAATCCGATTTTTGGGCCCTAATATTGCTTGGGTTTCCTTTAAAGGTTGCAGGAGTGGTTTTAAAAATTATAGTTGCTTCATTTCTGCAAATTCATGCTAAAAAAGACCTGTTGGCACGGGTGGTAAACCTGGATTTATGAACTGATCAAAGACACCCTACTTGAAGGTTAATGTTGTTCTGTTTGCATAATGGATTGAGTTTGTATATAACCATGAACATTTGCTTTATATGTTCAAAGTTCAAGTGCTTTTTCAAACATATTTGTTTCAAACTGATTCAGGAGGAACTTATGACAATGGGCAATTAGTGCCACACTGTAAATTCATGCATTTTAAGTTTAGAAGGGGAACAGAGGTTTTTGCGACTGTTTTAAAGGCCACACCAATTTAATTTCTTGGTTAACAGATTTTCATTTTTTATTTTAGCAAAAGAAATTCATGAAAACAAAAGGCTGGGGTGAAAACTTGCACCTGACCCTGTTCACTCCCTGATACAGTGTGCACCAATTTGAACGTAAAAACATTCCTCTGAGATTCTGTTTTCATGTTGTTTTTCCAATCTAGCATTTTTTTAATCTTATTTTTTTTATTCCGTTAACCAAGAAAATAAATTGGTGTGGCCTAAGTTCGCAATTAAAACCATTCTGTAGTGCAGCAGTAATATTAGAAATGCATATTCACGGTGTCACAAATTTTCAGTTGAGAGGTAACCCTGAAAACTGTGAAAATGAAATTATATTTCAAGATTTACCGTTTAATTGAAACTGATGTATAATAGAAAGTTTTATTGCAAGTTCATGCCCGTGGGCTAATTGGAAATACAAACATGTAGTAGAAACATACATGTGTCAGTGAACTGTGACTGACTTTGTTGTAACAATAGGCTACTAAAATTTACCAAATACGACTGTTGGCTATACCAGTATATCTCATCAAGCTGGGTTTGGCTTCTTTTTTTGGAGGCAATGGAAGACGTAAAGTCCCACTTTTTCTAGAATTTGTGGGTTCTGTGATTTCAAGAGAAAAGTACAAGCTTTTCTGTTCATCCGTGAAATGTGATAAAGTAAGGGTTTTTCGTGATAACTTATTCAAACAATTCGGTTCTTACGTCATGGTTAACTGGACAATTGGAAATCATCATCATCATGTCGGGCAGCTTGCCCGGACTAGGGTTGCTCTTTCCCTCCAGGCAGCACGGTCCGCCATAAGGTGGTCTAGATGTTCAGACCTCGCTCCTACATCCCCAGCAAGTTGGTCTATGTAGGTCCTTCGGGGTCGCCCGACAGAGGAATGCCCATGAGTTGGCACCCAGAGTAGGAGTTCGCTTACTAGCTCTTCTTTGTTTCTGTAGCTGTGTCCTGCAAACCGTACCCTAGCTTCTCTCTCAATTGGAAATAAAATGTGTAAAATCTAGATATAATCTTAAAAGGATTGACAATTTCTGCCTCAGAAACTGATTTCCTGTGATGTCTCCTTTTGCAGGTGATGACTTCTATGACTTGAGTATAATGTACAGCCCAGATGGCGAACAGTGGAGCGAGTTCCTGTCCGACGAGTTCCGGCGGAGAAGCGACGAAATCGAGATGTATTTCGAATCAATCGAACAGCTCCCACTACACCACAGTCAGGAGAAAGCTATCAAGAACAGCCGCTGCCAATTCCTTCTGGTGTCGCCAGACTTTACCGATCTTTTCTCGTACACATCATTTAGGGAGTTCTTCCCACAGCCACAGCAGGTGGTGGTCCTCCTCTGTGGAGTAGAACACGGCCATCTTGAGGATATCTTTGTAAACATGCCTGGCTCCGATAAGTGGACAATACTGTCCACAACTGACGGTGTGCCAACTATTTTGGAAAGAACATTTCAAGTGATCAACTCCTTTGAACCAGGTAAGAGACTAGTATATATTACGGATACCCAAAGTTTCACAAAGTTTTTTGATAAGTATCAGTACAATTGGTATCAGTAACATGTACCTAACCTTCTCTATGACCCCATTCATACTAAGTCGCCCAAGTCGCCTGAATAGCTGAAATCGCCGAAGCCGCATTGCTGTGGCCTAGTATGAACGCTCCAATTCGCATGTGAAAACGCTCGATGCGCATCGCAGCGAATCTACCTCCGGGAGGTGGATTTATTAACTACCGACTTGGCCGCATTCCGGCTTATTGTATTCGAACGCTCCAAGCCGGCTCGATGCGCATCGGGTGCATTACTTTAATTGCATATTGACCCAGACATGGTTCAAGGGGTAATATGCGACGTCAGCCTTGATTTCCGCTTATTTGCCGCCATAATACAATATTCACCTAACTCCTAGCTTGTTGGAATATTTCTTGGAAATATGGCAGAGTCGGGCGATTTTGGCATCTGGGATGACGAAGAGACATGCGTGCTCATGGCCATCTTTGGGGATGTGGGAATACAGACAAAGCTTAAGGGATCCCGCTGGAACCAGAGCGTGTATGAGAAAGTAGCGGCAGAGAACAGAGAAACCACTGGTGTGAAGGAATGTGGCTTCGGCAATTTCGGTGATTCGGGCGACTTGCGCTGCTTAGTATGAACGGGGTCTATATGTCTTCTGCATGTGGCATGCTGGTTTAATATATTTATGGGACTGATGACACTGTGTATTTTGAGAAAGAAGATTATAAGGTCTAGGAAGTTTTGGATTACTATATCCAAGGAGGTTATAACCTCCTTGCTATATCACTGTAAGACAGAGTGATTCTTCCATACAGGTTTCTTTCAAAATTTAAATGCAAATTTCTTCCAAACTGTGAAATTCTATGTTGGTTTACATTTTACATTCTCCTGAGTTATTGAATTGATTGTACAATTTGATATTTTCAGAACCTGACACGGAAAGTCCATACATGCCAATGGCAGGGAAATCCCAAGGAGGTATGTACAGGTCTTATAACTTTTGTTATAAGACTTAGATGATCTTATTGTATTTCTACACTTTACATTGCTTTCGATGTGATGTAGAGTACAGTACTCTATACTCTTAAATCACGGAAGATGATCATGAGCTCAAGAGATGATATTCTGGTATGTTCTTCTTCATGAACAGGTTTTAACTTGTTAAAACATTACAACTACTACATGGGTTTTTAACATATTCACAGCTTGAAGTTCAATTACAATCATTCTTTAATTCATTACAGAAGTTGGTACTGATGAAACCTACTTGCCCATGGATCAGTCTAATAAAGTGGAAGGTAAGATGACCATGATGTCAAATTTATTAATCTAGTATATGCAATATTATGTCTAGAGATTTCTTAGGCCCCGGTCACAAATAAGAAATTCAGCTCGGCCGACGTGTTGGCGAGCTTCAAATGTACATTTTCTGCCAAAGTACAGCCGACGTCCTGTCGATTATGCGGGCTTCTGGCGATTTTTAGAAATAAAAGTGAAGTGAAGTGAACTTTATTGCTCAACAATCATACATGGTACAATGTATGGCATGAAATCAACAATCTGTTCTACAAGGCAATCTACCCTACAATTCTAAGTACAAAATATTTTCGAAACCAGTGTATTTGTTACAATATATATTCATGTATGGGTAATTCTGTCTCGCTTTTCGAATGATTTATGGAGAAATTGACCTATGTACATAGATATATAGGAGTCGGACATGACAACAGTACATAGAAAATATCGCTCTGTGTACCAGATAGGGTGAAGTTTGTCTTAGTAGTAATAGTCTGTAAAAGCATATCTCTCTCTTTGCTATAAGTTGGACAATTCATCACAAAGTGGAATTCATCTTCAACACTTCCATTACATGTGGGACACAATCTCTGAGTGGCTTGTGTGTTGTGGTGTCGACCCTTTTCAACTTCTAAGCAATGTGCACTGATTCTCAGCTTTGTTATGCTATTTGCAAACAGTTTATTATGAATTGATGTGAGATATGTTTCCATGCCAAAGTGCTTTTTGATTTTGGAATATGCGTGTAGTTTACTGGAATGTCTAAGTTGTTCCCTCCAGCCAGAGAGAAATGAGTCTTTCAGACGTTCTTTAAATATGATTCCAAAATAATTGACATTAACTGCGGGGTTAAGCCAAACATTTTGGAACCCATGTCTACATAATATATCTTGAACGTGAGTAGCCCTGGGAGTCATGTTCTAAAGTTGATCCAGATATTGGCCTTTTACCCAGGTTAGTCGATACTGACATCGTCCATGTCCAAGAGATGGTACGGTCTCATAGGGGATTTTTAGTTTTTAGTGTTCGACGGACGTCGCCCGAGATTTTCATTGGAAAGTACGGTCGACGCTCGGGCAATTTTGAAATTCGGCGAGCTTCGGGCAATCTACAAAGTCGGCCGACGCTCGCATGAATTGTGACGCCGGCTTTAGGATACACATGACATCAACACTAGACAAGCGCACTATTCAATGTGTGCCATACCAAAGAAGAAATAATGTTGTATTGTAAGGTTACACATGATTCAGGTAAAGGCTTTTTTGGTAACTTTTTACTTAATATTTTATTTCTGTTGGTATACTTCACTATTTCATTTGTCGTTTTTTGCCTTAGTAACCTTATTTGCGTTGGTATATTTCATCTTGTCAGCACTGTTTCAGTTACTGTACATCCTATTAAACTGTACACATAATAATTTGCAGAGGATCTTTATCAGACCATGACTGGATCTACAGCAACATATGGTAGGACTTAGAACCACAGACAAGTTTAGTTAAAACCTTTGCATGATGATGCTTAATATACATATCATACTTACCTCATTCTCTTCTTTCTTTTAAGCCACACCAATTTAATTGCTTGGTTAACGGATTTTTCTTTTTAGCCTTCTGTTTTCATGATTTTTTTTTCTAAATTTTTTTTTTTTTTGGAAAATAAAAATCCGTTAACCAAGAAATTATATTGGTGTGGCCTTATTGAAAAATACTAAAATAATAAGCTACTAATACTCCTTATTATTTCAGCTCCAGATCACAGGAAATGATTGGTAATGATTATGATGCATGTACACAACAGATAATAATCTTAGTATTCTAAGATTATTATCTGTTGTGTACATGCATCATAATCATTACAATCATTTCCACCTCCAAACTTTCACTTTTATCAGAAAGGGTTTGAGATATGAGAATTGGTGATTTATATTAACTAAGTAAACATGGCAGTCCACTTTGGAAATTTTTCTTCTGTTCATTAATCCAGTAATCTGACCTCCAGTGTCATCATGGCTATCATACCAATTCACATCACTTAACATCTTACATGTAGTAGAAATGATTCTTCGTATGGAGCTTGAGACTTTAAAGACATAAATTATAATATGTATTTCAATAACATTTCTTTAAAGAAGTCATTATGTATCAAAGTTAAACTTTCCAACACAAGAAATTTTGGGTTAAAGTCCAATTTCTTGTGTTGGAAATTGCAGTTTAACTTTGATACATGTTTTGATTACAGATGCAGAAGAAGTATTGAATATATCTATTTTAGTAGTAAGTAGGTATTGCAGAGACAGAAAACACATTGATGGTGGATGAGATATGGAATTTCAATAATCAATAACTAACTTTAAGTATTTCAGTGCACCTTTTCCCAGAAAATAACATTTAACATTACTAACATCACGTTGATGAAAGTTAGACATCCAGGTAATAAGATACGCCCAAAATAGTTACTCATTGACAAGCAACTGGATAAAATTTTGAAACAGTCTGACGACTTTCAGAGTTTTGATATAAAACCTATAGTTCTACCAGATCTTTCTTTAGTCACTGACGAAAGATACCGGATGCTGTCTGAAACGTCTGTCAGTGACTGTTTCAAAATTTCATCCAGTTGCGTGAGTAGCTATTTTTGGCATTACTAACATCACTTTTCCATTTCATACAGTTGGGAAAATACATGATATAACCGTAAACCGGGGACAATTTTTGTCAAGGAACTGCCATTCGGAAATAACCTTTTATTACTCAGTAGGCTGCCTCTCTGTGCTTACACTAGAGATGGAACCCTGCCTCTCTCGTAACTTTTCTTTCACTTACCCTATACACTTTTTGTAGATGAAGCACTGCTGACAGACCATTCCACATGAAAACAATAACTAAAGGAGTGGGTACATGAGCCAAGACTTAAAGGTGCCCTAAGCGATTTCAGGGGGTAAAACTGGAAATATTCTGGATAAAGCAATCTATATGAAATTGATATTTACTTCCCCATATTAGCACATTTTCATCATTATTTCATACTTTGGGGATTTAAAAAGAGCACAGAAACAAGCCGCAAAAGGAGTATTTTATTTATTGGTACCACCCAATCAGCCCCCAGTCCAGCCATAACCGTTTTCTGTAACTTCCTATGGATAGAAATCACTAGAAAAATAATTTTGAAAATACAACTTTCAACGCCCTAATATTGCTTAGGTTGCCTTTAAATACAGTAACTGGACATTAACACTCATCCAACTTTTCAAGGTTTTTAGATAATACAAATTTGACCAATTTGCTCAAATCACAGTTCTGAAAATGTTGAATGCATTATCCTTTGAACTGTTCGTTCAATCCCTGTTAACAATGTGATTTTAGATATTCAGCTAGTAAGTGTATTGCAATAAGAATATCTTAATATACAATGTATAACTTAACAGTAAGTTGTAGTAATAATTATATATCATCTGACCATACAGGACAAGACCTTTATGAAGACATGGAAACAAAGCCTCCAAGAAGTGGGGTATTTGAAGGTAGGTTTAATTGTATTGGCCATTATTTTTAAAGACAGATTTGATAGGATATTGGAGATTCTTTTTTTTTACAACCTGTAATTCTCACCTGCTGACATTTTGGTGTCGGTCAGACATCTTCTTCAGAGCTTCTGACTGGAGTACTGCTTCTCACCACTATAAGTATCAGGTGAGAATTACTGGTTGTGAAAAAAAGAATCTCCTATATCCTATGTTCTACCAACCTGATGAAATTATTCTAAAGACAGATTTCATGTTTTTTTTAATGTTTTTTTTAAATATAATCTTGTCAGTCTACATGTAAAATATTATATAATAGTGAATAAAGATTAAACCAAGAAAAATATGCCTGACAACTGTGAAATAGCCCCAAAGATGAATTGGATATTGTAGGAAAAAAACTTAATTGAATCTAACTTATGATGTCTTGAGTTTCATAGAAAAAAGATAACATACAATCATGTAAATTGATATGTACATGGCATAAATTTTGCAACTGTTTTGTGCCTATGCATTTGAAGCCTGATGAAGTGCATGTAAATTCTAGGACTCTGATCTAATCAGCCTTAGGGCCAATCAGAATGGCCTATGACACTTTTCAGGTTAATTTCTAGAAAACCATAAAACAGTGATACGTGACAGCTAACAATGTTCTTTTCTCTGCCAGATACCTACATGATAAGAACAGTTGCTACACCTGACTCTGGTAGTGATGACAGCGGCCCCCCACAGCGACCACCCAAACCTGGGAAGTCTCGATCTGAAGGACCAATCATGAGCAAGGAACTTCAGCTTGTGCAGCCATACACAGTGGCGTCTGGGGTAGATATAAAGTTTATCAAGAAAGTTTATCAGGGACTATCTGTAACAATCTGCATACAATTTAAAAGGAGGACCTTATTTCCGTTGACATAAAACCATGTAGCAGTTACTGTACAACTGTTGCTTCTTTCTCCAGTTATTCTCCTTTGAAGATTTTGACAAAGACGCCATTGCAGTTCCAGTGTCACATACCAGGGGGCCCAAAATCAACCTTGACCTTTCTCCTCCCAACACCTACCCACACACCAAATATCATTGCAAGCCATCTAGACGTTCTTCAGTTATGCTGACTTTAAGCATCCGGACGCACACACATACATACACGCAAACACGCACGCAAACACACTCAAAACAATATTACCATGAAAAAGTCTTTTATCATGGAGATAACTACTAATTGTCTGTGATAAAGCAAAAATACAAGGTCAAAGAGAAAACCTTCAGAATAATTGGTTTCACTCACCCCAGCTATGGTAGATAGTCCATGTAGGAGTCTTAGTCTTAGAAACTATGTACTAAGGAATGTTATTGACTCCAACATATTGTAAGCATTTCTTGTTTGTTGATTTTTCATTTTTTCTCTGTCCTTTGTAGTCTGGTGAGAGAGTGGTGCTGATCTTTAAGAACACCCTTCCTGAAGGCGACAGCTACACGGTAGAGTTCCAAGGCAACAAACAGACATCGGTTGTCACAGCTACAAAGGAAAACCCGTACACACTGGTCCTCAATGCTCCAGGTACTAAATTATTAGTTAAAATCCTTCCATACCATAAGGTGTATAGGGCGGTGCCATTGCCCGTTTCATAGCCCTGGGCCACACTGTGGTGCAATCACTGCAGCAGGGGGCTAGTCCACTGGAAATGGAGCGTGTTTAACTTCCATACTGTTTCATAAGTATGTACCATTTTTATAAAGTCTTTGGTATGACTCAATGCGCCTCTTGTCCAGTTGTGTCCTACCCGGGAGTTGAACTCGGGCCTTCTGGTTCCAAGTAATTAGAACCAGATGTGGTAAGTAACAGAAGCGCAGACCACTACACCACAGGGGCACCCCTCCAGGTTATGTCTATCAGTTATGTCTGTCAGTAAATAGTTTTGATTAATACTCTTTTGTGTTTTTAAGTAAAATCATTCATTAAGCGACCCTTAAGTTTCAACTTCGTCCATTTTCTTTCCTATTAGTTTATTGCTTGGTCAGCTTGTTGGTTTGGTATTTTTTTGCTTGATTGTGTTGTTTGTTGTGTATTCCCAAGGCAAAATAAAAATGGTTTGCGTTGATGAAAGTTAGACATCCAGGTAGTAAAAATAATTACTCAAGCAACTGGATAAAGTTTCAAAACTTTATCCAGTTGCTTGAGTAATTATTTTTGGCGTAAAAATGGTTTGTTTTTAGAGATTCTTCTGTCAGCATTTATTTGGAAGATAAGTCATGCCTCCTATCATCTTCCTGGCCAACTGCAGATGGAAAATAGAGGAATCTTTGCTGCCTTGGCAGATCAAGGTTTCCCTCTGCAAGTGTTCTCTATTTCATCTCAGAACTTCTTAGAGCTTTAAACAAGAGAAGCACTTACAAACTCATGTTTTCCCTCCGTGAATAGTTTCATCAGGTTGGTAAGTCACTGAATAAAAATACTCTTTCTACACAACTAATAGATTTATTCCACAGACGTTTCGGTGACCATCTGTCACCTTCCTCAAGGCAATTCTGACTGGTTCACATAGTAATGCAGCACAGGTGTCGCTGCTTATACTAAATGAGATGCATTCCCAAACGCAAAATATTTACATATGTACAATCACAGGAGATGACATCACTATGCAGTCCCAAACGTACAGAAGTGTAACACATACACAACTATTGATCAAAAAACAATGCAACGATTGTCATCTATTTCTTAAGGATGCAGTCCCAAACATGACTCTATATCCCCCCTCATCACCATGGTAACCAAAACGTTGGTGGAATAAATCTTTGGTTGTGCAAAAAGAATCTTTCTATTCATGTTTTACCTGTTCTCTCAGATCACCCTCCTGAGACAACAAAGGCAACTGTGAAGTGTGACAGTAAGTTGCTGGGAAATGCCACCATTGTGTTTGTCAGCAAAATGCAAAGGTTGGAAGAGTTGCTCTCAGATGTCTCCAAGCCGATTGAGTTCATGTGTCAGTCCCTCGGTGCCGAGCCCTTGAACCTGAAGACGCTGGACAAGATACTGAGGGACACCTTCAAGAAACACATGCCGCCCAAGGGTCTTGGGGTGTTTGGCATTGATCAAGAGAGTGAGGAAGAATATGGTAAGAAGGAAGCAAACGACCTTCAGTTGAAAACTGTACAAAAATAACTGATGACAAAGTGATGTGTGTATGATAATCATATTTTGTGATCTCTGTCCTTGGTGCTGAAGCAATTCTTCTATGCACTTCTTTACCTAATAATATCATTTTATCATCATTCATTTGTATGCTGCCAAAGACACATTTTTTAGGAACTGCTATGCATGGTCTGAATTATGGCTTATTCCATTTGCATCTAACTATTTAACAGGTGTATTATATAGCAGACAATATTTTTGAATAATTTGAAAGTTGTCAATAATTTTTGATGACCATTGCTTGCACCCTACTTTATCAGTGCTGAAACCCACTCGGGAAATGTTCGGCAAACCCTCCCGGTCTCAGCCCCGATCTTTTGAATGGAGATTTTGGCTTCTGGGGGCGTCACTGACAGTTGCTTGTAAATAATTAAAGAACTAGCCTTATTAGGCACAAACAGTAGTTAGTTACTCATGAATGATTAAGTAGCGATGTAAAACGTAACCTGATTGGCTGATAGCTTCCCAGCGTCCTTTGCGGCTTTGCTCGAGATGAGCTTTTAGCAAACCCTCTGATTGGCTGAAAGCTGTTTGGTGGTGACGTCGCCAGAACCGTGTTCAGGGGCTGGAAAGGGCAGGGCCACTATGGGAGGTAACGAACATATCAGGTCTGCCGTTGGAGGATACTCTGCTTGTTGCTTTTCCAGACCACAAGATTAAACAATAACTTGTACTTGTCCAATCACATCTCTTGACATTTTTTTCCATTTCTTACAGCGTATCACCCAGAGGAGTTACCCACCCTCATGCACTTTGTTGCCAAGTATGGCTTGAAGGACATGTGTGCATCCCTGCTGCACTGTCCTGGGGCACTCAACGCATGCAGTATAGCCAACTGTGAGAACAACTTTCCTCACAACCTCGCAGAGAAATACGGGCACATGGACCTCAAGAAATACATTGAGGACAGGATTGTGAGCAAATATTATTACATGTATATCAATTAGATACTGTTTTCTTGATTTTCTCCTAGCCACAAAATTTAAGTGCCTTAAATGATTTTATACTTGTAACTTTTAGCACACTTCTCTTCCAGTTTAGTGAATATAGTATACACTCAGTCAGCAGGGGTTCTCAGGGGCTCCCATCTGTTTAAATCGCTCCACATTACCCTTCTGTCTTTTACTCCTTCCCATCTCGTCCATGCACCCTGAGATCCTTGACTCACTGCCTGTGCTCTAGATATTCTACTCTCCTCCTCCTTCCTTCTAATCTCACTCTGAACCGTTTCTCTTCTTTCTCTTGGTCCTGCAGTGTACCATCTCTGGTTCTCTGTTCTACCTGCACCCAGTCCAAATCTTCCGTGCGCCACCACTCCTACCATGTCTCGGTGCCTCAGGTTACTTTTCCCTTCTTCATCTGCTTTCCCCACAGCCCACTTCCTTTCTGTTCTCATCTCTATTCCTGCTTGGCTGACTCTTTCATCTCTGCTTCCTTCCAGGGACATTACGGCACTTGCTTTACTGACTTTGAATTCTTCCACTGCAGATGTAAACGGGAGTCGCAGTCTTGAGTATACACACAGTCAGGCCACTAGATTGATAGATTTTCTAGAATAGCATACAGATGACATGGCCTAAACTTTGTAGTGTTTTCTGTGATGTGTTGGAGCACAGTTCAGCTATAAAGTTTCTATGTTCACCTGGGAGGACCGTATGACAAACTCCGCACTCTACGGCGATCTTCCCAGACTCTCCCAGAAGATAAGGCACCGAAGGATGGCACTGGCTGGACACTGTGACCGGCATACTGAGCTGACAGCCAGTCAGCTTATCCTCTGGGAGCCAACGGAGGGAAGGAGGAAAAGGGGCAGGAGACGCACAACCCTCATTGACAATCTAAAAAGGGATGCTGGGCTCAGTGACATCTCAACAACAGAGCGGAGATTGCTAATGGAAGACCGGACTGAGTGGTGCAGATTAGGACTCATTGTCTCCCGAGATGACATCACAGATGTCCTCGTTCAAGGTTCAAGGTGTTCTTCTTTCTCTGCAGGAACTTGGTGCCATCCTGGAGGAGGAGATGGGCTCTGGGGACGGATACGTGGATATGGACAAGGAGTTGTACATGAAGATGACTAGGGTGGACCCTGCATACGGCTACATGGCTATGGGGATGGGGAAGTACTACAACACACACACTGGTCTCAGAGAAGGGGGATACTGTAAGTACAGTACTACATAGTGCTGTGTACCGCTACTGTACCGTAAAAATTGATTCGGTACAGGTCCAAAATACCGGATCATGAAGTACCGGTACTGTACCGATAACGTTATACATTTACACCATGTATGTGCTTATTTTGTGACTGATTTCCTGATCTCATGCAACACCAAATGTGACCAAAGTGATACCTTGGAACAGTGTTACTAATATGCAGCAGATCATTCAGGCAGGCCAGGAGTTTTGATAGCAAGGCCAAGGGGGTTTGGGGGTAGGAAACCTAGTTATGTTCTTTGAATAAAGATACCGACAAGTTGAAAACAGTTTATGTTTCTGTCATTGAAGAAGTTCAGAAAAACACCTGTAAATTTTTCAAAATGTTCAGGTACAGGTACCTAAACCTCTGTACCGGTACCTGTACCTTTCCTGTATCTGTATCTGTATGTATATAGCCGGTATAAACGCCATTCGGCGTAACACACCAGCTTCGCAGGCACGCGGCGCAGAAGCAGCTGGTTATATTATGCCGAACGGCCTGTCACGTCTAACCTTCGCATATCTAACTGCATGCCTGATGTTACATGAAATTAACCATTCTCTCAGTCTGTAAAAGATATGTATATAATATATATATTATCATGTTGTAATATCTAATCAAAATCTTGAGTTAATGATCAATAAACTAATATCAAATGTTTTAACAGTTTAATTGTTTTACATGATACTGAAAATGTTACTGAAGCTACATGTACATTGTAAGTAATACTGCAACTATAAGGTAAAGAAGTGCTGGCAATGTCCACTCATTTACACTATAATGGTTCTTATCATATTTAATGATTTCTTTCCTTTCCTTTCAAAAAGACAACATTTTCCCGAGTGATCATAGTTCTGTGGAGGAACAACCTGACTATGATCGGCCCTTCCCTGTTGCCATACCTGACCTTGATGTTTATGGAGAGGCCTTGATGTTTTCGAGCACTGGCTTCATCAAGGACATCCTCCAAGGTCATGAAGAAGGTATGATGTAACACATTTACAGGTTTGTGATCATAGCAAAACCTGTTCTGTTTTTTCTTGCAAGGATGGGGGCCGCCATGTTGGATGTGACCATTTTATTGGGAAGGGTATTTTTTGGGGGGTCGCTAATGTTGGATGTGACCATTTTGACAGAGGGGTGTTTTTCTTGCTAGTTTTGGGTTGGGTGGGACCATTTCAACCAGAGGGATGTTTTTTTTCGCTAATGTGTGGGTGTGACAGATGGAAGTTATTGATGTGGTGGTGTTGTGACCTCGCCGTTGATACAAATAAACACAAGGCCCACTGTACTAAAGGACAGCAAGGTCCACTGAGCGTCATGTTGCTGTGGTCTTGTCATAAAGTAAGGGACGACAAGATCCCCAACGATAGAGGGAACGATCTAGTCTTTATTGATCTCTGTTAGCCATAGTGTACACAAGGGTGTCATTTCTCAATTTTCTCTTTTAATAATACAAATATATGACAGAAAGTTACTCCAGTCAAAAACTACAGTTTGAAGGATAGATGCAAACACAATTATCATATTCTGACACTTAAAATCTTTCAACTGAATAATCAAGCACATTATGTTGAAATCAAGCACATTATGTTAAGCTTGTTGATAGTTTTTTTACATTTAGTCTTAAATCAGTTATAAAACTGAAATAGATATAGATCTTTGCCAATGTGCCAGCTGTCTGAATCATGTACAGTATAGTATAATAGTGAATGAAAGTAACATTTAACAGTCAATAAGCATATGATTACCTGTAAAGAACAGCATTGACACATCACTGCACAAGTCAAGACTTCCAACCACTTGTATAGATACATGTTCTTGTTCATGTTGTTGTACTGGACAACTCCCCTTTAGTTGGGGAAAAACGTCCAGGGTAGTAGTGCACTTATTGGTGTTTCCTCAGATGGTCTGCAACCTCCCCTCTCAACTTTTCCACCTCTAGTTCCTGTGTTACTGAGTATGGCAATGAGTTCTAATCTCTGGCAGTTCGTGGAAAATAGGAGAATCTGTAGCAGTCCTTGTCAAAGGGGATTGGCTTAAATGAGTTTGGATGGCTGTGGCGAGATTGGTGAGGGTTCAGCTGCAAGTATGTATCCATGCACCGGCAGGACCAGGAGGACCTGTCTTGCTTTTTGTAGTATTGTATTGTGAGTCTGTTTGTTGACCTTTTGTTCTGTAGAGCTTGTAAAAGGTAGATTTGCAGAACTTGATAAAAACTTTATAGAGCCTGCATGCAGGCTAATGCAGTATTCTGAATCGCCGTTTAGGCAGATTCCTATACTCTGATGAAAGCACTATTTGACAGATTGTGTTGTGCACCAGTGTCCTGTATGTTTGTGTGGATGGACAGTGTGTTCAGCACCATGGACAGGTATGTGTATGGACTGCATCATGCGCCAGTGTCCTGTATGTTTGTATAGACGGTGTGTTCAGCACCATGGACAGGTATGTGTATGGACTACATCGTGTGCCAGTGTCCTGTATGTTTGTATAGACGGTGTGTTCAGCACCATGGACAGGTATGTGTATGGACTACATCGTGTGCCAGTGTCCTGTATGTTTGTATAGACGGTGTGTTCAGCACCATGGACAAGTATGTGTATGGACTGCATCATGCGCCAGTGTCCTGTATGTTTGTATAGACGGTGTGTTCAGCACCATGGACAAGTATGTGTATGGACTACATCGTGTGCCAGTGTCCTGTATGTTTGTATAGACGGTGTGTTCAGCACCATGGACAAGTATGTGTATGGACTGCATCGTGTGCCAGTGTCCTGTATGTTTGTATAGATGGTGTGTTCAGCACCATGGACAGGCATGTGTATGGACTGCGTTGTGTACCAGTGTCCTATATATTTGTGTAGACACTGTGTTCAGCACCATGGACAGGTATGTTTACAGACTGTGTTGTGCACCAGTGTCCTGTATGTTTGTGTAGATGGTGTGGTTTGCACCATGGACAGGCATGTGTACAGACTGTGTTGTGTACCAGTGTCCAATATTTTCGTGTAGATTGTGTGTTCAGCACCATGGACAGGTGTGTGTACAGCCTTTTTTGTACACCAGTGTCCTGCAGGCTTGTGCAGATGGTGTGTTCAGCACCATAGATAGGTATGTGTACTGATTGTGTTATGCATCATTGTCCTGTATGTTTGTGTGGATGGTGTGTTCAGTACTATGGACGTGTGTGTACAGATTTTGTTCTACACCAGTGTCCTATATATTTGTGTAGAAGGTGTGTTCAGCACCATGGTCAGGTATGTGTACAGATTGGGTTGTGCATCATTGTCCTATATGTTTGTGTGGATGGTGTGTTCAGTACTATGGACATGTGTGTGTACAGATTTTGTTCTACACCAGTGTCCTATATATTTGTGTAGACACTATGTTCAGCACCATGGTCAGGTATGTGTGAAGATTGCGTTGTGCACCAGTGTCCCATATGGTTGTGTAAATTGACAGCTTTGTTACAATATCCTTGACATTTTTGCTGATGAAATAGGGATTTCAACATTTAGAACTTGAGTTCCTTGTCTGTATCACTAATAATCATTATGATATTTCTTTGTACCAAATGACTTCAGGTGCATCATGTACAGGGCTGTCACCAGCTTTAAATTATTTTCCGTCCCAGTCATTGTTTGGCAGCTCATGTTTTTGATTTTTAATGTTGAATATGTCATTTTATGCTTACAAAAATACATTTCCATCAGTTCTAGGTCATGAAATTAATATCATTTGGACAAACCGTTGAATTTTTTTCCGTCCCAAGAAGTAAATTTCCGTCCTGGGACAGAAAGACGGGTCCTGGAGACAGCCCTGATCATGTACCCCAGACAGGCTTAGAATAAGCTTAAAACATTGTTAAAGACCTGCAAATAGGCTGATTTTGTTGGAGGAATAAAATTGGGTTATTATCACTGTTGTTTTGCTGTCAGACATCTCAGAAGAAGAAAGTAACTCATTATACTATAGTGTCAGTCTTTTGTCACGTCACAGGTTCTCTTTTTCTATGGAATATATTCATATGCTAATGTAATGTAGTCTGCAGACAATGAGAGAGACAGTGATTGCAAAAGACTGCAGTTGTGCCTCAATATTCATCTCTAGTCAAGTGTTTGAAAGAATCAATATTCAGATGTAATCAAGTCTGTACCATATTCAAACAGTCACACATTACATGCAACATGCATGGAGTAACGTTGTTGCTTGCTGAAACTTTCTTCATGCTTTCAATGATTACATAGTTCTATGCAAGTTAAACATTCTACACATTTGTGTCTCTACATACAGATATAGGTTACTAAGTAAGATACTGGGTCTCATTTTACTACAACTACTCTATATTCATTAACCCTTGGGCCACACAGCTTCACTACAGCGGGGGGCTAGTCCACTAGTAGTGGTGTGTGTTTAACTTCCATACTCTTTCCCAGACAATGAGTTCTAAGCGGGGAAAGCAGTACAGCATGTACCATTTCTAAAGTCTTTGGTATGACCCGGCCGGGGATCGAACTCACGACCTACCGTTTGCAAGGCAAACACTCTACCCACTAGGCCATTGCTTCGGTCACTATTTATGCAGAATTCCCAGTTCATTGCAAGGAGGATGATTTGATATTCACATTGTTGTTGAATCATTACAGCCAGCACGTATCCATTTGAGTAATGAGGCTATCGTAACGTGCATGAGGTACATGTGTACCTCCTCAAATACACAGTAACTGTTACAGCAGCTGCTGTAATATTTACACATCAGACAGAGTCATTTAGTTTCATTTGCTGATAATAGCTACTCCTACAGTAACTGTAAATGTACAATTGTTACCCATCCTAAATTACTCATGAACATTGCTATACCTAAAAGTAAATCATCTTAATATACAATTCTGTCGGGGCCCACATAGACTCTGGACATTTATGTATTTTATATTGTTGTTTAGAAACAGAACTTACAGGCAATAGCCTCTTTCTGTTATGTCTATAGTCAATAGTCAAATCCTGTATAATGTAGTTTGATTTACACAGCAACAAAAGACAAGAAAAAAATTACTAGATCAATAATTACGAAGAAGAGTATAGTTTAAAAGTTAACAGATTTATAATGCCATGGCCTCTAACGTTGGTTCACATAACGTGTCTTAAGTTGTCTTGTAAATAATTGTGTTTAGCAGGAAGCGGCAACCATGCAGGGTGATTCTCCCACGAAGCTCTCGGACTGTGTCAAATCGGGAAATTTTCTAATGCATGGTTATCAAAGCTTTTCATACAGTTTTCTGAATACTTAAGTCTGTCAGGTTTGCATTGCTGACGTTATAATTGTTGTTTTTAAAAATCACGAGTTTATATTACCCCGCGAGTTTATATGAAGTAACGTTACATCTTTTATGTGACATTTTAATGTATTACTAAGTACTCAGCTCTAAGGACATTTTCTTCTGTAGCCTCAGTGGTACATAACCTGGTATACTGTTCACAATATTGTATACGACTATTATTCCTGTAGATCCAATTTTGTGGTTACAGTTACTGTAATGATTTCTGAAGTAGTTATTCTTGGTAGGAGCATCAATACAAAGAGTTTCTGTCCCTTCACTGTCTGCTGTCAAAGCTTTGAAACATATATTTGTTGCTGGCCTTATAAAAGAAGTAATTGCTGTTGATCTATGGCTTCTATTGGTTAGTACTTACAATGTAAAATTTTAACCTTCCAAGTGCCAATACACTAATGCTCAAATGTCAGGCAGTTATGACAGAAACACTTCAAACAGTGACCTCATTTAAAATGGTAGGTCATGTGATTCAGTCATAGTTATTCGACATAGACTTTTTCATTCTAATGCCAGAATGATAAAAAAATAACCTTGAGCTTTGGCCAGTTCTCAATGCAAAACTTGTGTTTCATATTGAAAAAGGTATTGTTTGGAGAATTTCACACACACTGGGGTGGTCTTTGAGCCCAACTTCTACTTTACTCTAATTCCTTTGGAACATATACTTTTTCTAAATAGAAAACAAAGTCTTTGATAAATCTTGAACATTAGAAATATACTTTTTGAGTTACAGGACCTAGTAACCTGATAGTGTTGATTCTACATGTAGGGGCCGTTTTAAACGGCCCTAACATTTGAGCAACAGGGATTGGGCCATTTTAAACGACCAGTGACACCTGGGGGGTTAAAGCCTATTATTTATTGTTCACATCACTCATCTTTCAGCTGAGTGCTGCTTGTAGCTAAATAGTCCTATTTGGGAAGTGCAACGTTCTTGGTAGTTGTGTGGTAAGCTACATTTTGTATTGGCGGAGTAATTATCTTGGTCAATTTTACAGGAACTGTCGGCCCATCCTGAACCATCTGATTACCCGCATTTTGGGGGATTGCTTGAGAAGGGATGCTGCCATAGACAGGATTTTGGAACTTCATTGTGTTCTGAGCCAGAACAGTCAATGCCTCCCTATTCTTAAGATTACGCAGTTTCTGCAACTGTTTGTATTTGATGAGCTTGATAATCAAACAGGCAGGGAAAGCCGAGCTTAGAAGGCTGACCAGCACCATGATGATTATGTTGAGGATTCCAATCAATGGAGAATCATGGGGGCCACAATCTTTGCTACTAAGGCATGTGGGGATGAGTATGTAAGACTTAGTGTCAAGTGTTACATTACCCATCAGGTGAATTGTTTTGGAGACAAGGCTGTCTGTGTTAGCCTCTTCAAGCGTAGTGTTGTCTTGAGAAAATGCAATGCCATTGCCTTGGGTAGCATGCTGATACATGTATGTGCTAAGGTTTAGTTGGGTCGTACCAGCTGGGACATTGTCACCATCTAGAGTTACAACAGGATGGGATACTTGACTACTCTGCTTGATTCCATGCAGTCCTGTATTTTGACCCTTGGTTCCACTTAGTAGCTTCTGTGTGGAAGTCTTCAACGATGGTGATGTCAGGGTTGATGATTCACAACTCAACTCTTGGATAGATATGTTTGAGAGGTGATCAGATTTGAACTGATCAGGTGAATCGCAGGAGAGTCCATCCAGATTGTGATGTGTGCGAAGAAAGTATGCACCACAATGTCCACATGTAAAGCTAAATTCTAGAGTACAGAATTGCACGCATTTCACCTTCGTGATCAGCCACAACAAGTCGCAGTCACATTGGAAAGGGTTAAAGTTGATGATAACTTTACTGTTGTGGGGAAGTCCCAGGTCACTTTCGGTGATGGATGTAATCTTGTTGTGTGTTAGATCAATTTGTGTGAGTTTTGTTAGATGTTTGATACAGGTTCCTAGTGCAATGTTTGTTATCCTGTTCCCTTGTAAGTAGATGATATGCACATTTGGCAAGTTACAGAGAGTCGGCCAAGACAAGTCTTCGATGAGATTCTTGCTGAGGTCTAGCTTGTACAGTTTTCTCAGAAGTGGAAAGTACGTAACATTGCGTATCTTGTTATTGGACAGATCCAGACGTGCAGTATCAGATGATATGTTATCAGGGAAGGTGGTCAACTCATGGGATTTACAAATAAGTCCTAAACCGCGTACAGAACGGGACAATGATTTTGTGTAAACACAATCTTTTGGTAAAATGTCACCTCTGCTTCTTGCATCCCTACTGGCTATAATGATAAAAGTTACAAGCAGGATACTAATAAGTCTCATATCTCCTGCAGAGTTTCAGTCTTCTGTTACATTTTTGTCCAATGCAGATAGAGAGTTGGTATTCATATAAATCCCTAGAATAAAGTACCTACATAAGGGAAGCAAGGTAGAAGTCCCCCTGGATTTCTTGTTGATGTTTTTGATGTCAGCAGGTAGCTTCGTCTTTCTTGGTCATTAGTCAGACTCCTTGGCCTTCAGAACCTTCAAGTCACACAGTATCATTCTGTGAACATCTGCAAAAGTCATGTATATGTGAAGCAGAATAGAGGAATATCCTGTAAGAATTAAAAAAAAAGTTTGAACTGCTCACACCTTGTCAGTGTGCATTGAATATTCAAAAACTTGTGACACCAGCATTATGAAAAGCACTTGATAAATAAATTTGTAATATCTTCTGAAAATGATGAAGATATATACGTCCCAGTATTAACGTCAACCCTTTTCTGTCCAAGTGTTATTTCTCATTTTTCTCATTGCTATAATGGGATGGTGTGCTTTTGAGGTGAAGTACAAAAAACAACGCATCATGAATATGGTATAAATGTCTATAAGCCCCCGTCACAAATGAGAAATTCAGCTCGGCTGACGTGTTGGCGAGCTTCAAATGTGCATTTTCGGCCGAAGTAGTATGGCTGACGTTCTGTCGATTACGCGGGCTTCGGGCAATTTTTAGAAATCAAGGTTGATCCAGATATTGGCCTTTTACCAGGTTAGTCCATTCATGTCCAAGAGAAGGTACCATCTCATGGGGGATTTTTAGTGTTTGACAGACGTTACGCTCGGGCGATTTTAAAATTTGGCGAGCTTCGAGCGATCTACAAATTCGGCTGACGCACGCATAAATTGTGACACTGGCTTACAGCAGCAGTGAAATTCTCCCCAATTCATGTGAATTTCTGATTTTATAGCAGATGTCTGTTTTTTTCAGAACCTGATCCTGATCCTGAAATCTACGATGATCCAGACAAGCATGATCCAGCCCCACCCCACAGACCTTTCAGTGGCATGCGGGGACCAAGTAAATAACCTTTTATGTCATTTTTTATGTTTATTCAAAGTAAGCGATTTCCAAGAACCTTGTATCTGACTTGCAGATTTTCAAAGTTGCCGCAATTATCTACCGCAATTTGGCTCACTCCAGTGAGATACCCGCTACAGCAAAATAATACCAAATGATCAAATTAAGCATAAAAGCTTGAATATCTAGTTTTAGTACATTCAGCATACTGGTGAAACCGTCAAGCATTTTGGACTGTAGCTACATACTGTAATTCTTGATTTGTTAACTGTATCTAAATTTTAGCTGAGTTAACGGTCACTAGTCAACAGCTAAAATTTCATTATCGCTAATATTTGATCACTAATACTTGAGACAGTAATGCTTGTTCCCACCGTTGAAATTAAGTGCCATGACGTACTCCATTTTCCCCAAACCGCTTTATTTTCCTGCCGCTATATTAAGGTGATTTACACTATGATATAGAAGAAAACGAGATGTCTAAATTCCTGATCTTACAAAGGAAGGCCATTAAAACTTACCTCTCTGTGCTGTTTGGCCTTACCACATAGTAAAGCAACTGCTTCCAGGAACACCTGTCTGGTTGAGGCAACAGGCGCAGCTGTGGTTTATGATGAAATCAAGCTATTTTTATCTCCAGAGCTTCCAGACTAATTTGAGACTACGTGAGGCAAAGCCCACGGAGGATCTAAGGGAAAACTAGTCTACACCTGGACTGTACCACTAGCTGCCAGCCATGCAAAAGAAAAAATGCAAACATCTCCACCAGAAAAATTCTCTTACTTCCTCTACCACATATTTGAGAAAAAAATACTGTAAATCATTTTAATGTAGCGGCAGGAAAATATAGTGGTTGGGGGAAAATGGAGTAGGTCACGGCACTTAATTTTAACGGTGGGAACAAACATTACTGTCTCGAATATTAGTGATCAAATCTTTGCGATTATGATATTTAAGCTGTTGACCAGTGACCCTTAGATTAACTAAAATTAAGTTACAGTTAACAAATCAAGAATTACAGTAATCAGGATCTTTAGGTGAACAAAATCTTACATAGAATCAAATGGGGTCTATTCTTATAAGATCGGCACATGAATTTGTCACTTTTTTTACAGGTATCACAAGGCAGAGGCATTCCTTGAAGCAGCCACATGTTGAAGAGTCCCCAACAGCAAAGCGTAGATCACAAACTCTGCCTGTTGGGTTCAGTCTCTCATCAGTTACTACAGCTGGAGCATCTCCCTCATGTACGTCATTATCTCAGACCGCACAACCTCTGTGTTATTAATGAAACCTTTAATCAATTATGGGTGAAGTGGGGGAAAGCAACATTAGCTCATTACTTTAACTAGTATGTTGTATTACATATGTGTGCTCAATTCTGTCACAAGAGGGTACATTAAATGAAATGGCATTCAGCACTTGGGACAGAGACTGCGCTTTTAGTGTGAATGTCATTCAGCACCAGGGACAGGGACTGTGCTGTCAGTCTTAATGTCATTCAGTACTAGGGAAAGAGACTTTGCTGTCAGTCTGAATGTCATTCAGTACTAGGGACAGAGACTTTGCTGTCAGTGTGAATGTCATTCAGTACTAGGGACAGAGACTTTGCTGTCAGTCTGAATGTCATTCAGTACTAGGGACAGAGACTGTGCTGTCAGTGTGAATGTCATTCAGTACTAGGGACAGACTGTGCTGTCAGTGTGAATGTCATTCAGTACTAGGGACAGAGACTGTGCTGTCAGTCTGAATGTCATTAAGCACCAGGGACAGAGACTGTGCTGTCAGTCTGAATGTCATTCAGTACTAGGGACAGAGACTTTGCTGTCAGTGTGAATATCATTCAGTACTAGGGACAGAGACTGTGCTGTCAGTCTGAATGTCATTCAGTACTAGGGACAGAGACTGTGCTGTCAGTCTGAATGTCATTCAGTACTAGGGACAGGGACTTTACTGTCAGTGTGAATGTCATTCAGCACCAGGGACAGACAGTGCTATCAGTGTGAATGTCATTCAGCACCAAGGACAAAACCTGTCAGCCAATGGGAAAAATTCAGATGTACATACATGGATATATTGACAGTGATACACTGATGCAAAAACAAATCTATAAGAGCAGCCACTCTTTTTGTCTTACTTTCAAGAGTGAGAAGAGGCATTAATTTCATATTTGTACATGCATATTTGAATATTACTGTAACATTTCATTCTGTAAAAGAAATGTGTTGTGTTTTCAGAAGAAGAAAAATTTACTGTAAATGCGTGTAAGTTCGCGTGGTTTTTATTTCGCGGTAGGGAGAAAATGGAGTGTTCGCGGTGGTTTTAAGTTCACGTTCGAAACAATAGTAGCACTACAGTCATAGGTGGGCAAAAAGTTTTGCGGTGGTTTTAAGTTCGCGCTGATGAAAGTTCACCGCAAAAGCCGCAAACATAAAACTACCGCAGACATTTCTGCATTTACAGTATGCCAGATGTTCATGTTGGGACCAAAACCCTTTTTGGTTTATTCCTCCTCATAGCTGGACATGACGACTTGGCCATGTACCCTCCAGGACAACAGGAACTCATCAAGCTCCAGAAGGAGGTAAAGGATGGTGTGTACACGATCGAAGAAGCACTCACTATGTTCAAAGCATGGCAAATGAAGGAGAGAGACCGGGCCATGTCGTTTGACCAGCAGAAAAAGGAAATGGACAACTTGCGTGCGAGTGTCCAGCGCAGGGCAGTGAAAGGGCAGCCCGTGGTCGGCCCACCCATCCCGAAACACGGGAAAGATGACGGGATATATGGCAAGGTGCTACACAGGATCAGGAGAAGCAATAGCAAGGAGGGAGGGCGACAGGAACCAGAAGCATGGAGCAGGCAGCCGAGAAAGGTATGGACCTGAAGTACTGCGTGTACCCTGGATACAGTCAAAAATTAAACACATCCCTGATTTAAGATATTCTTAAACCTTGATGCCCACTTGACTTGATTTATAATATTCACCTTTATCAATTCAAGTACTTCAGATTTTAAGACACTCAGTGCTACAGATAGATTTGACTAATTTGATTCTGTAGATGCAACAGCTCACACAGTGTTAAAATAGGCAAAAATATAGAAGATTGTTTTGTTATTGGAAAAAATAATGATACTCATAATTAGCCCAACTTGAATCATGTAAAACCTATTAGTAAGATAGTCATTTTGTTGTAGTGAATAGTTTTATTCCATACTTATGTCTTGTTCTATGTTAACTGTTGTTGCCATACTTTGTACCTGCTACAATAGTCGTGCAATAAAGTTCTTCTAATTCTATAGTATAAAAGCATACAATGATGAATTTTGTAGTGAAGTTTGATATCTATTTTATCCTTAAATGTATTCTTCTGATCATAGATCCATTGTATACGTATAAACAAGATGCATGTGATATCTATCAAAGATTATACTCATTACACATTTTCGCTTGCTTTTTTATCATATACAGTATACAGAGTGATGTTTTGTGTTTTTATATTTATTCAGATTCCAGGTAGACCTTCCTATAAACGACCTGGGGAAGGGAACAGGGAGAGCACACTGAGTAACAGCAGTATGTATCAACAATTCCCTTTTTGTTACATGTTAATCTTTTCTTTCTTGATGTAATGTAATGTAATATATTATAATGATAAACATAGCTTTAGCCCCCATGTGCGATAAAAAAATCAATTTGATATCATTCCAAAACAAACTTCATCATCAGTCAACATGCTTTCACTATGATGGGGTTATACAGCCCTTTTTACGGGTTGACATACCCTTTCGTTGGCTGTCATACAAGACGGAGATGCCCGAGAGACGCCCCTAACCCTAGATGAGGTACTCATTTACACCTGAGTGAAGTGAGGAAAGTTGTGTTAAGTGCCTTTCCCGAGGGCACAACGTTGGGACGCCAGGACGTTGAATGGAGGTCCTGTGTTTGGGGAGAGCCACACCCTGTGCACGTAAAAGAACCCACCACACCTTTCAAAAAAGAGTAGGGGCATGCCTCCTGTGAGATGGTCCAAAACCTACAGTCCTATGGCCGCACATGGGTTCGCCCTTAGTAATAGCCTTCGGCTAGTTGGACAACCCTGGCATGTACATGCTGAACCAATAAATAAATAAATAAAATATACAACAGTTACTGTACAAATGATGCTCAATTGTTATCACTATCATATAATGACAGAAATGACATAAACCTGTAATGAAACTCACATTACTATTTCAGGCTCCTCCTCTGGTGGATCGAGGCACAGTGTGATGAGTACTGCTAGTTTGGACAGTGGCATGGATGTGCCGGTGAGTCTAATAGTCTTATTTCATTTCACCAATTAAATGTTTCCAGTAGCGTGCGTAGTCCAGTGGTTAGCAATCTTGCCTCTGGAACTAGAAGCCCCAGGTTCGATCCCGGCTGTGTTGCTCACCCGACATGCACACTACCGGAAAGGGTCGCAGTCCTTAGGACGGGACGTTAAGCCGTGGTCCCGTGACTGTTCAGTGTCCTTGTTGAAAAGAGCTAGGGGAATTCCCCCGGTACAATGAACCTGTAAGTACTGTACATAGCGTCTGTCTTCTCTGTCATGACCAGTGGAAGATTAGCTCAACTGTTCATTGAGTTCATTTGAGCTAAACTGGTACGAGATCCCTTTTCCTTTTTTTTCCTTATAATTTAGCCTCCAGTTGTACTTTTTACATCTATGTAAGCCTGTTTGATTTGTATCTGTTCCACACAGTCACACAGAGATTTTCTAATATCTTGTATTTTGTCACAGCCTTCCGACATTCCTGAAGAACGACCCCCACCCATTCCAGTCCACATTCCTGTGAGTATATTTAATAGTCCACTATTTAAAAGTTCTAAGGTTTAGATATTTTCAAGGCAGATATCTATATCTATAACAACTATGTTATGACAAAAATAAAGATGCTACAATGTAGACTCATTGAAGTAAACCCTTTTAAATGTGAGAGCATCCTCAGTCTAACAATTGTTACTTAGAATTTGAAAAGACCCTTAACATTAAGCACACTGAAGTAGCCGTTTGGCACCCCATTCTCTATTGGTTTCAGAGTAAGGCAGCAGAGAGAAGGTTAAAGATACCAATGTCTAGAAAGTGTTAGGTCACAGTCACCAATTCAATCATTTTTTTTGTGTTCTTGGATTCAATAAAAAAGGTAATGCTGATCTGGAATATCAAGGATTTCAAAGTAATCTGAAGAAAATATTTATGCCTTGATTCAGTCAATTTCAGGGAGGGACTAGGGTTTCAGGATTCAGGTTTTCCTCACAGCTCTCTGTATTTATCTTGCTAATATCTAATCTGAAAGATCTGAGAACAAAAAATGTAAATTGCTCTGGTGTTATGACAGAAAGAGTCTGAGGACCCCAAATCTCCATGAAATTTGTTTTTATATATGGTGTTTTTTATTTGCCCAAGCTAACTTGAGTGTATCAAGAGTTCCAGTTACATAGACCAATTTGATTCGGATTCCTCTGTGGTATGACCACAACCTGTTGGTCCCTAGGGAAAGTATGACCCACTTTCAAAACTGACAGCTGACACCTGTCACCGCATGCCTATAATGGAAATATAGGTAATCCTCATAACATATGCAAATTCAGTCCAAATTTGCGTAATTTGCAATTCATTGTGTACATCTCTGTCTAAGCTACCTGCATAGTAAATAATATGAAAATCTGTTGCTCCTTTAATTTCTTCAGTTATTCTCCTTAGAAGATTTTGACAAATACGCCATTGCAGTTCCAGTGTCACATACCAGGGGGCCCAAAATCGACCTTGACCTTTCTCCTCCCAACACCTACATACAAACCAAATATCATTACAATCCATCTAGACGTTCTTCAGTTATGCTGACTTTAAGCATCCGGAGACACACACATACACAGACGCAAACACACTCAAAACAATATCCCCATGAAAAAGTCTTTTTTCATGGAGATAAACATGGATTGAAGTTATTATAAACTCTAACAAGCCTTAACTCCTCTCATTCTCATCTATTAGAGGAGACCTCGACCCCTGTCGGAGAAGTTTGATGATGACTTCATCGCCAAGCCTGTCCCCCCTCCCCCGGTTAGTAAGCGCCCTCTGCCCAGGGAACCTCCCCCACCTGCCAGACCAGCGTCCCGGCTGAAACCAAGACACACTGAGCCAGATATGAGTCCGAGGTAATCAGTTTGTTTCTTCTTTCATCCCTGTTCTTGTAGCCTCACAAGTATTAACACAGTTCCTTAACAATATAGAACAGTTACTGTAATTCTTAATTATGTATATACTTTGTTTACAAAAATTTCATTTTTCCTGCAGCCTTGTCCTTTTGTTTATAGAGCAAAAGATGTGTTGCAGTACATCCTCTGCATGTAATGCTGAAATCTCTTGAAATAAGTGGCGTCGAGGTGGCGTAGTGGCAGGGTGTTTGGCCCCAGAACCCAGAGTTACTGAATTCGAATCCGGGGTTCCCTGATTTGTCCCGTTGACGTTGTGCCCTTAGGAAAGGCACTTTACACGACTTTCCTCACTTCACGTGTAAATGAGTACCTACATGTAGCTTCGGTTAGTGACGTCCCTCGGATTGGACGTTAAATGGAGGCCCCGTGTTTGGGGAGAGCCACACCCCGAGCATGTTAAACAACCCACCGCACTTATCGAAAACAGTAGGGGTCCTTCCCGGTGTGAGTGGTTCAAAACCGACAGTCCTATGGCCGCACATGGGGCAATTGTCATATTGAGGTCACCTGCGCGCCGAATGGCAGCCGCTCCAGACCCATGGATCTAGCCCCGCCAAATGTGCTCTCCTTGCAATTCAGCCCCTGGCTGCGAAGAGAGAGTATTCGGCCTACCCAATAATGAATGATGATAACGTGAGATAACTGGAACACTCAAACAATGATTGTTGTGGTATATATCAGTGCACTGCAGTGTGAAGAAACTGTGATGGTGGTCAGACTTTTAGCCAGGCATGCGTCCATGCGTCAATTGGATATGATACTAAAATAACCAGGAAATTGGACGCCACCTTTTTCAGCTGGACGCACAGAGGACCCCCTGTTTCGCTGGTAATTACAGACACATGTGACTGTTACAGTTTCACTGATGCTTTTTTTAGTCCTACCAGACACTGGGACAGCTTGAAAACTGATTTACATGCAAAGCTACCATGAAATTCTTAATCCATAGAGCCCATTGGGAGACAGAGAGGGAACAAGCAGTTTTTAGTGCTTAAAATGGTCTGCTAAAAGTATACGATAAGACTAGAACCTAACCCCCGCATTGCAGCACTCCTCACCCCCCACCCCATTTTTAGACCCATTGTCTATAAATCCTAGCTAAAAGCCTGATGGTGGTGTATTTAGTAATGAATTGTTTGTGTTTTTATCTAGGCTTCCTCCCTCCAGTACTCCCCGGCCATCACTACCAGCGGTTAAGATGAGCGAGCTCAATGCCGAGTTGGCCAAAAAATTTGGAAAGCTTTCTTCATCTTCGGTCGACGATGAAACAAGCAGTGACAGGCGCCCCTCCCCCCGGGATTCACCCCAGCAACCTTCCTCCCCAAAGCCCCCGAGACCTCCGCAGCGTGGGTCCAACCCACAGCCACCACCAAGGCCCCCTAGAAAGCCCATGAATTAGGCATCTATACAGTTTAAAAGACCGGATGACTGGTGCAATGGCCTAATTGGTAGAGTGTTCGCCTTGCATACGGTAGGTCGTGAGTTCGAACCTCGGCCGGGTCATACCAAAGACTCTAAAAATGGTACATACTTCTTTCTCTGCTTAGCACTCAGCATTTGGGAAAGAGTATGGAAGTTAAACACACATCACTACCAGCGGACCAGCCCCCTGCTGTAGTGACTTGCATTTGTGTGGCCCAAGGGCTACGAATGGGAGATGGGCGCCCCCCCCTATGCATCTTCGATGTATGGGACCACTTTAACTTTTTTTAACAGTTTAAGATGTCATGGAACTAGAAGTGTCTTCCATAGGTGTGTTGGGTAAGATTTAGCAAAGGTTTTGGAGAGCTGTAGCAATAGACCAATCCTGACTGTGTGACTGTCCAGTGTCCAACCCAGTTAGCAGTTCAACCAATGATAGCATGGCTATTGGCTGTTTGACCAATGGGAAAGTGACTGCATGCCTGTCAAATATGTGCATTTTTATGTCTTCATTTCACATTTCTACATCTTGACATAGATGGAGAGGCTTTAGGATTGGTCTATTATATTTTAGGCTTAAGGTCAAAGTGAACAGCAAAACCTTGACAATCAATTTGACATGGATTTCTTATATTGTATCGGATGCAAATTAATGTATTTTACACTATTTGGATATACATTATATTAGTAGCACCAACGTAACACAAAGATATATTAGCTTTAAAGCTTAAATCAACACTATACAATCATTTGTCTTTGTACAAAAAAAAAATCATAGACTTTTTATCATTGTGTTAGTGTAGTGCTATTTTATTTTTGCATTTGCTTGTACTTTGGGTATCTTGCAGACTACATCTTCTTATTATAGGAGGAACATGATTTGTTTTCTTGATTTTAAGGCGTCTTACCCATCAAGGTATTCGGTAAATGTGTGCAGCAACTTATCAAGGCTGATGTGATCGCCCTGATAATCTGAATGTTAACAAAGGATTTCATCAGCTTTAAAAGTATGCAAGATATGATAATTATTTTTATATCACTCTCATGTTCTTCTAACACAATAGTGGAAATTTTAATCAAGCTTTTGACTGACTAAAGGAATAGGTCAAAATCTATTATATTGACCATTTTTACTTCTAATGACTTATATAGTACCAAACAAATCAATGTTTAGTAAACATTCTAAGAATGGTGGAATAGGGAACCATTGATTAATCAGAGTGTAGGTAAGAGATAGCAAACCCTGTGTATTATTTGCGAATGTTTTTAATGTGATTTAATAATCCTTCAGATACGGTAGATATGAAATTGATGTAAAGGAAAAGAACAGGCACTGTACTTTCCTGTCAGTGTGGTTGTCATTCAGCACCAGGGACAGAGACTGTGCTTTTCGTGTGAATGTCATTAAGCACCAGGGACAGAGATGTCATATTCAGTGTGAATATCATTCAGCACCAGGGACAGAGATGTCATATTCAGTGTGAATATCATTCAGCACCAGGGACAGAGATGTCATATTCAGTTTGAATATCATTCAGCACCAGGGACAGAGATGTCATAGTCAGTGAGAATGTCATTCAGCACCAGGGACAGAGATGTCATATTCAGTATGAATGTTATCCAGCACCAGGGACAGAGATTGTGAAGTCAGTGAGAATGTCATTCAGCACCAGGGACAGAGATTGTGTAGTCAGTGTGAATGTCATTCAGCACCAGGGACAGAGACTGTGTAGTCAGTGTGAATGTCATTCAGCACTAGGGACAGAGATTGTGTAGCCAGGGTGAGTGCACTCAATGTCAAAAAGACTGAAGAGGTATGAATAGGAACCACACATAAAAAATTATAAACCATTGCCATTTATGGGCCAGGTCAACATACCATCCATATACATATCACAGGTATAAACATTAAATAGACCATTACGAAAAATGTAGGAAATGCTATGTTGGGTGCTAAATGTGACATTTTGATGCAGAGGACTAAACTCTTCAGACCAAATAATTAAACTTCATCAATTTATATTATCAGGACATGAAGTGGTTAGAATGTGGAATATTGTTAAAGTAATGAAAATGTAGCTTAAGACTTTTTAAAGAAATGTAACAACGGTATTCCAGATGTTTCCTCAGCCTACTATGTTTGATGTATAACAGCCAATGTTCTGATTTGCAAGCTAGGTAAAGTTTAATAGGTGGGCAAAGATGTATTCTGTTGCTTGAAGGATTTAGAAACGTCATGTGTGTAAGTCTCACTTATGGTACACATACAATGCTGTACATGTCACATGAATGAGCTCTGATGTTTTTGATATCAGCATTTAATGTATGATAATCTATCCCTAGTCTGTATAATTATTATCATAACATTGGGGAGTTAATAGGTTGTTTTTTTAGTTTTGCTATAGATGTACATTACTAAGTGTTGAAATGTCTGGATGTTGTGGCTTCCATGCAGTTTTCTGCTTTTATGTGAATAACTAGCAAATATATTTAGGAACAATAATTATGATCTTGTTTTAGCTAAGGTGGACAATGATATGATATCTGTATATTATATGGCAATGCTTTGATTACTTATTATGATTATATAATAATCTGTTTTTTATCCAGCTATGAGTTCACAAGTTGAACATATTCCAATGGGCTTTTAATCCAACTATACCTTTAAGGCACCCAGAGCATTTTATGAGGCTTGAAGCTCGAATTTAAAAAAACTCTTATTTCTAGTCATTCATACACATAGTAAGTAAGTAGACTGATCCTGACTGTCTATCACAATTATCTGTTCGACGGTACTTCGACCAATGAGAAAGTGACTGCATGTCCGTCAAATATTAGCATTTTAATGTTTTCATTTTGCATTTCTACGTTTTGATGGAGGTGGGTGGGGCTATGGGATCGGTCTATTATGCTAGGCGCGTGAAACTATAGAGATCACCGTGTAGCTTATTTTTGTGCTGCTTTTGATCACTTTTGATATGAAATTATCACAAAAATGTGGTAAACAGAGGCATTAATTGTCAATTTCATAAAGATTACAGCAACTAGAATAGTTCCAGTTTTCAAGCCTCCTAAATGCTCTGGGTGCCTTTAAGTTTGTGAAGCTAAAGAAAAAATAGTATGTTCTACCTAACATACCAAGTTTTGACAACCTAAAGGTTGACTTCACTTCGACCTTGTCGAAAAGCGGCCATATTATGGCCGAACAAGCATTCGAAGTAAAATAAAGGCCTTGACTTGACTTGACTTTGACTAACATTTCAGAAATCTGGAAGGAGGCCTTTACAAACTTTTCCTGCCCTTAACCAACTTTGGATATTAATGATATTATCTAAAGACCAAATATGAGATGGAGACGTTCAAACCATTGCAAAGTATTTTGTCATTCTGTGATCGTTTTCCATGGGACTTACTTTCAAATCTTGGACTTACATTGCTGTAGTTGTTCATCGTTTGAAAGAAGCAAGATTCATTTGAGGAGGGGGTAGGGCAAACCAAAACCATGCTCTTATGCTCAGTATGCTGAGACCAGCTGGCTGACAATAATATTGTTGATGATTTTTCTGTAATTATGCAAGAGGTACCTGTTTTTATTCATATGGAAAACAAAATCTTAAGTACAAGAAAACGTTCTTCTTCATTTCTATCTATAGAAGAAGCGATCTATTTTCAGATATCCAGTTAGTATTCTATTTTCATTTAATCTTTTTTTTTACATTGTACCATTTCTTTTTGTAAAATGAAATCATGCATCGAGACAATGTTTATTTCAAAGTGCTAACTCACTGATAAATTTTCTTCTCTGTGCCTCTCTAGTTTGAATGACAGTCTGTGCCTTGTAGGAGTTATTATTATATGTGTCTTGATAATGAATTTATATTATTTCCTAATAGTAAATGCTTCATACCAAGCCTCAAATTAGGTGTGGTGACGCGCTAAGGGCTAGATTACAATGTCTCCTATCAATTTTCAAAGAATGTCTTGCTGCTATGTCTGATATACATGTATTGTACATGAAATAAATAACTTCTTTGAGGAATCATGTAGTAGTGTCTTATTTGATGACTAGGGCGTTTTTTCGTCTTGATGTGTTTGGGAACTATAACATCTGTAGGGGCAGGACATGTTTGTTTATGCTGTGACAACAAGATAACCAAATGTCTCTGCCGGTCAAATACCTAGTATCTTCCTTAATGACGTAACAACTAACATCTGCCTCGAAAGTAGTTTTATGTAGGTCAGAACGAGAGGATAAGAATGTTGTTAAAACAGTTTTCAGAGTTTCCTTTCTTTAATGATCTGGGTTTTTTATTACTTAAAGTTTGATAATGCCTACGTGTTGCTCTTACCATAGAACACTTGCTTTTAGTGTAAAGAAGAAGACCAGGTCCTACTTGTAGTTTTTAGAATAGCCATGCGTTCTACTGGTCAACATTGTTAACTCGCACTATCTGTACAGTTTACCCTTGCTATGAATTGTTTCATGTTGCAATTAGCCCTCGGGCAAGAACTTGCAAATAAAAGTATATAATTATAACAAAGGCGTGGCAAGACGGCGAGTGGAAATGATTTTTGTGTGTCTTTATTTCACAATTCTCCAGTTGCTTCCCTAGCCGCTGAGAAAGAGGGAACCCGTGTAGTTGCTTAGAAGATGAATGCATCTCTGTCGCGTGCGTCCACTACACTGGAACCGCTGCCTTCTCCAGAGCCATCATCTATAGCCACAGCGTAGTACCTCATCTCAAAACCGTCCTTACGGACGCTACCATCGCTCGTAAACTGGACCAGCACACGGTTCCCTGTGCTTTGGATCGGCTTGGGCAACTCGTCATCACACAGCTTGGCCAGGAGAGGGGCGCTGCTGGAAAGGCCGTCGTAGATTTCCAAGTAGTCATAGCTAGATTACACAAACAACAGCAAAAAGAATTGGTCATTCCCAAGTACACATCTGTGCAAAACAAAGGCCGTCGTAGATTGCGAAGTAGTCCCAACTAGATTAGACAAACAACAGCAAAACTAGAGTTAAGTATTTGTGCTACATATACTTCAGGTTTGCTATGTTAGTTTAGCGATTACGGGGTCTTTTTATAAATATCAATGGGTATTGAATTTTTATTTGAGTTGAATGTGTGATAGTTGTGTACCGATTTGTTAAAGACAGAGAGACCCCCAACTGAAGAAACCCCTCTCAATGAAATGGTATGGCTACCCTGCGACGTCACAAAATCAAGATGGCGGCCACCGCACATGCCAATTGGATCCAACAAAGGTTTTGCTACGCAAACCTGTAAAGATTGGTCATTCCCAAGTACAAATCTGCGCAAAGCCGTCGTAAAAAGTAAAGTCCGCCGTAGATTTCCAAGTAGTAATAGCTAGATTAGACAAGCGACAGTAAGTCATTGCCGAGTATAAATCTGCGCAAATTTTGAAAAGGATCAAGTAGATAACATGGTTCTTAAACGGAACCTACCGACAGCTGCTGGAGCCCTCTAGCTCAAAGGAGGTGAACTCCATGTACACGTAGTTGCCAGGGGACACGGAGATCTCCCACTCGCAGTTCATGTCGTGGTCGTAGTCCAGATGGGTGATGACTCCGGCATCTTCCTTCAGCTGTCCGCCGCAGGGCGTCTCAGGGTTCACAACCGGGTTGATACCTGTGAAGATAAATACGTTAAGGTCTCATTCCTATACTAAAAGAGTCCGTTGCCCAAAAAATGAACGGCTGCATGTACATGTGTCTATATCGGTGTAAAAATCCCTTTTAGCTAGGCCAGCTGATATCAAGCGTCAAACTGATGAAAGCTTGTTTGTAACGGAAGAAATTAACAGGTAAAGTTCGGCAGCCGCGCGCGAGGTCGGACGTCCACAACCGGACATTGGCGGTAATTCGGTCGATCACTTTCAGCTGGAAAGTGCCTATTTAGGGGGTCTAGCTAAGTGCCGTTTTTAATTTCCATAAAAAGGTATTGTATGCCAACTGGTAGTTAAAATTTTTTCAAATGATCTAGGGTAGATGAGCTCAACAGAGAATGAATGACATCAGTTCATTTCCTATAGCTTCATTACGAACGCGCCCATGTAAAACACGTTTTATAACATGTAAGCCTATGGGGCGGAAAAACTCATGAATGAGACCTTAAGGTAGCAGAACACAGTTTTTGGCCAATGGGATTTCTATAGTTAAGGGCCTCAAGGTGACTGGCTTCTGACTGGTAAAGATTGTAGTGCGGTGCACTTGCGAAATACGAAAAACGAATATGTTTGAGTTTAGGGTGCAACGTACAAATAACTCAAAAACAAAAAATTCTGTCGGCGTATCGCGTTTTGACGCCCTCTTTGAAATGCCCCCCTGCGGAGGTAAAAAAACTGCAGCCAGCTCACCCAAAAAGACATTTACGTCATGACGCGCATTTATACACATATAAAACCTTCACAATCCAAATCATACAGACTCAAAGTCGACACAATACTATACCACGCAGCATAGTTTACACTTGGCTGCCTCTCACATGCGACTTTCTACCAGGTCTTCAAGAATCTAGCCGTACTACCAAAACTGTGTTCTGCGACCTTAACGGCTACATGTAGACTCCCATTTGTCAAAGCTTCTGCTTTAACATAGACGTCTTTAGAATTCACAGTACTACTCCCTCCCTTATGGATGAATAATTTTCCCCACCAGTCACCTTTGAAACATTCTGTCCCCTCCTAACCTACATGTATACGTTCCGATTTCATAACTTTGTATTACGTGTTCGCTGGCACGATCCGGACTCAATACATGGTTAGAGGATTAAAATCTTGCTAAAGAAATAGCATTCACTGCACGAAATGGCCTCGGATCCTGAAATATCCTGATATGATCCGGAACCTAAAATCCGGAAGAATCCGAACGGATCCGGGGCCGTATATTTCTCGGCGGGCTAATGGGCGTCCAAATATTGGGACTCAAGATACCACTTGCATATTTGAGTTGTGTAAGTACGTTCTTACACACATTGTGTAAGTGGTATCTTGGGTCCCAATAGTTGGATGCCTATTAGCCTGCCGAGAAATATACGGCCCCGGATCCGTTCGGATTCTTCCGGATTTTAGGTTCCGGATCACGTCTGGATACCTCAGGATCCGAGGCCATTTCGTGCAGTGAAAGCTTTAGCAAGATTTTGGAGGCCCTTCCCCAACCATGTATTGAGTCCAGATCGTGCCAGCGAACACGTAATACAAAGCTATGATATCGATCGGAACGTATACATCTAGGTTAGGAGGGGACAGAACGTTTCAAAAGTGACCTGTGGGGAAAATTATTCATCCACAAGGGAGGGAGGCCATTTTGTGCAGTGTTTGCATAATAATATATAACTTAAAGCAGCACCCACCTCCGCCGCCGGGGCAGTGGTCCTCGTCACTGTTGTCACTGCAGTCGTCGTAGCCGTCACACTCCCAGTTCGCCAGGATACAGCGGCCATTGTCGCACTCGAACCGATCACCGGGACATGCTTTAAAAAAAGTGTTAGTCCAGGTAATTATAGAAGAACTTTATTGCACGACTTTTGTAGCAGGTACAAAGTATGGCAACAGCAGTTAACATAGAACAAGACAAAGGTATGGAATAAAACTATTCACTACAACAAAATTACTATCTTAGGTTTTCCATGATTCAAGTTGGGCTAATTATGAGTATCATTATTTTTTTTCTGATAACAAAACAATCTTTTATATATTTGCCTATTTCAACACTGTGTGAGCTGTTGCATCTAAAGATATAGTCAAATCTATCTGTAGCATTGAGCGTCTTAAAATCTGAAGTACTTGAATTGATAAAGGTGAATAACTTATCGCGTAGGGCATCATATTTAGAGCATTGTATGTGTAATAGAGAGCAAAGGTCTGGAGAGATGTTGGCCGTACGTAGGTCTAGGTACTTACTCCTTTGGAAACTACACAGCTATGGTATCAAAGTCACACTCCTGTTCGTATTTCCTAGGTGCATGACACAAACTGTGGACAAGGCCGGGATTTTGTCCGTGTTCACATGAAACCATGCCCGTAGCCGGGTGGGGGTGGGGGTGGGCTGGGGGTCGGAAGTGTCCCCCCCCCCCCCCCACAGACTTGAAGGTCCACTTTCACAGGCTTGAAGGTCCACGTTTTAATGTTAATTTTTTTTTTCAAGGCGGACTTATTTGTATCACCAGCAAGGCCACAGAGGCTAGAATTCTAGACAAAAAACTGCTCACTTTGTCTCTGATTTTCCCTCTTTAACCCTTTCAAAAACACAAGAAATGGTCTTTCAGAAGGTTCAATTTTTGACATTTTACCCGCTCGAAGGTCCATTTTTTAACGTCCAAGGTTTTTTTTTTCAAGGTGGACTTATTTGTATCACCAGCTGGGCTGCTCACTTTGTCTGTGATTTCTTTCTTTGAAATCCTTTCAAAAACACAAGAAATGCCATATCAGAAGGTTCAATTTTAAAAAATGCTTTAACTTTCCCCGGACCCCCCTAGGAAGCTCGTCTCGCCCCTATGGCGCTCACTGGTCCCTCAAACATTAAAAAGACCCCCCCCCCCAATCAAAATCCTGGCAACGGCATGGAAACCATAGTAATAACAGCGTAGCGCACCTCCCTTTGCGCTTGAACCCAACTAAGGGGCGATGCCTAGTATCTAGTATCTGAACAAGACAAGACCCACCAGAACAGCCCTGCTCGTCACTGTAATCACCGCAGTCGTTGTCCCCGTCACAGACCCATGAGCCGTAGATGCAGTTGCCGTTAGAACACTCAAACTGGCTGCTAGAGCACTGGCTTGGGTTGAACGGGCCTGAAGCAATCAGAATAAAATATACTATTAAACTCGCTCCTGAAGCTTCGCCAAAAAATCCCTTTGAGACAGCAAAGGTCACAGCCACAAGTCATGACGAGGGCGTGTAAATGGTTAAGAAAGGTTAACATTTTGACAGAAAGAACACGCTTATGAATACGATTCCTTTCATATATATATATGCAGCTCAAGACGTTTCTTTTTGACATAAGGCATATAATTTCTCGAAAAGCTTGTTACGAGAATATTCATCAATCAGTGACTTGAAAAGGTAGCGAGATACGCACCTCCAAATTTTCGATGTCTACTGTAACGTTACATGTTGATCACGGAGTATCCTAGTCTCGCGAGAACACGAGACTTAGGACGAGGCTTGATATTTTATCTTCAACATTGCATCACAGCCTTTGTACAGTACAGGTGAAAACAAAACGTTGTTATCTTCGCCGAGAAGATTATGTTTTCGGTTGCTCCAGCTGTTGGGTGGATCTTTATGTATGTCAAGAGCATACCTCGAGAAACCTTTGATGGATCTACATGATTTTCGGTAGGTGTGTAGTGGTTGTGCAAAGGAAGGTCAATTTCGAAAATGGTTTACCTGGCGTTTTCCAACAGTACTGCAGCGGACTTTGCATTTTTGTGTGTTTGTATGTAGGCAAAAAAGTGACGGAAACGTTGATGGATCTTCATGATTTTTGGTAGGTGTGTAGCGGTTGTGGGAACGGAGTTCAAGTTTAAAAATGGTTTCCCTGGTATTTTCCGTCGGTACTGCAGCGGGCTTTGTGTCTATGTGTATGTGTATATGTATGTGGTCAACATAACTCGTTTTATCTTCGGATGTAAACGCATTTGTCACCTGGGTCGACGCCAGGGCAGTTCTGCTCGTCGCTGTTGTCTCCACAGTCATCCGTGCCGTCACACACCCAGTTCAGCGGCACACAGCCGGCATTGTCACACGGGCGTTGGTGGGCCAAAATGCAGTCAGGTTCCGCAGGACCTCCACCTGTGATAACAATAGTTTTATTCACCAGGTTGTATTATTTCAGCCAGTAGGTACCCATGTGAGTAATTAGGCTGTTGTGACGCACTCGAGGCACCTCCTTGAACACGGGACCCCCATTTTTCGTCTCTTCCGAAAGACGGTGCAGCTCCGACAAGGATACCCGTCCCGGGATTCGATCCGAGGTCTCCCGGATCCAACTAATTGGAAACAGGAGGCTCAACTGCGAAGCCACTACCAATTGAGCTATAGGGACATCCTATGCTTTTTTTTTCACCGGTCACTTATTTTTTTCAGGACTCTATCGTGACATGCTTTTCTTTGGGGCAACTGACTGTGCATGTGAGTCCGCGCTGTAATAAACTTCAAGAACACATTGTAGCTCCACGGTTTTAAACGGTCAATAGCTACTACGACAATGTCACGGCGCATTGCGAGGCAGTGAAACAATAGGGTACGAACGTTTGAAACGTTCAGGAAAAGAGAAATGGCGGCGGAGCAGGTAGCAACTAGCTAGTATTTCGAGTGTTTCGCACAACACCATCCTTCCCACTTTGCACAACTATATTAACTCCAATACTGCTTCAACTCCTCACGGTACCCCCCCCCCCCCCCTCTTTCCACAATGCCTAAGTTCATGACCTTGGCAGGCATATTTACAATACATCTATATTTACAAACCTATTCGTTCTCCAATGTTTGAAGTGCATGGGTGATGGAGAGGTACTGAGAAACTTACTGTTACAGTTGGACTCATCGACGCCGTCTGAGCAGTCGTCCCAGCCGTCGCACTCCCAGTGGTCGGGGATACAGTAGCCGTTCCCGGCGCCACAGTTGTACTCGTCACTCTCACACGCTACAAAATAGAATGGTAACCGGTTGTTGACAATGTTCCATTCATTCACAATACGAAAGTGTTTGTCGTAAAACCATTTCTAACGTTACTAATCTATCTATAGAGAAATAACATTCAAATGTAGCGAAAGAACTTAAAGCATGTCGCGAAAGAACTTTGTACCATGTAGCGAAAAGACTTGCCATGTAACGTTAGCGAAAAGTACTGTAGCGAACTGACAATGTAGCGAAACTCCCTGTAACCAATAGAATATGTTTTCCAAAAGGTGCCTCAAATATGAATCTAAAGCAAGTCTGTGTTTGTGTCGTATGTGCTTGACTTTTGTCGAAAAATTGCTTTTGTGAATAGCAGTATTAGGACTAATGGTTATGAATCGAATTCTTAAAACTTTACTGTTATACGAATCCATTCCAGGAATTTTTTAACCAAATCATCATTGCACGTCCTAATTATAACTGAAGATCATTCTGTTTCATAAAGTTGAAAAAAGCGTTACAAGCGGTAGTGAAGAGCTTTCACAACGTTTGAAACAATCTCGCTCATTCAAAGAAACACTTTTCTAAAGTTCATCACATTTGAAAAATATAAAGACGACTTTTACTTACCGAGTGCGACTCCGAGAAATAGCAAAAGTGCTGCAAAGACCTTCATGGCTGTATGTGCGTTCGATCTACCGGCGATGACAGGTGAAGAGAACGACCCATTCTGTTCGTGCTTTTTATAGCGGGGGCAAAGTGTGTTTAATGTGCCTATCTCATATTAGTGTTTAACAGCTATCCGAACGGATGTTTCTTGTGCAACTGTTGGAATTTGAACACCTGCTCGCGCTCAAAGTGTCGCACACTAAACAAATAAAGAAATGCTGAGGGAATCTCTAAATAGTTGGGCCAACATCTTTGGTTGACTTTTAACGCCCACGTCCATGCGCCTCTGAAGCGCCTGTAAATGCAGAAATGTTCGCGGTGGTTTAATGCTCGCGGTTTTCGCGGTGAACTTTCAGCGCGAACTTAAAACTACCTCAAAAATTTAGCCCACCTATAACTGTAGCACTACTACTGTTTCAAACGCGAACTCAAAACCACCGCGAACGCTCCATTTTCTCACTACCGCGAAATAAAAATCACGCGAAGTTAAATGCATTTACAGTATTTTAAAGGCTGCAGATAGTATACTCACTGTGTAACTGACAAGGCATAATCTGTGGTAATTTTCCATGAACACTGAGCTTTGCCTTACCTGTACCGAAGAGTTAGCAAAGTTTATGCACTGTTGTAAATATGATCCGATACTGACTTTACGTTGTAACGTGTGTTTATCGAATATTTCATTAGTAGTCTGATTTTTCATATTTCATAAAAGTTTTTGTGTTAGAATTACACTGCAGAAAATAAAGATATCTTTTCGCAGTTATTGCTAAGGTGACATACGGTGTCTTCATTTTGGTGTCACCAGCTATATTTACCCAAGTGTTGTCGTCAGTGTTCTAAAAGTGACACGGATGGTTCCGGTAAGTTGTGTATTTTCTAATTAAGAATTAGCAGGTCAGCCTTAAGAGACAGCGGTCTCCCAGACGACCTGATGGCGTAATTCTTATTATCTCTAAACTCAATAGAACCTTTAAGACTTCATCTGTGTGAGGAGATAATATCATTGTTTAAAGGTCCATCAACCTTTCATCGAGATAAATTCATTTTGATGTAGTTACATCACCCGAATAAGATAGCGTTTACTGACGTCAAGACAAAATTCGCTCTGCAGAACAAGATTGAGCCGTGCCACGGACACATGAGGGCCTATAACATTGTAGTTACAGGTTTGCGTAGCAAAACCTTTGTTGGATCCGTTGGCATGTGTGGTGGCCGCCATCTTGATTTTGTGACGTCGCAGGGTAGCCATACCATTTCATTGGGTGGGGTGTTTTTTGGGGTCGCTAGCGCTCTATTTATTTTCAACAAATCGGCACACCACTATCACACATTCAACTCAGATAAAAGAAAAACTCAATACCAATTCATATTTATAAAAAGACCTCGTAATCGCTAAACTAACAAAGCAAACCTGAAGTATATGTAGCACAAATTAACCTTGACCTCGTCACTGTGTATTGTGGATATATCAGACCAACTCTTGAATATACCGCACCCTGCTGGAATTCTGGACTCACAAAAAAGCAATCTGACAGTATAGAAAGAATCCAGAAAAGGGCCTGCAGAATAATGATGGGGAGCAATTTCCACTCATACTCCGACGCCCTGGTCTCTCTCAACCTGCAACGCCTATCTGAACGTAGACTGACTCTGTGCCAGGACCAAATCAGGTAGATATGCATCCTGGCTTTCCCGAGCTGTCAACCAGCCACACAACATGAATCTGAGACATACCCGACTGTATAAACTGCCTACTGGGACTAAGCGGTACATAACTAGCCCTGTTCCATCTTTATTGAACATTTTAAATGCATTGTAATAGACCTGTGCCCTAAATTGAATTCGACTCGTCTCGAATCGAGCTTTTCTGTAAATATTGTCTATTTTCGTTTGTCTTTTAATGGAAAATGTTGGTTATATTCAATTAGTATTGATTTTATTAATGACTTTTAGAATGCTGTATGATTATGTGTGACTTTTATAATAATGTATGCAAATGTGGATGTAAATAGCTGTACAGTTTAGCCCCATGGGCTACAAACAGTTTTTGTCCACCTTGAGTGAAATAAACCAGTCTACTACAAATTAACTCTAATTGTTTTGTTGTTTGGGGAGAGGGGCTTTTAGACAGGGCTTTTGATGTGGATCAGGTGATTTACGCTTATGTTTGCAACATATATACGTCTTTCTACCGTTGGGGGAGATACCATCATTATCTAAACGTCCCTCAATGCCTCATCGAGCTAGATTGATTTTGACGCAGTTACATCACCCATACGAGAAAATATTTTCTCAAGTTTTATTCAAGGTTTTCTTAAGGGAGGAGTTCCTCCTTTAATAGGAATGACTCCCTAGTGATGATGAGGTTTGTAGCGGTGCGCCTTTTCAACTCTTCACCTCTGCTTGGAGATCGTGTGATTTTAAGCACTAGGTGTCACAGCGGTGTAGGTGGCTTCAAAACCGTCGTACTCTCCGCTGTAGTCCGAGTAGAACCGGACGACGATCTGGTTACTGCTGGACTGGACAGGTCCAGGCGGGGTAGAGCCGCAGAACTTCCCGAGCAGTGGGGAGCTGACGGTCGGTCCGTCATAGACAGCCACGTAGTCGTACCTGTGAGTAAGTTATGTAGCATTAGCAAGAAACGGCTTTGGTTGAATCTTTGTGATGTGTCCTGGCAGGAAATTGGAAGTGTCGCAGAAGACGGGTTTGTACATGTGTATCTTTGCTGTTTGCTTTTTCTGTCTTGTTTTTCTAGTAATCATATAATTACAGGTTTGCGTAGCAAAACCTTTGTTGGATCCTTTGGTATGTGTGATGGTCGCCATCTTGATTTTGTGACGTCGCAGGGTAACCATACCATTTCATTGGGAGGGTTGTTTTTTGGGGTCGCTAGCGTTCTCTCTATTTTTAACCATCATACATTCAAGTCAAATAAAAATAAAAACAAAAATACCAATTCATATTCATTAAAAGACCCCGTAATCGCTGAACTAAAAGAGCAAACCTGAAGTATATGTATCACAAATACTTAACTCTAGTTTAGTTTTCTATCAGAGGAAAAATGCCTCATCATCATTGTCGGTCGACAGTGGCATCATGTAGTTAGACACACCAATACTATCGGTTTGTTAACTTTAACTATATACTGTTATATGCACTGTTATAATTGATTTAGTTGGGAAAATGCAAATTGTCTTTCCTGGCTTAGGTTGCTTTTTGTATATCCACATTGTATTGTTGTGTCTTTTTATTCAAAAATGAATAAAGATTATGTTAAAAAAAAAAAAACTTTAACTATATACTTATGAAATGACTGCTATCGCAATGTATTGATATGGGTCGCATGTGTTTGACCTCATTCATTTGACTTAACAAAATTGTTGTTCCATTTTATTTCAAAAATCCAACTAGAGTTAAATATTTGTGCTACATATACTTCAGGTTTGCTATGTTAGTTTAGCGATTACGGGCTATTTTTATAAATATGAATTGGTATTGATTTTTTTATTTTTGTTCTAGATGAATGTGTGATAGCTGTGTGCCCATTTGTTAAAACTAGAATAGAGAGAACGCTAGCAACCCAAAAAACACCCCTCCCAATGAAATGGTATGGCTACCCTGCGACGTCACAAAATCAAGATGGCGGACACCACACATGCCAACGGATCCAACAAAGGTTTTGCTACGCAAACCTGTAAATATGCCCCTTCTTTATTTTGCTGTGTTTGTAGGGACGTTATGATGGCTTACGTACTCGCACAAAGAGTCTTCCTCTAGCGTGAAGCTGGTGAACTGCAGCATAATGGCGTTGCCAGCGCTGACCGAGATTGTCCACAGACAGTCCATGTTGTTCTGGTAAATAATAGTGACACGTGATGCCAGGTAGTGTAAAAGAACGCCATATGTTTGTCTGTATGTTTATTTATTTATTTCTTTGCATTTGTGTGGCAGATACAAATAATGTAGTAGTACAAGTAGTCTAAGATAAGATGTCTTTAGACCTACAAATGACATCGTCAAATTCTTGTCGAGCACAGCCGCAGACAAAAGAATTAGCATCATGTCGGAGAATATGTATCACCTGGTAGTTAGAGAGGGAGATAGTTCCCGAGTCCGAACCCTCCTGCACGTGGTTGCAGTCGCTACCTGCTCCGCCAGGGGCTACAGGACAAAAATTCTTGCTATATACTTTTAGTTTGTAAAGAGATAAAGTTTACTTATAGGAAGAATTCTACTGAAAGACCATGTACGGTGGCTCCAAATACTTTGATCCAAACAGTTGACATTTAATTCACGGGCAGTTTACTTCGAAAAACTTTCATCATCATTTGTTTATACCACATGTGCTCCTTACACTAGTGCCTGATACCACGCGTGCAGATGAGTCTATTACATGGATTGATAGATAGCTATCTAGCTACCTTTCTCAGTGGACAGACGGTTGGACGTATGAATCTACGTGCATTGTACAATAATTCAAGACGGTTTGCACACGTACCTACAGTACTAGAACAGTCCTGCTCGTCACTGTTGTCCGAACAGTCGTCATCACCATCACATCTCCACACATCCGGGATACAGCGGCCACTGTTCGGACACTCAAACTGGTTGGCGTCACAGTTGTAGGGATGAGCTGAAGAGTAGGCCACACACAAAGGGTTGAATGGGATGTTAATAAAGATCTATCAAAGAAATGAACTGCACGAATAACTCGGTCAAAAGTCCCGATGAATAAATCGCCAGGGTCTCTCCCCGCCTCAGCCCCCTCTCACTGGACCCGCGACACGTTGGCGACCTCGCTGCGACCAAGCGATTTGACACCGCGCTAAACGAATTTCATCGTTAAAAAACGAATCTTTGTGTGATTTGTTGTACTTTTAGTCATACTTGTCCTTGGTCCAGCGAGAGGGGGGCTTAACCTCTCCTATTCTTCCTGTCCTATCTCTCTCTCTCTCTCTCTCTCTCTCTCTCTCTCTCTCTCTCTCTCTCTCTCTCTCTCTCACGACAAACACAAACACACAGACACACAGACACACACACACATACACACACACACACACACACACACACACACACACACACACACACACACACACACAAACACAAACACAAGCGCGCTATTTTCTGTTTCCTGATCCTACCGTCGCAGTTTTCTTGTACTTCGTCCGAGCTGTCGTCACAGTCTTGCCAGCCGTCGCAAAGCCAGCTGGTCGTCACGCAGTCTGACCCGTCCGCACAGGAGAACTCGCCTGGATCACAGGCTTCGCGCGCACAAAAGAACAGGAACATGAAATAAAAGTCAGCATCTTTGTAGCCTCCGTTGCAGGCTTTCCCACCAGCGATTTTTTTCAATTTGTCGGGTCCAGGTTCTTTGGCTGGGGGGGGGGGGGGGGGGGGTATCTGCTTGGGGTCCTGTGACCAAAGCGGTTACGGGATCACAGCGGTAGCAGTACCCCAAGCAGATACGGCCCCCCCAGCCAAAGTACCTGGACCCGACAAATTGAAAAATCGCTGGTGGGAAAGCCTGCAGCGGAGGCTAAAATACTTACTCATAGGACAGAGGGCGTTTGAACTTAGCCTCCGTTGCAGGCTATCTCACCAGCGATTTTTTTCAATTTGTCGGTTCCCCCACAGCGGTTACGGGATCCCAGCGGTCACAGTACCCCAAGCAGATACGGCCCCCCAGCTAAAGAACCTGGACCCGACAAATTGAAAAATCGCTGGTGGGAAAGCCTGCAACGGAGGCTAGTTTGAACTGCTTTACAAGAATAATGCAAAATCCTCAAATGTCATACTCTACGTGTTGTGGGCGGATATGGTGTTAGTTTTTTTGTGTGTGTAGACGCCATATACGACACTACCATATGGTCATCAAGTAAGAGTAACAACAACTAGGTCTCTCAGATTTCAAATCATGCAGTATACCGTACGTACAATAACTTCGTCTCTGATGAAACAAATTAACTCAATCCATATTTACCCACTGCGGCCCTGAAAAGAAGGAGGAACACGACGGCAAACTCCATACCGACCACTACAACGAACGCCTCAAACGGTATGCTTAGTTAGAACTTGGTTTGAACTTACAAGCAACAGTAAATATCAATTTCTTTATCTTTCGGCAAACATATCACATCCTGCTTAGCACGCAATATTTGAAGGACAGAAAAACTCAGGGCTAATGATTAAATTATAGTACATGTGGCACTTTTAAGTTAGTGAAACCGCCAGAACGTATAGAGCGAATTAAAAGTAACGTTATATAAGCCAGAAATTGTTTACTTCAAATGTATTTAGAAGTGATTCATACCATATTCTATCCAGTTGTTTTGAGTAACTGTTATTTGGCGTATCTTATTGCATGGATGTCTAGCCTTCATCAACATACAATATCACATTTGTTTTGTTTTCTCCTTCCTCTTAGCTATGGGCTCATTTCAAATTATTTGCAACACATGAAAATATGTGATAGTTACTGCTACCCTGTGAAAAGAAATACCGTCATGCTCAATGGCAAACCGTACATCGCAAATGAGTTTTAAACACCACTCGTTTTAAGACTTTCTCAAATGGTAAAGGCCATCCCTTAACTAAAAAAAATAAGTCGTAACTGACAAAGTGCCACAGAAAAAAAAGAGGAGAAGTTCAATTTTCTCGTGTGCCAGGACAAGAATAACAAGAATAGCTGGACCTTCTCCAACTTAGCTATCTAACCCATGCATACTCCTACAAGTTTGTGCAAGTCTGCGAATTTGCGGGTATATCTAGGATTTATCTAAAATCTATTCGGCTCTGATCATGATACCGGACCAAATTTGTGACTCCACGGGTGGTTTTGACCTTTTGACATGTTGACCCTGTTTGACCCCTATTTTACCTCTGACCCTGTCTGACCTAACTTTCATTAACTAACCGCTGCGAACCGTATAAAGCTGCATTTGCCGACGTAAGTGAATTATTTGCATAAATTTTCCTACAAAATAATTTAAAAAAGCCGAAGTCTGATTTGTAAGATGTAAAAATGCTCGTGCTTGTATGAAATTTGACCATCACATTTACACGTCGATATTTTTACGTTTTGATGCCATCTAACTAGCCAGGGCTTGTGGACAAAATGGCGTCGTCCGGGCCCCACGTGCAAGCAAAGTTCTTCACAAAACAGCCTCAGTTCACCGTCAGCGAGGATGTCTTCTCCGTCCCTGCGACTGTCACCACTCTAGAACTCAACGATCTCATAAACGGGCTCCTGAGTTCCGCCGATGGCGATGGGGAAAGCTTGCGGAGGGACTTCGACTTTTTGGTCGAGGGCGAGTTCCTACGTTTACCTCTCAACACGCACATGCAGAACAAGTCGTTGACTGCAGAAAGAGTTGTGTCCGTCGAGTTCTTGTTACGGCAACCAGCACCAGAACCAAGCACAACTATCCAACAGGAAGACTGGATAAGCAGCGTTCAAGGTTTGTACAACTTGGTATAGTGCGAGTTAGCTTGGGTGCATGTCCTGATTTGTCCAGCGCCAAAGTGGGGAGGGGGGCGGAAAAAGTCAGGTCAAGCCATGAGTCACGAAGAGCTTAAAACGTGAACCTGAATGCCACCACCTAGAAACCAAGTCTTGCGAAATAATAGACGTAAAACAAGGACAGCAAAAACAAGGAAAGCGAAATAAAAAAAATGATAGAAAATTATGGTACTGTAAAGTGTAAATGCATTTAAGCTCGTGTGGTTTTCATTTCGCGCTAAGGTGAAAATGGAGGCTCAGGGTTTGCGGTGGTTTTAAGTTTGCGGCAGTGCTATAGTCACATACTGCTACAGTATTGGACAAAAATGTTCAGTTGTTTTAAGTTCGCCTTGAAACGTCAAAAACTGCAAACATAAAACCACCGTGAACATTTCTGCATTTACAATAATCCCCCTATTGTTCTCTTGCATCCCCATCCCAACAACAAACTATGAAAAAATGAAAGGGGAAAAAAGGATTCATGTTTTTTTTTTTCTTTTCAAACCTGTCTTTACCCCTATGTTATTTCTGAATTACAGGTAACAGAGATAGTATCCTCTCTGGTTCCTATGACTCTACTGTCCAAGTATGGACTAGAACAGGTCAGAGCCTGGTCACAGGAACTGGACACACAGAGCCGGTCAAGGCGGTGGCATGGGTCAAGCAGGAAGCAACTGGTGGGCAGTTCCTCAGTGCCTCACAGGACCAGCTCATCGTCCTGTGGGACTGGGACAGGGAGGGTGGGACTGCAGTACCAAGCCTGTGCTGTAGGGGGCATGCTCGCAGTGTGGACTGCCTGGCCACCCACCCAACAGCAGACAGGTTTGCAAGTGGCTCCTGGGACAAGATGATAAAACTCTGGTCCCTGGGTGATGCAGAGGAGGAGGAGGAGGAAGAGCGTCCACGAGGTAAGAAGAAGGCAAAGCAGGAGCAGCTTGGACCGACAAGAACGCCACTGATGACACTACAGGGGCACAGCGAAGCCGTCACATCAGTCGCCTGGGTAGATGACGTCACCTTGTGCAGTGCTTCATGGGACCACACCATCCGAACGTGGGATGCGGAGGCTGGTGTCCCAAAAGAGACGTTAACAGGATCCAAGGCCTTTCACTCTGTTTCCTACTCCAATCTCAGCCACCTGCTTGCTTCGGGCAGCTCGGACAGACACGTTCGCCTCTGGGACTTGAGAAGTCAGAAGGGTGTGTTGGTGGAGTCCACGCTCACAGCGCACCAAGGGTGGGTGTCCGCCGTAGCCTGGTCCCCAACAAACCAGTACCACCTCATCTCGGCCTCGTACGACAAAACGCTGAAGCTGTGGGACACGCGCAGCCCGCGAGCGCCGCTGTACAACATGTCAGGACACAGGGAGAAACTACTGTGTGCAGACTGGTCCACTCCAGATCTGTTGATTTGTGGGGGGGCAGAAAAGCAACTGTGCACTTTCTCGTACTCTAACCTGCTGACCAGTATGCCTGACAGGCAACAGGGAAACTAGAGGGATACTATACACTAGAATGCAGAAAACAGGCAGGAGTAGAGCTGTGTACCGGTACAGTGTACCAATACAGTACCGGGTACAATCAATTAGGTACAGGTCCAAAATACCTGAACCCTGGTGACCGTGTACTGGTACTGAACCGGTACTGATCAGGTCAAGCCTGACTCAGGATGGCCACTTTGACAGATAAAATTACTATGAAATTACCGTGGCAGTGCACTAAAGCCACATCTATACTATACTCCAGCCCATTAAACACATTTGCAAGGCTGGAGTCAAATTTTCATCTGCGTTTTCATAAAAATAATACCTAGCACAAGTAAATATTATGTTGTTACCAGTTCAAACATACTTTTGTCCTTATTAAAAATCTACCATTTTCCAAACAAGTAGTTTAGGTACAGTTTCAGGTCAAGACCTGTACCTAAACCCATGTACCTGTACCTAAAATTTGTTTAGGTACACAGCTCTAAATAGAATACAGAAAACAGGCAGGAAGCACATTATTTAACTACAGATTCATTTGGAAGGAGAAAACATCTGAAATTCCACCTTAAATGTATAGTCTGTACCCAGAAGAAAATTAGTAGAATCGTACCAATTGTAGACTGGCCTTCATGGCCTTTAACTTCATATCATTTCAATTTAGATAAAATAAAATCTGCTACAAATTGGTTTGTATTGTATCTTACACTTGAAGTATAGATATTAAATATACAGACCACAAAGGTGAGCTGAAGCAAACTGTTTAATCATAATTCATATGCATTTCCATCCATTGCCAAGTTTAACCCATAAACTGATTGGGATGATCACAGTTATTATTTTTTGTGGTTTACCACTTACATTGTACTTTAATATTGCTTTCACGAATTAGTAGTTCAGGACAATGGTACAAAATGTGAGATGTATGAATTTCATTTTTGTCAAATGTTAAGCTTGATATAGCCCTGGCCCCATCAATCATTGTAAACCAAATAATGGAAAAAGAAGTTGAGAAAATATTGAATTCTGTATTGACATACAAATTGGCTCTATCAGTATGTATTCTATGCTAACACAAATTAACAGTCATATGTTCTGGACTGGTGTAATTAGATAACACTAGAGTTTCCCCAATATAGACTATACATGTACGTACATGTAGCTGTCTAGCAATATATGAACAAGAAACACAGTGACTATATCTGTATTTTCTCTGTATCTGAATATTGACAAAAGCTGATGGTACAACATACTGATGTCTTGATTCACATGTTATATGAATTATTCTTCAAGTTTTTCATAAAGTTCATCTTTCTGCTCCCAAAAAAATGTGTATACTCTCAATTTTTGTTGACAATGACATGCATAGAAAATTACACATTCCAAGAGCTATGGCCACACTAATTTAATATTTTGGTGAACAACTTTTTTTTCTAATTTTAGCACAAGGACATCATTAAAACAGACAGCTGGGGTGAAAACTTGCACCTGACCCTGTTCAATCCCTAAAACTGTGTGCACCAAAGTACTTTCCTCTGTGATTCTGTTTTCATGTTGATTTTCCAATCTAGCATTTTTTTTTAAATTCTGTTAACCAAGAAATCAACTTGATGTGGCCTATGGGATATTTTCATGTTCAGGCTTGTGGGGAGTACAGTGAAATAAATCTGTTATCCCTGTATATTTCCCCTCATCTCTTCCAAATCCTCCATGGAGAAACCAATGGACAGCAAGTAGGATTCCACAGAGCCATACCTGTGGATGCATATAGTGGGGAAAGTCTGTCAGCTTCATGATTTTTCACTCATAGTTGATTTGTATACAGTGAGGTAGCCTCCTTCGCAGACTTCCTACAACGGCGGCGTATATATCTGGGGAGGGGGGTGACTCGATTTTTTACACGGGCCAAGGTTCTCTAATGCTGGCAAAGAAGTTTCACTGCCTAGGGAGTTATGTCGCCGAGGGACGACCGCCTTTCAATGAAACTCGAAAGTAGCGTAACTCCCTTGCCGGCATTAGAGAACCTTGGCCCGTGTAAGAAATCGGATCACCTCCCTAGCCTCCAAGCAGGCACAATGGATTGCAAAGACCGTATCCAACTGGAAGAAGGAGCTTGTATAGCAATCCAAGTTGGGTTGCAAAAGCGACTTCTTTCTGCCAGTTGGATACGGTCTTTGCAACCTATAGATCTGCTTGGAGATTATCACCTTCCCCCCCTCCCCAAATATATACGCCGCCGTTCTAGGAAGTCTGCGAAGGAGGCTAATAATAGTGAGGTTCGCACTGTTTCATCCAACGACTGAAAAGACAAATGTGACATGCATTGCAAGATAGAATAAGAGGGTGGATGACATACTTCTGGTCGATATACTCCAGGAGTTTCTGCATGGTTTCCCTGCGGGCCCCAAGGTAGGACTCTGGTGCATCAAACCTCGCAACAACCTCATCGTACATCATCTGGTACAATGATTTGGTCCCTTCCTTAAAAACAAAACAACAACAACAGTTCAGTTATTTGCAATCCAAGCAATATTAGGGCCCAAAAAATCGGATTTTGAAAGTCAATTTATTTTGTCATTTCTATACATGATTAGTTCAAACAACACTATCACAATGTATAGCAACGTCCATGATGCAAATATATGACTTAGTTGTAATGTGAAAATCATCGCCAGGGTTTTTGTAGGCTCACAAAACTCAAGGGGTATGTACAGGGAGGTTAGACTCCTATGATTGCCCAAATTTTGTGATTTCTGTGCTTAGATAGGCCATATCCATCTTTTGAAGTGAGTATTTTACAAAGTTGGAATTAATATCCCCCCTACTTTAAGGAGATCATCATATGGCATGCTGTTGCATGGTTTTAAAATGCTCAAAGTATATATATGAAGTTATTACACAAATGTGCTAGACAGTGTTAGTAAATGTCAGTACAATATAGATTTCAGCATTTTTTTATTTACATCTTTGGGTCCCTACTATTGCTTTGGTTGCCTTTAAGAAGTGTTAAAATGACAGCTTGGATGGTCCAAATCAGTTTTTTTCCCCTTTGCTAATGTGTTTTCAACTATGGTCAGCTAGACCAAGATAATACAGCTCTATAAACTGTCGCGGTGGCGTAGTGGCAGGGTGTTTGATCCCAGAACCCAGAGATACCGGGTTCGAATCCAGGGTGTCCTAATTTGTCCCGTTGATTGACTTTGTGCCCTTGGGAAAGGCACTATACACGACTTTCCCCACTTTACTCAGGTGAAAACGAGTACTAGTACCTAGCTTCGGTAAGGGACGTCCCTCGGATAGGACGTTAAATTGAAGTCCTGTGTTTGAGGAGAGCCACACCTCAAGCACGCTCAAGAACCCAACACACTTATCGAAAAGAGTAGGGGTTCTTCCCAGTGTGTGTGGATCATATACATCGGTCCGGATATGCAGCTTGTACTCTTCAGTACAAACCTGGTGTGTTATGCCTTCACATGATGCGGTTTACCGGGTATGCAATACAATCAAATCCCCAAGACCCCATACATTACTTATCATACAGATTTAGTTCAGCAGTCAGATGCCATTTTCCTCCTCTCTGAAAGCAGCCCTTTGATAGGAATTTTTAGGGCATTCAGCACTAAGGACATGTCTAGTCATATATAGTCCATATCAGATGAAACTAGTAGGCACTCACTGACCTCAGATTTGTGATAGTCTTCAATGATTTCTGCCTTCTTCCTTCCCAGTATTCCCTGTACCAACGCAGCAATGATTGCCGTCCGGTCTTTGCCGTATTTACAGCAGACTAGAGCCGGTTGGTTTTGTGGGTCCGATAAAATCTTCAGGGCTGAAAAAAAATAGAAAAGGCAAGTTTATAAACAAATGCAAATGAAGGGCACTGCTGTAATTTAAATGCTAAAAGAAACAGAATCTCTAGCCTTGAAATAAAGATCATTACATGTACATGTTGCTGGCATCGTGTGGCGCAATCGGTAGAGTGTGTCGCCCAGAACCGAGAGGTCCCGAGTTCGAAACCCCGATATGCCCTGATGTTGTGTCCTTTGGAAAGGCACGACTTTACCCGACTTTCCTCACTCCACCCAGGTGTGAATGGGTACCTGACTTCGGTTGGGGAAGGTCATATTGAGGTCACCTGCTGGCCAGACCCTTGCGGCAGTTCCACAAAGTGAAAGTGTGGAGCAAATATGTATCTGTTCTGTTTTATATGATTGTAAACCCTGCAGCAATTCAGCACTGGCTGCCATTGCACGGGTAATTTCTGGCCAATAAACCATTATTATTAATATTATGAACGCAAATTTATTGTACCTGCAAACATGCTCCCAGTCGAAAAGTCCACCATGTCCTTGTACCATTGAAGGATCCCTTGGTCCTTGGACAGCACGATGGGGACTATCGCTTTTTTCAAGTACTTCATTTTGGTACGCAGAACAGTATCTACGATCCATGCCAGGATCATAGAAAGAATGATGTATATCTTTAGGTACCAAGGCTTTCGCTGTAGAACTCCCGTAAAAAAATGCCTGTTGTAGCAACTCACTATGTAGTGCCTCTTGTATTGGTGCGACCCCGTCTCTTTGACTGAAAAGCGGAGCTCTGGTGGTTGAGGTTTACGATCCTGTACCTCCACTTCAACCACCTGAAATGTGTTATCCATTAGCCTCGGAGCGCTGGATTCGTTGAATTCTTCCATGGATCGCAAGTCGACTATAGTTTTGATGCCGAGATTTGACAGTTTTTTTATGTCGTCTGGTGTGACGTTGTCAACGGTTGAGCTGCGGTACAGCTTCCCGGCAACCACGGCGCGAAAGTTGGGGAGAGATTGAAACTCCATGTGGATTCTTCTAAATGACAATGGGAGGGAGAGAGAAAGAGAAGAATAACATTTTCTAACATAGTAAAGTCTTGTTATCCCGTAAGGTTGCCGGCATTACGTTACAGATTCTATACCCAACGAGATATCAAAGCAGGAAGTTCGGCTGCAGTACCGTAACAAGCCGCTAGGGCACCCAAAATCTAATAATTTCCATGTCTCATCAAGATCTACCCACCTACCAAATATCAAGACAATCCATCCAAGCCTTCTAGAGTTATGCTGTTTGTTACAAACAAACAAACACACACACACACACACGCTACCCTCTGCATAACCTTCTCGGCGAAGGTAACAATGTCTAAAATCTGACATGCACAATGGAATATCTCACAATGAACGGTAAAAACAGTAGATATACGTTCGAGTAGGTCCATGCAGATAGTATATAAGTCTCAAAATTATGACCTTTAGACATTGGCCCCTGTGTGACACCTGGTTAAACAAGTCAATTAATGGTCCGCTGATGCCGCGGGTTATCGCGAAGACGTTGAACGAGTTCTGGTTGACCATAGGCCTTCTGTTGTTGATAACAATGCATAACAATTTAACATTAAAATCGCAAATAATAGCTTAAATTGCTCATTTCACTTTCTTTATGAGGTCCACTTTCAACTTACTCGAGAATGTGTAAATACAATCAAGGAGGTTAAAATAGAAAGCTCTGTTGAAAAATGGAATCGTCCTCTTGGTCACATTGCGATGGACTGTCCCACAAAATTATTGTAAAAGGGCCCAGAAATGAATTTTAATAAAACTTTAGCACGTTCCTCCTCTATATAGTGCAGATTGTCTGATTTTTAGTAAATTAAAAATATATAGACTAGTTAAATGTAATAGTGTATTAGGCTAGATGCTACATACAATTGTTTATAGTCATTTAGCCTATTTTGTTTTACCCCTCAATATTTTTTTGAAACCGTCCAATTGCAATGTAACTAAGATGGCGACTACCATCAGTCAAAATTCGCCGGTGCACCTAAAATCCCTCCCAAACTTTCGTCCCGTCGTCCCGGGCCGGCTCTATCGTTCCTCCCGCCCAGACTTGATCACAGAACAGGACTTCGAGACAGTACAGAGGCTGGGGTTACGCTGCATCGTCGATTTTCGCTCCGTAGCGGAGTACCGATCTTTCAAAGGGAAGACAAAGTTCGTGGACGAAGACTTCCGGGTTGTGAAAGTCAAGCCACCCACGAGGGGGGATCGGTCCAGCGGTCTACGGTACCAGTACTACAACAACGGGAGCCATGGGGGACCGGGGTCCAATGGAGATGTCAAGTCCAAGGGCTTTCATTACTTTATCAACTTCTTTACAATGCAGTACATCTGGAGGGTCTTTACACGGGTTCCATGGTAAGAAGGGGGGGGTGTGTAATACTCACCAAGAGTTAAACACCTAGAGAGACATTAGCCTCGTACCTGAACCAAGAGTAACACAGCACCAAGAGACCACGTCTAGCGATATAATTGACGTTTAGCAAGGAAAACAACAACAACAACAACTTACTGTCCGGCTTATTACCTTCGCCAGAGGGTTATGTTTTCAGTTTGCTATAGTGGACTGCTATGGTGGATACATGTGCATTTGATGTTAATGGATGGATGTTCATGATATTTGGTAGGTGGGTACTTTCCTGGCCTGAGTACCATCCTCCATAGTGACCGCTTACTCAATGCTTGTCGCTTGCTAACATCCTCCGTAGTGACCGCTGGCACAATGCTTGTCACTTGATAACCACGATGTGCAAGCGACAAGCATTGAGCCAGTGGTCACTACAGAGGGTGGTACGCAGGCTAGGTGGGCACTAGTAGGTGTCGGTAAGACGTGGGTCAAGTTCGAGAAATGGGCATCCTGGCAGCTTCCTATATATTGCAACAGACCTTGTCATCTGTTGTTCCCATCTTCTCAGATTTAGAGGGTTAGAAGTGCTTGCCCCTCAAATGTTGAGGATTGATCACAGAAATTGCCAATTTCTTCTGTCCTGTGTGTTAACACGATAAAACAATCCTATGACAGTTTGTGAGAAATACTAACCAGTTATATAAGTAGATCGTCACTGAGTGCTCACCAAAAATAATGAGTAGGAACGTTTATAAACACAAAAAGTTCACATGATTATCACAAGTTTTAAAAAATAATTTTTTTTTACATTTTCAAAGAATTGCTTTAACTTCATTGATGGAGGTTACAAAAGTCAATTTTTCAACCTCTTTGGTGAGAAGAAACCAGTGGTGTAGAATTTTTCCACACCCTAATTATTCTGTACTATATCCATCCTTATTTGATTGATATTGAGTGACTAAAACAGTTTGTGTCTTGCAGGTATATGCAGCTGTATTCCCTCATGTACCTTGTGTACGATCTCATCTTCTGGACCAACTACGTTCACTTTGTCAGGTTCTTTGCCCGCATCTTGCTGAACAAAGCAGGCCTGATCCGCCAGTATGTAGACATCGTGGAACTCAGCCAAGGAGCAATATATTCTGGTAAGTGTTGATTATCATCAGTCTATATATCTATGTTAACTTCACTTTAACTGTTGCCAGTGTAACAGATAAGATATGTTGCTGGCCCAAACTTAACCAGGTTTATTCTAAGCAGGGATGTGTTTAAGTCTGTTACAGTCTTGATTGTCATCAGTCTGTTTATGTTAACTTCACTTAATTAACTGTTGACAGTGTAACAGGTCAGAATACGTCGCTGGCCCAAACTTAACCAGGTTTATTCTAAGCAGGGATGTGTTTTAGTCTGTTACAGTGGATATGTTTTGGTTACTGTAACTCATTATCATATAGAATAATCCCATAAAAATCCCACTTCCCACAGAACGTGATGATGTAAAATACATGTAGAAACATAAAATGCAAATATTTGATTGACATGCAGCTGCCACTGTCTCATATGGGTCAAAATGCTAATTGCCATGCTTTCATTGGTTGAACTGCTAATAAGCTAGTTCACGGTTGCTACTACGCATGTGCAGTGTCAAAGGTGAAAGCCCCTGGCTTGTAAACTGTTCTCGTCTCGATTTCCATAACAACGCCCCGACGGGTTTTGTTTACGTCTCAGGGGCCTTCACCTTTGAACTAGCTTATTGTGATGAACAGTATAAGGATCAGTCCATTATGCAGGAGTGCTGTTGAGGAGTGAATGAAAGCACAAACCATTGCTACATTAAAAACTTCTTGCTTTCTGTATTTTCAGCTCTGAAACTCCTGAGCGACCCTCAGAACTTACCTGCGAACCTCTGCTGTGCTCATGGGAAGGACCGAACAGGCATCGTGGTCACCATGGTGATGGGATGTCTGGGCATGTCTAGGGACGAGATCATTGAAGAGTATGCAAGAAGTGAGGTAGGTATTCCTTACTTTCCAAGCAGTGGTTGGTGGGGAAGATTGTGACCGTTTTATCATATGCTCCATTTCTTTCCGCTCTTCAACACGTTTATCAAAGAACTAGTCCTCCCCTTGTCCTTTGAGCCTGCGACATTGAGCAGAGGTTGGTGGGGAGAGCGGACAAAAAATGGGGCATATGATAAAACGGTCACAATCTTCCCAACCAACCTCTGCTTAGAGAGCGACAAAAAACGGGGCATATGATAAAATGGTCACAATCTTCCCCACCAACCTCTGCTTCGAGAGCGGACAACAACAGGGCATATGATAAAATGGTCACAATCTTCCCCACCAACCTCTGCTTCGAGAGCGGACAACAACAGGGCGTATGATAAAACGGTCACAATCTTCCCCACCAACCTCTGCTTCGAGAGCGGACAACAACAGGGCGTATGATAAAACGGTCACAATCTTCCCCACCAACCTCTGCTTGGAGAGTAGGTATTCCTGTCATAGAATTTGGCTAAACAATCTGAAACAGTGTTTTTTGACGTACCAGAATTTCTCATTTGCAACCTCTGTATCATTTGAAACCCTAGTGGTGCCCTGTCATGTCAAATTTCCACACCAGGCCCCCCTCCCCCTCCCAAAACAAGTGTATATCAAGATATAAACACAAATTATGCTCATGATTATCTTTTTTAAATATTTTGTGTGTTTTGTTGTCTTCTATGTCACACTTTTTGATCCTAAAAACTGCCGGTTTTGAAATGTGACCATAACATTTAAGTTAATGTGTGGTGTGATGTTAGTATGGAAGCAAGCATAGACAAAAAAGGAAAACAGACAGTACACTAAGAATTAATGTTTTCATAATTGTACCTGACTTCGGTTGGGGAAGGTTGTATTGAGGTCACCTGCTGGCGCCGAATGGGAGCTGTCCAGACCCTTGCGACAGTTCCACAAAGTGTAAGTGTGGAGCAAATATGTATCTGTTCTGTATTATATGATTGTAAACCCTGCAGCAATTCAGCACTGGCTGCCATTGCACGGGTTATTTCTGACCAATAATGATCTTTTCTGCTTATCACTACCCTCCAGGCTGGTTTGTCTCCGATCATTGATCGTGTGCAGACAGAGGTGTGTGATCGTTTTCACATGGACATCAGCTTCATCACTGCCAAGAAGGACACTATGAGGGGACTGCTGGAGTACATAGACAAACAGTAAGTGTCTGACATGCCTAGATAGTAGTAGTAGTACGTGCACAGGCCAGCACTGGCCCCTTGCTACGGGTTATACCGCCCTTTTTACGGGGTGACATACCCATTCGTTGGCTGTATACAAGACGATGATGCGCCAGTTCTCCCGTCCGGGTGAATGGTGTAAATCACCGTAAGGCTGATACGAGATGGAGGTTCGCCATGCCTCCATCCGGGTGATTTGTAGTGAATCACCAACTCCAGACAGAAGGATTTGGACCATCTTACACCGGGGCATGCACCTACTCTTTTGTAGTACAAGAAGTACAACTCTTGGTCAGCGCGCGGAAAAGTGAAAGTTTTAGCTGTCAATAGGATATTTCGGCCGCGTTTTTTAATAGTAAAATTTTGTTATGGCTGCCAACTTGAGGTGATGCAGGATCACAACAGACTATTCATAATATGCAAATTTGATGTAAACCGTTTTCAGCGCAGGTGCAAGTTTGCATCGCGGACACAAAATGTTTTGATTCGGACTATATCCAAAACGGTTCGAACCGTTTTATAATTTGAATCATGAATGGGGCCTTAAACTACCTTTCAAGGCGTGCTGATATTGAATTGACTCTCAGTTTTTGTTGTTTCAGGTATGGGTCCATACCTGATTACCTGGAGTCCATTGGCTTTAGCAGAGCCAATCAGGAGCAGCTCAAGAGGAACCTGCAAGCCTAATGTTCCACTGCATCCAACCAATGGCAGAATTGTGATCCACAATGCCTTATGAAGTTTGGGTGCTAGGAAAGTTAGGCCATGCCAATTTTTTTGTTGCTTCTCCAAATAGCCTGTCCTGTTTTTCCCATTTTTAAAAAAAAAAAGGGTCGCTATTCCCATTCACAAATTTTAACTCCCAATTTTACTATCTGTTCAGCTGTAAAACTTAATAGCCACCAAAATAGATTATAAAGGCCTGAACATACTTAAAAAGTGTGGTCACATTGATCATAAGTTTTTATTTTTCATTTATCAAAACTATTTCTCAATATCAATCCATGTATTACATGGCAATGGGTAATTTTGTTATTGAAATTATAGTACTAGATCAAAGAAAGGGGTGCATTGCCTAAAATGAGCCATACAAAGCTGAAACTTGAATAATCCTCTTATTCTTTATGTTATGTAAACCCTTATCTTCACCCCAGACTATTTGCCAAAAATTTTATTTTTATTTTTTTTTGCCCTGTTGCCCCGATCCAATTTTTTTCTGAAAAAATCCGAGAAGCAACAAATGAAATTGGCGTGGCCTAATGGTCATACTGGTCACAAGAGCATAACAATTTTTCTAACGGCTACAGATCACGTCATTGTTGTATGCTAGAGTATTTTGAGGAAATTTACTTTACTTTCAATGTACGTCAATTTTCATTTGCCAACAAAATTTCCAACAATATCTATCATAATATTATGTGAGACCAAAATTTGTGAAAATGCACAGTGTACTGCTGGAACAGTATGTAACTTAAATAAGTAACTTATTTAAGTGTTAAAGGCAACCAAAGCAATATAAGGTCCCGGAAATTGGATTTTTAAAGTCAACTTATGTAGCCATTTCTATACATGATTAGTTCAAACAACACTATCACAATGTATAGCGACGTCCATGATGCAAAAATATGACTTCGTTGTAATGTGAGAGCTCACTGAAAATCGTCGCCAGCGTTTTTGTACACTCGCGAAACTAAGAGGATCATTGTACGACTTGTTTTTGTTCGGTTTTGAAATGCTCAAAGTGTGAAGTTATTACGCAAATGTGCTAAACAGTATTTGAAAATGTAACTACCATAAAGATTTCAGCATTTTCTTTATTTCCATTTTTCAGGGCCCTAATATTGCCTTGGTTGCCTTTAAAAGTACAAAGTAGTTGAAATCAGATAGTTGAACTAAGTTACAAATCTTACAATCTGACTAGTGTGTTCCGTATTTTCAGACTAGCTATCAGATCCAGGTTAATCACTTATCTCTGCATGAACCATGGCATTGTCCACTAATTAGCCTTAAGGTAGGTAAAGCAGTATTGAGGTGAAGCATAATGCTTTTAGAAGTAGCTAGTGGTAGTGCAATGCGGCTTCGCCACAGCTTGCATTCACCCCTACTCTTCTTGATAAGTGTGTTGGGTTCTTTTACGTGCAGAGGTTTGACGCTTGAGGCTTATGCTCAAAGCTCCCTCATACACGGGGCCGCTGGCTTTACGCCACCATCCGAAATGACGAATGCAATCCCTTACAACAAGTCCGAGCTTGAGTCGACCCTTAGGATCGAACGCGGGCCCTAGTATCCACGGATTTTGATCCAGATGGCGAAGCAGCGGGGTTGCGTTACCCCTTGCGCGACAGGGATATGCCCTTAAGGTATCATAATGTGAGAAAAAACATGTTATTAGGACAAATATCATTGAATCAACGTGCTTTTTGATTGATAGCACATGTCTCGATGCTCAAAAGTAGCAAATACATGTAGTATATAAACTTCAGCAAAAAATATCAGTAATTTTATAACGCTAAAAAGCCTCTGCAATAGAAATATACTGTAGTGTTATTTACTTCTTAAACCTAAGAGCCAACAAAGTTACTGTAAATCACTTTAATATAGTGGTAGGAAAATATAGCGGTTGGGAGTAGGTTAAGGCACTTTATTTTAATGGTGGGAACAAACATTACTGTCTCGAATACTAGTGATCAAATATTTGCGATGATGAAATTTGAAAGTGACCATTGAATTAGCTAAGATTAAGTTACAGTTAACAAATCAAGAATTATAGTATTCCTATTAGAAATTGTGAACAATACATCATCCAATTGCTCAATCTGCACTATAGATAAGTAAGAATTTCGAATAAAAGGTAAGCAAAAGCTTCTAATAGAATATTTAATTCATTGCAAGGAATCATTCTATATTAATATAGAGATGACTTTTCTCAGGAATGTATAAGTCTAATTGTTGCCTTTTATGACAGCAACTCAATGTTGTACCTTAGATTAGCTTTTCACATTTTATGCAAGGATGCAAAACAAATCAATTGAAAGGTTAATCTTGTTTGTTTGTTTGTTTGTTTGCAACAAACCCAGAAATTACAGTTAACAGGCTTGTAGTACATGTGCATGCAAAACTTCTCTACATTTGCCCCCCCCCCCCATTATGAGTGGGTAATAATTAACTGATTCAATATATTTTATAGAAATAATGTTTTGACCCAATATGATAAATATTATCTATATGAGGTGTATGATATACATTGAAATATATATAATTTACAATGTAAATTATTGAAAGAACGATGCAGCCATATAGATAGACAAAAGTCGATTTTGAAAATATAATGAATGAATGAATGATTTTATTTTCCCAACAATTGCATCGGTGACAATGTATGACAATGTACAGATAAAATAATTACCAATCTAGGTGTATTATTCCACAATTCTAATTACTACTTTATTATATCAAATGTAATCTACAGTGATAACTAAACGGAACTATTCTAGATATCACATAACATATTTCTAGGCTTCTTTGTAACTTAACGTTCGTCAAATTTCATGTAGGAATAGTACAGTTTCTTTTTTGTAAATATAGGAAGAGCCCAATACAACTGCAATATGCAAATATCTCGTAACAATACTGTGTAAGAATATCCTAATAGAAACAGAAAAGCATACTGGTATATTATATGAGATGTGTTGATTTACTTTCCTATGTGTGCTAAAAAAATCCACCGTATCTGCAACCAGGAAGTATTCATTTTCATGAATAGTTTACAACTTTATGGAAATCTAACCTCTTTGAAGTTTAATTACAGGCTTGCGTAGCAAAACCTTTGTTGGATCCGTTGGCATGTGCGGTGGCTGCCATCTTGAATTGTGACGTCACATGGTAGCCATGCCATTTCATTGGGAGGGGTGCTTTTTGGGGTCGCTAGTGTTCTCTCTATTTTTAACAAATCGGCACACAACTATCACACATTCAACTCATATAAAAAGAAAAATTCAATACCAATTCATATCTATAAAAAGACCCCGTAATCACTAAACTAACATAGCAAACCTGAAGTATATGTAGCACAAATACTTAACTCTAGTTTATGCTGATATGACTGAGTTATTCTATATGTTTGTCAAATGATTCATATATCTATATGATCGTATACATGTAATGTAAGCTTGTTTTGTACTTTGTCATTTCCATTGGAATTCAATTTTATTACCAATTTTTCAATATCGTGACACCATGATTATTATATTATATATGCATAAAATAACTATCATGATTAACACAATAAAGTGGGGTTTTTCATTACTGTTCCCATATTGCTACCGAATGAATTATTTAGATATTTTGGAAACATTAAACTTACTAATGGATGAGCTTGAATGGTTTTTATTCTCACATCGATATACGTCATGCCTTGTACAATGAGCACAGTAAGTCTATTATCAATAATACATGATAGATTTTGCCCGACATGCCGCTCTTACTTTCCTTCCCTTTGGGGATAACTTGGCTGTCCTATAACTACTGTGATCAAATAGAAATGTAAGATTTTAGGACTATCCCCGGAACAATGTACTGTCACTAATAGAGATCTTTAAAGGCACCCAGATCATTTTATGAGGCTTGAAAACTGGAAATATATTAGATGCTGTAATCTTTATGAAATTGACATTAAATGCCACTGTTAGCCACATTTGCGTGCGGATATCTTATCAAAAGTGCGCAAACGCGGCTCAAAAATAAGCTACATGGTAACGTACCGGTGATATCTTTTAGTTTCACGGACCTAGTGTAAATAGACCGATACCATAGCCCCGCCAACGTAGAGATGCAAAATTAAAACATAAAAACGCAAATATTTGACGGACACGCAGTCAATCTCTCATTGGTCGAACCGCTGTGATGGACAGTCAGGATCAGTCTATTAGTATTAGGGCTTTGATTTTCTATCAGTTCTCACCACACAATGACATCGTATCTTTGCTCCTTAATGTCGATATGTAATGGTATAGTTTTATGGAAACTTACTCTGTGTAGGAATGACTAGAAATTGGAGTTTTTTTATTCAAGTTTCTAGCCTCACAAAATGCTCTGGAGATGCTTTCAAAAACAAATAAACAAAGGACAGTTGAAATAATCTCCAAGCAGATGTTGGGGCGGTTTTCTGACTGCTAGCCTCTTTTACAGCTTCACACTCGGCTGCCAAAGGAACCAGGCTAACAGAAAACGTTACTATAGTCACCATTAATCATGCATGACCGTTCCATGACTGTTCAAAATAGCTGACCTCCCGTGACCTTTTTGGTGACCTATCCTTGCGTTTTGACTCAAAAGGCTCGCCGAGTGTTATATTTGTTCTGTTTGGTCATAAATCGATATCGTAAGCAATTAGTATTAATCATTAACTTGGTACGTGTAACTAGCTTAGCTTGGTAGTCACTGGTTTTCCTTCTGCCCACAACAGTGCAAAAAAGGCTTATAATCATGTAATTAGTGAAAGAACATTCTCCCAACGGTACAAAAACTTCTTATTGAAAGGAACACTTTAACAATAGTATCGGGTTTTAACCTAATCTCCAAGCAGAAGTTGGGGTGAAAGGTCGTTCCTGGGATCCATTCTCTGACAGGTACGGAATGTAGAGCATGTCAGCAGAAATCTTCTTCCGGGGTCTCATATTTAGACTTGTCATATTCCATCTACAGCTAGTACGGGCAAAGGACGACCCCACTGTACATGTCGAAGAATAGTCTTACACTTTCACTTAACGAGGAACGCAACCGGACGAGAAGAAGTACGTATGTATAATGCCTGATCAGACCAAGGAGGTTACATACAGGTGTATTTAACATCCTTCATCAGACCTTGTACCAATAACATTATCGTCTTGAGTTTTCTATTTTTGTCGATATTCTATGTGTAGTCGCCAGTTGGCACACAGAGAACCCGGTATGATCTTGCCTGTTTTTTATTATATTGCACTCAGACTTGGCGACAGGACAACTTCAATGCAATAATGTTTATCCAGTGTGTGCTCTGTATACGTAGGTCGCCATGTTGGATAAACAGCTTATGTATACGCACAAAAGAAAGTGGGGCCACAACCGCGACACTGTAACAGACAACTCGGGCGACTTGTAAACAGAATTTCAGGCCAGTGAGCTATTAACAATACACAGACTGCAGCTGTGCTATGTTCTTTATTGTGATTCGTTGTTCTTTCTAGCACGTCGCCTTGAAACCGACACTTTTTTGGAGCCGAGGACCGAGGTCTGGAAATGTGCACGTGGTGACAGTCTGACTTCGAGTCACGTTTCAGGTTAGCATGTAACGTTATGTTTCTGAACCCTGCCCGTGCTATGCTTTCATCTTTCATGTATTCAACATATAAACTGGAGGTTTTTGACCCTATCTGTGCGCAGTTTTCTATTTCTGTCCAGTTATGCCAACTGATCATATGACAGCTGTTCGAAGTCCATGAAAAGGGACCTTGTGCCAGATTTTTTCCTCCTTAGTAGGAGGTTTATTAGGGTGCCACTGTCCATTCTATATATAAAAGTAGTCCATTTGTCCACACCTTTTCAAACAGTACTAGTGTCCTATTTACTGCAGTTCCAAGGTTATGAGTCGCTATTTTACGACATTATATAGGGGACTGGTATCTAACTTTAGTTCTGTACATGCACCTGTTTACTGTAAATAACGTACTAGTAATCAGACCCCTCCCACAATGCATCACGGTGAAACCTATCCCCGGCCCAACACAATGGGCGTGTTTGTGGTAATACTTAAATAGCAGTGCAGCGTTCGAAATACCCGTCTGCAATCTGCAAATTGCAGAAAGATTTTCAAGATTGCAGAAGAAAAATTAAACAACCTGCAATTTTGCAGAATAAAAAAAATGGGACTCAATTTTTCTAAATTATAGCCAAGGAGGTTATAATACAAATTTAGCGCTGTAGATAAACTGAAACCAGCGCCGAGTGAACCTGACGGCGTTTCGGTGCGTGCCGACTGCCTCTGAGGTTCCAGTTTTTCCGGGTATTTCCGACACTTTCCGTGATAACTTCGGGGACGAATCATGGGAGAAAATGTCAAATTCGTGCATTTCCGACCTAAGTTCGCTAATCTCCGCGGCCACGATCTCGGGATCGCTAAAAGTCGGGAAAACAATTCCCGGATGTTTCTTGTATAACGTTAAACATTGTTGCAGCAAGCATGCGATTTCTTCAGGTCCGAACTCGGGGCATGGGCGCGATGACAGAAGGAACGAAACGGTGGCTGCTACATAAGTCCGTGGTCCTTCAAGCCCAGATGGCAGCTATGAAGTTGAGAACTACTAAGATAGATCTAGAGCACCGCCTTGCGTGGAGAAGGCGGGACATTTCCTCCTGTGCCGAGACAGTGGGGAGGGGGGCGCCCACGTGAAAAACAATAACATCCCCGGGCCGTCTTGATCGAGTCTCCCCGATTGCCCGAACTCGGAGTCCGATGTTTAAAACCGATAGCAATTTTTCAAATTTATAAAAATAAAATTACGCAGAGGCCAAGGTTTGTGCGAGGTTTCTTTTATTTTGAATTTTTCATTTATTTTCTCGATTTTTTCAAATCTTGTAATTTTTTCCGTGGGCCGTGACTGTGATTTTTGTTACCACGGGTCGTGCGATCTAACATTTACGCATCAGAGCACGTATTCCTTGCAGGGATATAATGTTCTTTTCCCCCTTATCAGGCAGGTTGTTGAATTTTTTAAAATTTCAATACACATACATGTGCTCAAATTATAAACAAATATTTAATTTGATTAACATTGAATAGATACTCTTTTGCTGTTGCAATTTTCGCTATTGATTTGAATATTTTTCACACACATGTATATTATTCCTGTTTCAAATTTTGCTAGTAAAATTTAAAGATAGAGTGAGAATAAAGAATTACAGCAATGTTGCAAAGCTAGATATGATGTAAACATAAGTATATATAGGCATTATCAAGTTGAAAAGGTGTCTTGTGTATTTGCAGAAAATATTTTCAAATTGCAGAACAAAATTTTGACATTCTGCAATATTGCAGAACACTGAAAAAAAGTATTTCTACCACTGCAGTGTGTAAGGGTGAGCGACAGACTCTTATGATTAAAGGCACCCAGAGCATTTTATGAGGCTTGAAAACTGAAAATATTCTAGTTGCTGCAATCTGTATGAAATTGAGATGTAATGCCACTGTTTACCACCGTTGCGTGCGGATTTCTTATATGAAAAGTGCTCCAAAGCGGCAGAAAAATCAGCTACATGGTGATCCTTTAGTTTCACGCGCCTAGTGTAAATAGACCGATACCATAGCCCAGCCCACCTCCGTCAAAACGTAGAAATGAAAAATCAAAACATACAAATGCAAATATTTGACGGACATGCAGTCAATCTCTCATTGGTCGAACCGCTAATTGTGATGGGCAGTCAGGATCAGTCTACTACCGGGCTTGGATTTTCTATCAGTTCTCACCGCACAACGACATCGTATCTTAAAGTTGCTCCTTTAATGTCGACATGCAATGGTATAGTGTTATTGAAACTTACTCTGTGTAGGAATGACTAGAAATTTGAATTTTTTTATTCAAGTTTCAAGCCTCATAAAATGCTCTGACGGACGGACACTGAAGAATACTCAGGGCATTCTTTCTAATAGCACGACACTTCAAAATCTAACGTGACGCTCAGCTTTGATATATGTATATGACAAGAAACGGTCCAGAACTGGTCTATGGAAATCACATTCCCCTGTTCACCAATATCTTTTTTTGTAGAACTTTGCACGTTTATGTATGAGAAATGATAACTACATTCATTTTAAAAAGAAGGCTTTATCAAGTTTCATTTCTTCATAATGTTACTTCCTTGAATAATTAAAAAAAATCAAAATTGGCTGCTGCAAAATTCCGTGCGAGTATATGAATGTACATTCCATTTACTCTCAATGTCTTTCGTTCATTGGCCGTTGACTCGTCTACAGGTGATTTTTATCAATGTACTAAAATCAGGTAGAACCTTTCACTGATTTTAACGTGTGTTTTCTTGTTTTCTTAGGAACATCTTGGTGCCTTCACTTCAGGAGATATGTCTGAAGATGTATCGCGGAAGATGAACGTAACGAAAAAAACATTTGCACGGTCAAACGTCGAATAGAGTATATACAGATGAACACTACAAGAATCGACAACCTCGGTGACATCATATATAATGAGAAGGGGCTAAAACACACAAATATCACCACCGTTGTTGTGACAATGCCGTGTTTAATCGTATAAAGACGTTTTTTAAACCGTTTACAGGGGAGGTCACTATGTCGCGCCTTGTGTACAAGGGGTTGAATGTAAAACCTTACATTTTGGTGTTTTGTGTCATTTTACCTGCCCTGTGCCACAAAATGTACTTCTCAATTTATTACAACCAGTACCTTCACATGAGAGGGGAGGATCCGACCACTTATTCCATGAGAGTCAACGAGGAGCGAAGGAGAGAGGCCGAAACGTTTCTCAACTCAAAAACTAGCGTTACATCTCCACAACACGTCATCCTGGAAACACAATCCAACGTCAGATTAGCAGTTGGGTTTGTCACTGTGAACAGGGAGTCTAAGATACAAGACGGCAGTGTGTACAATCCGGGATACCTTCTCCAAACAGTAGCAGCGATTTTACGGGAAAAGCCATCATTCTCGACTCGTATTCTCGTTTGCAACGTTGATTCCAACCCCCTCTCTAATTCTGATGCGGTCTTCTTGTCCTCCATTGTACCTGTACTATCAAAATACCAACAGACAGATGTACAGGTAAAGGCAATGACGTTGTCAGAAAAACTTCAGAAAGAGAAGGATGACTATGTTTACTGTTTAAACCAAACACTCGCTCTCGACCCAGAGTATATTCTTATCATAGAAGACGATGCTCTAGGAACAGATGGAACATTGGATATCATTGACCACATCATACGGACTAAGCTCGAAAAGAAATACCACGGTTTTGAACTGAAAGAAAACAACTCCACAAAATCGATCATCAAGCTTTTCTCTCCCCGGTATATTCAGCGTGATTTTTTCACTACTAAACCAAAACGAATTATCATCAATATACTTGAACTAGTAGGTATTGGTATTGTGGGAGCAACAACCATTAGTTTTGTACATTTCCTACTTGTCCAAAAATGGAGAAATGCCTACGTATTCCATAAAATGTTCTTTGTTGCGAATTTTATCTGTTGTATTCTAGCGGCTCTTGCAATCTCGCGACCACATCGCATGGAGTTCAGAAGAATATCAAAACAATTGTATATCATGATTGATGCCAACGACTGTTGCACGCCAGCAGTTTTGTACCCCAGGGGCGCTGCTATGGAGTTCATGTCGTACATGCAAACCGACAGAAAACATGGCCGGAGGCCATTGGACGATGTTATGGACGATTTTGTGAGAGAACGCGGGTACAGACAGTTTGCCGTGGAGCCTAATCTATTTTCTCACATAGGACAACATTCCACGCTTCACACGGATTCAAAACTTAAATTTCTTCAAAACTTTGTATAGAGTATAGATAGTGTTTAACCTGTCTATATCCTATACCCGTATTCATTATCTGCCTGCCACTGGTCGGTGGTAAACAGTGCCTTTGTCAGCATTTCAGATCACCAAAGACGTGATCATTCACTTCTTAATGGATGTCCAACATATAAAGATGAAAAAGTGAAGATAATGCAAAACAAATGTAACATTACCTCAGTCGAAAACAGAGACGTTTCGTGTACTTATGTCATGTCCTGAAACAATATCTGTATATCTAGGCCAATATATCTATACATCTATGCAAAAAAGAATCCGTGAAATAGCGATTTAGTTTTATAAGACATTCATCTCCTCATCATGTAATTGTATAATTGACATATAAGACTCCCTATTGTATCTCCTGTTGATATTATCTACCTCTGACAATGTTTTATAGATAGTGCCTTCATGTAGTTTGAAATGGAGCATTGTACAGCCTAGAACCTAACCAGTCTAGCATAGAACCTCCCTGTAGCTTTTAAGTAGTTTGATATAGGTAGCCAGTAGTATTTTATTTTTGCCTTACATAGTACCTGTTAAAATCGTTGTGCAATAAACTTTGACTTGACTTGACTTGATCAACTTCAAAGGACTAATTATTCTTTAATTGCTGACCTCTGTTGCATGAGGAAGAATTCGATAGGCATCATTAAACTTTAAACGGATTGGTATCACAGGTCGTAAAAGTGTGACTATGTACCTCAGTGAGGCAAGCTAGGACGCTAGTGCGTCATGGGTGACTGTAGCCTGGAAAACATACCATCGGGGGCTCCTCGATATCCCTACGGCGCTGGGAGTGACCCCGACCGCCCCGACAGCTTAGTCCGCTCGGGGTGTGTTTACGGCCTTGGATTAGATTACGCGTCGCCACCGACGATGGCTGCGAAACTACGGTGGCTGCGAAAGAACACAGGCTGACAGAAGCAGGTCAATATAGCACAGTGGGCCCAGTAAAACACACCTAAGTCGACACGTAGAGACTAGATACCAGGCTAGGGTGACTGGCGACGACGTAAGATTTATTTCATGACAGACACAAACGTGAGGTCATTCTAAACATGACAATAGAAGGGTGTGTTGAGTTTGTGACTGTACGTAACAAGTTATCACTGATCGCCTGTGGGAAGTAAAAACTTGATAAGTTGATGACCATTATTACAGGATGGTTTACTGGACGATTTATTACCGGGTGATAACAGGGTAGAAGAATAACAAAGCAGCGTTAATAACTGCCAAGATAATTACACTGCAAAAAGAGCTAGTGATCTGGCACTTTAATGATTCTCATGGCCAGAGCCACCCAAATGGAATCGGTCGCCAGGAAGTGCGAAATGGAACAAAATGGAGCGAAATGGAACGAACTAAAACAACAAACCTGGCCATGGTGGTCATTTTTTGTCGATCCCTTGGATTTTCCCCATTGACATAAGCATTAAGAATTAGTCTATAGCGGTCCGGAAGCAGTTTAAATACAGAAATATTTTGTTTTAGTTCGTTCCATTTCGTTCCTTTTCGTCCTATTTCGTTCCATTTCGCTCCATTTCGTTCCATCTCGCATTTCTGGCGACCCAATGAAATACCAGTGGAAAAGGAGACGCATACTAGTCCAGCGTTCTCATGATAGGATTAAGGTTGTTCAATCGTTGATAGGATGCTGAATATTGTAAAGTCATAGCAAAAGAATAAACTTATTTGTCAGTCGATTGCCATTGGTCCTTCACGTAGGGTGGATCTTATTTTCTTGTCTTTTTCAGTCTGACAAAAGTTTGTGTTGCTATACAAAAAAAGTCTAGAAATAGACGATCTTCTGTAGATTTAACCAGACTTTGCCAGCTGACCGTAGTTGACCGTGAAATAATACCTGTTAGACAAGAACATTTCGTGTTCATGTATGGGCTGAATACGAATATACATGTACACATTTGTCCACATTTCATATATACATCAAACGGTCTTTTCTATTTACGACACAAATTCAACTTGTAAAATTTGAAAACAACTATGAAGCTTGTGCATTATCAATTATCAGGATTACATTTCTGGCATGTGTGTATAAATCATCATGTGAACAATACTAGATATCGTTTCTGAGTACGATTGACACTAACGTATCTGTTTTATTAGTACTACCTGTATTATTGTTTGTCTTTGTAAGAGTCACGTCAAAATTCACTGCGCAACAGGCACGGAATTGACAGAAATAACATTTAGTATCATCGCTACGTCAGACTATATTATAATAATAATATTGCATATTCCTGCCCAGATGGGCTAAATGCACACGTGGTCTATAAGAAGCATAATGCAAACATGAATTAATAATCTGCTACATTCTAACACTGACAAACTAAAAGATAGTAAAACAAACTGTCGACTATTGCTAAACTAATGTTGATCACCTAGTAGTTTCTTCTCTCTTTTTGAAACATTTGGAAACAAGACTACATGCTTTGTCTATCATATGTTCGTTCTTACATGACATTAGGTAAATAAAAGTGTCCTGCTTTGACATTTTAGTACCTTTGCGCTCATCTTCATATACAGAACAATCGAGTAAAAATTTGGTTTCATTTTCAACATATAAGACAAATATATTCAAATGGATATATTAGACAAAGCTAGTACATGTGTTGTATTTTTACAGAGCTCCCGCCATCAGAACTTGTAGAGTCATGCTGATGGTGGCGAGGAGTCCCACGATAAAACCCAGGGTGCGCAAGGGCTGCACAGCCGCCAGGTAGGACACGGTGTGGAAACACCTGGCCGCCGTGAAGATACGGAAATGCCACAGGGCCACCCCGGGGGACGGGCCGGTCAGCACGTACAGCAGTCCCACCTGGGGGAGGGGACAACACCAAGGGAACGTTAGCATGCACTATTCTCTGTTTATTATACGGATACGGAACATCTAGTATTTAGCAGCAGCAGCAACAACGATGAAAATGAATCAGACACGGTTCTGGCGACGTTACTGACAGTTGCTCATGAATAATTGATGAGCTATCCTTATTTGGCACAATTTGGCGGTTAATTTGTTCTGAACCTAAAGTAACGATGTGAGACGTCACTTGATTGGTTGATAGCTTCCCAGCGTCCTTTGCGCTTTTGCTCTAGATGAGGTTTAGCAAACCCTCTGATTGGCTGAAGCTGTTTTGGTGGCGACGTCTCCAGAACCGCGTCTATCGGGGCTAAAGAGCAGGGCCCCTACGCGAGCGAGCCAACGAATCGAGCGATAGGGGCTCTGCACTCAGGAGGATGGCAAGGACCGAATTTTGTCTCATCGTCCAAACGTCGCCTAACTACTATAGTCCATGGGCCAGGACCGTATGTTGTACCACAGAGAGGGACCAGTGCTACGTAATTTTTTTGAATCTACAATAACCAAAGTTTATTGTGATATGATAGCAAGTCTGCATGAGTAGCGTTCTTGGTGTAATCACGTGACTAAATGACGTCATTGATATGGATCTTGCTTTTTTTTACTAGATTCAAAAGACCGGAACAAAATTATCAATAATTTTGAGTAGAAATTGGTTTATAGGCAAAACATACCCCAGGAATTACAAAATAGTGAGTTTCCCGTCGATATTTTGCCTCTATAGGAAGTCATGAGTCGATTTATGGAGTACTTTTTGTGTAAAAAGATGCATTTATTACTTTCTAATATAAAATCAGGCATTCTTTCAGGCTAACTACCTATGTGTCTTGTGTAATACATTACTAGCCCTGTGTACAGATATTTCTTCATTTCCGAAATGTCATTCTTGTACCAACACGCGTCCAGCACTTTTATTTATCTATTTATTGGTCCAACATGTACCTAACAGGTTTGCTCAACTAGCCGTAGGCTATCACTAAGGGCGAACCCATGTGCGGTCATAGGACTGTAGGTTCTGAACCACTCACACCGGGAAGGACCCCTACTCTTTTCTTTAAGTGCGGTGGGTTCTTTAACATGCTCGAGGTGTGGCTCTCCTCAAACACGGGACCTCCATTTAACGTCCTATCCGAGGGACGTCCCTAACCGAAGCTAGGTACTCATTTAAACCTGAGTGAAGTGAGGAAAGTCGTGTCAAGCACTTACGGCCAGGAAGGCGGGGATGTTCTCCAGATCGTTGCGGTGAAGCCTGCGCACGCGCTCTACGTCAGGGTTGTCAAGTCGTGCCACAGCCCCCTTGTTGCCTTTGACGTCTTCTGGGTTTGCGAAAACCTGCGTGGTCGAACAGTGTGAGAATCAGACACACATGGCTGGTTAGAAGATTAGAGGACAAATCTAAGATGCTAATCTTCTTCTTCTTCGATACTGCTCAGCCCGCCTTTCGGCAGATTATTAGCAGCTGCGCCAAATGTTAGTAACAGGTGCAAACAGAGGGTAGAAAGGGGGGTTGACAAGGACATGTGCAAGAACTGGACAAGTGAAACTTTTAGTGTTGTTAGTAATTATATATTTACTTAATTATATCTTGTGTTGGGTATTATCCTCTCTTGAATTACAATCATGTCATATAACAAATCGTCACTTTACAAATTACAACCCACCTAACACTGCACGAAATCAGGTATTTAAGCATGCTTAATGAGATTCGTAAATGAAGCTTAAACATTGGAATAAGATTAAGCAACCTTTAAGTCGCATTTAAGACGTATTAAATGCAACAACTATAGGTCCATCTTTACACTATCTATACGAACAGCGTAAAGTCAACTTAAAAATGTATATATGTTTACGTAATCTTTAATGTTGCTTAAGGATGCATTAAATCTAATGTTCCCCTACATGCTTCCAACTTATCTTTACATCATCTTTACGAACAGCTTAAAGTGAACTTAAAAATGTAGATAGCTTTACTTTATCTTTAATTTCGCTTAAATATGCATTAAATATAATGTTCCGTGGTATGCGCAAAGCAAACATGCCAACGGATTTGAAAATGCGGCGGTGTCGTTTTGGCAAATGTGAACAACAATTCAGTCAACAAATGTAACACACCACAGTTTCAAAAACCTCAGTATACTACGGGTTATTTCTCAAGGTCTTTCTGGGATGAGCATTTGACACAAAACATGTTTGTTACTACACGGCCAATGGGCGTGGTAATAAGCAATGGTGGAACTGCCTCTGGCTACACAAGTACCGACTAAAGGAATGTACACTGCAAGCGTGCCTGTCAGTTCTGGTCGCGGACGAACTAAACACCTGTTTACTCTCAACACTGCCTGTATAAAAATGATGGCAGTACTGTATCACCAGAGAACATCGATGACCATATGTTAGTGAACCGATTTTGCAGCAGTGACACAAAATGACGGATGCCCCCCTCCCCATGTGCCCATGCAAGTTTGTAGCTAGAGGTCAGATGTCTCCACATACTAGTACTGTAAATGCAGAAATGTTCGCGGCGGTTTTATGTTCGCGGTTGTCGCGGCGACCGTTTCACCGCGAACAATTTTGTCCAATACTGTAGCAGTATGTGACTTTAGCGCTGCCGCGAACTTAAAACCACCGCGAACACCCCATTTTCGCCTTAATACGCGAAATAAAAACCACGCGAACTTAAAAGCATTTACAGTAATCTACAAACATCTGCAAGATAGACTGAAGAAAAAATTACGACTGAAGACAATCAAGGTACCGTACCCCCACGCGGAAGCGTGTGTAGGTGGTGTATCCCGCCAGGACAAACATCTTCAGCAGGACAAGGCTGGAGTAAGCCGCGTAAGCCGCGAAAACGGGGTTCCCAAACGACAAGCCTGTGTACGCCATGATAAAACCCTGCCTTCCTACTTCAGGTGCCAAACAACAGTATTACTTGGAACAGGGAAGCCTATAAAGTTTAAGACAGCAAGCTGGTCGTCGTCACGACGTGTAGAAAAGTAGGGCGCTGTTTGAAAGCGACACGAGATCAAATAGACGATAGGCAAAACGATCACGCCCACTTTATTTCAAGGGTGAACGGCTCCAGAATGCTCCCCCCGTGGCGTTATGGGACAAAAGACACATCCGAGCCTCATCTTTTGAATATACACACCTAGTCATTAACGAATGAATAAAGACCTTTATTGCACACACATACCCACTGGGTTCAGTACAGGTCACAACAGAAGAAAAAAAAAACATCACAGTTTGCAAATAAATACATATATGCAATGGTAAGCTAGTACTAGTCTAATGATAACGTTAATTTGGCCTCTTCTCACTTCTTAGTAATAGTGCAGATATAAGTACATGTGTGTTTAAAAATCTAAAGCCATTAGAAATATGAATTTGTCCGCGTTGCCAAGATGTATGAAATGGGGAACCTACGTTGTATCAGTTCATAAAGCGCAGCTCTCTCTTCGTTGTATAAACTACATTCTGCTAAAGCCTAATCATTGAACGGCTGAATGTCAGAGTATGAAACAATGACGCAATACCTTACTAGACTAATGTGATTTTAAAGTCGCCTTTAATGATTTTATATACGAAAAGCGTTCATCTTTATAATGGAGGATTGTCTATGTTTCCCAGGGGACTGTACGAAGAACTTGCCTCCTTGAAAAATGAAGGTATAGTGTTTGGCCTGTTTATCTGTCTATGTGTGTGTGTGTGTGTGTCTCTGTGTGTTAGTTTGTGCATGTGTGTGTGTGTGTGTGTGTGTGTGTGTGTGTGTGTGTCTGTGTGTGTGTGTGTGTGAGTGTGTGTGTGTGTGTGTGTTTCTGGATTTTGTAGTCAGCATAACTCGTTCTGGTACGTAGTTAGATCTTGGGAATACGATTTTGGGCTCCCTCGCATGTCACCTTGGTACTGCAATAGAACTTCCGTTTCTTTTTGTATCTTTTGACCTGGACGTGCTATGGTCTTGACGTTTTAGTTGCAGATAGCTTGTGATGTAAGGAAGAAGTGGTGTAGGTTTAGACCCCCTAGCAGCTTACTCTGGAACTGCAGGGGCTTTTTTGTGTCAAAATCTTTCAAGGGCAATAATCGAACAAAGGAAAGACAGATATCCATGATATTCTGTATGCAGGTACACCCCGACCAATCGATTGCTTTGAAACTCAGATTCGAATCAGCCATGACCCGACAAATCGATTTCTAAGTCGCCTTAACGACTTAATCTGGCAAAATAAACTCGCCAGTGAGATGCTAGAGGGTATTAGCATTTAACCCTATCCAGACTGGGCTTTTTTGGTATATCTGGGACTGGGGGGGGGGCTGATTCAGCTGAATCAGCCCCCCCCTCATAATTTCCGAACGGTATGATGTATCATCACCAAATTTGCAGGGAGTGATATTCACGTCAAGTTTTATAATTCCTGAAATTTTGGTGACGTTATGACGTAATATGACGTAATTATGACGTCATCGATGTGATTTAATTGGCTAAATAGGGGATTCCCGTAATATCTAAAGGTATTAAAGAAAACGGTTTGTATTATGCATTTTAAGGTATACAAGGCATACAACGTCAATGGTAAGTACGTTGACATCAAAATGACGCCACAGAGTGACGTCATGTGTTGTTAGCGATCCCTTGGGATCCGCCATCTTGGATCGGCCATTTTGAAATTTGTAAAAATCCTTTTTTTCCACTTATGACCCCAAAGGACACTGAAAATGGACTAGAAACGTTAATCTAAATGTTTCTGATAAAGAAAATGTCAGGTATTGACGATTTTAAAGGCAAAAAAGCCTGCTGATACCTGAAATAGTGATATAGTCCGCCATCTTGGATTTTGACTGATTACGCCATCAAATTAGCATAAATTATGAATATTAAATCAGGAAAGTTACATCTAATTACATATAATGTTATACATGTAGGAAAACTAGTGTAGTTGTGCAAGAAAACCTGAGAAATATCATTGTTTTCAAAAAATTAATGATTTTTGCATAAAATGCCTGTCAGAAACCCGTTGCAATGGCAACATGAAAAATGATAAACTTTAACTATTAGCATAAAATTGTTCCCAACAAAATTTTAGGAAAAGTCACCAAGTTTGGTAGTCGTAGCATACATCGTTTGGCAGTAATACGATGTCAAAGTTGCCGCGGGCACTTTTAGCCCCCCCCCAGTCTGGATAGGGTTAAAAGATGTTTTCAGATTGACAATTTTGGCACTTTGGAAGTGATAGAAAGTGACCGCGATTTAACGTTTAAAAATAGTTTCTACTACTTTTCTTTAAAGTATACGCTCTTCTACCCTTTCGTAACTTACGATCATGTTTGTCGAACTCCTGTTGGCATATGAGTGTCTAGACGTTAGAAACGCCTCCAATGATTGTAAAATGCCATTGTCATCCCATACTACTACACCATATTGTATAAGATAGATTGATTAGCCTAATAGAATGTTATCTGTGCACCAGTGAATGTCATACTTTGTACCTTGTACAATTGTTGTGCAATAAAGTTATTATTATGAAAACAGTTAAATGTTCTTGTAGTCGTTAGATTGGACATGCTTCACGACTCGTATCAAGTGATATGTGATGGGTTTTGATACAACAATGATTGTTTTTGACTAGATTTTGTCATAATTGGTCTTTAAAGATTATGTTGTCTCGTATCCATCACCACTATACGAGACAACATAATCTGTTAAGACCAGTTATGACAAAATCTAGTCAAAAACAATCATTGTTGTATCAAAATCCATCACATATCACTTACGATAATGTTCAGAGGTCCCATCATATGAACAATTTAAGCCAAATACAACAGTCCTGTTCGTCTTTGCCCGGTTTAGAAAAACTTCTTAAGATAAATTTCATACAACAACCAAGCACTACTTTCACCTGATTTGTTTGTTTTCCTTTGATTATTAGTATTTGATGATTAATATTTTGTTTAATTTTTGATCTATTTCTTCACAATTTGTTAATTATGATTAGCATTGATCATATAAGCCTACCTTATTTATGTTTAATACCTTAAAATTCATTTTGTATTTCCTCGTATCTGTTCATCTATTAGGATATATGATATAATTCACTTTATTTTCTATCGTTAATTTTGTTTAGTTTTAAGTTAGGTACAATTTTTTTTAAGTTTTGAGGGGAGGCCCACGAAAAACCTTCGAGGTTCCCCCCCCCTGCATATTTCTTTTGTCCTGTATTTCTTTGTTTTAAAATATTTGTACATATGCGAAACAATAAACAATAAACGATACAAGATATACAGGGGAAGCGTACGTAAACACATGACAAACAAACCACAACATACAAATGATGCGCAGTTATATTGCTTTTTATAATACCCATCTTTCATGCAGGAATATCAGATAAGTATCGTAACACGGATAGAATACCGGTAATGGTGATAATTGAATGATAGCTCGTCAGTCAATTGTAAGCAACATCATTACCAATCAAATATGGGGCAGCATGAATCTATTCTTCAGATTAAAATTCAACTAATATATCATATATTGCTGACAAAATTAAAGTGCACTATGACACTTGCTGAACTACACATAGTGTTGTTTTGCATGTACAAGTATGTCTACATACTTTGGAAACTTGAAAAATATCACAATTCTCAACCCAATATATTCATATATAAATCCGATAGTTTTAGCTAACGTTTTCTATATTTCCAGACGCAAACGTTTCCTCTTTATTATGGTGCATTTATAAAATGATTTTGAAGTCATATATAGATGGAATAGAATAATATATATCTATACAGATGCTAGCTTTCAAAAATCAGTGAGCTTGCTTCCTTAAAGTGGCAACAAACTAGATATGCAATATACTAGTATACGCCAGACCTCAGTATTGATTTAGAGAATAAAGTTTACGCTGATTATATCTAACAGTGCTAGCCTCCTTCGCAGACTTCCTAGAACGGTGGCGTATATATTTGGGGGAGGGGGTGACGCAATTTCTTACACTGGCCAAGGTTCTCTAATGCCAGCGAAGGACTTTCGCGGCCGTCCCCCGGAGACATAACTCCCTCGGCGGCGAAAGTCCCTTGCCGGCATTAGAGTCCTTGGCCCGTGTAAGAAATCACGTCACCCCCCTCCCCCAAATATATACGTCACCGTTCTAGGAAGTCTGCGAAGGAGGCTATAACAGTGCATGCATTTCACATAGAATGTCCTAGCTCGCATGCAAATTACTTGCAGTTGTCGAATGATTTCTACGGAAGAAGATATTTCTAAACTGACATGTATCACCGTATTGATTTAGTACAATGTTGTGTAACATCTACGGTTGGTTACCAAGCTATGATATCTAGAAAAAAAGGTCTGAACAGTTTTTAAGATGATTAATCGTATGGCGCTAACTTCGCTCAGTTGAAAATGGTACTTCCGTCGATTGAGGTGCGAGCGAGTCCGTTCTCGCAATCAACCTTGATCTCAGACGCATCATAGTCTGGAAACAAACAAAATCAACGTTATCATGATAACTGATGAAAGAAACACATTGCAGCATAAACATACACTAAAAAATGTTTGTCTGTAATAACAACATATATAATACTATCTATTCAACCTCCATTAACACTAATCAGCCGGGGTAAATGATTCCGCCACTCTGAAAAGATAAGTCCAAACAGATCTCCAACCCAACATCCCTAGTATAATGCAATCTTGCATATCTAAACTGTGCATACTTAAGTGGTGCTGCACTTGAGATCTCTCAAACCCAGTGTTTTTCAAAGTGGCGGATATACAAATGTATGTAACCTGGCGGATTATAATGTAACTGGTGGTTAAACAGATGAACAAGATGGCGATGGCCATATGTAGGCTTGAAATCAAAACTCGTGGTAAAATAAACAGTTTTACCCGTAAACACGTAGAAACAATATTATACCATTTGGCTCGCCACTGAGGCGTCGCCGAAAAAGAGAGAGACATATACGTGAAACATACCTTTCACACAGCGTTTGACAACACGATTCTCGCATGGGAAGACTTCATGGACGAGGTTGTACAAGACAGGGTCATAGGCCATGAGTTCCTCGCGGGTGTTGACATGGTTGTGGATTCCGTCAGGAGGGTCCCTTTCGTGGTTTACGTCGAAGTAGCTTTGTACTCCTTTACATGGCAGAGCAAGACAAGGTTTATAACACATGCACAAGCTTCTTTGGAATGTAGCTATACAGCCGTCTTATAATATGTATGACGTAGCCATTTGTCAAGACCTGAAATCAACAATAATTTTTATCGCACTGTAACGTTACATCGTGTATCCAAAACCTAATTCACAATGCACATAAGGATTTGTGGCAAATGTGTCCTAACTCGAGCTCGAAAGAAATTATCGGGCCTGCTCCCAAGAGTCGCCAATATGCTAAAACATGACCACATTTAATTTTTCTCTTTCTAAGCTTGATCTTTGCCTATCGCATGCCTTCTTAAGCTATCTCTTTTTACTTTTCTTTTTCCCCTCCCTGTCTCCTGTGATTGTCCCATGTAACTTTTCTCCACCTTCCTTAAAGCAGGACCCCTATCGCTCGATTCGTCGTTGGCTTGCTCGCATGGGGGCCCTGCTCTTCAGCGACGGTAGACACGGTTCTGGCGCCGTCGCCACCAAAACAGCTTTAGCCAATCAGAGGGTTTGCTAAACCTCATCTCAAGCAAAAGCGCAAAGGACGCTGGGAAGCTATCAACCAATCAGGTTACGTCTCACATCGTTGCTTTAGGTTCAGAGCAAATTAACCGCCAAATAAGGATAGCTCATTAATTATTCATGAGCAACTGTCAGTAACGGCGCCAGAACCGTGTCTACCAGTGCTGAAGAGCAGGGCCGCTACGCGAGCGAGCCAACGACGAATCGAGCGATAGGGGTCCTGCTATAAGGAGGATGCTTTTCTCATATCCACTTCCGCTGTTATTTTTCAACTAATTTGAATAACTTCACACACCTTCTGCCCAGTACTCGAACACGGTGTCGTCTGCATATGTGTTGGCGAATCGTCCGTTTGCCAAGGCGTCTTGGTAAGCCGCTCCCAGGCGAGCATCGAAGTCTGGTATCACAATTTTGGCCGCCATATTGTGCACACCGTGGGCAAACTCGTGCATGAAGATGTCTTCCACTCGAAGACTGAATTTACGGCAAAATTTTACATAATAAACAACGTAACAATCTGTTCAAAACATACTATATTACTTAGTATGCGTGAATTCAAGATAAATGCTTTGGAACAGAGCGAGTGATCATGTTGTAGTACAGTCCTTGATCCCACCAGTTTGTACTACAAGAAACTGTACAGAATCCGTGTGCAGCGTAGATATCTGGTCAGGTAGAGGTAGTAATATACCGTGGCCGACAGGAACAATGTGCAACACACACCTACTTTGGCAGCACACACACCTAATTTGAGTGCGTCCACACCTACTTTAGTTGCGTCGACACCGCCAGTTTCATATGTGTTGGCGACTCGTGTTGACAAACTTGCGGTGTCGACGCAACCAAAGTAGGTGTGGACGCACCCAAAGTAGGTGTGTGTGCTGCCAGAGTAGGTGTGTGCACACCAAAACTAGATGTGTGCACACTACACACCCAAACTAGGTGTGTGTTGAATATTGTTCCTGTCGGCCACGGTAGTATCAAGACTGAACAAGCACCATGAGAAGACATGCACAGCCAACATGGTGTGAATCACGGTCTATATACAGGCGACGTCTCGCTGACCTGTCATGTTGGTAACATAGAACATTTTCCTCAGCTCCTGTCGACACCGGAAAACTCGTCGTGCCCCCCAGTCCTCGAGCCCGGGTGTTGAAAATCGGGTCCATGTTGGAATGTTCGGGGACATCTAGAGTAACCTGGTGATCACACCATAACATCAAAGATCTACGTCACCATATAACGACGGTAATTTATGTTACTTGCTACTCTTGGGCTCAAGTACACTTTCATTCTTATCAGTGACTGCCATATGCATAGTTTTTGGTGACGCATCAGGGGCAAGCCTAACAGTATATTATACGTCCGATCTGCAAGAATTCCCGGAATTGTACAGGTATTTCTGGAATTCGTCCGCGCATGCGTAGTTTAAACATCAGTGTATTCCCTGAGGAATTTGTTTTGAAGTTGCCTTTCCCTGTCACCTCGTTTTAAATTTGGAAGTAGTAGTTATGGCACCCAGTTTATTACTTATATTAACCCTGATATCTTCACGCGAATGTGGTCTATTGGGTGTGCTTAAGAGTAAGAATCCGAAAAGTTTGAGGCAAGTTTTTGTCTCAATGTATTCTGTATATCGCCAGTACGCCAAAGCTGTCAGCAAAACATCATGGATTCAAGAAGTTGTTGTGAGCGGATGCCATCTTCAGCAAAGCTGTTATTCCAAGTCCCCATGCCACGTAATGTATATACATGTAGGGGAGGGACCTTCAAATGGACTTTCCTATGCAACACATGGTTAAGCCATCAAAAACAATCACTTTAAAATTGTATCTACATTTTAAACCTCAAGTCTTTACCACCCCTGCAAAGCTGGATTTGTCAGTTTGCTTTAGGTGAAAAAAAGGTTCAACTCCAGCATTTTAACGAGCTAAAGACAGAAGTTGCAGAGGAGACCAGGATTTCACCCCCCCCCCCCCCCCATCCTAATATATCAGTCAAACCATAAGAGAAGGGTTTGGGGGTCAATCCGAGATCAAAACATGACAAAAATCACCTATTTTGGCCAGATTTTTAAAATTCAAATTCTTCTGTACTCCATAACAGACAACTGGACAATTCTGATTAGAATTTGCCCAGGAAAAAAATCATTTCAAAAATATGTAAGCACAATAGTAAAGGTATGCACCGTGCACTCTACTGCGCAACTCAATTAGCTGGTCCCTCCCCTATACTAAATTGTTTGCATTTGAATTACCTCAGATTCAGCCATAATGGCTGCTCTACCATAGACGTTGAAGTACGAGTCTCGTAGGTCCCTCCTGTCCGCTAACATGAACAGCACGTCGTAGCAACATCTCCGGAGGGCGTCATCAGGCAGAATAGAAGAGCCCAGGATGGGGATACCGTATGCGTGCAAGTATTTCTAATGGTTAAGAAATCACAACATTAGTTTTCGTAAATATTGGTGAGACGTTTGAGAAGATCTGCCGAAGAAAGAATGACAAATAAACAAGTGTCAAGGAGGTTCAAAAACACACAACTTTGAGTACAAATGATTCATAAGACTTTGTGAAAATACAATTTCAGTAATCTTAGTTGCGTAAGTTACTGATATAACTCTGGGCATTCTACATGCTGCAATATTCCTAATACAGAAATAAACGGAAGGAAATAAAGCAACAAACATAGGTCTGAACTGACCTGATAATAAGTGCCCAAATTGAGTTCCGTCCGAACTTCATCCGGGACACCTGTGACGTCACTACACTCCCAGGTATCCCATGCACGACCGCGCTTGGTTGTGAGACACTCAGCAGGCAAATCTGAAAACAGCAAAATAACCAATCATCTAGCATGTCCGTCTGACGCGGCAGCACGTTTTAATTGTCTAAGTATAGAATAGTTCTGATCACAAAGAGTTTCTTTGAATTCGAAAGGAATGCGGAGCCTTTAAGCAATAAGTGAACTACGATATTATCAGAGAGACCATTGAAATTTGTGACTGATCCTAGCAGATTTAATACTTTCGAATTCCAACAACGCCAAAGTTTTAGAGTACGTCCAACTATTCATAAAAGAAACCAAACGATTTGGGTAGCAAACCCCCATCCCACCAGCCTTGTAGTACCTGCTCACATATTTATCTGTAACAGTTATATTGATTTCAATTTTCTTACATTTCAAGATTACTGTCATGTAGGGTATTTTAAATAATGTGTTGCTCTTGTGCTTTGCAGGTCCGCATTTTTTTTTCATATTCAGTATTTGTAGTAGTTGTTTTGTACTTTTGTAATGTACTCTGTTGATGGCGACACGAAAATAAGCTGTAACCTTGGGTATGTCGTCATCATTTCCTGTATTAAATGTTGCAATAAAAAAAATAGTTTCTTTCAAGTTCCGAATTAAGTATGGAACCAACCCTTTTACTAGTCTCCAAGCAGACCTACGGGTTGGCAAAGACCGTATCCAACAGGCAGAAGGAGTTTTTATAGCCAACCCAAGTCTCATAGTTGGCTATGAGACTTGGGTTGGCTATAAAAACTCCTTCTCCCTGTTGGATACGGTCTTTGCCAACCCGTAGGTCTGCTTGGAGACTACCCTTTTACCATAATTTCAGATTATAAACAAATGGGACACTGAATGGTAAGAGCAATTAATATATCATGTATGTATGTATGTATGTATGTATGTATGTATGTATGTACGTATGTACGTACGTATGTTTGTATGTATGTATGTATGTATGTATGTATGTATGTTTGTATGTATGTATGTATGTATGTATGTATGTATGTATGTATGTGTGTGTGTATGTATGTATGTATGTATGTATATCTTACTACGCCATTCTCCCGTTTGCAATTCTAACCCTAGTCATATCATAAAGTTTGAGACTTTCCATTTACCTGGATGGCACACGCCACAACTCAGAGGACAGTTGGGAATCATCCACCCAGGGTTATTCTCACATTCGCCTGTACGTGCCCAATTTGGACAGTTACCAAACGAGTCGCTGCAGCCTGATACCTGCAAGGGGAACATTGCTGCAAAGATAACCCTGTTGCTATGGCAATAATATCTAATGTTTAAGATTGTCACGGTAATGTCACCATAAGTAGAAACCCTCATTACTGTACTGTTAATGAGGTAAATATTTTCAATCCAACAAATATCGAATCATGTCTAGACGTCTACGTGCATTCCAAGCATGCTGCACATGCAGATGTGAAATACAAACAGACTGTCTGTATTAATTGTCAGTTTTCTGATCTTGCTTTAAACACTATATGGTATAGACTGCTGTACGTATAGTCTGCTTTACGTTGATTTTTAAAACCTCTACAAACAAATAATGAACATTTCAAACATTCCGTAAGCGTGAGCCATACAAAACCGTATTCTTATCTTTCGTTTGATTGCTTTTAGTATCATCGGTAGCCTTATCAGAGCAGTAACAAACAAAATTATTAGAAGATAGAAAACTAGTTTCACGACCTCATAACTTCGAAATGATTTTAACCTTGATGACTAACGTATTATGAGTTTTTACATTGATTATGCAAATACGGTTAATCTTTCCCCCAAAATAACAGAAGTTGTCCAAAGTATGATAGTCTTATCGTAACAAGGCTTTTCTAGCATTGTATCATCAATTATGCAAATGAGGTCCTCATTAGCATACTACATATTCCACGATGCTTTAACGCCTTACATCAGGGCAAACAGCAAAGCTGACGTCACTGGTCAACACATCCACGCCATTGTCGGCTGTACAGGTGTACATTCCGTCATCTTCGGGAAGAACGCTTCCAATCACCAGCGTTCCAGTACCTGGGTCGACGACGGCCGCGGCCGGAAGTGCAACCGAGTTTTCCCGAGTCCAGGTGAAACTCGGAGGGGGACTTCCGGCCGACAAGCAGAGAAGAGTCACCTGTTCCCCTTCATACACAAGTCTTGTTGGTCTTATCATGGCGGCGATTCTCAGGGCAACTGAAACAAACAAACAAACGAACAAAAAACAAACAACAATAAGATAAACCTGTTCGATGGCTTATCAAGACTTATAAATCATAACAGAAAATTGATTGTCATTGGAAACTGCCTCAGATAGTTTTTCTTCAATTTTTCAAACTAATCTGGTCCGGCTGGCGTCGTCGCTGGAAAACACGCAAACAATTAAATGAACATAGCGTTGCTTAATTTGGCAATGAAGATGACCCACAAAACATGTTATATCAAAGCTTATTCAAATAGGGCAAATAGGTCCTTCTTAATGTTTCAAACTTACCTGGTCCGGCTGGCGTCGTCAATGACAATGAGCTGCGAATGGTTGCCTGTGTTGTGGTGGATTTCGCTGGAAAATGCACAAACATGAACAAACGAACAAAGACATAACGTTGTTTAATTTGCCAATGAAGATTACCTACAAAAATAGTAAAGTAAAGCAGTCATTCTCAATTCAGGTGAAGCATGATGCTTTTTCAAGTAGCTAGTGGTTGTGCAATGCGGCTTCACCAGGGCTCGCGTTTTTGGCCAAGCACACCGGGTCACCCCTACTCTTCTCGATAAGTGTGCTGGGTTCTTTTACGTGCAGAGGTTTGCTAATGCCCGAAGCTCCCTCATACACGGTGCCGCCGGTCACCATCCGAAATGACGAATGCAATCCCTTACAACATGTCCGAGCTCGAGTCGACCCCGAGGACCGAACGCGGGCCCTAGGATCCACGGAATTTGATCCAGATGGCGAAGCAGCGGGGTTGCTTTACCGCTTGCGCCAAAACATGAAATGTTATAAAAACCTATTCGAATAGGGCAAACTTACCTGGTCCGGCTGGCGTCGTCGATGAGCTTGGAGTCGTTGCCTGCGTTGTGGTGGACGTCGCTGTATAGGACAAACGATTTATCAGAAAACTCCAAAATATTTCAAGTTTTGGTATAGTTATGGTGTGACGGACTTGATTCACATTATGATCTCCATCGTACCAAGCAACGCAACCACAGCTATAGCTGTTGCCCTTTGTTTATTCTTCTATTCCAATTGGAGGTGTGGTTGATTCCTTGATGATACCTGAGAAGTATACGTTTAACCATAGAACTTCACCCTTCCTAAACAGAGCACCCTACTCCCAAGGAAATTATTGTTACCTCAAATGCTATGTATCTCAAGATATCAATGCGTTTCCTCGATTTCAGCGTTGTTTTGCACCATTTGTGAATGTGAAACTTGGAAAGAGTCCTCCGGCTAACAAGCAGTTGGGCGTCAGCTCTCATCTGGCCTTAGCGACAGTTCTTTTACTGAGTGTATGCGCACTTAATTTGTGTACCATTGTTTGTTTTGATTAAAATCAATCTTTGGGTATGACTTTACATTAAAGTTATTATCATTTATCTTAGTACATTTGCTAAATTCATGATAACAGACATGACCATGCTTGTATCTGACCCTTACCTCTTCCCCCATGACCTCAATGAAAAGCGGCCTGCGTGCCGATTTGAACTTATCATGAATAAACAAAGGTTCAAACAAAAAACCTGAAAAATCGTACGCACCACAAACGAGATCAGCCCCTGTCCACTGTCCACTCACGCATTCCTTGAAGTCCTGTCCATCGACCTTGACGTACCCTGGGCTGCAGCGGTAGGTGCATTTTGTCCCTGGCCGGTAGGGAGACGTGGCCGACGTGCAGGACTTATCATCGCTCGTGTTTGGTACGTCTGGTGGGGAGTCACTGCAGGGACCTGAAATGAAAATCAAAACAAAGAGTGAAATATTTGTTCTTCAGGTTTGCTATGTTAGTTTAGCGATTACGGGGTCTTTTTATGAATATGAATTGGTATTGAATTTTCTTTTTATTTGAGTTGAATGTGTGACAGTCGTGCGCCGGTTTGTTTAAAATAGAGAGAACGCTAGCGACCTACAAAAACACCCCTCCCATTGAAATGGTATGGCTACCCTGCGACGTCACAATTCAAGATGGCGGTCACCACATATGCCAACGGATATCGCAAACCAGTAATAACCGGACATTCCGCTGCTGTACCGTAAGAAGTCACAAGGGGGAGGGGAGCAACATCTAATCATTTCGAGGTTTCATTAATAAGACCAACTCACATACCAAATATCAATGCAATCCACACAGATCTCTGGAGTTATGCTGTTCATCCACATACATACATACATACATACATACATACATACACACATACATACATAACGTTACATAAATACGTACATACATACAGACATACAGACATATGTACGTACATGCATACATACATACATACATACAGACATACATACATACATACATACATACAGACACACATACATACATAACGTTACAAACATACATATAGTACGACCAGTACATTGTGTGTTGCGTTTGTTGTTGAAACCCCATCGTACGAGGAACGTAACTAATACAGGATATATACATGTAGCTTATATTTATATATTTACAGTTGATCTTAACTTAAAATGTCAAAAGAAGCTACTCAAAGATACGCACAAATGCACTTTAATCTCATCCCTCCTTTCCATTCACTTGGCCGGACTCTGCACGTCCTTTTAGAGGCCCCTTTGCCCCTCCTGCAGCCAGGGCGACACGTATAACGGCAGACATCTCCCTTCATAAAGGGCGGGGCGCAGCCAGTCCGTATTGTGTCTTTGATGGTTAGGTCGGGGCACCTTAATTGTGCTGCAAATGCAGTGGCAGAATACACTGTTAGGCAACATAGCAATTTACTTTGAGTAATACTAGTATATCATTAAGACGCTCAATGCTACAGATAGATTTGACTATATCTTTAAATGCAACAGCTCACACAGTGTTGAAATAGGCAAATATATAAAAGATTGTCTTTTATTAGAAAAAAATAATGATACTCATAATTAGCCCAAATGAATCATGTAAAAACTAAGATAGTCATTTTGTTGTAGTGAATAGTTTTATTCTATACTTATGTCTTGTTCTATGTTAACTGCTGTTGCCATACTTTGTACCTGCTACAATAGTCGTGCAATAAAGTTCTTCTATGATAAGGCTCGCTCCTAAGGTATCGCCAAAAATGAAAACAGCTGTAACAACTACATGTAAACACTGATCGTTTTCAAATGCTGGTGCCAGAATATATGAGCGTTTTGTGGCTGGTTCATATCCTGAATGGTACCTGTGATCTTTTCCAGGAAAATATTAAGCGAGTGAACCCTAAAACCTAATTTCTGTGGCCTTTCAAGAGCATGTGCTCTTGAAAGGCCACAGAAATTAGGTTTTAGGGCTTGGTTGGGCACAGTCATTCTTAAAAAACTTCCTTTGGTTAGTTTGCTAGTAAATTCAAATTTATCAGTATCGAGCTCTAATCAATGCATGCAGGTAATGTAGCGTCCATTTTGTTCCGCAAATAGAGAGAGAACAGACACGTCGTGCGGATTTTTGACGACGCCTGTGGGGCGGAGGCACCATTTTTGCAACTTACATTTCTTCTTCCTCTTCTTGGCGTCGACCATAAGGAAGACGAGTGAAAGAGCGCACAGGAGGAGGAGCAGGGTGGACACCCTGAGGTTGGAACTGTTGGAAAAATATATCAGATCTATGAAAAACATAGCATTTTGCTGAAGATATAACGAGCTTTATGAACATGCCAGTACACGGGAAACTAGTAATCTCTGATACATAAAGTATATGATGGTCATTCAATTGCTTTTGTCGATGCTGCATGCTTTGTATTGGTTACAGGTTGTTTCGCTACATTGTCAGCTCGCTACAGTACTTCTTGCTACATGGCAAGTCGTTTCGCTACATGGCACGCAGTTCTTTCGCTACATGGTACAAGTTCCTTCGCTACATAGTATAAGTTCTTTCGCTATATTTGAATGTTATTTCTCTTGATAGACTAGGAACATTAGAAATGGTTTTACCACAAACACTTACATATTGTCAGTAAATGCAGTCGGACATCCGCGTAAATTTTTTTCGGCCGCATGATGAAGTGTGAGTCCGATGATTTTCATACGTAATTGTATGTTGTAAAACCATTTCTAATGTTCCTATTCTATCTAGAGAAATAACATTCAAAAGTAGCGAAAGAACTTGTACCATGTAGCGAAAGAACTTGTACCATGTAGCGAAAGAACGTTGTGTCATGTAGCGAAACAACTTATGCTATGAAGCGAAACGACTGTAGCGAACTGACAATGTAGCGAAACAACCAGTTACCTTTGTATTACTACTGTATACCCCTCCACATTCCTGCCTTTCTGCTTTAATGTTACAATCTGTTGCATATCTTTGGCGCTGTATACATTTTTTTTATGTTCCTTCTTTTTTCTTTTCTGCTTTCTTTCTTTTGGGAGAGGGGGGTAATGGACGAAAATTAATGCGCGTGTGAATGTCATAAAGATAAACAATGTGACCTCTTAAGTGATGTGTGAGTGTCCCAAAATACCAGACAGCGCACTCGTATCTCAAGGGGCGTACCGTCGTCCCTTTCAAATCTGTTTACAACAATCCGACAAAACGAGGTGCGATTGATACATATCTGTGACGATTGTCCCAGATTGTAGTAAACCTCTGGCCTGTAATAGCAATTGTTACAACATCTTAGTAATTATCGGATCGTACTCACCCCATGGTGGTGATTCTTTGAGATGTCAAATGTTCGTTCCGCCTCAACTTTTGTCAAGTGTGAGTGAAGGTTGCAGTACAGTGCAGGGAAAGTGGTAGAAGATTGTTGACGTGCACCTAAACAGCAGGCGTCAAATTCAACCGTTTACAATTGGATTTGCAACCTTACCAGATTAAAACAGGTATTAATACAATTCATCATAGACTCTAGAAAAACGCTACGAAGAACGTGCTATTCAGGAAATAAAGATTACACATTGCTATAGCGATATCCGAAATATCTATGACAAAACTATCGACAAAATCTATAAATTGCGTCTTAGTTTCACTAACTCTTTGAAATCCGAATCGGAACCTAAACTACATATGATACATGTATTGAAGTTTTGTTATGAAAAGCCGTGGAATTATAAAAAGTTCGCATTAATCATGCAAATTAAGCCCTAATTTTCATGATTTACCTATAATTTCCATCACGGAAATCAGTTATTTCTTTCTTTCTTGAGTTATCCCCTTTTCAAGTTTTTAACAAAAGGCCCTTGCTTTGCAGTTACAAAATTGACTGCTAGGGGCCAAGCTATTTGCCACCCAAACATACATGTAGCATCTCCAGGACAAAAGACAAGTGGAAAACGGTGGTATGATAGAGTTTTCCCATCAAAAATGGAAAAATAAAGTCATTTTTTGTCATTTCATCGTGTACATTTCGGTGAAAGCTACACCGTATAACAAAAATCATGAAAATCCGTCATACATTTCTTCAATCATCCTCATTGAAAACATTTGACCAAGACACCCTGCAGTTCCAGAACAGGCCGCATAGACTCTATACTGTCACTAGACGTCGGCACTTAACACTTGATTAAAGCTTATTAATATATCAATTTGGGGTTCAGTGGCAGAAGCGTAGATTGGAGTGTGAAGGAATGCTTTTACCCTAGGTTATAGTGGCTTTTGTTTAGACAAGACTGCGATGAGAGACGAGCGTTTCAGGTATTCAGTGACATGGAAAAAGGTCATTGAATTCATCTGTACAAGCTCAATTATCAATATAGTTTGTCTGTGTACCAAGAGTAAGGTAATGATCTACGTAACGTTTGTACATTCGACCACTTCAACTGTGGAACGCTTAACGATTATTGACAGGTAACGTTAGGAGACGTAATGTGATGTGTTTAACATGTATGATGATTACAATTGACTACGACAATGTCCATTTTGTCATGATTTCACAGTTGACTAACTAGCATGAGTGAGTTTTAAGTTAAGCCTTGGTTAAGCCAAAATGTTCGGCCGCAGTTTTCTATGAAAGAAAGGCACCGCTTTAAAACGCATAAACGTACGTACGTACTTGATAAAATGTTACAGAAAGTTAAACAGCATAATGTCTTTTAAGAATAGACGCTGACTTCTATTTGTTTAGAAAACTACCAGGTAAACTACTATATCATAGATTGAATCAGGTAACAGACGTTTGCCTGGCTATAGGAATACGTGTACATTAATGCAATAGACTCTCTAAGCGTACGGGTCCCCCCATAAATCGCTAAAGCCCCTGTCACACTTGTGCGTATATACAAGCCCGCATGAGTTGCGTATTAACATGTTTTTGGTTTAGGTTAAGTTTGCAGCCGAAGAAGTAATTTCTTTGGTTCGATAAGCAGGGTGCACAACAGTAGGTCAAAGTGAAAAACAACTTCTTCCCCTGAATCTTTACTTAAACCAAAGAAATGTTGACGCGCAACTCAAACACACATGAATATACGCACAAGTGTGACAGGGCCCTAACAGACACATTTATTCGATGAATCTGATAGAGAGTGAACCTAGGTCATGTCACGTATTCACCGGAGTGGAGCTAGAGACGTCATTGTTGCGCTCGGCGACAGCCCTGTGGCAAAGATAGATCATGGGCCACTCTAGCTGTCAGGTGTGGCGACATTTGCCGACCCACCAGAAAACTTGAATCAACGTGCCGCACTTCTAATCACCTTTATTATCTCTATTCAAGTGTCACAGTGGCAATGACGATGTACAGACATCTAAACCAACTGAACTTTTTTGACCTTTTAAACGTTTCGATGCCATCTAACGCATCTGTAGTTTTCTTTCAAAGATACTTCTTTTACACCTGGATCCCATATCGTGCTGTATACGTCTCAATTTTTCCACCAGTTCGACACTTTCCCCCTCCAATTTCGTGTTCCCCTAGGCACTGTATGTATTTGACAAGGATTTATAACTGAGAGAGGTGTCAAGGACTTTTTCATCGCCATACATGGCTTGATTCATGTGATCCTGTAGTCTTAAGAAAGATGAAATCAGCTTGGGTGTTTGTGATGTATTATGTCGATATCTCGCACTTTGATATCTCGCTTGTCATTGGACCTGTAAGTTCAAATAGGGCGTAACCCCATCTGATGTTTCAACCATAGCCCGCAAAGTGTATCTGATAATGGTTGACACCGTTTAAGATGTTCACGTGCTGATTATGTGCGGAAATCTGAAAATAGTTTCACGGCTTCTGAAATCTGAATACTGACAGGACAGAACAACGGATTTCGTTTTGATGTTCTGATTGGTCCACACGGCACAACCTTCAACTTGTTAAAGGAGTCCTAAACTCAAGAGGGGGGGGGGAGTTATTTTCCAATAGATAATAATTTTAGGAAGTCAACATGAATACATATTACAGTATACGATAAAGTACCCATTAGTCCCGTGCGTATCAAAAAGCATTCAGTATTCTACTAAATTCCCTAGGTGATCCTTTTTTTCTAATCAATTAAATTAAAAAACCTCAGCCTATGCCTGAATACAATGGACCTGACAAGGCCTGACAAAAGTTAGGTTGCACAAAGAATGTCAGGGGGGCTAAGAAAAAATTGTCTTGGGCCATCTTATTGTGCTTATCGCCCCTCATTCATGCCAAAAATATTCACGATGAAGGAAGTGGGTATACGTATAGGGAATACATGGGTAGGGTCTGCACAGGTTTAGTGAGTTACATATCATTTTACAAAACCTACCTTGTGTAATTCACCACAAGCAGAATTCTATAAAAAGTTGGCTGATTATGTATTCATTGATACATGTTGAATAGAGCTGACAACTACGGCAACTATAACTCTCTTAAAGATTTGGTAACTAAAACAACGAAATCACAAACAAGATGAACCATTTAAATCCTTCTTTCACATCTACATCTTGACATGACGAATGGTACACTTTGTTCCGTCTACTTCTGCTTGCAAATAGCGCCGACGGGTGTTAAAGGTTAAAGGTGTGAACAACAATTCTGGTTGTTACATGTAAACAATTTACAAAACTAGACACACCTTAAAACTGACATAGCTTAACATGTTGCGTCAGATGTTTCGTGACATGCAGTGTGTTTTGCAAGAAAAATATAGTCGGTATAGAAAGTTGGACATCCGTCTAGTACTCTAGGAAGGTACTAGTATGTGTACATGTCAAGCGTTAGTTGAATATTAATCAAGGTATCAGGGCTTATCTGTATGGGGACTTCTACATTCAAGTATACAAAGGCAGATAGTTAAAGATTTCTCTTGCCTGCTGATATGTTTCTTTGTACATGTGAACTTTCAGCCCCCTACAATAACTGGAAGCGTGTCATGCAAAATCTTCATTGACCGGCCCTCGTATGTGTCCATATAAAAATTGGGGTTAGAAACTGGCCTCCGGGTGCGGAGACTGGGGGCTAGGACAACTTAAAAAGACTCTCAACATGCACCTGAACAGATAGACCGCCCGTGGTCTGTCATGGTAGCCGGTCAAGACATTAGAGACGTACAATTCTATCCACCATGACATTCTAGGTAAATAAACTGAACTACCAGGCGAAGAGATGTTGAAAGTGGAAGGCTAGAGAAGCCTCAGCTCCAGACACGTACGGACATTGTCGATTCGGACCCGCAGTTCAAGGAATGGTCTACACAGCCGAGAGATAAACCTTTCAAAGTTACACGCGCTTTCGCCGAGTCAATATATAGAGCATTATGTTCGACCCTTACTGCCCTTCTTTATTTTTTATTTCTCTTTTTTTTTTACATCGGTTTTTGACAGACAATGACGACGTAGCACTGCACTCAAGGTTTTTATGAGTTATATCAACAGTACCACGCCATTTTTTATACACCTGGGCGAAGTGAGGAAAGTCGTGTAAAGTGCCTTTCTCAAGGGCACAACATCGGTGGCGTCAGGGGGATTCGAACTAGGGACTCTTGGTTCTGAGCTAAACACCCTGCCGTTACGCCACGCGACCCCACTTAAATACGCCACACGACCCTTCTTTATCCATAAAAAAACTCATTTGTAATTCTGTGTTTTCTCGTGCGAAACACCCCAGAGTTGGTACAGCAGATTCCCTCTCAATACTAGCCTGCAGTCTTATGTTTAATTTTGATCTACGTCTTGGTCAATGTTGTCAACAGTTTCAAGTTTTTGTGGGGTTTCATTCGGCGGAAATCTAAAATATTGCTGAGCGAAGTGATGTAACGCTGCACAGAAAATATGACAAAAATCTTGGACATAAAAAAGCGTGTGTGTGTGTGTGGGGGGTCCTTCGAACCCCTCGACACCCCCCCCCCCTCCCCTGGCTACACATACCAGGGTAACCTAAACTGTGTTAAGGTGGTAGATCGCTGAGTGAGCACTGAGCAATCTCCAAGGTCTTTCAACAGCAACTAGTCTCAGACAGAACGGGCTATGTGAGAAACTTTTCGGGGTCGATGACACACAACGTCGGATGTGGGCTGTTATTACTCTGTCCAGACCATGACGAACAGTTGATTTAGGGCCTAAAAGTTAGCCACGCCACTTAAAGGAAAATCTGGAATTTCCGCTCACCCTCCGGGGTGTTAACAAACGTACCGACACAGCACAATACACTATAGCCCCCGTCACACTTGTGCGTATATACACGCCCGCATGAGTTGCGTATTAATATGTTTTTCGTTTCGGTTGAGTTTGCAGTCGAAGAAGTACTTTCTTTGGTTTGATAACCAGACTGTACAACCATGGGTCAAAGTAGAAAACTACTTCCTCCCCGCAAAATTTACTTAAACCAAAAAAAATGTTACTGTGGAACTCATGCGCACTTGAATATACGCACAAGTGTGACAACGTCTTGAACTGTCAAACATGCCTAAAATATACAGCCGGTGTAAAATTAGCAGCGGTTTTAGTACGTCTACTTTTATCGTGGTGCCATCAACACACCGAAAACGCCCTTCTCATACATGTACACAGATTCAAGGCCCTACAAGTTACGACACAGTTCTGAGTAGCCTTCCACTGACAGTCAGCCTATCTTCTCACAACAAGCCATAAGATCTATGTACTGAAGTCCTTAATTAGCACCGGGTGTTTAAAGACTCGTTTCCTTAGAAAGTTGCTATCTCGTGTTATTTCGTAGTTACTAACGTTACATACAGGTGAAAAACTTGATATGAAGCTTACCGTGTTTTGGACTAGGCGGGTCCCTCGTGTTGCCGCCGCGGGACAAAGTAACCTCTCGCCCCGCACCTCAGACGGACTTCCGCCCCGGAACCGGCGTCAAACAATTCACGTCAGTCAATACCTCCTCGGTGAAACCTTAGCGTTGAAGGCTAAGTTAACGTATCTTTCGAATTTGAAAAGAAGTTATCGCAGTGGTGCTCTTTCCTGGTTGGGTCTGGTTAAACTTCAGGCGTGCTCTCACAATGAGAGACCGGCCTTATGTGAGATTGAAGCGCAGTTGAACAAAGTTACTCGACTGGACAGAAATGACCGCCTCTTAATTACAGTGAATGTCATATCTGGTATTAGTCAGTGTCGCTGCCGACGTCATTACCGACATTCCAGGGGGTTGATGTAAAGTAAGGCGTGTTGTTTATCTAGGTGAAAAGATTGAATGAGAAACAAATTTGATCAACCTCTGGAACCACTTGTTATAGTGAGTCTCCTTGTCATCTTTGACTTCGAAGCGAATCTGATATTCCACCCATACCTCATACATATGGTCACACTTCACATGTACGATCGACAGAATTCCATCTTACTTATTAAAGGTGCCGAGAAGTTGATATTTTTGGTGCCTTTTATGGGTGGTTGCTTATATGTGCGTATGTGTGTGTGTGTGTGTGTGGTTGCTTATGTGTACGTGTGTGTGTGTGTGTTTGGAGGTGTGTGTGTGTGTGTGTCTGGAGTTAGCGTGTGTGTGTGTGTGTGTGTGTGTGTGTGTGTGTGTGTGTGTGTGTGTGTGTGTGTGTGTGTGTATGTCCTGGACATCCTATAGCCATGATGATTTAATACTAGATAGCTATTGGGGGTCATGAAGAATTTTATAGAGCTACTTTTTTGGAACTGCGGGAGCCGATTTGATTTCGAAATGGATAATCGTGATTTGGATGTTTTTGATATCCTTCGACCTGTAAGGATTGTCTCCCTTGGTTCAAACATTCAATAAAAGCATAGTATATATTACACAATATATCACAAAACCACACACATGAAGAATTTTCACCAGATATTTACAAGCTGACAGACTAAAGGTCAGAGGTGAGTATGATTGGTAGAAGGCATTGGAAAGACACTTCGCCCTCCCCCAAATTCAGATTTAATGTTTAGGAGCCTGCGGCTGTTGATGAAGACTTTGTGATTGACGTTCATAAAAAGCCCAGTGCCATGAGCTCATGTTTGGTCACGCAAGCATTTTTGACAAACAACAGACACGCCTAGAAGTACCATAAAAGACCAGATATTTGGATCTGTTACAGTTTTCTAAATGCCGTTTCTCGTTAAACCTAGGGCATAGGTGGATTGAAAGAGTTAAATTGTTGTCCAAGTCTATAAATACTTTTCATAATGTCCAGAAAACCCCTTTCCATCCGTCTTTCTTCTTTCAACGTCTGTAAATGCATAAATGTTTGCGGTGGTTTTATGTTTGCGGTTTTCGCGGTAAGATCTCCTACCCCCTAGTCTACTATTGTCACAAGCGCGAACTTAAAACCACCGCGAACACTCCATTTTCTCCATACCGCGAAATAAAAACCACGCAAACTTAAATGCATTTACAGTATTTTATTCATGAGATTCTAAAATTTTACCTTACAGAACATAGTTTGGAAAGGCTTTAGCGTACTAGAAAGGTTGACTGGGCGGTAGGTTTTGGGTATTGTCAAGGTCTTTTTCACTTTACTCATAGGTCTGGAAGAAATCGCAACTACTGTAGGCCACTTACATCTGATTAAGAGATTTATTACAGTCATCGGACGTATAGTCTGGCGGCGTATCACACGATGGGAACATTTTATACCCCATTATTACTCCTTTTGTTGCGTAACGATGGTGATGATAATGATAATGATGATAATGATGATGATTAACTTCTCTTGAACGGTCATCCTGAGGCTGGTGTTCTTCGAACCTTAATTTTGCCTAGCCTCCTTCGCAGGCTTCCTAGAACGGCGACGTATATATTTGGGGGAGGGGGGTGGCGCGATTTCTTACACGGGCCAAGGTTCTCTAATGCCGGCAATGGAGTTTCGCTGCCGAGGGAGTTATGAGGGAAGACCGCCTTTCTATCTTTTCGCCTGGATTGAAAGGCGGCCGGCGTTAGAGAACCTTGGCCCGTGTAAGAAATCGCGTCACCCCCCTCCCCCAAATATATAACGCTACGCCGCCGTTTTAGGAAGTCTGCCAAGGAGGCTAACTTTTGCCACACCTTTAGCTATTTTGTAACTAAACGCTTGACAATATTATGATAATCAGTTTTGGTTTGTTTTTATTCGCTTGAACCTTTGTTTATTCATGAGAAACTGAAATAACAGCTCCTTTGTTCCTGAAGCAGTGTCTTCTTTCTTCTCTCCCTGCCGCTTGTGGATAGTGCAGCACATAAAAAAAAAGAAAACAATATCAAGGTTTTCACCTAACATATTCTTGTTGCATAACTTGCTATTAGAAAAACTTTCAGCGGCTGGGAAAAATATAATCTCTATGTGTGTTTGAAAAGAAGGACAGAGCTTTGAATATCAAGGTTTTCACCTAACATACTATATTCTTGTTGCATAACTTGCTATTAGGAAAAACTTTCAGCGGCTGGGAAAAATATAATCTCTATGTGTGTTAGAAAAGAAGGACAGAGCTTTGACAGAGTGTGGCGAAAGGTCCGACATGGTTGTACTAGCCAGGTGTAATGTCAAGGCCCTTGTTTTCACCTCCCGGCATCACCCTCCCCGTACCTATACTCTATCTAATTAGCTAGCATGTCATGTCATTGTCCGACATGTCCATTGTGATCATACCGCGTACACAACAAGCAGAAGAAGTTTAAAACTTCAAAATATCCCTTTGATTGTACCTTTTTTTTTTACAAATAACCGGAATTGTCATACCTTACCGTGGTTGAACAGCTTTCCCTTAAAGTTTATTTGTCTGTTCCTGCAGACATTAAACTGGGGTAGATTATAGGTTAGAGACAAATCGGATTGCAGAAAGCCAACACAAAATTGGTCTTTGTCGAGAGAATACCTAAATAACTGGAATAGTCATACCTTACAGTGATTGAATGGCGTCTGTTCCTATAGAAATTAAGCTGGAGCAAATTACAGGTTAGAGCCAAATCGGATTATAAGATGCGAACACAAAATTGGTCTTTGTCAAGAGAAAGGGTATTGTACACATTGGATAGAGCCGGCGGAAGGCAGTGGTTACGTTTATGTAACAAAAAGGCGCCTTCATGCATCGGAATTAGGCTCTACCAGCCTCCGCGGGTCGCTGGGAAAATAGTAGAAATTGGCCAAATAGAGTCAATTGTATGAAGGGAGTCGGCTTCGGAGAGAGGGTCAAATATATGCCTGCGAATGAAACCCTCCATGGCCAAAGTCCCCCGACAAATGTTCTCCCTATAGCCGGCGTAGTCTAGAGTCTGGTAAAGACTACATCGGAATGTGGGGGGGGGGGGGGGGGTGGCAGTCCGCTAACTTGACAGCCGCCCTTCTCATAGCTTGCCTGAAAAGATGGACAATGTCACAATGTGCATACATTAACACCTTTAACTGGGGTTATCCATCGTTAGTTGTAACCCAATGGTGTTTCGTATACGCTAGGTTGGATATGGACGATAAAACTGTTTATTGGGGAATCGGCCGGCATTAAATGCCTAACTGGGTAGACCTACTTTCTCTACAAATTAGTGCTGGTGGCATGGACACAAGGCCATGTATTATTCATGCCCAGTCGTCGTTTATTTACCAGTAAAACCTTTTGACCACCTGGAGCATATACATTCCTACCTGAAATGCAGCTAAATTCCCACACAAAGTACGTCGGAATCATCTCGATGGGTAATGCTCATGTGTGTATATATATCCTCTACCGGACAACGACGTCGCGGTAGCGTAGTGGCAGGGTGTTTGGCCCCAGAACCCAGAGATACCGGGTTCGAATCCGGGGTTCCCTGATTTGTCCCGTTGACGTTGTGCCCTTGGGAAAGGCACTTTACACAACTTTCCCCACTTTCCTCAGGTACAAATGAGTACCTAGCTTCGGTTAGGGACGTCCCTCGGATAGGACGTTAAATGGAGGCCCCGTGTTTGAGGAGAGCCACACCTCAAGCACGTTAAAGAACCCAACACATTTATCGAAAAGAGTAAGGGGATCATATACATCTGTCCGGATATGCAGCTTGTACTCTTCAGTACAAACCTGGTGTTTTACGCCTTATACCCGGTTTACCGGGTATGCAATGCAAGCAAACAAACAAACAAACAAACAAACAGACATGGATCCAAGTTGGAAATCCCCCAATCAGCTCTCGACTGGTGTTGTAGATGGTGACCCATCGAGTGATTGCTGCGACCCTGAACAGAGCGTTAGACGATACATATTTTGTCTACGGCATCCTTTCATATATTGACATCGTAGGATTTGGACTAATGTGTGTCATGGATGACCTATAACTGATTTGATGACGGGGGCTTAATTGTGCATACTGCTTTGGCGTGTAATATATTACTACGACATTTGTGTCATACAGTGACGTGTAACTGTGACCTATTGACTACTATTGTAATGATAGACTAGACTAGAATGTAGTCAGCATGAAATATCCTCTTGATTACAATATACATTCTCCTTGAATGTGTGCCTATCTCACATTGTAAAGAACAACTTCTTGATTGCAACAGCAAGACATGTCAGGTGAATAGATTTTGTGAAGTGATACAAGTATTGTCGTTAGATCAATGTAAAACCGCCACTGGATTTTCTAGTCTCTGGTTGTCGGGCTCTGTTTTGAACCTGGCGATTTATGGTATAATTAGGGTGTCAGGGGTGAGTGTTCCGGAGAGAATGCAAATTTGTTCTGGCAAGATGCCGCACGCGTTCTAACAGGGCGTGTGATTCGGCCGGAGGAGTATGCCAGACAGAGAATGTTCAACGAAGTTCAAGTCATAAAATTGTGGCCTGGCTTGATACCAATAAAAGTCTTACACAGGACTATCCAATCGTTTCACGGGTAATTTAAAACGATTTTGTTATTCATAGCTTGAAGAGTGAACTGCTACATGTATATAGCAGTGCCATAAATCATACTCCCGCCACTCGTCTAATAACTTCATGACGCAGATAAAGGGCACATGGAGAACAAGATTCAAGATGGCTTCGTTGTTCATTGACAGGTGCTCGGAGAATTCATCAAAAAGTTCATGGACATGTCCAGGCGTCCTTTAGTCACGTAGGCCCAGCACAAGGTCGTTTTCTTACATAATCTGACGTTTCATCTGTCACAAAGTTTCGACATCTTCTCCTGATGAGGGCAGAGGTCCTGACTGTAACGTTTGATTCGCTCACACCGGGAAAGACCCCTACTCTTTTCGATACATGTGGTGCGTTCTTTGACGCGCTCGAGGTGTGGCGCCCCTCAAACATGGTCCACCATTTGTCCTATCCGAGGGACGACGTCCCTAACCGAAGCTAGTTATAGGCACTCATTTTCACCTGAGTAAAGTGAGGAACAACATGTAAAGTGTATTTCCCAAGGGCACAACATATATCTGGGCATGTTAGGGAATCGAACCCCATGACCCTCGTTTTTGGCCCAACTTAACACTCTAACCATTGATTGGTAGAGCTGTTCCTTGAAGTGTGAACGAATCGATTCTGGGGCATGCATGTTTGGTTCCATGGCATAATTGTCGCCTGAGGCCGAGTGCTAGTTGATTAACCCCATTATACGGACAAGGAGTGTCGAGATGTGAGTCAGATAACCTCTCACCGATCACCCATTTGTCATCTTACTTGTCATGCTTGATAGAAACATAATCATCATGATTATCTTAGGTTACAGGAGAATCAGATTAAACTGCTGATTAGCGCTTTCCTGAAGGTGGGGTCACTTTCGTCGCACGATTTTTTTTATCATATAGAATTTTCAGCGAGACTATAACAGATCTGTCGGTCGATAACGTAAAGGATCAACCACCTTTTTTTACATCAAGACAGCTGAGTTCCACAAGCCATAGCCATAACTTTCCCAAGAATTCCCTAAATTTTCTTCTGTAGACCTGCCGTATACATAGACTGGGACCCGGTCCTGGGGCAGCGGCCGGCCTCAATCTTCGCACCCGTACGGTTGTTAAACTGTGTCGCCGTGAACAAGATTTGGTGCTGATTTAAACGCACACTGTGTAATATTCATCTCGCAAAGAAGTATAATATGAAATCTTTATTGACACAACAAAAGTACAGCGACTTCCGTAAGGTCTTGTACAACTAAACATGCAAACAACAACAATGGGATACAAAATAATTCACCTTAGTACAAGTATAACAAGTATATGAATACTTTAACATGTCGAGTTTAAACTATCACATACACTACTAGTTCTAAGATCTAAACATTCTCTGATATATTTACCTATTTGTACACAGTAAGGGTTGTCTCCTTCTAGAATGTATTTGAATTTATCTATAGAATGGAATGCATCAAATTCTGTTGAGCAGGCGGAAAGAAGGTTGAACAGCTTTGAGCGCTTATCATGATATCGTGGACAATCTAGGATAAAGTGTCGCTCATCTTCAATCTCATTTGGACAGAATGGACAAAACCTCTGGTCACGGGGAATTTTTTGGTATCTTCCGATTTCCACATTTAATCTATGACTACATATTCTTATCTTGGTGATTGCTCTTCGAACTTCGAAATTATGTATATCCGATAGGTACTTTTCTTGTCCGTACCTTTTCTTTAACACAGAATAAATGGAAAGTTTTGAATTGTTTTGAATAGAAGTACGCCATTTTTGTAAGTATATATCTTGTAAACGGGTTCGTAATTGATCAGTCAACACATCAACTTTGTATGACCTAGGGTTCGTCCATGCATGCCCAAAACCGTTATAATTAAAAATGTCATTTACATGATTCACCCAGTCAGAGTCAGCGGAATGTAAAACGTCGTATGCTTCACGAAGTAGAGTGTCTTCGGGTAAATTTACTAACCGGTGCCAGTATTTGATAAGTTTTATTTTAGCATCAATAATGATTGGGAAAGTTCCCAATTCACCACGAATTCCGTCATTTGATGATTTGGAATTTACTCCAAGCAAAAATTTCTGGAAGCTCATATCTATGGTATCAAATTCTGGGATTTGAAAGGGAAGATGTATATTTTCAATTGCTATGTTGTCATTTTCTAATTTAAGGCCAGACGCGAGTCTTAACAATTTATCCTTATCTGATTTTTTCTTTAAATGAATCACGTAAGAGTTGGTGACGTCAGAACTCACACTCTTTCTTATAGTTGCAGGAGTGCTATTATCCAAATCGAGTTTCTTTAAAAGAGTGGATAGTACGTTTCTTGGTGTGGAATCCAGGATTTGTTTGGATAAAATGCTACGCATACGACGGGTCGCTATTACACCCCCACCCCACAGAAAAACTTGTGAAAATGTAGGTGAGGGTGTAAGGAGTCCCATAGTGGGTTGTTCCACTATTTTCTGGGCACAACTTTTGGTGCTGATTTAAACACACTGTGTAATATTCATCCCGCAAAGAAGTATAGAATGCTACGCATACGATAGGTCGCTATTACCCCCCCCCCAAAGAAAACATGTAGGTGAAGGCGTCCCATAGCCTTTTAAGGCCGTAGAGACAGTGAGTTGTTCCACCATATCCTGGGCACAAGTTTTGGTGCTGATCTAAACTCACGGTGTAATATTCATCTCGCAAAGAAGTATAGAATGCTACGCATACGATAGGTCGCTATTACAGCCCCCCCCCCCCCCACAAAAATGGGAATATGTAGGTGAGTTAGGTGTAAGGAGTCCCGTAGCCTTTTAAGGCCGTAGAGACAGTGGGCTGTTCCACTTTGTCCTGGGCACAGGTTTTGGTGCTTATCTTAACACACTGTGTAATATTCATCTCGCAAAGAAGTATAGAATGCTACGCATACGACGGGTCGCTATTACCCCTCCCCCCCCCCCCCTACACAAAAACTTGTGAATATGTAGGTGAATGCCGGGAGTCCCATAGTCTTTTAAGGCCATAGAAACAGTGTGTTGTTCCACTAGTGCGCTATTAAAAAAAATTGTGAATATGTAGGTGAAGGTGAAGGGCGTACCAAAGTCATAGATACAGTGGGTTGTTCCAATATGTCCTGGGCAAGGTATTGGAATGCATTGGTATAACCCCGACGGTGCGTAAGCACGTTGACTACCTGCCTACCTACCTACGTTTCGACTGGTCCGATTATCAATCATCGATATTGCAAGTCCACAATATATGCTCGAAAGCTACTTGCACGTTGATAAGAATTATGATTCAATACTGAGAATATGCAAGAAGAAGAAAAGAAGGTATAGATGTTATGGACTAACTTACTACCATTAAGTTCTCTTTCTTCTCATTAGTGACACGCAACGCATTTCTTATTCGTGGGTATCTTTGGTGTTCTGTCACATCTTTTGTCGCAACCTACCATTTAAAAATGTCACCTAGCGGTGCTAACCTGAAGTACAGATAATCTCAGAATATATACATACGTAACAGAAAAGCATTGGCATCAGATACCTAAAAATGCCCTTTCTGTATAACATAGTAGGATAAAATGGTCACATTAATTAACAAGATAAAAAGGAGCATCATACAAGCATCAAACTATCACAAGTAAAATACATTCTTTAAATAACACACTACTAAATCTAGAAAGGGAGTAAATTCACTATCTACCAACTGGTAGTGCAGTCTAGTTTTGAGTTGTAAAATGGGTGCACACTAAGTTCTTACTAGGATCGGGGAGTTAAGAGAGAGAATGGGTCCCCTGAGAATTCCATGCCATAGTTTTGAAAGTAGACAGTGAGGTGGCAGACCGTGAGGGAGTTCCATAGTTGGGCGGCTCTGTGGAAAAGGGCCTTCTGAGTTACACTTTTAGGGATTTGCATAGAGAGATTATTTCCGTTTCTTATGCTTAGGTCACATTTCCCAAGCGGGTCCCGGTCGGGCAGCTTACGGGGAACGAAAAATATTACACAAAAGACACAAAACGTTAGAAAATTACTTCTAACTATAACTAGTGTATTTTCTTGATATGCATTTTTTATTTTTCCTTTTCGCAAACAGCCCGGCCGGGCCCCGGATTGGAAATGTGACCTAAGCATTAGGGGGTAACGTTATCTAGGATCAATGGATGCTAAACTGGTAGATGGCAGAAGACCTTGTAAGTGAGGTGGACATCGTCCGTTCAACAGTAAGGATTATCTTAGTGGTGATTGATGCTGACTGTTTTATTCCACCAGGCCATCACCATGTCATGATTACTAACTTACAACTTACTAACTTACCTTACAAAAAAAATTAAGATTTCATCGGAAACTTTACTTTTCTTTTATTCCACATTCCTACGTATCTATATTAGATCGCGTATGAAGTATGGGATAGCATGTGTCTATTCTACAGATTCAATAAATATACAATGTATTGCCGATAACATGAGAAACCTGCACTTTGTATCAAACTTATGTGCTGAGCTAAATATATTACTGAATAAGTATGATATTTCACGTACAGATATGCCAGCTAAACGTACATTGAAATCAGCGTTAAAACATTACAAGCCATTAGATGGAAATACAAATTCGTTAGTTTCAGCTAACTTCGTCTTTATTTTCATGCTTCATTTCAATTCACATATAATGTAGGATTCACATGAATAGAATATCTAAACATAAAGTGGCTTTCAATAACCAATAACAAGCTTTCTTACTTTAAGCAACGTTTTTTTACACAACATACGATATCTCAGCATAAATGAAGAGACATAACTTTATGAAGATTACGTCATATAATGTATGAATTGCACATCGATATCATGCAAATGACTTGCAATTATCAAATGAATTTCAATAAAAGAGAGCATTATTAATTGTATCATCGACCTAGAACAATGTGTACTATTATGTAACATATATGGTTTACAAAAAATTGAATCCATTTTGCAAATTAACAAATAAACACAATAATGATACAGGCAACACATATACCACGGATCCAAAGCAAAAGTATGACACAACAGAAAAATGAAAGACAAGAATGAAGACTGAATCAAAATAATACCAGCCAACTAACACAACACTAACACAGATGAGAAATCAACGATAACACTATTTTTACAACAATCAAATAACATATATGGTTTGTTGTTATCCAGCCAGGATATCTAGAAAGATGTCTGAAGAACAATGTGTTTACTGTGATTAAGCTGATGACTCTAACTTCGTTCACGCAAATATGCTACTTCCGTAGATTGTGGTGCGAGCGAGTCCGTTCTTGCAATCCACCTTTATCTCGGATTGATCATAGTCTGAAAAAGCAACAAATAGCAAACGTTAGTGTAACGTTATTATAACTGATGGAAGAAACGTCAAGTATCATTGGCATATACTCAGAAATATCAAATCTACTTAAGAAAAGATAAAATTTAATGAGAATCCCTCTTTAACCTCTCACGTCGTGGTAAAACTACCCTCCTGAAAGCAGAGCCCCTATCGCTCGATTCGCTAGCTCGCTTGTGTAGGGGCCCTGCTCTTTAGCCTCGGTAGACACGGTTCTGGTGACGTTACTGACCGTTGTTCATGAATAATTAATGTGCTATCCTTATTTGGCACAATTTGGCAGTTAATTTGTTTAACTTAAAGTAACGATGTGAGACGTAACCTGATTGGTTGATAGCTCCCCAGCGTCCTTTGCGCTTTTGCTCTAGATGAGCTTAAGGCGACGTCGCCAGAACCGTGTCTACCGGGGCTAAAGAGCAGGGCCCCTACGCGAGCGAGCTAACGAATCGAGCGATAGGGGCTCTGCTCTCAGGAGGGTAGGTAAAATAAAAGTTACTTTACTCGCTAACGTAAAAATAAACATGTGTAACACACCTTTCACACAGCGGTTGACAACCTTATTTTTGCAAGGGAAGATTTCATGGACGAGGTTGTACAAGGCAGGGTCATAGGCCATGAGCTCCTCGGGGGTGTTGACATGGTTGTGGATGCCATCAGGAGGGTCACTTTCGTGGTTTACGTTGAAGTAGCTTTGTACTCCTTTACATGGCAGAGCAAAACATGTTTAGAAACAAATCTCATATGAAATTTATAGCTAAACAGCTGTTATCTTTAGATAGTAATTCATTACACGCCTTAATCACCACCGGTTCTTATCACTATGTACACCGTGCATCCATAACCAAGTTCCCTATGACTTGAACATTAAACTTAAGGATCAGCGATCATCCACTGTAAATTGAAGTTGTCAGGTACAACCAGACTCCACCAAATAACAGAATATGTACATTATGTGACAATGATTGTATAGAAGATGAAATACATTTTATTTTAGAATGCTCACTATACGCACCCTCATTACATCAGGGCCCTTATCGCTCAATGTTACATCGCTCGCGAAAGGGCCTTGATAACCAGCGCCGTCAGACATGGTTATGGCGACGTCGCCACCAAAACAGCTTCAGCCAATCAAAGGGGTTTGCTTCCCATCATCGGAAGCAATCGCGCAAAGAACGCTGGGAAGCTATCAACCTATCAGGTTACGTGTTACATCGTTGCTTTGGTTACTCAAAACAAATGGCAGCCGACTGTTTTGCTTCAGCTGTGGAAGACTTGTTTGGATTAGAGCGGCTTCGTCAGCATCAGCAGTCCACCCTACAGACACTGCTTGATGGCAGAGACGTATTTCTAAGTGTAAGGACAGACGGAGGGAAGAGCCTCTGTTATATGGGCTTCCCAGCGGCAGCGAAAGCCGAGGAAGCCCACCGATCTTGTCCGCGACTTCTGTCTGGTGATGAGTTCGTCAGTCCGCTCGTTGCCAAATGAGGCCAGCTCATTAATTATTCATGAGCAAGTATCGGCGACGTCGCCATAACCATGTCTGATGGCGCTGGTTATCAGGGCCCTTTCGCGAGCGAAGTAACGTTGAGCGATAAGGGTCCTGATGTGATGAGGTTGACTATACGCAGACATACGCAGATCCCTTGTAAGTTCCATACAACTAGACAGGAAATATGCGCGTCTTACAAATAACGAGTTATTCACATGTATCATGTCGTCTAAAAACTATGCTATAATTGAAAAACTATGTGAATTTGTGTACAAATGTTTCAAGAAGAGAGAAGAGACTCTGTAGATTTAGATGGAATATAGCACAATGTTCCTTTTCTTTTACTTCATGTTACTTAATGCATTTAGCCCATGCTGAGCATGAATATGTTTATTGTCATTGTCATTATAAAGAATACGTCTCGTCTCAAGCTTGATAGCAAATCATCGGCTATGCCCTGAGAAGTCTCCACAATGGTAGCAAAATGACCGCAATTCATGTTTCCTTCCTTCAGATTTTTCTTATATTTGATTACTTCTTTGGTATTCCTTTTCTTTCTTCTATGTCTCCTGTCATTGTCCTATCTATCATGTTCACTTCCGCTGTTCTTTTTCAACTAATTTGAATAACTTTAAGGGAACCCAGAGCATTTAATGAGGCTTAAAAATTGAAAGAAAAAACTTAATTTCTTGTCATTCCATACACAGTAAGTTTCAATAACACTATACCATTACATATCGACATTAAAGGAGCAAAGATTGTGTCGTTGTGTGGTGTGTGTGTCGGTGGTCTGTCACTAGGGTATTCTTTCCCGTTGCTACGCGCGTTCGACAAGGTATCGGGTTACCCGGGGCAACGTTTTGGCTAACGGCAAAACATTTATAAATAAACAAAATAGTAGGGACGGGAAAATTTTGTAAAAATAAAACGAAATTAGCGATTTTGCAAACTTCGAATGTCGTCAATTTGCGCTGAATGGCTGATTTTTCTATAATTTGCTCCCAAACACGATTATTTTCAGGTTTTAGGGAGACCTTTTTTTCAGGCGCACATCGCAAAGGCCTGGCTTTAAATGTCAATGAATATCTCTCATCTTCATATTTTTCGTCGACCAAGAACAAAACAAAACTTTGTGTTTTGGGGATTTTTTAATTTCTTATTCTAAGTATTGTGAATATCGACAAATCTGTGAAAATTGGCATTTTTTGACATTTTTCGCAGTCAATCACCGATAATTCAAAATCAAGGACATTTTTCAAAAATCCCCAAAACATAAACCTCGGGAGAACCGTTACGGTCATTTTTAATCGTTTATGAGGTAAGGTGGATGTTTCTTGGAGCCGTACCTTTACGATGTTTGAACGCATGTCATGCCGCACGGATAGGGGGAGGGGGTAATTAACACCGCCGTAAACAATCCTTCTAATATTCAATGTCACAAAAAACGACGCCAGTTGCTTCGTTACATGTTAGATGTCCACAACAAAGTGCCAGCATGGATATACTCTCCAGAAAACAGGTAATATTTGCGACAAACGTAGTTTTTTCCTGAAGCGGGGAAAGGGGACCGGCCGCGCAGATTTACAGTAAGAACTTCCAATGACCGCATATGACCCCGAATCGAACGCGGGTTCGGATTCGATTACGTCATTTCGAACATCATGGAACAGCGTTCGAATTCGGCTGGACATGGGAGTTTCTGAGCATGAATTTGACCACCGTGCATGTGGTGAGAAAATCCAAGCCCGAATAGACCGATCCTGACTGTCAATGACAATAAGCGGTTCGACCAATGAGAGAGTGACTGCATATCCGTCAAATATTTGCATTACTATGTTTTATATTTGCATTTCTACGTTTCGACGAAGGTGGGCGGGGCTATAATATCGCTCTATTTACACTAGGCACGTGAAACTAAAAGATCACCATGTAGATTATTTTTGTGCCGCTTTTGAGCACTTTTGATAAGAAATCCGCACGCAAATGTGGTAAACAGTGGGATTACATGTCAATTTCATAAAGATTACAGCAACTAGAATATTTCCAGTTTTCAAGTCTTATAAAATGCTCTTGGTGCCTTTAACACACCTTCTGCCCAGTATTCGAACACGGTGTCGTCAGCATATGTGTTGGCGTATCTTCCGTTTGCCAAGGCGTCTTGGTAAGCCGTTTCCAGACGAGCATTGAAGTCAGGAATCACAATTTTAGCCGCCATATTGTGCACACCGTGGGCAAACTCGTGCATGAAGACGTCTTCCACTTTATAGCTGATTTACAGGAAAATTTTGATTGAAAAAAAAAGTATTAGATATTTCATCAAAACATATTTCATAATTTACTCGAGTTCAACACAAATGTGTTGGAGAAGGTCGAGTAATCCCGTTGCCGAATCTTTGTTGGTTATAACACTTTGCACTGCAAGCACAATAAAGCCTGACAAATCTGGTTGAGAATATTTGCAAACTGCACACAATACTATACCATGTGGCTCGCCACTGAGACGTCGCCAAAACAGTGTACAGAATTCTCGTGAAACGTATATATTTGGTCAGGCAGATGTACCAATAAGGTATCATACACAATAACAGACATCTACAACAAATGAAGGTCTCCCTCTACAAGATGGGGAATACTAGTACTCCCTGCGGTACACCTTAAAGTTTATACAGGCGACGGCTCCGCATACCTGTCATGTTGGTAACACAGAACATTTTCCTCGGCTCCTGTCGACACCGGAAAAGTCACCGTGCCCCCCAGTCCTCGGGCCCGGGTGTTGAAACTCGGGTCCAGGTTGGAATGTTCGGGGATATCCAGAGTAACCTGGTGATCAGATCATAACATCAGAAGACCACATCACTTTCTTTCTGTTAGCCCTAGCTCAAGTACACTTTCATTCTGCTTAACGGTAGGGGCCCTAACATAAGACGTGCCCTAATTTAAGACAGATCTGTTCCTGATCTTACTCCTGTATACATAAGTACAGCGCGTTTGTTACTACAGACTATGTCGAAATGAATGAAACGGGTCCATGCACCCATGAATTTAAAATATGCTTTCACATATTCATTTCTTCGAAAAATAGTATTTTAACGATAATGTTGGTAGCGCTGAATAGAGAGTCGCTGCATAGAGGCGGCTCATGCTGTGAGATATACGACCTGTACAAAGCAATTGCCACATACATGTATATAATATGATCCAATTCTTATTTGTGTTTACTTAAATTCATCACAAGGTTATGAAGAGAGATCGTCTAAAGTTAGAGCACTCTGTCTAGCGTAGCACAAAATAGGAATGTTCATTCACGACAACGTTTCGCAGCTTTTAGCTGTTGTAACGCAGAGAGTGAAGGGTTTACGAACCGTATGAATGCATTGGATACTCAAATATGCTCCTAGGATTGATGTGTTAAATTTTTACTCATCAAAACCTGACTACTCTCTGGCAACTAGCGATAAAATGTCGTGAGTTCGAGCGCGTGAAAAATCGTCTTATGTTCGGGCCCTCCCTGTTTCGACTATGTTTTTCGATCATCGATATCCATACTCATAGTACACCTAATGTCATTGTGCAAAATATCTGGCTTAAGAGGCTCATATTCAACATCATGTAAACTGTCATATCATATCATTAAAACTTACAGACCATGTATTTTTTCTTTTTAGAGAACTGATAGTTTGGCTCTGTCCGCGCGGTTTTAAGATAAATACGTTTTGAATAAATTGGACGATAACTGGTCATGTTACGTTATCATACGTTCTCTTAGTCCGCTAATGCTGTCAGCAAAATATAATGATTTTGATTAAGATATTGTGAGTGGATGTCATATTCAGAAAATCTGGCGTTACGGGAACAATTTCACATTTAAGGCGATGTAAATTGTATCTAATTACCTCAGATTCGGCCATGATGGCTGCTCTACCATAGACGTTAAAGTACGAGTCCCGCAGGTCCCTCCTGTCCGCTAACATGAACAGCACGTCGTAGCAACATCTCCGGAGGGCGTCATCAGGCAAAATAGAAGAGCCCAGGATGGGAATGCCATATGCGTGCAAGTATTTCTAATGGTAGAAAAATTACGTAAATTTTCGTGACTTATCCAAAACGTCTAAAATAAATAGAGTGTCCGCTGATGAAAGAAGCGTATAAATACACAACCTTCCTGTTAGTAAAAAGAGATTTGTTAGTGATAACAATAAATAATCGATTACCTTTATTGTACACATACAGGCATACGGATATAAATGTCATAAACTACATATAATGACACTGACAGGACTTCTAATACTAATCTAGAACATTGGTTCTATAACTACTCTAATACATAGGTTCAACTTCTTGTCGTCTCTTTGTGATGTTAAAAATATAGGTTAAGATGGATTTGTTCATTATAGTATGGTCAAAATGCATAGGAAATGAATTTTTCCATACCAGACATAATATTTAAAGTGTGGAAACGTTCCTATGATATGATTAAAAAGAATGTTTCCATCGTTACTATGTAAACTACAATCTACAGTAAGGTGGACTTCATTTTCTACCTTATTGAAGTTACAAAATTTACCAACATTTACTACCTGATCTATCTAATTCTAATTGACATTACAGTGCGTTTATTAGTCTTTTCAAAACTACAATAAAAGTATTCCTGGCTACGAACGTCATATACATCTTGGTATTGTCTTACTACAGTCTTCATTATGCAGAAATAAATTGATACAACTGAACTGACCTGATAAAAAGTGTCCAGACTGAGTTCTGTTCGAACGTCATCCGGGACATCTGTGACGTTATTACACTCCCAGGTTTCCCATGCACGACCGCGCTTGGTTGTGAGACACTCAGCAGGCAAATCTGAGAACAGCGAAATAACCAATATCTAGCATGTCCGTTTGGCATGGATTCATGTGTCAATTCTAAACGTATAAGATAGTTATGATCACAAAGACTTGAAGTTCCGTAGTCTGATTACCACAATGCAATATTTTGTATTATCATTACAGGTTTGCGTAGCAAAACCTTTGTTGGAGCCGTTGGCTTGTGTGGTGGCAGCCATCTTGAATTGTGACGTACTGTGCCGTCACAGGGTCGCTATGTTGGATGTTATCATTTTATTTGGAGGGGTGTTTTTGAGGGGTCGCTAATGTTGGGCGTGACCAATTTGAGGGAGGCGTGTTTTTTCTTGCTAATTTCCAAGCAGATGTTCTGAGGAAAAATCATAGCGTTCTCTCTTTTTTTTTAAACAAATCAGCACGTAACTCTCAAAAAAAAAATTCAATACCAATTCATATTTATAAAAAGACTCCGTAATCGTTAAATTGACATAGCAAACCTGAAGTATATGTAGCATAAAAACCCTAACTCTAGTTGAAGATTGTTACGAAATGAGACAATTGGTAACAGTTGTCACTGTTACTCATTGATGAAACATTTGCCCAATGTCTCACTACGCCATTCTCACGTTTTCAGTTTTACTCTGTTGGTGAAATTTGAGACGTTCTGTCTACCTGGATGGCACACACCGCAACTCAGAGGACAGTTGGACAGCATCCACCCAGGGTTGCTCTCACATTGGCCGTCACGTGCCCAATTAGGACACCATCTACTCGAGTCACTGCAGTCTGATACCTGCAATGGAACAACCAAGTTGGAATTTTCAATGACGATCGTGACAGAACGTTTAAATGATTAAACTTGTGACTGCCAACACAAGTAAAATCCCTTACTACTGTATACATGAGGTGAATACATGGAGTTAAATTAATAATGAATATAAAATGACGTCCACGTTCATTCCAAAGTAACCTCTATATGCAAATGGTAAATAGAAACACACGAGTCGGTATCAATTTTCAGTTTCCTTACTTTACAGACCATATGTATAGACTTCATATAGAGCTTTTCATTACTTTTTGTAAATTCTTCTACAAGAAAATAGATCAAGCCTGGGGCAAATGACTATACAGGATTTGGGCATAGCATTTGAACATAAAAGCAACGTCTTACATCAGGGCAGACATCAAAGCTGGCGTCGCTTGTCACCGTGTCAAGGCCATTGTCGGCTGTACAGGTGTACATTCCGTCATCTTCGGGACGAACGCTTCCGATCACCAGCGTCCCGGTGACTGGGTCGACGACGGCCGAGGCCGGCAGTGCAGCTGAGTTTCCTCGAGTCCAGGTGAATCTCGGAGGAAAGGGACTTCCGGCCGACAAGCAGAGAATAGTCATCTGTTCCCCTTCGTTCACAAGTCTTGTCGGTCTTACCATGGCGGCAATTCTTAAGCCGACTAAAACAAACATACGACAGACAGTAAAATAGAAATGTTCGATGGCTGATTAAGACTGAAAAATTCTTCCAAAAAGATTTGCATTTGAAAATGCAATAAATCGAACAAATCGTTATTTTGTAATGTTTTAAACTTACTTGGTCCGGAAAGCGTCGTCGTTGGGCCCAGAGGCGTTGTCCGTGTTGTGGTGGATATCACTGACAAGACAAAACAAGCATATAGCAGATATTGAAAGTCTGTTACTTCCATATGATATTTCTAGCCTTAGCAAACTTCTAATTACATTGGAAATACTTACTTGTTTCACAATGATCTCCTTCATAGCCAGGAAGACAATTACAGCTGTAGCTGTTGACGCCGTCAATGCAAGTTCCGCCATTTTCACAGACCACAGAAGAACAGTCGTCGATGTCTGTATTGACATAATGGATGGCAGTTAGCGTGCTTCAAAGAAATTCAAACCGTAATTGCCTCAAATATATGCTATAAATCTCCAAAGACGATTGGCATGGTATTTCCTCCATGTCAAAGCTGTTCTTTTCCACGGCTAGCAGACAATTCCAGTCAACGTTGACGTAGCAATGGTGGCATCCGTAGAAAAAAGTCGTGGTTCTCCATAGAAAGCGCCGTAACGAATCTTTTACGCTAGTTCATATGCACGTATGATACAAGTACTTGTAGCCTCCATAGCAGATTCTCTGGGGCCTTTTGATTTTGAGGGCTTCTAATACACTTTTGCTGATGACTTCTTTTTGCTCTGGGTCGTTTGTGCAGCCAGTCCGTAACCATTTGGGCCATAGTCATCAGCAAAAGTCCAAAAAGCCACAAAAAGGCCACAGAGAGCCTGTTTACCTGTTTCACAATGATCCCCTTCATAGCCAGAGGCACAGTTACAGGTGTAGGTGCTGATGTCGTTAATACAAGTTCCGCCATTTTCACAGGTTACAGAAGCACAGTTGTCTCTGTCTGCATTGACATATTGGAATGGCAGTCAAAATACTTGTGAACAATTGAACAACATTTGTGTCAAATGCTGTAGATCTACACATACTATCAGTGGTGTATTTACGTCGATTGCAAAGACGTTGACCTCCACATACACTGAGACTATTCTAAGGAACTCGCCTACTTACAGCAGTCAAATCGTTGGGAAACTTGAGCCCTTTTTATTTTCTACAAAGAACGACATGAAAAACTTTTTACACAGCATAATCCGACAACAATGGAGGAAATTACTGCAATTTAAATATTATGCTTCTTACACAAATGTACATCAAACAGACTCAACGCTTCTAGCTCTATTGGACAGAGAATCTCTGTGCAAAAGATATAGAAGTCAACTATTCTATTCTATTCTATTTACTTCTGTATTTACTTCTGGATTGAATTAATGATTTCTTGGGTGTGGGTGGGGGGACGTAGGCACACTTTAGGTTTTTGTTGCATATATATGTGTATATATATATATATAGATTTAACGTTATATTTATACGTTTGTATTTTTGTTAAGTGTCGTTGGCAAAATAAGTTTTATAACTTGAGTGCAGCGCCACTTTGTCTTTGTCTATGTTATCTTTGAATAAAAAAATAAAAAATTACTTGTTTGAAAAATGCTAGTTCCGTCGATTTTGGTGCGAGCAAGGCCGTTTTCACAATCCACCCTTATCTCTGACTCATCATAGTCTGCAAGAAAACAAATAGTCAACTTCAGTGTATTGTCATTATAACTGATGAAAGAAACATGAACATACTCTCAGGACTATCCAGTTTCTTTTTACTAACAACAACATCGAGTTGAACGAAATGGTAGCTCAAGCTATTTATCCCATTTTTCTGTTCCAAAATAGTATTTCAATCGAAATCCGTGATTTTTTAGATGTCTCTTACTAGTAAATTGATAGGATAAGGGGGTGCTATTCCATTAATTTAGTAGTAAGAGACATCTAAATATCCCTTACTACTAAATTAATGGGATAAGGGGTGCTATTCCATTAATTCACTAGTAAGAGAATTTTAAATGTATCTAATAGTAAATTGATGGGATAGATATTTACAAATAGAAGTTATCCAAACTTTTCAAACAATCCCGTTTTCTAACAGAAATTATTTTAAGAACTATATAAATGTAATAAATCATCAAGTCTGAAATGGTGGCACACATGGCCATCTGTGGCTTCACAACTTGAGTACTCGTGCTAACAATAACATAAAACGGAATTTTAATTGAAAACCCAATAAATAATAAATGCTAGTAACACACCATTGTCACAGCGGTCGACAACCTTATTTTCGCATGGGAAGACTTCATGGACGAGGTTGTACAAGACAGGGTCATAGACCATGAGCTCCTCGCGGGTGTTGACATGGTTGTGGATACCATCAGGAGGGTCCCTTTCGTGGTTTACGTCGAAGTAGCTTTGTACTCCTTTACATGACAGAGCAAAACATACATACTTAGAAAAAAAAGATTGTGCAGAATGTAGCTAAACAGCTATTATAGTACCTATGACATTTTCACAAGCTGAAATTAACATCAGTTCTCATTACTCTGTACACCGTGTATAAGTAAAATTGAGTTCCCTGTGGATTCTAAATCAGCATTTGTAAGAATACGTGATCACTCAAGCTCAATGGCGAATTAATGGCTCCGCTCCTAGGCCCTGAAGAATGATAAAACATGGCAACATTCCTTTTTTCGCATTCCTTGCTTTTCTGCCCATATCATTTGTTCTTCCTTCCCTCCATGTCATCGTTCCATGCATATGGTGGTTACGTTTCTCACATCCAACCCTGCTTTTCATTCTTCAATTGCCATTTGTATGATTTTACCCACCTTCTGCCCAGTATTCGAACACGGTGTCGGCTGCATATGTGTTGGCGTATCGTCCGTTGGCCAAGGCGTCTTGGTAAGCCGCTTCCAGACGAGCGTTGAAGTCCGGAATCACAATTTTAGCCGCCATATTGTGCACACCGTGGGCAAACTCGTGCATGAAGACGTCTTCCACTTTATAGCTGATTTACAGGAAAATTTCGATACAAAAGAACCAATGTGAATATCTAATCAAACATAAACTACGCACAAAAAGTTCGGAAACTTAACTTTGGTTGATCATATCTCCGTTGTTTTTTTTACCGATTTTAATGCAATATACATCATTATAAAGCTTGTGTGATTCCCTTTTCTATGATACCAAACTTATTGTGATTGAAAACCCACGGAGCAAGTACCAGGACTACTAACGTGAGTGGGTCACAGAGAAAAAGTGCCCAAAATTCCCTGTTGGTGTCATACGCGCGCTGTGACATCCTATTGGTATGGGCGCGGATGATGATCCAACATATTGTTTCCTCAGGTTCTAAGGTTATCTTTAGAACACAGACCATCCAAGGTTATTTTTAGAACACAGAACATCCAAGGTTATTTTTAGCACATCGAAAATCGAATTGTTTACACCACATAAACACCTGCGTCCTGCAGGTGTGAACCCAAAAATGAACACCTGTGGAGAACGGTACCCAACGGTATCGTCATCCACAGGTGTTATTTTTTGTTATTGTTTCACAACAAACATTGCCATGCCGCGTTTGTCCTATGTGGATAAGCTCCGTGCTGTAGGGCAGGTTGAAGCTGGCACCCGTCAGAGAGATGTTGCAGCGTTATTCGGAGTGCGTCCTGGTACCATCTCCAAACTGGTAGCCAAGTTCCGCGCAACTGGTGATGTGAAAGACATGCCACGCACTGGCCGTCCCAGGGCCACAACACCTGAGCAAGACCAGTTCCTTACTCGAGCAACTCTAAGGGACCGTAGGCTGTCTTCAACGCGGCTGCAGACAAGATTTTCTGACCGGTACCGAAGAAGAATTTCACGTCAAACCATCAGGAACCGACTGCACTCGGCCAACCTGAGAGCTCGTAAGGCTGCCAGGAGGCCTGCACTGACGGAAGCTCATCGCCAAGCCCGTTTGCGGTGGTGTCGTCGGCACCGTAATTGGAACCGCGAGTGGAGGAATGTGATGTTCTCGGATGAGAGCAGGTTTAACCTTCGCCAGTTGGATGGTCGAGTCAAAGTGTGGAGACGTCGAGGAGAGCGCTTTGCCAACTGTTGCACGGATAAAGTGATAGCATTTGGTGGTGGCAGCGTCATGGTATGGGGAGGCATAACCTCCAGGGGAAAAACAAGACTTGTAATTGTACCTGGAACCCTCAATGCAGAAAGATATCGTGACACAATACTTGATCCGGTGGCCATCCCTTTCATCCATAACATGGGGCCAAATGCCTTGTTGCAAGATGATAATGCCCGCCCACACCGGGCAAGGATCATCGCAGACCATCTCCAGCATGCAGGTGTAGAGAGGATGGAGTGGCCCTCTAAGAGCCCGGACCTGAATCCCATCGAACATTTATGGGATCAGCTTGGGCGAGCTGTCCGTGCAAGAGTGACCGAGAGAACAACGCTGGCTGACCTAGGACGACTGCTGGTGGAGGAATGGGACGCTATCCCACAGCATCGCATTGCGCGACTGGTGACGAGTATGAGGAGGAGGTGTCGTGCTGTAGTGACAGCGCGTGGCTGGGCCACCCGTTACTAAGACTCATGGCTGACCATGGCTAAGACACAGATTGTTGGTTTTGATAAAGAATAAATTTAGCTTTCATGAATATGTCTTGTTTATTCTTGTTGATTTTTCACAATACCCTCGTACAGAAGTCAATATCGACAGAAGAATATGTACGGACTAGCATGTTTGACTAAAGTAGGGTAATCTGGGCACTTTATTTCTTCGACCCGCTAACTTTAGCAGGCCTGGTGCTCGTTTCATGAACTCGCAATCACAATAAGTTTGGTATCATAGGAAAGGAAATCAAATAAGCTTTTAAATGATATGTAAAACATTGAAATCGGTAAAAAAATAACGGAAATATGATCGACCAAAGTTAAGTTTCCGAACTTTTTGTGCGTAGTTTACTTTAAAACTTACTTGAGTTCAACACAAATTCTTTAGAGTATTATCATTAAACTGTTCGCTTTAGCTTTTTGTACGTACTGCAGTGTGCAGAATTTGTATGAAACATAGATATTTGGTCAGACAGAGATAGTATTGTGGGAACATACAAAATAATATTTTCCAAGCAGAGGTTTTGGTCGAGTAGGGTAGGAGTGTCCGGGATTTTTCTTGAAGGGAGATAGACGTAAAAAAAATCCCGGAGACTCCTACCCTACACGACCGAAACATCTGCTTGGAGAATAACAAGAGAAAACATCCATAGCAAATGAAGGTCTCCCTCTACAACATGGTGTATACGGTCTACACAGGCAACGGCTTCGCATACCTGTCATGTTGGTAACACAGAACATTTTCCTCAGCTCCTGTCGACACCGGGAAGGTCACCGTGCCCCCTAGTCCTCGGGCCCGGGTGTTGAAACTCGGGTCCATGTTTGAATGTTCGGGGATATCCAGAGTTACCTGGTGATCACATCATGACATCATACGTCCACACAACCATAATGACAATGCATTTTGCTACTCTAGGGCTCATGTACACTTTTATTCTTGGCAACTGCAATGTATTTTTCTATCTTTCACATTTATATTACCCCTAATTAAGTTATACAGAATTGTATATTGGGAGTACAAAGAAGACAAAATTTATGAGACTAGGTTTGTCTTTATATATATCATACGTTCCCTTAGTCCGCTAGTGCTGTCAGCAAAATATAATAATTTTGATTAAGATGTTGTGAGTGGATGTTATATTCAGGAAATCTGGCGTTACGGTAACAATTTCACATTTAAGGTGATGTAAATTGTATCCAATTACCTCGGATTCAGCCATGATGGCTGCTCTACCATAGACGTTGAAGTACGAATCCCGCAGGTCCCTCCTGTCCGCTAACATGAACAGCACGTCGTAGCAACATCTCCGGAGGGCGTCGTCAGGCAGAATAGAAGAGCCCAGGATCGGTATACCGTATGCATGCAAGTATTTCTAATGTTTGAAAAATTACCCCGTTAGTTTCCGTGACTAATGCAACGTCCCAAAAGGTCTGCTGAAGAAAGAAGCTAGGGTGTCATATATATATATATATATTCAAGGCTGTCGCCATAATTATCGAGGAGGTTTGGAAAAACGCAACCTCCCTAAGAGTATATCTTTCTTTATTGAGCGATGTGTAAACTTCGTATCAGTGACCATTCCCTACACATAGAATCTGGCAGGCATAACCGTACCCCTCCTAATGATAGAACATGCAAATTCTGTGACCATTTACATGAAGATGAAACCCATTTTTTACTCGATTGTTCCTTATATGAAGATGAGCACCAATCGCTGTTTAAAACAATAGAACTAGACAAGAAATATACAAAAATGTCAAAGGAGGACTGCAGGGGTTACCAGGCTATGACAATCTAACAAACAAAAAACTTTTTAAGGCTGTCGAAGCATATATTTCCTCTACAAAGCGTTTCAACGGTCCTTCCATTTAAGCCATCCATGTCAACTTACCATGCCAAACTACTTCAAATCTTAATTACTTTAGTATTGTTAACCTTGACCTCTGACCTCTCAAACTTCTAACCTCCTTGTCATTTTATTATTATTATTACTATTACTATTGTTACTACTATTATTATTATTATCATCATCAAATCATTGTGTACGTTAGTGACCTTATTTGTATAAATGCGTAGTTTTCAACATTGTAATTGTATGTATATGTGCTGTGTCAGACGCCCAAAATCAGCCACTGCTACCTGGGTGGTCTTGTATTGCCGTTGCAATTTGAATAAAATGAAATAAAAGGAGGACACTTTCATATACCTTACGTCATGTAAGAATGAGCACATATATGGACAAAGTATGTAGTTATGTTTCAAAATGTTTCAAAAAGAGAGAAGAAACTATTACATGTATTAGATTATCAATATCAGTTTAGCAATAGTCCATCATTTGTTTGATCTTTAGTTCACAAGATTAGAATGTAGAATTGTATCAATTCTTTTTAAATATGTATTTTGCTTCTTATAGACCATGTGTGGTCATCTGTGGATTTAGCATATCTGGGGAGGAACATGCAATAAAGACTATTATTATTATTATTATACAACTTTTAACAGTAATTATAGTATTCTTAGTTGTGTGTGTCACTGATATAAGTCGGTATTGTATTGCTAAAACTCCGTATGAAAAAATCATTATCATCATAATCATTATGCACCAATCTATACCCAAAGTCCGAACTGACCTGATAAAAAGTGTCCAAATTGAGTTCTGTCCGAACTTCATCCGGGACAACTGTGACGTTACTACACTCCCAGGTATCCCATGAACGACCGCGCTTGGTTGTGAGACACTCAGAAGGTAAATCTGAGGACAGGAAAATAACCGATTATCTAGCATGCTCGTTTGGCATGGCTATTCTAAAAGTATAAGACAAGTTCCGTTGTATAATTACCACAGTGACAACATTTATACTATATACCATTGAAGATTATAGCCAAAAGAGACAATTGGTAACCACTTAACCTTCTTCAATTTGAATTCTAACTCTTTTAATAAAGTTTGAGACGTTCTATTTACCTGGGTGACACACACCGCAACTCAGGGGGCAGTTGGGAAGCATCCATCCAGCGTTGTTCTCACATTCACCGGAATTTGCCCAATTAGGACACCATTTACTTGAGTCACTGCAGCCTGATATCTGCAATTGAATAATATAATCAAGTTGGAATTTTCAATGACAGTCGCGACAGAATATCTAAAACTTGCTATTGTCAGTACAAGTAAAACCCCTTAGTACTGTACAAATGAGGTAAATATATAGAGATCAATACATCAAATTCAATAATGAAAACAAAATGACTTCCACAGTCTGATATTTGCAATGGAACAATAAATTTAGAATTTTCATTCAAAAGACAGTTGTTGCTCCATGAAAGACACATCAATTGCAATACATCCCATTCAACAAATACAAAACGATGTCTAAGCACATTCCAAAAAGAAATGTACATGCAAATGTAAATTTTAAACACAATAATCAATATTAATTTTCAGTTTTCATACTTTTTGCAAATTCTTTTAAAAGGAAATATTGAAATTCGAATTCTCAAACTCCTTATTGATGATGAATTTTATTAAAATGAATTACTCCATCTTCAGTCTGATTGCTCGTACCATCGTTCGTCCTATCATAGAAGTGAAAAGGTCAACAGTTGTCAAGCTCGCAGTAAATAATAATACTGGATGCATATCATTTGATATTGAAAAGCATTAAGAAAATGCCTTACATCAGGGCAGACAGCAAAGCTGACGTTACTAGTCACCACGTCCACGCCATTGTCGGCTGTACAGGTGTACATTCCGTCATCTTCGGGAAGAACGCTTCCAATCACCAGCGTTCCGGTACCTGGGTCGACGACGGCCGCGGTCGGAAGTGCAGCCGAGTTTTCCCGAGTCCAGGTGAAACTCGGAGGGGGACTTCCGGCCGTCAAGCACAGAAGAGTCAACTGCTCCCCTTCGTTCACAAGTCTTGTCGGTCTTACCATGGCGGCATTTCTAAGGGCGCCTAAAACAAGCAAGCAAAAGATCGAAAAAAATACCAACCAATGACATAACATTCTTTTATTTCCAATTAAGATGATCGACAAGATGTCATTGAAATTACAATTCAATTGTGAAAATCGCTCCGTCACGATGTTTAAACCCTATTCGTACAGGGGGGGGGGGGGCGCCAACTTTCATGTCGCATGACTCCGGAACGGTTTATGCTAGAGCCGCCAAACTTGGTGACTTTTCATACAATCTAGTTGGCAACAATTCCATAATCATAAGTTGATAAGTAAGTTCACGGCAAGGGATTTCTGACAGGCAGATTTTACCAAATTCACTAATTTCCAATTTAACAGTGCAGTTTTCAGGTTTTCTGGCTAAACCACACCTATTCCGACTTAGGTATAAAAAGTCAGGTTTCCCTTTAAAATCGTCACTACCTGGAATTTTTTATACAAAAGGTTCAATTAGGCGTTTTTAGTCTATTTTCAATGTGTTTCATTGAGTTTTAGGTTTTTTGCTCAAGAAAATTGTATATATGAAAATTCTAGAAGGCGGATCCAAGGTGGCGTTATTTCATAACGTCATCTTGACGTCGTCGCTGTTGCTATTGACAGTAAAGGTATTTTTTGCTGTAAGTCATCAATTTAGTAAAATTTTTGCATACCTCTGACTTTCATTGAAATACCCTATTTAAACGGTTCCAGCCAATAAGATAATGTAAATAACGTCATGATAACGTCATATGACATCATAATGAGACCAAAGCTGTCCTATTATTTCAATTTCACTTTTAAATCATCCTCTAAAAATCTGGTGGTCATGCGATAAGTAATAATGGAGTTACGGGGGCAGGCCTCAAAAGGCCAAACCTAGGATGACCAAAAAAGAACGGTCTTAATATGTTGAACTAACGTGGTCCGCCTGGCGTTGTCAATAAGCTCGACGTCGTTGCCTGCGTTGTGGTGGACATTGCTGTAGTAAAAAAGATCATTGTGAAACAAGGTAAGAAGAATTTCCTAACTTATCGCGGGTGGTGGGGCTAAATGATTTCATACTGATCTCCTTCGGAGAAATAAGCACAAATACAGCTGAAGTTGTTGACGCCGTCAATGCAAGTTCCACCATTTTCACAGACCACAGAAGAACAGTCGTCGATGTCTGCAGTTACGTATTGAGATGGCAGTAAATGTGTTGCGACAGAAACCAAATTGCAATTGCTTTCGCTAAAATATGAATCTTCAAAGACAATAAGAAGGAGATTTTCTCTATGTCTATGTTGTTCATCTCCAGGTCATGAGACTCTTCCAGCCAACGTTGATGTAAGATTACTGACGTTCTTAGAATAAAGTCGTTCTCTTCAACACAAAACGCGGCGATTTAATCAAGTTTATACCCGTATGCAGGTGTATAATAGAAGAACTTACTTGTTTCACAATGATCTCCTCCATAGCCAGGAGCACAATTACAGCTGTAGCTGTTTCTTTTTTTTTATTCGTATATGTTTATGGAGTATAAGGCAGAAAGCGATTGCTTATATGAAGCCTTCTACTCAACACATACAACAAAGAGACATAATGACATGCATAAATACAAAATGGATAAAAGAAAATTAACAATAGACAGTACAAGTTGGTATCAATCGCTAAATGAATCTTCCAGTACGTTGGATGTAAGTATGAACTATGTCGAATATATTACTGTAGCTGTTGACGCTGTCAATGCAAGTTCCGCCATTTTCACAGACCACAGAAGAACAGTCGTCGATGTCTGCATTGACATAGTGGGATGGCAGTTAAATGTGTTTCCGAGAAATTCAACCTGCAATATGCTACGAATCTCCAAAGACAATCAGCAGTAGATTTCCTCCATGTCAAGACTTTTCTTCTCCTCTGCTACCTGGATATATGTCAATGTTCAAGTACCAAATGTGACAGTCTTAGAATAAAGTTCTGCTTTGCCATTCAAAACGCCCGCACCGATTTTTTTACGACTTTATGATAGGAATACTTACTTGTTTCACAATGATCTCCTCCATAGCCAGGAGCACAATTACAGCTGTAGCTGTTGACGCCGTCAATGCAAGTTCCGCCATTTTCACAGACCACAGAAGAACAGTCGTCGATGTCTGCATTGACATAGTGGGATGGCAGTTAAATGTGTTTCCGAGAAATTCAACCTGCAATTGCCTGAAATATGCTATGAATCTCCAAAGACAATCATCAGTAGATTTCCTCCATGTCAAGACTTTTCTTCTCCACTGCTACGAGACATATGTCAATGTTCAAGTACCAAATGTGACAGTCTAAGAATAAAGTTCTGCTTTGCCATTCAAAACGCCCGCACCGATCTTTTTTACAACTTTATGATAGGAATACTTACTTGTTTCACAATGATCTCCTCCATAGCCAGGAGCACAATTACAGCTGTAGCTGTTGACGCCGTCAATGCAAGTTCCGCCATTTTCACAGACCACAGAAGAACAGTCGTCGATGTCTGCATTGACATAGTGGGATGGCAGTTAAATGTGTTTCCGAGAAATTCAACCTGCAATTGCCTGAAATATGCTATGAATCTCCAAAGACAATCAGCAGTAGATTTCCTCCATGTCAAGACTTTTCTTCTCCACTGCTACGAGACATATGTCAATGTTCAAGTACCAAATGTGACAGTCTAAGAATAAAGTTCTGCTTTGCCATTCAAAACGCCCGCACCGATCTTTTTTACAACTTTATGATAGGAATACTTACTTGTTTCACAATGATCTCCTCCATAGCCAGGAGCACAATTACAGCTGTAGCTGTTGACGCCGTCAATGCAAGTTCCGCCATTTTCACAGACCACAGAAGAACAGTCGTCGATGTCTGCATTGACATAGTGGGATGGCAGTTAAATGTGTTTCCGAGAAATTCAACCTGCAATTGCCTGAAATATGCTATGAATCTCCAAAGACAATCATCAGTAGATTTCCTCCATGTCAAGACTTTTCTTCTCCACTGCTACGAGACATATGTCAATGTTCAAGTACCAAATGTGACAGTCTAAGAATAAAGTTCTGCTTTGCCATTCAAAACGCCCGCACCGATCTTTTTTACAACTTTATGATAGGAATACTTACTTGTTTCACAATGATCTCCTCCATAGCCAGGAGCACAATTACAGCTGTAGCTGTTGACGCCGTCAATGCAAGTTCCGCCATTTTCACAGACCACAGAAGAACAGTCGTCGATGTCTGCATTGACATAGTGGGATGGCAGTTAAATGTGTTTCCTAGAAATTCAGCCTGCAATTGCCTGAAATATGCTATGAATCTCCAAAGACAATCATCAGTAGATTTCCATCATGTCAAGACTTTTCTTCTCCACTGCTACGAGACATATGTCAATGTTCAAGTACCAAATGTGACAGTCTAAGAATAAAGTTCTGCTTTGCCATTCAAAACGCCCGCACCGATCTTTATTACAACTTTATGATAGGAATACTTACTTGTTTCACAATGATCTCCTCCATAGCCAGGAGCACAATTACAGCTGTAGCTGTTGACGCCGTCAATGCAAGTTCCGCCATTTTCACAGACCACAGAAGAACAGTCGTCGATGTCTGCATTGACATAGTGGGATGGCAGTTAAATGTGTTTCCGAGAAATTCAACCTGCAATTGCCTGAAATATGCTATGAATCTCCAAAGACAATCAGCAGTAGATTTCCTCCATGTCAAGACTTTTCTTCTCCACTGCTACGAGACATATGTCAATGTTCAAGTACCAAATGTGACAGTCTAAGAATAAAGTTCTGCTTCGCCATTCAAAACGCCCGCACCGATCTTTTTTACAACTTTATGATAGGAATACTTACTTGTTTCACAATGATCTCCTCCATAGCCAGGAGCACAATTACAGCTGTAGCTGTTGACGCCGTCAATGCAAGTTCCGCCATTTTCACAGACCACAGAAGAACAGTCGTCGATGTCTGCATTGACATAGTGGGATGGCAGTTAAATGTGTTTCCGAGAAATTCAACCTGCAATTGCCTGAAATATGCTATGAATCTCCAAAGACAATCAGCAGTAGATTTCCTCCATGTCAAGACTTTTCTTCTCCACTGCTACGAGACATATGTCAATGTTCAAGTACCAAATGTGACAGTCTAAGAATAAAGTTCTGCTTTGCCATTCAAAACGCCCGCACCGATCTTTATTACAACTTTATGATAGGAATACTTACTTGTTTCACAATGATCTCCTCCATAGCCAGGAGCACAATTACAGCTGTAGCTGTTGACGCCGTCAATGCAAGTTCCGCCATTTTCACAGACCACAGAAGAACAGTCGTCGATGTCTGCATTGACATAGTGGGATGGCAGTTAAATGTGTTTCCGAGAAATTCAACCTGCGATTGCCTGAAATATGCTATGAATCTCCAAAGACAATCAGCAGTAGATTTCCTCCATGTCAAGACTTTTCTTCTCCACTGCTACGAGACATATGTCAATGTTCAAGTACCAAATGTGACAGTCTAAGAATAAAGTTCTGCTTCGCCATTCAAAACGCCCGCACCGATCTTTTTTACAACTTTATGATAGGAATACTTACTTGTTTCACAATGATCTCCTCCATAGCCAGGAGCACAATTACAGCTGTAGCTGTTGACGCCGTCAATACAAGTTCCGCCATTTTCACAGACCACAGAAGAACAGTCGTCGATGTCTGCATTGACATAGTGGGATGGCAGTTAAATGTGTTTCCGAGAAATTCAACCTGCAATTGCCTGAAATATGCTATGAATCTCCAAAGACAATCAGCAGTAGATTTCCTCCATGTCAAGACTTTTCTTCTCCACTGCTACGAGACATATGTCAATGTTCAAGTACCAAATGTGACAGTCTAAGAATAAAGTTCTGCTTTGCCATTCAAAACGCCCGCACCGATCTTTTTTACAACTTTATGATAGGAATACTTACTTGTTTCACAATGATCTCCTCCATAGCCAGGAGCACAATTACAGCTGTAGCTGTTGACGCCGTCAATGCAAGTTCCGCCATTTTCACAGACCACAGAAGAACAGTCGTCGATGTCTGCATTGACATAGTGGGATGGCAGTTAAATGTGTTTCCGAGAAATTCAACCTGCAATTGCCTGAAATATGCTATGAATCTCCAAAGACAATCATCAGTAGATTTCCATCATGTCAAGACTTTTCTTCTCCACTGCTACGAGACATATGTCAATGTTCAAGTACCAAATGTGACAGTCTAAGAATAAAGTTCTGCTTTGCCATTCAAAACGCCCGCACCGATCTTTATTACAACTTTATGATAGGAATACTTACTTGTTTCACAATGATCTCCTCCATAGCCAGGAGCACAATTACAGCTGTAGCTGTTGACTCCGTCAATGCAAGTTCCGCCATTTTCACAGACCACAGAAGAACAGTCGTCGATGTCTGCATTGACATAGTGGGATGGCAGTTAAATGTGTTTCCGAGAAATTCAACCTGCAATTGCCTGAAATATGCTATGAATCTCCAAAGACAATACGCAGTAGATTTCCTCCATGTCAAGACTTTTCTTCTCCACTGCTACGAGACATATGTCAATGTTCAAGTACCAAATGTGACAGTCTAAGAATAAAGTTCTGCTTTGCCATTCAAAACGCCCGCACCGATCTTTTTTACAACTTTATGATAGGAATACTTACTTGTTTCACAATGATCTCCTCCATAGCCAGGAGCACAATTACAGCTGTAGCTGTTGACGCCGTCAATACAAGTTCCGCCATTTTCACAGACCACAGAAGAACAGTCGTCGATGTCTGCATTGACATAGTGGGATGGCAGTTAAATGTGTTTCCGAGAAATTCAACCTGCCATTGCCTGAAATATGCTATGAATCTCCAAAGACAATCAGCAGTAGATTTCCTCCATGTCAAGACTTTTCTTCTCCACTGCTACCTCGACATATGTCAATGTTCAAGTACCAAATGTGACAGTCTAAGAATAAAGTTCTGCTTTGCCATTCAAAACGCCCGCACCGATCTTTTTTACAACTTTATGATAGGAATACTTACTTGTTTCACAATGATCTCCTCCATAGCCAGGAGCACAATTACAGCTGTAGCTGTTGACGCCGTCAATGCAAGTTCCGCCATTTTCACAGACCACAGAAGAACAGTCGTCGATGTCTGCATTGACATAGTGGGATGGCAGTTAAATGTGTTTCCGAGAAATTCAACCTGCAATTGCCTGAAATATGCTATGAATCTCCAAAGACAATCATCAGTAGATTTCCTCCATGTCAAGACTTTTCTTCTCCACTGCTACGAGACATATGTCAATGTTCAAGTACCAAATGTGACAGTCTAAGAATAAAGTTCTGCTTTGCCATTCAAAACGCCCGCACCGATCTTTTTTACAACTTTATGATAGGAATACTTACTTGTTTCACAATGATCTCCTCCATAGCCAGGAGCACAATTACAGCTGTAGCTGTTGACGCCGTCAATGCAAGTTCCGCCATTTTCACAGACCACAGAAGAACAGTCGTCGATGTCTGCATTGACATAGTGGGATGGCAGTTAAATGTCTTTCCGAGAAATTCAACCTGCAATTGCCTGAAATATGCTATGAATCTCCAATGACAATCAGCAGTAGATTTCCTCCATGTCAAGACTTTTCTTCTCCACTGCTACCTCGACATATGTCAATGTTCAAGTACCAAATGTGACAGTCTAAGAATAAAGTTCTGCTTTGCCATTCAAAACGCCCGCACCGATCTTTTTTAAAACTTTATGATAGGAATACTTACTTGTTTCACAATGATCTCCTCCATAGCCAGGAAGACAATTACAGCTGTAGCTGTTGACGCCGTCAATGCAAGTTCCGCCATTTTCACAGACCACAGAAGAACAGTCGTCGATGTCTGCATTGACATAGTGGGATGGCAGTTAAATGTGTTTCCGAGAAATTCAACCTGCAATTGCCTGAAATATGCTATGAATCTCCAAAGACAATCGCAGTAGATTTCCTCCATGTCAAGACTTTTCTTCTCCACTGCTACGAGACATATGTCAATGTTCAAGTACCAAATGTGACAGTCTAAGAATAAAGTTCTGCTTTGCCATTCAAAACGCCCGCACCGATCTTTTTTACAACTATATGATAGGAATACTTACTTGTTTCACAATGATCTCCTCCATAGCCAGGAGCACAATTACAGCTGTAGCTGTTGACGCCGTCAATGCAAGTTCCGCCATTTTCACAGACCACAGAAGAACAGTCGTCGATGTCTGCATTGACATAGTGGGATGGCAGTTAAATGTGTTTCCGAGAAATTCAACCTGCAATTGCCTGAAATATGCTATGAATCTCCAAAGACAATCGCAGTAGATTTCCTCCATGTCAAGACTTTTCTTCTCCACTGCTACGAGACATATGTCAATGTTCAAGTACCAAATGTGACAGTCTAAGAATAAAGTTCTGCTTTGCCATTCAAAACGCCCGCACCGATCTTTTTTACAACTTTATGATAGGAATACTTACTTGTTTCACAATGATCTCCTCCATAGCCAGGAAGACAATTACAGCTGTAGCTGTTGACGCCGTCAATGCAAGTTCCGCCATTTTCACAGACCACAGAAGAACAGTCGTCGATGTCTGCATTGACATAGTGGGATGGCAGTTAAATGTGTTTCCGAGAAATTCAACCTGCAATTGCCTGAAATATGCTATGAATCTCCAAAGACAATCATCAGTAGATTTCCTCCATGTCAAGACTTTTCTTCTCCACTGCTACCTCGACATATGTCAATGTTCAAGTACCAAATGTGACAGTCTAAGAATAAAGTTCTGCTTTGCCATTCAAAACGCCCGCACCGATCTTTTTTACAACTTTATGATAGGAATACTTACTTGTTTCACAATGATCTCCTCCATAGCCAGGAAGACAATTACAGCTGTAGCTGTTGACGCCGTCAATGCAAGTTCCGCCATTTTCACAGACCACAGAAGAACAGTCGTCGATGTCTGCATTGACATAGTGGGATGGCAGTTAAATGTCTTTCCGAGAAATTCAACCTGCCATTGCCTGAAATATGCTATGAATCTCCAATGACAATCAGCAGTAGATTTCCTCCATGTCAAGACTTTTCTTCTCCACTGCTACCTCGACATATGTCAATGTTCAAGTACCAAATGTGACAGTCTAAGAATAAAGTTCTGCTTTGCCATTCAAAACGCCCGCACCGATCTTTTTTTACAACTTTATGATAGGAATACTTACTTGTTTCACAATGATCTCCTCCATAGCCAGGAGCACAATTACAGCTGTAGCTGTTGACGCCGTCAATGCAAGTTCCGCCATTTTCACAGACCACAGAAGAACAGTCGTCGATGTCTGCATTGACATAGTGGGATGGCAGTTAAATGTCTTTCCGAGAAATTCAACCTGCAATTGCCTGAAATATGCTATGAATCTCCAAAGACAATCGCAGTAGATTTCCTCCATGTCAAGACTTTTCTTCTCCACTGCTACGAGACATATGTCAATGTTAAAGTACCAAATGTGACAGTCTAAGAATAAAGTTCTGCTTTGCCATTCAAAACGCCCGCACCGATCTTTTTTACAACTTTATGAAAGGAATACTTACTTGTTTCACAATGATCTCCTCCATAGCCAGGAAGACAATTACAGCTGTAGCTGTTGACGCCGTCAATGCAAGTTCCGCCATTTTCACAGACCACAGAAGAACAGTCGTCGATGTCTGCATTGACATAGTGGGATGGCAGTTAAATGTGTTTCCGAGAAATTCAACCTGCAATTGCCTGAAATATGCTATGAATCTCCAATGACAATCAGCAGTAGATTTCCTCCATGTCAAGACTTTTCTTCTCCACTGCTACCTCGACATATGTCAATGTTCAAGTACCAAATGTGACAGTCTAAGAATAAAGTTCTGCTTTGCCATTCAAAACGCCCGCACCGATCTTTTTTTACAACTTTATGATAGGAATACTTACTTGTTTCACAATGATCTCCTCCATAGCCAGGAGCACAATTACAGCTGTAGCTGTTGACGCCGTCAATGCAAGTTCCGCCATTTTCACAGACCACAGAAGAACAGTCGTCGATGTCTGCATTGACATAGTGGGATGGCAGTTAAATGTCTTTCCGAGAAATTCAACCTGCAATTGCCTGAAATATGCTATGAATCTCCAAAGACAATCAGCAGTAGATTTCCTCCATGTCAAGACTTTTCTTCTCCACTGCTACGAGACATATGTCAATGTTCAAGTACCAAATGTGACAGTCTAAGAATAAAGTTCTGCTTTGCCATTCAAAACGCCCGCACCGATCTTTTTTACAACTTTATGATAGGAATACTTACTTGTTTCACAATGATCTCCTCCATAGCCAGGAGCACAATTACAGCTGAAGCTGTTGACGCCGTCAATGCAAGTTCCGCCATTTTCACAGACCACAGAAGAACAGTCGTCGATGTCTGCATTGACATAGTGGGATGGCTGTTAAATGTGTTTCCGAGAAATTCAACCTGCAATTGCCTGAAATATGCTATGAATCTCCAAAGACAATCAGCAGTAGATTTCCTCCATGTCAAGACTTTTCTTCTCCACTGCTACGAGACATATGTCAATGTTCAAGTACCAAATGTGACAGTCTAAGAATAAAGTTCTGCTTTGCCATTCAAAACGCCCGCACCGATCTTTTTTACAACTTTATGATAGGAATACTTACTTGTTTCACAATGATCTCCTCCATAGCCAGGAGCACAATTACAGCTGTAGCTGTTGACGCCGTCAATGCAAGTTCCGCCATTTTCACAGACCACAGAAGAACAGTCGTCGATGTCTGCATTGACATAGTGGGATGGCAGTTAAATGTGTTTCCGAGAAATTCAACCTGCAATTGCCTGAAATATGCTATGAATCTCCAAAGACAATCAGCAGTAGATTTCCTCCATGTCAAGACTTTTCTTCTCCACTGCTACGAGACATATGTCAATGTTCAAGTACCAAATGTGACAGTCTAAGAATAAAGTTCTGCTTTGCCATTCAAAACGCCCGCACCGATCTTTTTTACAACTTTATGATAGGAATACTTACTTGTTTCACAATGATCTCCTCCATAGCCAGGAGCACAATTACAGCTGTAGCTGTTGACGCCGTCAATGCAAGTTCCGCCATTTTCACAGACCACAGAAGAACAGTCGTCGATGTCTGCATTGACATAGTGGGATGGCTGTTAAATGTGTTTCCGAGAAATTCAACCTGCAATTGCCTGAAATATGCTATGAATCTCCAAAGACAATACGCAGTAGATTTCCTCCATGTCAAGACTTTTCTTCTCCACTGCTACGAGACATATGTCAATGTTCAAGTACCAAATGTGACAGTCTAAGAATAAAGTTCTGCTTTGCCATTCAAAACGCCCGCACCGATCTTTTTTACAACTTTATGATAGGAATACTTACTTGTTTCACAATGATCTCCTCCATAGCCAGGAAGACAATTACAGCTGTAGCTGTTGACGCCGTCAATGCAAGTTCCGCCATTTTCACAGACCACAGAAGAACAGTCGTCGATGTCTGCATTGACATAGTGGGATGGCAGTTAAATGTCTTTCCGAGAAATTCAACCTGCAATTGCCTGAAATATGCTATGAATCTCCAAAGACAATCAGCAGTAGATTTCCTCCATGTCAAGACTTTTCTTCTCCACTGCTACCTCGACATATGTCAATGTTCAAGTACCAAATGTGACAGTCTAAGAATAAAGTTCTGCTTTGCCATTCAAAACGCCCGCACCGATCTTTTTTACAACTTTATGATAGGAATACTTACTTGTTTCACAATGATCTCCTCCATAGCCAGGAAGACAATTACAGCTGTAGCTGTTGACGCCGTCAATGCAAGTTCCGCCATTTTCACAGACCACAGAAGAACAGTCGTCGATGTCTGCATTGACATAGTGGGATGGCAGTTAAATGTCTTTCCGAGAAATTCAACCTGCAATTGCCTGAAATATGCTATGAATCTCCAATGACAATCAGCAGTAGATTTCCTCCATGTCAAGACTTTTCTTCTCCACTGCTACGAGACATATGTCAATGTTCAAGTACCAAATGTGACAGTCTAAGAATAAAGTTCTGCTTTGCCATTCAAAACGCCCGCACCGATCTTTTTTTACAACTTTATGATAGGAATACTTACTTGTTTCACAATGATCTCCTCCATAGCCAGGAGCACAATTACAGCTGTAGCTGTTGACGCCGTCAATGCAAGTTCCGCCATTTTCACAGACCACAGAAGAACAGTCGTCGATGTCTGCATTGACATAGTGGGATGGCAGTTAAATGTCTTTCCGAGAAATTCAACCTGCAATTGCCTGAAATATGCTATGAATCTCCAAAGACAATCATCAGTAGATTTCCTCCATGTCAAGACTTTTCTTCTCCACTGCTACCTCGACATATGTCAATGTTCAAGTACCAAATGTGACAGTCTAAGAATAAAGTTCTGCTTTGCCATTCAAAACGCCCGCACCGATCTTTTTTACAACTTTATGATAGGAATACTTACTTGTTTCACAATGATCTCCTCCATAGCCAGGAGCACAATTACAGCTGTAGCTGTTGACGCCGTCAATGCAAGTTCCGCCATTTTCACAGACCACAGAAGAACAGTCGTCGATGTCTGCATTGACATAGTGGGATGGCAGTTAAATGTGTTTCCGAGAAATTCAACCTGCAATTGCCTGAAATATGCTATGAATCTCCAAAGACAATCAGCAGTAGATTTCCTCCATGTCAAGACTTTTCTTCTCCACTGCTACGAGACATATGTCAATGTTCAAGTACCAAATGTGACAGTCTAAGAATAAAGTTCTGCTTTGCCATTCAAAACGCCCGCACCGATCTTTTTTACAACTTTATGATAGGAATACTTACTTGTTTCACAATGATCTCCTCCATAGCCAGGAGCACAATTACAGCTGTAGCTGTTGACGCCGTCAATGCAAGTTCCGCCATTTTCACAGACCACAGAAGAACAGTCGTCGATGTCTGCATTGACATAGTGGGATGGCAGTTAAATGTGTTTCCGAGAAATTCAACCTGCAATTGCCTGAAATATGCTATGAATCTCCAAAGACAATCAGCAGTAGATTTCCTCCATGTCAAGACTTTTCTTCTCCACTGCTACGAGACATATGTCAATGTTCAAGTACCAAATGTGACAGTCTAAGAATAAAGTTCTGCTTTGCCATTCAAAACGCCCGCACCGATCTTTTTTACAACTTTATGATAGGAATACTTACTTGTTTCACAATGATCTCCTCCATAGCCAGGAAGACAATTACAGCTGTAGCTGTTGACGCCGTCAATGCAAGTTCCGCCATTTTCACAGACCACAGAAGAACAGTCGTCGATGTCTGCATTGACATAGTGGGATGGCTGTTAAATGTGTTTCCGAGAAATTCAACCTGCAATTGCCTGAAATATGCTATGAATCTCCAAAGACAATCAGCAGTAGATTTCCTCCATGTCAAGACTTTTCTTCTCCACTGCTACCTCGACATATGTCAATGTTCAAGTACCAAATGTGACAGTCTAAGAATAAAGTTCTGCTTTGCCATTCAAAACGCCCGCACCGATCTTTTTTACAACTTTATGATAGGAATACTTACTTGTTTCACAATGATCTCCTCCATAGCCAGGAGCACAATTACAGCTGTAGCTGTTGACGCCGTCAATGCAAGTTCCGCCATTTTCACAGACCACAGAAGAACAGTCGTCGATGTCTGCATTGACATAGTGGGATGGCTGTTAAATGTGTTTCCGAGAAATTCAACCTGCAATTGCCTGAAATATGCTATGAATCTCCAAAGACAATCGCAGTAGATTTCCTCCATGTCAAGACTTTTCTTCTCCACTGCTACGAGACATATGTCAATGTTAAAGTACCAAATGTGACAGTCTAAGAATAAAGTTCTGCTTTGCCATTCAAAACGCCCGCACCGATCTTTTTTACAACTTTATGATAGGAATACTTACTTGTTTCACAATGATCTCCTCCATAGCCAGGAAGACAATTACAGCTGTAGCTGTTGACGCCGTCAATGCAAGTTCCGCCATTTTCACAGACCACAGAAGAACAGTCGTCGATGTCTGCATTGACATAGTGGGATGGCAGTTAAATGTCTTTCCGAGAAATTCAACCTGCAATTGCCTGAAATATGCTATGAATCTCCAAAGACAATCAGCAGTAGATTTCCTCCATGTCAAGACTTTTCTTCTCCACTGCTACCTCGACATATGTCAATGTTCAAGTACCAAATGTGACAGTCTAAGAATAAAGTTCTGCTTTGCCATTCAAAACGCCCGCACCGATCTTTTTTACAACTTTATGATAGGAATACTTACTTGTTTCACAATGATCTCCTCCATAGCCAGGAAGACAATTACAGCTGTAGCTGTTGACGCCGTCAATGCAAGTTCCGCCATTTTCACAGACCACAGAAGAACAGTCGTCGATGTCTGCATTGACATAGTGGGATGGCAGTTAAATGTCTTTCCGAGAAATTCAACCTGCAATTGCCTGAAATATGCTATGAATCTCCAATGACAATCAGCAGTAGATTTCCTCCATGTCAAGACTTTTCTTCTCCACTGCTACGAGACATATGTCAATGTTCAAGTACCAAATGTGACAGTCTAAGAATAAAGTTCTGCTTTGCCATTCAAAACGCCCGCACCGATCTTTTTTTACAACTTTATGATAGGAATACTTACTTGTTTCACAATGATCTCCTCCATAGCCAGGAGCACAATTACAGCTGTAGCTGTTGACGCCGTCAATGCAAGTTCCGCCATTTTCACAGACCACAGAAGAACAGTCGTCGATGTCTGCATTGACATAGTGGGATGGCAGTTAAATGTCTTTCCGAGAAATTCAACCTGCAATTGCCTGAAATATGCTATGAATCTCCAAAGACAATCATCAGTAGATTTCCTCCATGTCAAGACTTTTCTTCTCCACTGCTACGAGACATATGTCAATGTTCAAGTACCAAATGTGACAGTCTAAGAATAAAGTTCTGCTTTGCCATTCAAAACGCCCGCACCGATCTTTTTTACAACTTTATGATAGGAATACTTACTTGTTTCACAATGATCTCCTCCATAGCCAGGAGCACAATTACAGCTGTAGCTGTTGACGCCGTCAATGCAAGTTCCGCCATTTTCACAGACCACAGAAGAACAGTCGTCGATGTCTGCATTGACATAGTGGGATGGCAGTTAAATGTGTTTCCAAGAAATTCAACCTGCAATTGCCTGAAATATGCTATGAATCTCCAAAGACAATCAGCAGTAGATTTCCTCCATGTCAAGACTTTTCTTCTCCACTGCTACGAGACATATGTCAATGTTCAAGTACCAAATGTGACAGTCTAAGAATAAAGTTCTGCTTTGCCATTCAAAACGCCCGCACCGATCTTTTTTACAACTTTATGATAGGAATACTTACTTGTTTCACAATGATCTCCTCCATAGCCAGGAGCACAATTACAGCTGTAGCTGTTGACGCCGTCAATGCAAGTTCCGCCATTTTCACAGACCACAGAAGAACAGTCGTCGATGTCTGCATTGACATAGTGGGATGGCAGTTAAATGTGTTTCCAAGAAATTCAACCTGCAATTGCCTGAAATATGCTATGAATCTCCAAAGACAATCAGCAGTAGATTTCCTCCATGTCAAGACTTTTCTTCTCCACTGCTACGAGACATATGTCAATGTTCAAGTACCAAATGTGACAGTCTAAGAATAAAGTTCTGCTTTGCCATTCAAAACGCCCGCACCGATCTTTTTTACAACTTTATGATAGGAATACTTACTTGTTTCACAATGATCTCCTCCATAGCCAGGAGCACAATTACAGCTGAAGCTGTTGACGCCGTCAATGCAAGTTCCGCCATTTTCACAGACCACAGAAGAACAGTCGTCTATGTCTGCATTGACATAGTGGGATGGCTGTTAAATGTGTTTCCGAGAAATTCAACCTGCAATTGCCTGAAATATGCTATGAATCTCCAAAGACAATCGCAGTAGATTTCCTCCATGTCAAGACTTTTCTTCTCCACTGCTACGAGACATATGTCAATGTTCAAGTACCAAATGTGACAGTCTAAGAATAAAGTTCTGCTTTGCCATTCAAAACGCCCGCACCGATCTTTTTTACAACTTTATGATAGGAATACTTACTTGTTTCACAATGATCTCCTCCATAGCCAGGAGCACAATTACAGTGGGATGGCAGTTAAATGTCTTTCCGAGAAATTCAACCTGCAATTGCCTGAAATATGCTATGAATCTCCAAAGACAATCAGCAGTAGATTTCCTCCATGTCAAGACTTTTCTTCTCCACTGCTACGAGACATATGTCAATGTTCAAGTACCAAATGTGACAGTCTAAGAATAAAGTTCTGCTTTGCCATTCAAAACGCCCGCACCGATCTTTTTTACAACTTTATGATAGGAATACTTACTTGTTTCACAATGATCTCCTCCATAGCCAGGAAGACAATTACAGCTGTAGCTGTTGACGCCGTCAATGCAAGTTCCGCCATTTTCACAGACCACAGAAGAACAGTCGTCGATGTCTGCATTGATATAGTGGGATGGCAGTTAAATGTGTTTCCGAGAAATTCAACCTGCAATTGCCTGAAATATGCTATGAATCTCCAATGACAATCAGCAGTAGATTTCCTCCATGTCAAGACTTTACTTCTCCACTGCTATGAGACATATGTCAATGTTCAAGTACCAAATGTGACAGTCTAAGAATAAAGTTCTGCTTTGCCATTCAAAACGCCCGCACCGATCTTTTTTACAACTTTATGATAGGAATACTTACTTGTTTCACAATGATCTCCTCCATAGCCAGGAGCACAATTACAGCTGTAGCTGTTGACGCCGTCAATGCAAGTTCCGCCATTTTCACAGACCACAGAAGAACAGTCGTCGATGTCTGCATTGACATAGTGGGATGGCAGTTAAATGTGTTTCCCAGAAATTCAGCCTGCAATTGCCTGAAATATGCTATGAATCTCCAAAGACAATCATCAGTAGATTTCCTCCATGTCAAGACTTTTCTTCTCCACTGCTACCTCGACATATGTCAATGTTCAAGTACCAAATGTGACAGTCTAAGAATAAAGTTCTGCTTTGCCATTCAAAACGCCCGCACCGATCTTTTTTACAACTTTATGATAGGAATACTTACTTGTTTCACAATGATCTCCTCCATAGCCAGGAGCACAATTACAGCTGTAGCTGTTGACGCCGTCAATGCAAGTTCCGCCATTTTCACAGACCACAGAAGAACAGTCGTCGATGTCTGCATTGACATAGTGGGATGGCAGTTAAATTTGTTTCCGAGAAATTCAACCTGCAATTGCCTGAAATATGCTATGAATCTCCAAAGACAATCAGCAGTAGATTTCCTCCATGTCAAGACTTTTCTTCTCCACTGCTATGAGACATATGTCAATGTTCAAGTACCAAATGTGACAGTCTAAGAATAAAGTTCTGCTTTGCCATTCAAAACGCCCGCACCGATCTTTTTTACAACTTTATGATAGGAATACTTACTTGTTTCACAATGATCTCCTCCATAGCCAGGAGCACAATTACAGCTGTAGCTGTTGACGCCGTCAATGCAAGTTCCGCCATTTTCACAGACCACAGAAGAACAGTCGTCGATGTCTGCATTGACATAGTGGGATGGCAGTAAAATGTGTTTCCGAGAAATTCAACCTGCAATTGCCTGAAATATGCTATGAATCTCCAAAGACAATCAGCAGTAGATTTCCTCCATGTCAAGACTTTTCTTCTCCACTGCTATGAGACATATGTCAATGTTAAAGTACCAAATGTGACAGTCTAAGAATAAAGTTCTGCTTTGCCATTCAAAACGCCCGCACCGATCTTTTTTACAACTTTATGATAGGAATACTTACTTGTTTCACAATGATCTCCTCCATAGCCAGGAGCACAATTACAGCTGTAGCTGTTGACGCCGTCAATGCAAGTTCCGCCATTTTCACAGACCACAGAAGAACAGTCGTCGATGTCTGCATTGACATAGTGGGATGGCAGTTAAATGTGTTTCCTAGAAATTCAGCCTGCAATTGCCTGAAATATGCTATGAATCTCCAAAGACAATCAGCAGTAGATTTCCTCCATGTCAAGACTTTTCTTCTCCACTGCTACGAGACGTATGTCAATGTTCAAGTACCAAATGTGACAGTCTAAGAATAAAGTTCTGCTTTGCCATTCAAAACGCCCGCACCGATCTTTTTTACAACTTTATGATAGGAATACTTACTTGTTTCACAATGATCTCCTCCATAGCCAGGAGCACAATTACAGCTGTAGCTGTTGACGCCGTCAATGCAAGTTCCGCCATTTTCACAGACCACAGAAGAACAGTCGTCGATGTCTGCATTGACATAGTGGGATGGCAGTTAAATGTGTTTCCGAGAAATTCAACCTGCAATTGCCTGAAATATGCTATGAATCTCCAAAGACAATCAGCAGTAGATTTCCTCCATGTCAAGACTTTTCTTCTCCACTGCTACGAGACATATGTCAATGTTCAAGTACCAAATGTGACAGTCTAAGAATAAAGTTCTGCTTTGCCATTCAAAACGCCCGCACCGATCTTTTTTACAACTTTATGATAGGAATACTTACTTGTTTCACAATGATCTCCTCCATAGCCAGGAAGACAATTACAGCTGTAGCTGTTGACGCCGTCAATGCAAGTTCCGCCATTTTCACAGACCACAGAAGAACAGTCGTCGATGTCTGCATTGACATAGTGGGATGGCTGTTAAATGTGTTTCCGAGAAATTCAACCTGCAATTGCCTGAAATATGCTATGAATCTCCAAAGACAATCATCAGTAGATTTCCTCCATGTCAAGACTTTTCTTCTCCACTGCTACGAGACATATGTCAATGTTCAAGTACCAAATGTGACAGTCTAAGAATAAAGTTCTGCTTTGCCATTCAAAACGCCCGCACCGATCTTTTTTACAACTTTATGATAGGAATACTTACTTGTTTCACAATGATCTCCTCCATAGCCAGGAGCACAATTACAGCTGTAGCTGTTGACGCCGTCAATGCAAGTTCCGCCATTTTCACAGACCACAGAAGAACAGTCGTCGATGTCTGCATTGACATAGTGGGATGGCAGTTAAATGTGTTTCCGAGAAATTCAACCTGCAATTGCCTGAAATATGCTATGAATCTCCAAAGACAATCATCAGTAGATTTCCTCCATGTCAAGACTTTTCTTCTCCACTGCTACGAGACATATGTCAATGTTCAAGTACCAAATGTGACAGTCTAAGAATAAAGTTCTGCTTTGCCATTCAAAACGCCCGCACCGATCTTTTTTACAACTTTATGATAGGAATACTTACTTGTTTCACAATGATCTCCTCCATAGCCAGGAAGACAATTACAGCTGTAGCTGTTGACGCCGTCAATGCAAGTTCCGCCATTTTCACAGACCACAGAAGAACAGTCGTCGATGTCTGCATTGACATAGTGGGATGGCAGTTAAATGTGTTTCCGAGAAATTCAACCTGCAATTGCCTGAAATATGCTATGAATCTCCAAAGACAATCAGCAGTAGATTTCCTCCATGTCAAGACTTTTCTTCTCCACTGCTACCTCGACATATGTCAATGTTCAAGTACCAAATGTGACAGTCTAAGAATAAAGTTCTGCTTTGCCATTCAAAACGCCCGCACCGATCTTTTTTACAACTTTATGATAGGAATACTTACTTGTTTCACAATGATCTCCTCCATAGCCAGGAGCACAATTACAGCTGAAGCTGTTGACGCCGTCAATGCAAGTTCCGCCATTTTCACAGACCACAGAAGAACAGTCGTCGATGTCTGCATTGACATAGTGGAATGGTAGTTAAATGTGTTTCCGAGAAATTCAACCTGCAATTGCCTGAAATATGCTATGAATCTCCAAAGACAATCGCAGTAGATTTCCTCCATGTCAAGACTTTTCTTCTCCACTGCTACGAGACATATGTCAATGTTCAAGTACCAAATGTGACAGTCTAAGAATAAAGTTCTGCTTTGCCATTCAAAACGCCCGCACCGATCTTTTTTACAACTTTATGATAGGAATACTTACTTGTTTCACAATGATCTCCTCCATAGCCAGGAGCACAATTACAGCTGTAGCTGTTGACGCCGTCAATGCAAGTTCCGCCATTTTCACAGACCACAGAAGAACAGTCGTCGATGTCTGCATTGACATAGTGGGATGGCAGTTAAATGTGTTTCCGAGAAATTCAACCTGCAATATGCTACGAATCTCCAAAGACAATCAGCAGTAGATTTCCTCCATGTCAAGACTTTTCTTCTCCACTGCTACCTGGATATATGTCAATGTTCAAGTACCAAATGTGACAGTCTAAGAATAAAGTTCTGCTTTGCCATTCAAAACGCCCGCACCGATCTTTTTTACAACTTTATGATAGGAATACTTACTTGTTTCACAATGATCTCCTCCATAGCCAGGAGCACAATTACAGCTGTAGCTGTTGACGCCGTCAATGCAAGTTCCGCCATTTTCACAGACCACAGAAGAACAGTCGTCGATGTCTGCATTGACATAGTGGGATGGCAGTTAAATGTGTTTCCGAGAAATTCAGCCTGCAATTGCCTGAAATATGCTATGAATCTCCAAAGACAATCATCAGTAGATTTCCTCCATGTCAAGACTTTTCTTCTCCACTGCTACGAGACGTATGTCAATGTTCAAGTACCAAATGTGACAGTATAAGAATAAAGTTCTGCTTTGCCATTCAAAACGCCCGCACCGATCTTTTTTACAACTTTATGATAGGAATACTTACTTGTTTCACAATGATCTCCTCCATAGCCAGGAGCACAATTACAGCTGTAGCTGTTGACGCCGTCAATGCAAGTTCCGCCATTTTCACAGACCACAGAAGAACAGTCGTCGATGTCTGCATTGACATAGTGGGATGGCAGTTAAATGTGTTTCCGAGAAATTCAACCTGCAATTGCCTGAAATATGCTATGAATCTCCAAAGACAATCATCAGTAGATTTCCTCCATGTCAAGACTTTTCTTCTCCACTGCTACCTCGACATATGTCAATGTTCAAGTACCAAATGTGACAGTCTAAGAATAAAGTTCTGCTTTGCCATTCAAAACGCCCGCACCGATCTTTTTTACAACTTTATGATAGGAATACTTACTTGTTTCACAATGATCTCCTCCATAGCCAGGAGCACAATTACAGCTGAAGCTGTTGACGCCGTCAATGCAAGTTCCGCCATTTTCACAGACCACAGAAGAACAGTCGTCGATGTCTGCATTGACATAGTGGAATGGCAGTTAAATGTGTTTCCGAGAAATTCAACCTGCAATTGCCTGAAATATGCTATGAATCTCCAAAGACAATCATCAGTAGATTTCCTCCATGTCAAGACTTTTCTTCTCCACTGCTACGAGACATATGTCAATGTTCAAGTACCAAATGTGACAGTCTAAGAATAAAGTTCTGCTTTGCCATTCAAAACGCCCGCACCGATCTTTTTTACAACTTTATGATAGGAATACTTACTTGTTTCACAATGATCTCCTCCATAGCCAGGAGCACAATTACAGCTGTAGCTGTTGACGCCGTCAATGCAAGTTCCGCCATTTTCACAGACCACAGAAGAACAGTCGTCGATGTCTGCATTGACATAGTGGGATGGCTGTTAAATGTGTTTCCGAGAAATTCAACCTGCAATTGCCTGAAATATGCTATGAATCTCCAAAGACAATCATCAGTAGATTTCCTCCATGTCAAGACTTTTCTTCTCCACTGCTACCTCGACATATGTCAATGTTCAAGTACCAAATGTGACAGTCTAAGAATAAAGTTCTGCTTTGCCATTCAAAACGCCCGCACCGATCTTTTTTACAACTTTATGATAGGAATACTTACTTGTTTCACAATGATCTCCTCCATAGCCAGGAGCACAATTACAGCTGTAGCTGTTGACGCCGTCAATGCAAGTTCCGCCATTTTCACAGACCACAGAAGAACAGTCGTCGATGTCTGCATTGACATAGTGGGATGGCAGTTAAATGTGTTTCCGAGAAATTCAACCTGCAATTGCCTGAAATATGCTATGAATCTCCAAAGACAATCATCAGTAGATTTCCTCCATGTCAAGACTTTTCTTCTCCACTGCTACCTCGACATATGTCAATGTTCAAGTACCAAATGTGACAGTCTAAGAATAAAGTTCTGCTTTGCCATTCAAAACGCCCGCACCGATCTTTTTTACAACTTTATGATAGGAATACTTACTTGTTTCACAATGATCTCCTCCATAGCCAGGAGCACAATTACAGCTGAAGCTGTTGACGCCGTCAATGCAAGTTCCGCCATTTTCACAGACCACAGAAGAACAGTCGTCGATGTCTGCATTGACATAGTGGAATGGCAGTTAAATGTGTTTCCGAGAAATTCAACCTGCAATTGCCTGAAATATGCTATGAATCTCCAAAGACAATCATCAGTAGATTTCCTCCATGTCAAGACTTTTCTTCTCCACTGCTACGAGACATATGTCAATGTTCAAGTACCAAATGTGACAGTCTAAGAATAAAGTTCTGCTTTGCCATTCAAAACGCCCGCACCGATCTTTTTTACAACTTTATGATAGGAATACTTACTTGTTTCACAATGATCTCCTCCATAGCCAGGAGCACAATTACAGCTGTAGCTGTTGACGCCGTCAATGCAAGTTCCGCCATTTTCACAGACCACAGAAGAACAGTCGTCGATGTCTGCATTGACATAGTGGGATGGCAGTTAAATGTGTTTCCGAGAAATTCAACCTGCAATTGCCTGAAATATGCTATGAATCTCCAAAGACAATCATCAGTAGATTTCCTCCATGTCAAGACTTTTCTTCTCCACTGCTACCTCGACATATGTCAATGTTCAAGTACCAAATGTGACAGTCTAAGAATAAAGTTCTGCTTTGCCATTCAAAACGCCCGCACCGATCTTTTTTACAACTTTATGATAGGAATACTTACTTGTTTCACAATGATCTCCTCCATAGCCAGGAGCACAATTACAGCTGTAGCTGTTGACGCCGTCAATGCAAGTTCCGCCATTTTCACAGACCACAGAAGAACAGTCGTCGATGTCTGCATTGACATAGTGGGATGGCAGTTAAATGTGTTTCCGAGAAATTCAACCTGCAATTGCCTGAAATATGCTATGAATCTCCAAAGACAATCATCAGTAGATTTCCTCCATGTCAAGACTTTTCTTCTCCACTGCTACGAGACATATGTCAATGTTCAAGTACCAAATGTGACAGTCTAAGAATAAAGTTCTGCTTTGCCATTCAAAACGCCCGCACCGATCTTTTTTACAACTTTATGATAGGAATACTTACTTGTTTCACAATGATCTCCTCCATAGCCAGGAGCACAATTACAGCTGTAGCTGTTGACGCCGTCAATGCAAGTTCCGCCATTTTCACAGACCACAGAAGAACAGTCGTCGATGTCTGCATTGACATAGTGGGATGGCAGTTAAATGTGTTTCCGAGAAATTCAACCTGCAATTGCCTGAAATATGCTATGAATCTCCAAAGACAATCATCAGTAGATTTCCTCCATGTCAAGACTTTTCTTCTCCACTGCTACGAGACATATGTCAATGTTCAAGTACCAAATGTGACAGTCTAAGAATAAAGTTCTGCTTTGCCATTCAAAACGCCCGCACCGATCTTTTTTACAACTTTATGATAGGAATACTTACTTGTTTCACAATGATCTCCTCCATAGCCAGGAGCACAATTACAGCTGTAGCTGTTGACGCCGTCAATGCAAGTTCCGCCATTTTCACAGACCACAGAAGAACAGTCGTCGATGTCTGCATTGACATAGTGGGATGGCAGTTAAATGTGTTTCCGAGAAATTCAGCCTGCAATTGCCTGAAATATGCTATGAATCTCCAAAGACAATCAGCAGTAGATTTCCTCCATGTCAAGACTTTTCTTCTCCACTGCTACGAGACATATGTCAATGTTCAAGTACCAAATGTGACAGTCTAAGAATAAAGTTCTGCTTTGCCATTCAAAACGCCCGCACCGATCTTTTTTACAACTTTATGATAGGAATACTTACTTGTTTCACAATGATCTCCTCCATAGCCAGGAGCACAATTACAGCTGTAGCTGTTGACGCCGTCAATGCAAGTTCCGCCATTTTCACAGACCACAGAAGAACAGTCGTCGATGTCTGCATTGACATAGTGGGATGGCAGTTAAATGTGTTTCCGAGAAATTCAACCTGCAATTGCCTGAAATATGCTATGAATCTCCAAAGACAATCATCAGTAGATTTCCTCCATGTCAAGACTTTTCTTCTCCACTGCTACCTCGACATATGTCAATGTTCAAGTACCAAATGTGACAGTCTAAGAATAAAGTTCTGCTTTGCCATTCAAAACGCCCGCACCGATCTTTTTTACAACTTTATGATAGGAATACTTACTTGTTTCACAATGATCTCCTCCATAGCCAGGAGCACAATTACAGCTGAAGCTGTTGACGCCGTCAATGCAAGTTCCGCCATTTTCACAGACCACAGAAGAACAGTCGTCGATGTCTGCATTGACATAGTGGAATGGTAGTTAAATGTGTTTCCGAGAAATTCAACCTGCAATTGCCTGAAATATGCTATGAATCTCCAAAGACAATCGCAGTAGATTTCCTCCATGTCAAGACTTTTCTTCTCCACTGCTACGAGACATATGTCAATGTTCAAGTACCAAATGTGACAGTCTAAGAATAAAGTTCTGCTTTGCCATTCAAAACGCCCGCACCGATCTTTTTTACAACTTTATGATAGGAATACTTACTTGTTTCACAATGATCTCCTCCATAGCCAGGAGCACAATTACAGCTGTAGCTGTTGACGCCGTCAATGCAAGTTCCGCCATTTTCACAGACCACAGAAGAACAGTCGTCGATGTCTGCATTGACATAGTGGGATGGCAGTTAAATGTGTTTCCGAGAAATTCAACCTGCAATATGCTACGAATCTCCAAAGACAATCATCAGTAGATTTCCTCCATGTCAAGACTTTTCTTCTCCACTGCTACCTGGATATATGTCAATGTTCAAGTACCAAATGTGACAGTCTAAGAATAAAGTTCTGCTTTGCCATTCAAAACGCCCGCACCGATCTTTTTTACAACTTTATGATAGGAATACTTACTTGTTTCACAATGATCTCCTCCATAGCCAGGAGCACAATTACAGCTGTAGCTGTTGACGCCGTCAATGCAAGTTCCGCCATTTTCACAGACCACAGAAGAACAGTCGTCGATGTCTGCATTGACATAGTGGGATGGCAGTTAAATGTGTTTCCGAGAAATTCAGCCTGCAATTGCCTGAAATATGCTATGAATCTCCAAAGACAATCATCAGTAGATTTCCTCCATGTCAAGACTTTTCTTCTCCACTGCTACGAGACGTATGTCAATGTTCAAGTACCAAATGTGACAGTATAAGAATAAAGTTCTGCTTTGCCATTCAAAACGCCCGCACCGATCTTTTTTACAACTTTATGATAGGAATACTTACTTGTTTCACAATGATCTCCTCCATAGCCAGGAGCACAATTACAGCTGTAGCTGTTGACGCCGTCAATGCAAGTTCCGCCATTTTCACAGACCACAGAAGAACAGTCGTCGATGTCTGCATTGACATATAGTGGGATGGCAGTTAAATGTGTTTCCGAGAAATTCAACCTGCAATTGCCTGAAATATGCTATGAATCTCCAAAGACAATCATCAGTAGATTTCCTCCATGTCAAGACTTTTCTTCTCCACTGCTACCTCGACATATGTCAATGTTCAAGTACCAAATGTGACAGTCTAAGAATAAAGTTCTGCTTTGCCATTCAAAACGCCCGCACCGATCTTTTTTACAACTTTATGATAGGAATACTTACTTGTTTCACAATGATCTCCTCCATAGCCAGGAGCACAATTACAGCTGAAGCTGTTGACGCCGTCAATGCAAGTTCCGCCATTTTCACAGACCACAGAAGAACAGTCGTCGATGTCTGCATTGACATAGTGGAATGGCAGTTAAATGTGTTTCCGAGAAATTCAACCTGCAATTGCCTGAAATATGCTATGAATCTCCAAAGACAATCATCAGTAGATTTCCTCCATGTCAAGACTTTTCTTCTCCACTGCTACGAGACATATGTCAATGTTCAAGTACCAAATGTGACAGTCTAAGAATAAAGTTCTGCTTTGCCATTCAAAACGCCCGCACCGATCTTTTTTACAACTTTATGATAGGAATACTTACTTGTTTCACAATGATCTCCTCCATAGCCAGGAGCACAATTACAGCTGTAGCTGTTGACGCCGTCAATGCAAGTTCCGCCATTTTCACAGACCACAGAAGAACAGTCGTCGATGTCTGCATTGACATAGTGGGATGGCTGTTAAATGTGTTTCCGAGAAATTCAACCTGCAATTGCCTGAAATATGCTATGAATCTCCAAAGACAATCATCAGTAGATTTCCTCCATGTCAAGACTTTTCTTCTCCACTGCTACCTCGACATATGTCAATGTTCAAGTACCAAATGTGACAGTCTAAGAATAAAGTTCTGCTTTGCCATTCAAAACGCCCGCACCGATCTTTTTTACAACTTTATGATAGGAATACTTACTTGTTTCACAATGATCTCCTCCATAGCCAGGAGCACAATTACAGCTGTAGCTGTTGACGCCGTCAATGCAAGTTCCGCCATTTTCACAGACCACAGAAGAACAGTCGTCGATGTCTGCATTGACATAGTGGGATGGCAGTTAAATGTGTTTCCGAGAAATTCAACCTGCAATTGCCTGAAATATGCTATGAATCTCCAAAGACAATCAGCAGTAGATTTCCTCCATGTCAAGACTTTTCTTCTCCACTGCTACCTCGACATATGTCAATGTTCAAGTACCAAATGTGACAGTCTAAGAATAAAGTTCTGCTTTGCCATTCAAAACGCCCGCACCGATCTTTTTTACAACTTTATGATAGGAATACTTACTTGTTTCACAATGATCTCCTCCATAGCCAGGAGCACAATTACAGCTGAAGCTGTTGACGCCGTCAATGCAAGTTCCGCCATTTTCACAGACCACAGAAGAACAGTCGTCGATGTCTGCATTGACATAGTGGAATGGCAGTTAAATGTGTTTCCGAGAAATTCAACCTGCAATTGCCTGAAATATGCTATGAATCTCCAAAGACAATCATCAGTAGATTTCCTCCATGTCAAGACTTTTCTTCTCCACTGCTACCTCGACATATGTCAATGTTCAAGTACCAAATGTGACAGTCTAAGAATAAAGTTCTGCTTTGCCATTCAAAACGCCCGCACCGATCTTTTTTACAACTTTATGATAGGAATACTTACTTGTTTCACAATGATCTCCTCCATAGCCAGGAGCACAATTACAGCTGAAGCTGTTGACGCCGTCAATGCAAGTTCCGCCATTTTCACAGACCACAGAAGAACAGTCGTCGATGTCTGCATTGACATAGTGGAATGGCAGTTAAATGTGTTTCCGAGAAATTCAACCTGCAATTGCCTGAAATATGCTATGAATCTCCAAAGACAATCATCAGTAGATTTCCTCCATGTCAAGACTTTTCTTCTCCACTGCTACCTCGACATATGTCAATGTTCAAGTACCAAATGTGACAGTCTAAGAATAAAGTTCTGCTTTGCCATTCAAAACGCCCGCACCGATCTTTTTTACAACTTTATGATAGGAATACTTACTTGTTTCACAATGATCTCCTCCATAGCCAGGAGCACAATTACAGCTGTAGCTGTTGACGCCGTCAATGCAAGTTCCGCCATTTTCACAGACCACAGAAGAACAGTCGTCGATGTCTGCATTGACATAGTGGGATGGCAGTTAAATGTGTTTCCGAGAAATTCAACCTGCAATTGCCTGAAATATGCTATGAATCTCCAAAGACAATCATCAGTAGATTTCCTCCATGTCAAGACTTTTCTTCTCCACTGCTACCTCGACATATGTCAATGTTCAAGTACCAAATGTGACAGTCTAAGAATAAAGTTCTGCTTTGCCATTCAAAACGCCCGCACCGATCTTTTTTACAACTTTATGATAGGAATACTTACTTGTTTCACAATGATCTCCTCCATAGCCAGGAGCACAATTACAGCTGTAGCTGTTGACGCCGTCAATGCAAGTTCCGCCATTTTCACAGACCACAGAAGAACAGTCGTCGATGTCTGCATTGACATAGTGGGATGGCAGTTAAATGTGTTTCCGAGAAATTCAACCTGCAATTGCCTGAAATATGCTATGAATCTCCAAAGACAATCATCAGTAGATTTCCTCCATGTCAAGACTTTTCTTCTCCACTGCTACGAGACATATGTCAATGTTCAAGTACCAAATGTGACAGTCTAAGAATAAAGTTCTGCTTTGCCATTCAAAACGCCCGCACCGATCTTTTTTACAACTTTATGATAGGAATACTTACTTGTTTCACAATGATCTCCTCCATAGCCAGGAGCACAATTACAGCTGTAGCTGTTGACGCCGTCAATGCAAGTTCCGCCATTTTCACAGACCACAGAAGAACAGTCGTCGATGTCTGCATTGACATAGTGGGATGGCAGTTAAATGTGTTTCCGAGAAATTCAGCCTGCAATTGCCTGAAATATGCTATGAATCTCCAAAGACAATCATCAGTAGATTTCCTCCATGTCAAGACTTTTCTTCTCCACTGCTACGAGACATATGTCAATGTTCAAGTACCAAATGTGACAGTCTAAGAATAAAGTTCTGCTTTGCCATTCAAAACGCCCGCACCGATCTTTTTTACAACTTTATGATAGGAATACTTACTTGTTTCACAATGATCTCCTCCATAGCCAGGAGCACAATTACAGCTGTAGCTGTTGACGCCGTCAATGCAAGTTCCGCCATTTTCACAGACCACAGAAGAACAGTCGTCGATGTCTGCATTGACATAGTGGGATGGCAGTTAAATGTGTTTCCGAGAAATTCAACCTGCAATTGCCTGAAATATGCTATGAATCTCCAATGACAATCAGCAGTAGATTTCCTCCATGTCAAGACTTTTCTTCTCCACTGCTACGAGACATATGTCAATGTTAAAGTACCAAATGTGACAGTCTAAGAATAAAGTTCTGCTTTGCCATTCAAAACGCCCGCACCGATCTTTTTTACAACTTTATGATAGGAATACTTACTTGTTTCACAATGATCTCCTCCATAGCCAGGAGCACAATTACAGCTGTAGCTGTTGACGCCGTCAATGCAAGTTCCGCCATTTTCACAGACCACAGAAGAACAGTCGTCGATGTCTGCATTGACATAGTGGGATGGCAGTTAAATGTGTTTCCCAAAAATTCAGCCTGCAATTGCCTGAAATATGCTATGAATCTCCAAAGACAATCAGCAGTAGATTTCCTCCATGTCAAAACTTTTCTTCTCCACTGCTACGAGACATATGTCAATGTTGAAGTATCAGATGTGACAGTCTTAGAATAAAGTTCTGCTTTGCCATTCAAAACGCCCGCACCGATCTTTTTTACAACTTTATGATAGGAATACTTACTTGTTTCACAATGATCTCCTCCATAGCCAGGAGCACAATTACAGCTGTAGCTGTTGACGCCGTCAATGCAAGTTCCGCCATTTTCACAGACCACAGAAGAACAGTCGTCGATGTCTGCATTGACATAGTGGGATGGCAGTTAAATGTCTTTCCGAGAAATTCAACCTGCAATTGCCTGAAATATGCTATGAATCTCCAAAGACAATCATCAGTAGATTTCCTCCATGTCAAGACTTTTCTTCTCCACTGCTATGAGACATATGTCAATGTTCAAGTACCAAATGTGACAGTCTAAGAATAAAGTTCTGCTTTGCCATTCAAAACGCCCGCACCGATCTTTTTTACAACTTTATGATAGGAATACTTACTTGTTTCACAATGATCTCCTCCATAGCCAGGAGCACAATTACAACTGTAGCTGTTGACGCTGTCAATGCAAGTTCCGCCATTTTCACAGACCACAGAAGAACAGTCGTCGATGTCTGCATTGACATAGTGGGATGGCAGTTAAATGTGTTTCCGAGAAATTCAACCTGCAATATGCTACGAATCCCCAAAGACAATCATCAGTAGATTTCCTCCATGTCAAGACTTTTCTTCTCCTCTGCTCTGATATATGTCAATGTTGAAGTACCAAATGTGACAGTCTTAGAATAAAGTACTGCTTTGCCATTCAAAACGCCCGCACCGATCTTTTTTACAACTTTATGATAGGAATACTTACTTGTTTCACAATGATCTCCTCCATAGCCAGGAGCACAATTACAGCTGTAGCTGTTGACGCCGTCAATGCAAGTTCCGCCATTTTCACAGACCACAGAAGAACAGTCGTCGATGTCTGCATTGACATAGTGGGATGGCAGTTAAATGTCTTTCCGAGAAATTCAACCTGCAATTGCCTGAAATATGCTATGAATCTCCAAAGACAATCATCAGTAGATTTCCTCCATGTCAAGACTTTTCTTCTCCACTGCTATGAGACATATGTCAATGTTCAAGTACCAAATGTGACAGTCTAAGAATAAAGTTCTGCTTTGCCATTCAAAACGCCCGCACCGATCTTTTTTACAACTTTATGATAGGAATACTTACTTGTTTCACAATGATCTCCTCCATAGCCAGGAGCACAATTACAACTGTAGCTGTTGACGCTGTCAATGCAAGTTCCGCCATTTTCACAGACCACAGAAGAACAGTCGTCGATGTCTGCATTGACATAGTGGGATGGCAGTTAAATGTGTTTCCGAGAAATTCAACCTGCAATTGCCTGAAATATGCTATGAATCTCCAATGACAATCAGCAGTAGATTTCCTCCATGTCAAGACTTTTCTTCTCCACTGCTACGAGACATATGTCAATGTTAAAGTACCAAATGTGACAGTCTAAGAATAAAGTTCTGCTTTGCCATTCAAAACGCCCGCACCGATCTTTTTTACAACTTTATGATAGGAATACTTACTTGTTTCACAATGATCTCCTCCATAGCCAGGAGCACAATTACAGCTGTAGCTGTTGACGCCGTCAATGCAAGTTCCGCCATTTTCACAGACCACAGAAGAACAGTCGTCGATGTCTGCATTGACATAGTGGGATGGCAGTTAAATGTCTTTCCGAGAAATTCAACCTGCAATTGCCTGAAATATGCTATGAATCTCCAAAGACAATCAGCAGTAGATTTCCTCCATGTCAAGACTTTTCTTCTCCACTGCTACGAGACATATGTCAATGTTCAAGTACCAAATGTGACAGTCTAAGAATAAAGTTCTGCTTTGCCATTCAAAACGCCCGCACCGATCTTTTTTACAACTTTATGATAGGAATACTTACTTGTTTCACAATGATCTCCTCCATAGCCAGGAGCACAATTACAGCTGTAGCTGTTGACGCCGTCAATGCAAGTTCCGCCATTTTCACAGACCACAGAAGAACAGTCGTCGATGTCTGCATTGACATAGTGGGATGGCAGTTAAATGTGTTTCCGAGAAATTCAACCTGCAATTGCCTGAAATATGCTATGAATCTCCAAAGACAATCAGCAGTAGATTTCCTCCATGTCAAGACTTTTCTTCTCCACTGCTACCTCGACCTATGTCAATGTTCAAGTACCAAATGTGACAGTCTAAGAATAAAGTTCTGCTTTGCCATTCAAAGCGCCCGCACCGATCTTTTTTACAACTTTATGATAGGAATACTTACTTGTTTCACAATGATCTCCTCCATAGCCAGGAGCACAATTACAGCTGTAGCTGTTGACGCCGTCAATGCAAGTTCCGCCATTTTCACAGACCACAGAAGAACAGTCGTCGATGTCTGCATTGACATAGTGGGATGGCAGTTAAATGTCTTTCCGAGAAATTCAACCTGCAATTGCCTGAAATATGCTATGAATCTCCAAAGACAATCAGCAGTAGATTTCCTCCATGTCAAGACTTTTCTTCTCCACTGCTACCTCGACATATGTCAATGTTAAAGTACCAAATGTGACAGTCTAAGAATAAAGTTCTGCTTTGCCATTCAAAACGCCCGCACCGATCTTTTTTACAACTTTATGATAGGAATACTTACTTGTTTCACAATGATCTCCTCCATAGCCAGGAGCACAATTACAGCTGTAGCTGTTGACGCCGTCAATGCAAGTTCCGCCATTTTCACAGACCACAGAAGAACAGTCGTCGATGTCTGCATTGACATAGTGGGATGGCAGTTAAATGTGTTTCCGAGAAATTCAACCTGCAATTGCCTGAAATATGCTATGAATCTCCAAAGACAATCAGCAGTAGATTTCCACCATGTCAAGACTTTTCTTCTCTTCTGCTACCTGGATATATGTCAATGTTCAAGTACCAAATGTGACAGTCTAAGAATAAAGTTCTGCTTTGCCATTCAAAGCGCCCGCACCGATCTTTTTTACAACTTTATGATAGGAATACTTACTTGTTTCACAATGATCTCCTCCATAGCCAGGAGCACAATTACAGCTGTAGCTGTTGACGCCGTCAATGCAAGTTCCGCCATTTTCACAGACCACAGAAGAACAGTCGTCGATGTCTGCATTGACATAGTGGGATGGCAGTTAAATGTGTTTCCGAGAAATTAAACCTGCAATATGCTACGAATCCCCAAAGACAATCATCAGTAGATTTCCTCCATGTCAAGACTTTTCTTCTCCTCTGCTCTGATATATGTCAATGTTGAAGTACCAAATGTGACAGTCTTAGAATAAAGTACTGCTTTGCCATTCAAAACGCCCGCACCGATCTTTTTTACAACTTTATGATAGGAATACTTACTTGTTTCACAATGATCTCCTCCATAGCCAGGAGCACAATTACAGCTGTAGCTGTTGACGCCGTCAATGCAAGTTCCGCCATTTTCACAGACCACAGAAGAACAGTCGTCGATGTCTGCATTGACATAGTGGGATGGCAGTTAAATGTGTTTCCGAGAAATTCAACCTGCAATTGCCTGAAATATGCTATGAATCTCCAAAGACAATCAGCAGTAGATTTCCTCCATGTCAAGACTTTTCTTCTCCACTGCTACCTCGACCTATGTCAATGTTCAAGTACCAAATGTGACAGTCTAAGAATAAAGTTCTGCTTTGCCATTCAAAGCGCCCGCACCGATCTTTTTTACAACTTTATGATAGGAATACTTACTTGTTTCACAATGATCTCCTCCATAGCCAGGAGCACAATTACAGCTGTAGCTGTTGACGCCGTCAATGCAAGTTCCGCCATTTTCACAGACCACAGAAGAACAGTCGTCGATGTCTGCATTGACATAGTGGGATGGCAGTTAAATGTCTTTCCGAGAAATTCAACCTGCAATTGCCTGAAATATGCTATGAATCTCCAAAGACAATCAGCAGTAGATTTCCTCCATGTCAAGACTTTTCTTCTCCACTGCTACCTCGACATATGTCAATGTTAAAGTACCAAATGTGACAGTCTAAGAATAAAGTTCTGCTTTGCCATTCAAAACGCCCGCACCGATCTTTTTTACAACTTTATGATAGGAATACTTACTTGTTTCACAATGATCTCCTCCATAGCCAGGAGCACAATTACAGCTGTAGCTGTTGACGCCGTCAATGCAAGTTCCGCCATTTTCACAGACCACAGAAGAACAGTCGTCGATGTCTGCATTGACATAGTGGGATGGCAGTTAAATGTGTTTCCGAGAAATTCAACCTGCAATTGCCTGAAATATGCTATGAATCTCCAATGACAATCAGCAGTAGATTTCCTCCATGTCAAGACTTTTCTTCTCCACTGCTACGAGACATATGTCAATGTTAAAGTACCAAATGTGACAGTCTAAGAATAAAGTTCTGCTTTGCCATTCAAAACGCCCGCACCGATCTTTTTTACAACTTTATGATAGGAATACTTACTTGTTTCACAATGATCTCCTCCATAGCCAGGAGCACAATTACAGCTGTAGCTGTTGACGCCGTCAAAGCAAGTTCCGCCATTTTCACAGACCACAGAAGAACAGTCGTCGATGTCTGCATTGACATAGTGGGATGGCAGTTAAATGTGTTTCCGAGAAATTCAACCTGCAATTGCCTGAAATATGCTATGAATCTCCAATGACAATCAGCAGTAGATTTCCTCCATGTCAAGACTTTTCTTCTCCACTGCTACGAGACATATGTCAATGTTCAAGTACCAAATGTGACAGTCTAAGAATAAAGTTCTGCTTTGCCATTCAAAACGCCCGCACCGATCTTTTTTACAACTTTATGATAGGAATACTTACTTGTTTCACAATGATCTCCTCCATAGCCAGGAGCACAATTACAGCTGTAGCTGTTGACGCCGTCAATGCAAGTTCCGCCATTTTCACAGACCACAGAAGAACAGTCGTCGATGTCTGCATTGACATAGTGGGATGGCAGTTAAATGTGTTTCCGAGAAATTCAACCTGCAATTGCCTGAAATATGCTATGAATCTCCAAAGACAATCATCAGTAGATTTCCTCCATGTCAAGACTTTTCTTCTCCACTGCTACGAGACATATGTCAATGTTCAAGTACCAAATGTGACAGTCTAAGAATAAAGTTCTGCTTTGCCATTCAAAACGCCCGCACCGATCTTTTTTACAACTTTATGATAGGAATACTTACTTGTTTCACAATGATCTCCTCCATAGCCAGGAGCACAATTACAGCTGTAGCTGTTGACGCCGTCAATGCAAGTTCCGCCATTTTCACAGACCACAGAAGAACAGTCGTCGATGTCTGCATTGACATAGTGGGATGGCAGTTAAATGTGTTTCCGAGAAATTCAACCTGCAATTGCCTGAAATATGCTATGAATCTCCAATGACAATCAGCAGTAGATTTCCTCCATGTCAAGACTTTTCTTCTCCACTGCTACGAGACATATGTCAATGTTAAAGTACCAAATGTGACAGTCTAAGAATAAAGTTCTGCTTTGCCATTCAAAACGCCCGCACCGATCTTTTTTACAACTTTATGATAGGAATACTTACTTGTTTCACAATGATCTCCTCCATAGCCAGGAGCACAATTACAGCTGTAGCTGTTGACGCCGTCAAAGCAAGTTCCGCCATTTTCACAGACCACAGAAGAACAGTCGTCGATGTCTGCATTGACATAGTGGGATGGCAGTTAAATGTGTTTCCGAGAAATTCAACCTGCAATTGCCTGAAATATGCTATGAATCTCCAATGACAATCAGCAGTAGATTTCCTCCATGTCAAGACTTTTCTTCTCCACTGCTACCTCGACATATGTCAATGTTCAAGTACCAAATGTGACAGTCTAAGAATAAAGTTCTGCTTTGCCATTCAAAACGCCCGCACCGATCTTTTTTACAACTTTATGATAGGAATACTTACTTGTTTCACAATGATCTCCTCCATAGCCAGGAGCACAATTACAGCTGTAGCTGTTGACGCCGTCAATGCAAGTTCCGCCATTTTCACAGACCACAGAAGAACAGTCGTCGATGTCTGCATTGACATAGTGGGATGGCAGTTAAATGTGTTTCCGAGAAATTCAACCTGCAATTGCCTGAAATATGCTATGAATCTCCAAAGACAATCATCAGTAGATTTCCTCCATGTCAAGACTTTTCTTCTCCACTGCTACGAGACATATGTCAATGTTCAAGTACCAAATGTGACAGTCTAAGAATAAAGTTCTGCTTTGCCATTCAAAACGCCCGCACCGATCTTTTTTACAACTTTATGATAGGAATACTTACTTGTTTCACAATGATCTCCTCCATAGCCAGGAGCACAATTACAGCTGTAGCTGTTGACGCCGTCAATGCAAGTTCCGCCATTTTCACAGACCACAGAAGAACAGTCGTCGATGTCTGCATTGACATAGTGGGATGGCAGTTAAATGTGTTTCCGAGAAATTCAACCTGCAATTGCCTGAAATATGCTATGAATCTCCAAAGACAATCAGCAGTAGATTTCCTCCATGTCAAGACTTTTCTTCTCCACTGCTACCTCGACATATGTCAATGTTCAAGTACCAAATGTGACAGTCTAAGAATAAAGTTCTGCTTTGCCATTCAAAACGCCCGCACCGATCTTTTTTACAACTTTATGATAGGAATACTTACTTGTTTCACAATGATCTCCTCCATAGCCAGGAGCACAATTACAGCTGTAGCTGTTGACGCCGTCAATGCAAGTTCCGCCATTTTCACAGACCACAGAAGAACAGTCGTCGATGTCTGCATTGACATAGTGGGATGGCAGTTAAATGTGTTTCCGAGAAATTCAACCTGCAATTGCCTGAAATATGCTATGAATCTCCAAAGACAATCAGCAGTAGATTTCCATCATGTCAAGACTTTTCTTCTCTTCTGCTACCTGGATATATGTCAATGTTCAAGTACCAAATGTGACAGTCTAAGAATAAAGTTCTGCTTTGCCATTCAAAGCGCCCGCACCGATCTTTTTTACAACTTTATGATAGGAATACTTACTTGTTTCACAATGATCTCCTCCATAGCCAGGAGCACAATTACAGCTGTAGCTGTTGACGCCGTCAATGCAAGTTCCGCCATTTTCACAGACCACAGAAGAACAGTCGTCGATGTCTGCATTGACATAGTGGGATGGCAGTTAAATGTGTTTCCGAGAAATTCAACCTGCAATTGCCTGAAATATGCTATGAATCTCCAAAGACAATCATCAGTAGATTTCCTCCATGTCAAGACTTTTCTTCTCCACTGCTACGAGACATATGTCAATGTTCAAGTACCAAATGTGACAGTCTAAGAATAAAGTTCTGCTTTGCCATTCAAAACGCCCGCACCGATCTTTTTTACAACTTTATGATAGGAATACTTACTTGTTTCACAATGATCTCCTCCATAGCCAGGAGCACAATTACAGCTGTAGCTGTTGACGCCGTCAATGCAAGTTCCGCCATTTTCACAGACCACAGAAGAACAGTCGTCGATGTCTGCATTGACATAGTGGGATGGCAGTTAAATGTGTTTCCGAGAAATTCAACCTGCAATTGCCTGAAATATGCTATGAATCTCCAAAGACAATCAGCAGTAGATTTCCTCCATGTCAAGACTTTTCTTCTCCACTGCTACCTCGACATATGTCAATGTTCAAGTACCAAATGTGACAGTCTAAGAATAAAGTTCTGCTTTGCCATTCAAAACGCCCGCACCGATCTTTTTTACAACTTTATGATAGGAATACTTACTTGTTTCACAATGATCTCCTCCATAGCCAGGAGCACAATTACAGCTGTAGCTGTTGACGCCGTCAATGCAAGTTCCGCCATTTTCACAGACCACAGAAGAACAGTCGTCGATGTCTGCATTGACATAGTGGGATGGCAGTTAAATGTGTTTCCGAGAAATTCAACCTGCAATTGCCTGAAATATGCTATGAATCTCCAAAGACAATCAGCAGTAGATTTCCATCATGTCAAGACTTTTCTTCTCTTCTGCTACCTGGATATATGTCAATGTTCAAGTACCAAATGTGACAGTCTAAGAATAAAGTTCTGCTTTGCCATTCAAAGCGCCCGCACCGATCTTTTTTACAACTTTATGATAGGAATACTTACTTGTTTCACAATGATCTCCTCCATAGCCAGGAGCACAATTACAGCTGTAGCTGTTGACGCCGTCAATGCAAGTTCCGCCATTTTCACAGACCACAGAAGAACAGTCGTCGATGTCTGCATTGACATAGTGGGATGGCAGTTAAATGTGTTTCCGAGAAATTAAACCTGCAATATGCTACGAATCCCCAAAGACAATCATCAGTAGATTTCCTCCATGTCAAGACTTTTCTTCTCCTCTGCTCTGATATATGTCAATGTTGAAGTACCAAATGTGACAGTCTTAGAATAAAGTACTGCTTTGCCATTCAAAACGCCCGCACCGATCTTTTTTACAACTTTATGATAGGAATACTTACTTGTTTCACAATGATCTCCTCCATAGCCAGGAAGACAATTACAGCTGTAGCTGTTGACGCCGTCAATGCAAGTTCCGCCATTTTCACAGACCACAGAAGAACAGTCGTCGATGTCTGCATTGACATAGTGGGATGGCAGTTAAATGTGTTTCCGAGAAATTCAACCTGCAATTGCCTGAAATATGCTATGAATCTCCAAAGACAATCAGCAGTAGATTTCCTCCATGTCAAGACTTTTCTTCTCCACTGCTACCTCGACCTATGTCAATGTTCAAGTACCAAATGTGACAGTCTAAGAATAAAGTTCTGCTTTGCCATTCAAAGCGCCCGCACCGATCTTTTTTACAACTTTATGATAGGAATACTTACTTGTTTCACAATGATCTCCTCCATAGCCAGGAGCACAATTACAGCTGTAGCTGTTGACGCCGTCAATGCAAGTTCCGCCATTTTCACAGACCACAGAAGAACAGTCGTCGATGTCTGCATTGACATAGTGGGATGGCAGTTAAATGTCTTTCCGAGAAATTCAACCTGCAATTGCCTGAAATATGCTATGAATCTCCAAAGACAATCAGCAGTAGATTTCCTCCATGTCAAGACTTTTCTTCTCCACTGCTACCTCGACATATGTCAATGTTAAAGTACCAAATGTGACAGTCTAAGAATAAAGTTCTGCTTTGCCATTCAAAACGCCCGCACCGATCTTTTTTACAACTTTATGATAGGAATACTTACTTGTTTCACAATGATCTCCTCCATAGCCAGGAGCACAATTACAGCTGTAGCTGTTGACGCCGTCAATGCAAGTTCCGCCATTTTCACAGACCACAGAAGAACAGTCGTCGATGTCTGCATTGACATAGTGGGATGGCAGTTAAATGTGTTTCCGAGAAATTCAACCTGCAATTGCCTGAAATATGCTATGAATCTCCAATGACAATCAGCAGTAGATTTCCTCCATGTCAAGACTTTTCTTCTCCACTGCTACGAGACATATGTCAATGTTAAAGTACCAAATGTGACAGTCTAAGAATAAAGTTCTGCTTTGCCATTCAAAGCGCCCGCACCGATCTTTTTTACAACTTTATGATAGGAATACTTACTTGTTTCACAATGATCTCCTCCATAGCCAGGAGCACAATTACAGCTGTAGCTGTTGACGCCGTCAATGCAAGTTCCGCCATTTTCACAGACCACAGAAGAACAGTCGTCGATGTCTGCATTGACATAGTGGGATGGCAGTTAAATGTCTTTCCGAGAAATTCAACCTGCAATTGCCTGAAATATGCTATGAATCTCCAAAGACAATCAGCAGTAGATTTCCTCCATGTCAAGACTTTTCTTCTCCACTGCTACCTCGACATATGTCAATGTTCAAGTACCAAATGTGACAGTCTAAGAATAAAGTTCTGCTTTGCCATTCAAAACGCCCGCACCGATCTTTTTTACAACTTTATGATAGGAATACTTACTTGTTTCACAATGATCTCCTCCATAGCCAGGAGCACAATTACAGCTGTAGCTGTTGACGCCGTCAATGCAAGTTCCGCCATTTTCACAGACCACAGAAGAACAGTCGTCGATGTCTGCATTGACATAGTGGGATGGCAGTTAAATGTGTTTCCGAGAAATTCAACCTGCAATTGCCTGAAATATGCTATGAATCTCCAATGACAATCAGCAGTAGATTTCCTCCATGTCAAGACTTTTCTTCTCCACTGCTACCTCGACATATGTCAATGTTCAAGTACCAAATGTGACAGTCTAAGAATAAAGTTCTGCTTTGCCATTCAAAACGCCCGCACCGATCTTTTTTACAACTTTATGATAGGAATACTTACTTGTTTCACAATGATCTCCTCCATAGCCAGGAGCACAATTACAGCTGTAGCTGTTGACGCCGTCAATGCAAGTTCCGCCATTTTCACAGACCACAGAAGAACAGTCGTCGATGTCTGCATTGACATAGTGGGATGGCAGTTAAATGTGTTTCCGAGAAATTCAACCTGCAATTGCCTGAAATATGCTATGAATCTCCAAAGACAATCAGCAGTAGATTTCCATCATGTCAAGACTTTTCTTCTCTTCTGCTACCTGGATATATGTCAATGTTCAAGTACCAAATGTGACAGTCTAAGAATAAAGTTCTGCTTTGCCATTCAAAGCGCCCGCACCGATCTTTTTTACAACTTTATGATAGGAATACTTACTTGTTTCACAATGATCTCCTCCATAGCCAGGAGCACAATTACAGCTGTAGCTGTTGACGCCGTCAATGCAAGTTCCGCCATTTTCACAGACCACAGAAGAACAGTCGTCGATGTCTGCATTGACATAGTGGGATGGCAGTTAAATGTGTTTCCGAGAAATTAAACCTGCAATATGCTACGAATCCCCAAAGACAATCATCAGTAGATTTCCTCCATGTCAAGACTTTTCTTCTCCTCTGCTCTGATATATGTCAATGTTGAAGTACCAAATGTGACAGTCTTAGAATAAAGTACTGCTTTGCCATTCAAAACGCCCGCACCGATCTTTTTTACAACTTTATGATAGGAATACTTACTTGTTTCACAATGATCTCCTCCATAGCCAGGAAGACAATTACAGCTGTAGCTGTTGACGCCGTCAATGCAAGTTCCGCCATTTTCACAGACCACAGAAGAACAGTCGTCGATGTCTGCATTGACATAGTGGGATGGCAGTTAAATGTGTTTCCGAGAAATTCAACCTGCAATTGCCTGAAATATGCTATGAATCTCCAAAGACAATCAGCAGTAGATTTCCTCCATGTCAAGACTTTTCTTCTCCACTGCTACCTCGACCTATGTCAATGTTCAAGTACCAAATGTGACAGTCTAAGAATAAAGTTCTGCTTTGCCATTCAAAGCGCCCGCACCGATCTTTTTTACAACTTTATGATAGGAATACTTACTTGTTTCACAATGATCTCCTCCATAGCCAGGAGCACAATTACAGCTGTAGCTGTTGACGCCGTCAATGCAAGTTCCGCCATTTTCACAGACCACAGAAGAACAGTCGTCGATGTCTGCATTGACATAGTGGGATGGCAGTTAAATGTGTTTCCGAGAAATTCAACCTGCAATTGCCTGAAATATGCTATGAATCTCCAAAGACAATCAGCAGTAGATTTCCTCCATGTCAAGACTTTTCTTCTCCACTGCTACCTCGACATATGTCAATGTTAAAGTACCAAATGTGACAGTCTAAGAATAAAGTTCTGCTTTGCCATTCAAAACGCCCGCACCGATCTTTTTTACAACTTTATGATAGGAATACTTACTTGTTTCACAATGATCTCCTCCATAGCCAGGAGCACAATTACAGCTGTAGCTGTTGACGCCGTCAATGCAAGTTCCGCCATTTTCACAGACCACAGAAGAACAGTCGTCGATGTCTGCATTGACATAGTGGGATGGCAGTTAAATGTGTTTCCGAGAAATTCAACCTGCAATTGCCTGAAATATGCTATGAATCTCCAATGACAATCAGCAGTAGATTTCCTCCATGTCAAGACTTTTCTTCTCCACTGCTACGAGACATATGTCAATGTTAAAGTACCAAATGTGACAGTCTAAGAATAAAGTTCTGCTTTGCCATTCAAAACGCCCGCACCGATCTTTTTTACAACTTTATGATAGGAATACTTACTTGTTTCACAATGATCTCCTCCATAGCCAGGAGCACAATTACAGCTGTAGCTGTTGACGCCGTCAAAGCAAGTTCCGCCATTTTCACAGACCACAGAAGAACAGTCGTCGATGTCTGCATTGACATAGTGGGATGGCAGTTAAATGTGTTTCCGAGAAATTCAACCTGCAATTGCCTGAAATATGCTATGAATCTCCAATGACAATCAGCAGTAGATTTCCTCCATGTCAAGACTTTTCTTCTCCACTGCTACGAGACATATGTCAATGTTCAAGTACCAAATGTGACAGTCTAAGAATAAAGTTCTGCTTTGCCATTCAAAACGCCCGCACCGATCTTTTTTACAACTTTATGATAGGAATACTTACTTGTTTCACAATGATCTCCTCCATAGCCAGGAGCACAATTACAGCTGTAGCTGTTGACGCCGTCAATGCAAGTTCCGCCATTTTCACAGACCACAGAAGAACAGTCGTCGATGTCTGCATTGACATAGTGGGATGGCAGTTAAATGTGTTTCCCAGAAATTCAACCTGCAATTGCCTGAAATATGCTATGAATCTCCAAAGACAATCATCAGTAGATTTCCTCCATGTCAAGACTTTTCTTCTCCACTGCTACGAGACATATGTCAATGTTCAAGTACCAAATGTGACAGTCTAAGAATAAAGTTCTGCTTTGCCATTCAAAACGCCCGCACCGATCTTTTTTACAACTTTATGATAGGAATACTTACTTGTTTCACAATGATCTCCTCCATAGCCAGGAGCACAATTACAGCTGTAGCTGTTGACGCCGTCAATGCAAGTTCCGCCATTTTCACAGACCACAGAAGAACAGTCGTCGATGTCTGCATTGACATAGTGGGATGGCAGTTAAATGTGTTTCCGAGAAATTCAACCTGCAATTGCCTGAAATATGCTATGAATCTCCAAAGACAATCATCAGTAGATTTCCTCCATGTCAAGACTTTTCTTCTCCACTGCTACCTCGACATATGTCAATGTTCAAGTACCAAATGTGACAGTCTAAGAATAAAGTTCTGCTTTGCCATTCAAAACGCCCGCACCGATCTTTTTTACAACTTTATGATAGGAATACTTACTTGTTTCACAATGATCTCCTCCATAGCCAGGAGCACAATTACAGCTGTAGCTGTTGACGCCGTCAATGCAAGTTCCGCCATTTTCACAGACCACAGAAGAACAGTCGTCGATGTCTGCATTGACATAGTGGGATGGCAGTTAAATGTGTTTCCGAGAAATTCAACCTGCAATTGCCTGAAATATGCTATGAATCTCCAAAGACAATCAGCAGTAGATTTCCTCCATGTCAAGACTTTTCTTCTCTTCTGCTACCTGGATATATGTCAATGTTCAAGTACCAAATGTGACAGTCTAAGAATAAAGTTCTGCTTTGCCATTCAAAGCGCCCGCACCGATCTTTTTTACAACTTTATGATAGGAATACTTACTTGTTTCACAATGATCTCCTCCATAGCCAGGAGCACAATTACAGCTGTAGCTGTTGACGCCGTCAATGCAAGTTCCGCCATTTTCACAGACCACAGAAGAACAGTCGTCGATGTCTGCATTGACATAGTGGGATGGCAGTTAAATGTGTTTCCAAGAAATTCAGCCTGCAATTGCCTGAAATATGCTATGAATCTCCAAAGACAATCAGCAGTAGATTTCCTCCATGTCAAAACTTTTCTTCTCCACTGCTACGAGACATATGTCAATGTTGAAGTATCAGATGTGACAGTCTTAGAATAAAGTTCTGCTTTGCCATTCAAAGCGCCCGCACCGATCTTTTTTACAACTTTATGATAGGAATACTTACTTGTTTCACAATTATCTCCTCCATAGCCAGGAGCACAATTACAGCTGTAGCTGTTGACGCCGTCAATGCAAGTTCCGCCATTTTCACAGACCACAGAAGAACAGTCGTCGATGTCTGCATTGACATAGTGGGATGGCAGTTAAATGTGTTTCCGAGAAATTCAACCTGCAATTGCCTGAAATATGCTATGAATCTCCAATGACAATCAGCAGTAGATTTCCTCCATGTCAAGACTTTTCTTCTCCACTGCTACCTCGACATATGTCAATGTTCAAGTACCAAATGTGACAGTCTAAGAATAAAGTTCTGCTTTGCCATTCAAAACGCCCGCACCGATCTTTTTTACAACTTTATGATAGGAATACTTACTTGTTTCACAATGATCTCCTCCATAGCCAGGAGCACAATTACAGCTGTAGCTGTTGACGCCGTCAATGCAAGTTCCGCCATTTTCACAGACCACAGAAGAACAGTCGTCGATGTCTGCATTGACATAGTGGGATGGCAGTTAAATGTGTTTCCCAGAAATTCAACCTGCAATTGCCTGAAATATGCTATGAATCTCCAATGACAATCAGCAGTAGATTTCCTCCATGTCAAGACTTTTCTTCTCCACTGCTACGAGACATATGTCAATGTTAAAGTACCAAATGTGACAGTCTAAGAATAAAGTTCTGCTTTGCCATTCAAAACGCCCGCACCGATCTTTTTTACAACTTTATGATAGGAATAATTACTTGTTTCACAATGATCTCCTCCATAGCCAGGAGCACAATTACAGCTGTAGCTGTTGACGCCGTCAATGCAAGTTCCGCCATTTTCACAGACCACAGAAGAACAGTCGTCGATGTCTGCATTGACATAGTGGGATGGCAGTTAAATGTGTTTCCGAGAAATTCAACCTGCAATTGCCTGAAATATGCTATGAATCTCCAAAGACAATCAGCAGTAGATTTCCTCCATGTCAAGACTTTTCTTCTCTTCTGCTACCTGGATATATGTCAATGTTCAAGTACCAAATGTGACAGTCTAAGAATAAAGTTCTGCTTTGCCATTCAAAGCGCCCGCACCGATCTTTTTTACAACTTTATGATAGGAATACTTACTTGTTTCACAATGATCTCCTCCATAGCCAGGAGCACAATTACAGCTGTAGCTGTTGACGCCGTCAATGCAAGTTCCGCCATTTTCACAGACCACAGAAGAACAGTCGTCGATGTCTGCATTGACATAGTGGGATGGCAGTTAAATGTCTTTCCGAGAAATTCAACCTGCAATTGCCTGAAATATGCTATGAATCTCCAAAGACAATCAGCAGTAGATTTCCTCCATGTCAAGACTTTTCTTCTCCACTGCTACCTCGACATATGTCAATGTTCAAGTACCAAATGTGACAGTCTAAGAATAAAGTTCTGCTTTGCCATTCAAAACGCCCGCACCGATCTTTTTTACAACTTTATGATAGGAATACTTACTTGTTTCACAATGATCTCCTCCATAGCCAGGAGCACAATTACAGCTGTAGCTGTTGACGCCGTCAATGCAAGTTCCGCCATTTTCACAGACCACAGAAGAACAGTCGTCGATGTCTGCATTGACATAGTGGGATGGCAGTTAAATGTGTTTCCGAGAAATTCAACCTGCAATTGCCTGAAATATGCTATGAATCTCCAATGACAATCAGCAGTAGATTTCCTCCATGTCAAGACTTTTCTTCTCCACTGCTACCTCGACATATGTCAATGTTCAAGTATCAAATTTGACAGTCTAAGAATAAAGTTCTGCTTTGCCATTCAAAACGCCCGCACCGATCTTTTTTACAACTTTATGATAGGAATACTTACTTGTTTCACAATGATCTCCTCCATAGCCAGGAGCACAATTACAGCTGTAGCTGTTGACGCCGTCAATGCAAGTTCCGCCATTTTCACAGACCACAGAAGAACAGTCGTCGATGTCTGCATTGACATAGTGGGATGGCAGTTAAATGTGTTTCCGAGAAATTCAACCTGCAATTGCCTGAAATATGCTATGAATCTCCAATGACAATCATCAGTAGATTTCCTCCATGTCAAGACTTTTCTTCTCCACTGCTACGAGACATATGTCAATGTTAAAGAACCAAATGTGACAGTCTAAGAATAAAGTTCTGCTTTGCCATTCAAAACGCCCGCACCGATCTTTTTTACAACTTTATGATAGGAATACTTACTTGTTTCACAATGATCTCCTCCATAGCCAGGAGCACAATTACAGCTGTAGCTGTTGACGCCGTCAATGCAAGTTCCGCCATTTTCACAGACCACAGAAGAACAGTCGTCGATGTCTGCATTGACATAGTGGGATGGCAGTTAAATGTGTTTCCGAGAAATTCAACCTGCAATTGCCTGAAATATGCTATGAATCTCCAAAGACAATCAGCAGTAGATTTCCTCCATGTCAAGACTTTTCTTCTCCTCTGCTACCTGGATATATGTCAATGTTGAAGTACCAAATGTGACAGTCTTAGAATAAAGTTCTGCTTTGCCATTCAAAACGCCCGCACCGATCTTTTTTACAACTTTATGATAGGAATACTTACTTGTTTCACAATGATCTCCTCCATAGCCAGGAGCACAATTACAGCTGTAGCTGTTGACGCCGTCAATGCAAGTTCCGCCATTTTCACAGACCACAGAAGAACAGTCGTCGATGTCTGCATTGACATAGTGGGATGGCAGTTAAATGTGTTTCCGAGAAATTCAACCTGCAATTGCCTGAAATATGCTATGAATCTCCAATGACAATCAGCAGTAGATTTCCTCCATGTCAAGACTTTTCTTCTCCACTGCTACGAGACATATGTCAATGTTAAAGTACCAAATGTGACAGTCTAAGAATAAAGTTCTGCTTTGCCATTCAAAACGCCCGCACCGATCTTTTTTACAACTTTATGATAGGAATACTTACTTGTTTCACAATGATCTCCTCCATAGCCAGGAGCACAATTACAGCTGTAGCTGTTGACGCCGTCAAAGCAAGTTCCGCCATTTTCACAGACCACAGAAGAACAGTCGTCGATGTCTGCATTGACATAGTGGGATGGCAGTTAAATGTGTTTCCGAGAAATTCAACCTGCAATTGCCTGAAATATGCTATGAATCTCCAATGACAATCAGCAGTAGATTTCCTCCATGTCAAGACTTTTCTTCTCCACTGCTACCTCGACATATGTCAATGTTCAAGTACCAAATGTGACAGTCTAAGAATAAAGTTCTGCTTTGCCATTCAAAACGCCCGCACCGATCTTTTTTACAACTTTATGATAGGAATACTTACTTGTTTCACAATGATCTCCTCCATAGCCAGGAGCACAATTACAGCTGTAGCTGTTGACGCCGTCAATGCAAGTTCCGCCATTTTCACAGACCACAGAAGAACAGTCGTCGATGTCTGCATTGACATAGTGGGATGGCAGTTAAATGTGTTTCCGAGAAATTCAACCTGCAATTGCCTGAAATATGCTATGAATCTCCAAAGACAATCAGCAGTAGATTTCCTCCATGTCAAGACTTTTCTTCTCCTCTGCTACCTGGATATATGTCAATGTTGAAGTACCAAATGTGACAGTCTTAGAATAAAGTTCTGCTTTGCCATTCAAAACGCCCGCACCGATCTTTTTTACAACTTTATGATAGGAATACTTACTTGTTTCACAATGATCTCCTCCATAGCCAGGAGCACAATTACAGCTGTAGCTGTTGACGCCGTCAATGCAAGTTCCGCCATTTTCACAGACCACAGAAGAACAGTCGTCGATGTCTGCATTGACATAGTGGGATGGCAGTTAAATGTGTTTCCGAGAAATTCAACCTGCAATATGCTACGAATCCCCAAAGACAATCATCAGTAGATTTCCTCCATGTCAAGACTTTTCTTCTCCTCTGCTCTGATATATGTCAATGTTGAAGTACCAAATGTGACAGTCTTAGAATAAAGTTCTGCTTTGCCATTCAAAACGCCCGCACCGATCTTTTTTACAACTTTATGATAGGAATACTTACTTGTTTCACAATGATCTCCTCCATAGCCAGGAGCACAATTACAGCTGTAGCTGTTGACGCCGTCAATGCAAGTTCCGCCATTTTCACAGACCACAGAAGAACAGTCGTCGATGTCTGCATTGACATAGTGGGATGGCAGTTAAATGTGTTTCCGAGAAATTCAACCTGCAATTGCCTGAAATATGCTATGAATCTCCAATGACAATCAGCAGTAGATTTCCTCCATGTCAAGACTTTTCTTCTCCACTGCTACGAGACATATGTCAATGTTAAAGTACCAAATGTGACAGTCTAAGAATAAAGTTCTGCTTTGCCATTCAAAACGCCCGCACCGATCTTTTTTACAACTTTATGATAGGAATACTTACTTGTTTCACAATGATCTCCTCCATAGCCAGGAGCACAATTACAGCTGTAGCTGTTGACGCCGTCAATGCAAGTTCCGCCATTTTCACAGACCACAGAAGAACAGTCGTCGATGTCTGCATTGACATAGTGGGATGGCAGTTAAATGTGTTTCCGAGAAATTCAGCCTGCAATTGCCTGAAATATGCTATGAATCTCCAAAGACAATCAGCAGTAGATTTCCTCCATGTCAAGACTTTTCTTCTCCACTGCTACCTCGACATATGTCAATGTTCAAGTACCAAATGTGACAGTCTAAGAATAAAGTTCTGCTTTGCCATTCAAAACGCCCGCACCGATCTTTTTTACAACTTTATGATAGGAATACTTACTTGTTTCACAATGATCTCCTCCATAGCCAGGAGCACAATTACAGCTGTAGCTGTTGACGCCGTCAATGCAAGTTCCGCCATTTTCACAGACCACAGAAGAACAGTCGTCGATGTCTGCATTGACATAGTGGGATGGCAGTTAAATGTGTTTCCGAGAAATTCAACCTGCAATTGCCTGAAATATGCTATGAATCTCCAAAGACAATCAGCAGTAGATTTCCTCCATGTCAAGACTTTTCTTCTCCTCTGCTACCTGGATATATGTCAATGTTGAAGTACCAAATGTGACAGTCTTAGAATAAAGTTCTGCTTTGCCATTCAAAACGCCCGCACCGATCTTTTTTACAACTTTATGATAGGAATACTTACTTGTTTCACAATGATCTCCTCCATAGCCAGGAGCACAATTACAGCTGTAGCTGTTGACGCCGTCAATGCAAGTTCCGCCATTTTCACAGACCACAGAAGAACAGTCGTCGATGTCTGCATTGACATAGTGGGATGGCAGTTAAATGTGTTTCCGAGAAATTCAACCTGCAATATGCTACGAATCCCCAAAGACAATCATCAGTAGATTTCCTCCATGTCAAGACTTTTCTTCTCCTCTGCTCTGATATATGTCAATGTTGAAGTACCAAATGTGACAGTCTTAGAATAAAGTTCTGCTTTGCCATTCAAAACGCCCGCACCGATCTTTTTTACAACTTTATGATAGGAATACTTACTTGTTTCACAATGATCTCCTCCATAGCCAGGAGCACAATTACAGCTGTAGCTGTTGACGCCGTCAATGCAAGTTCCGCCATTTTCACAGACCACAGAAGAACAGTCGTCGATGTCTGCATTGACATAGTGGGATGGCAGTTAAATGTGTTTCCGAGAAATTCAACCTGCAATTGCCTGAAATATGCTATGAATCTCCAATGACAATCAGCAGTAGATTTCCTCCATGTCAAGACTTTTCTTCTCCACTGCTACGAGACATATGTCAATGTTAAAGTACCAAATGTGACAGTCTAAGAATAAAGTTCTGCTTTGCCATTCAAAACGCCCGCACCGATCTTTTTTACAACTTTATGATAGGAATACTTACTTGTTTCACAATGATCTCCTCCATAGCCAGGAGCACAATTACAGCTGTAGCTGTTGACGCCGTCAATGCAAGTTCCGCCATTTTCACAGACCACAGAAGAACAGTCGTCGATGTCTGCATTGACATAGTGGGATGGCAGTTAAATGTGTTTCCGAGAAATTCAGCCTGCAATTGCCTGAAATATGCTATGAATCTCCAAAGACAATCAGCAGTAGATTTCCTCCATGTCAAAACTTTTCTTCTCCACTGCTACGAGACATATGTCAATGTTGAAGTATCAGATGTGACAGTCTTAGAATAAAGTTCTGCTTTGCCATTCAAAGCGCCCGCACCGATCTTTTTTACAACTTTATGATAGGAATACTTACTTGTTTCACAATGATCTCCTCCATAGCCAGGAGCACAATTACAGCTGTAGCTGTTGACGCCGTCAATGCAAGTTCCGCCATTTTCACAGACCACAGAAGAACAGTCGTCGATGTCTGCATTGACATAGTGGGATGGCAGTTAAATGTGTTTCCCAGAAATTCAACCTGCAATTGCCTGAAATATGCTATGAATCTCCAAAGACAATCAGCAGTAGATTTCCTCCATGTCAAGACTTTTCTTCTCCACTGCTACGAGACATATGTCAATGTTGAAGTATCAAATTTGACAGTCTAAGAATAAAGTTCTGCTTTGCCATTCAAAACGCCCGCACCGATCTTTTTTACAACTTTATGATAGGAATACTTACTTGTTTCACAATGATCTCCTCCATAGCCAGGAGCACAATTACAGCTGTAGCTGTTGACGCCGTCAATGCAAGTTCCGCCATTTTCACAGACCACAGAAGAACAGTCGTCGATGTCTGCATTGACATAGTGGGATGGCAGTTAAATGTGTTTCCCAGAAATTCAACCTGCAATTGCCTGAAATATGCTATGAATCTCCAATGACAATCAGCAGTAGATTTCCTCCATGTCAAGACTTTTCTTCTCCACTGCTACGAGACATATGTCAATGTTAAAGAACCAAATGTGACAGTCTAAGAATAAAGTTCTGCTTTGCCATTCAAAACGCCCGCACCGATCTTTTTTACAACTTTATGATAGGAATACTTACTTGTTTCACAATGATCTCCTCCATAGCCAGGAGCACAATTACAGCTGTAGCTGTTGACGCCGTCAATGCAAGTTCCGCCATTTTCACAGACCACAGAAGAACAGTCGTCGATGTCTGCATTGACATAGTGGGATGGCAGTTAAATGTGTTTCCCAGAAATTAAACCTGCAATATGCTACGAATCCCCAAAGACAATCATCAGTAGATTTCCTCCATGTCAAGACTTTTCTTCTCCTCTGCTCTGATATATGTCAATGTTGAAGTACCAAATGTGACAGTCTTAGAATAAAGTTCTGCTTTGCCATTCAAAACGCCCGCACCGATCTTTTTTACAACTTTATGATAGGAATACTTACTTGTTTCACAATGATCTCCTCCATAGCCAGGAGCACAATTACAGCTGTAGCTGTTGACGCCGTCAATGCAAGTTCCGCCATTTTCACAGACCACAGAAGAACAGTCGTCGATGTCTGCATTGACATAGTGGGATGGCAGTTAAATGTGTTTCCGAGAAATTCAACCTGCAATTGCCTGAAATATGCTATGAATCTCCAAAGACAATCAGCAGTAGATTTCCTCCATGTCAAGACTTTTCTTCTCTTCTGCTACCTGGATATATGTCAATGTTCAAGTACCAAATGTGACAGTCTAAGAATAAAGTTCTGCTTTGCCATTCAAAGCGCCCGCACCGATCTTTTTTACAACTTTATGATAGGAATACTTACTTGTTTCACAATGATCTCCTCCATAGCCAGGAGCACAATTACAGCTGTAGCTGTTGACGCCGTCAATGCAAGTTCCGCCATTTTCACAGACCACAGAAGAACAGTCGTCGATGTCTGCATTGACATAGTGGGATGGCAGTTAAATGTGTTTCCCAGAAATTCAACCTGCAATTGCCTGAAATATGCTATGAATCTCCAATGACAATCAGCAGTAGATTTCCTCCATGTCAAGACTTTTCTTCTCCACTGCTACGAGACATATGTCAATGTTAAAGTACCAAATGTGACAGTCTAAGAATAAAGTTCTGCTTTGCCATTCAAAACGCCCGCACCGATCTTTTTTACAACTTTATGATAGGAATAATTACTTGTTTCACAATGATCTCCTCCATAGCCAGGAGCACAATTACAGCTGTAGCTGTTGACGCCGTCAATGCAAGTTCCGCCATTTTCACAGACCACAGAAGAACAGTCGTCGATGTCTGCATTGACATAGTGGGATGGCAGTTAAATGTGTTTCCGAGAAATTCAACCTGCAATTGCCTGAAATATGCTATGAATCTCCAAAGACAATCAGCAGTAGATTTCCTCCATGTCAAGACTTTTCTTCTCTTCTGCTACCTGGATATATGTCAATGTTGAAGTACCAAATGTGACAGTCTAAGAATAAAGTTCTGCTTTGCCATTCAAAGCGCCCGCACCGATCTTTTTTACAACTTTATGATAGGAATACTTACTTGTTTCACAATGATCTCCTCCATAGCCAGGAGCACAATTACAGCTGTAGCTGTTGACGCCGTCAATGCAAGTTCCGCCATTTTCACAGACCACAGAAGAACAGTCGTCGATGTCTGCATTGACATAGTGGGATGGCAGTTAAATGTCTTTCCGAGAAATTCAACCTGCAATTGCCTGAAATATGCTATGAATCTCCAAAGACAATCAGCAGTAGATTTCCTCCATGTCAAGACTTTTCTTCTCCACTGCTACGAGACATATGTCAATGTTCAAGTACCAAATGTGACAGTCTAAGAATAAAGTTCTGCTTTGCCATTCAAAACGCCCGCACCGATCTTTTTTACAACTTTATGATAGGAATACTTACTTGTTTCACAATGATCTCCTCCATAGCCAGGAGCACAATTACAGCTGTAGCTGTTGACGCCGTCAATGCAAGTTCCGCCATTTTCACAGACCACAGAAGAACAGTCGTCGATGTCTGCATTGACATAGTGGGATGGCAGTTAAATGTGTTTCCGAGAAATTCAACCTGCAATTGCCTGAAATATGCTATGAATCTCCAATGACAATCAGCAGTAGATTTCCTCCATGTCAAGACTTTTCTTCTCCACTGCTACCTCGACATATGTCAATGTTCAAGTATCAAATTTGACAGTCTAAGAATAAAGTTCTGCTTTGCCATTCAAAACGCCCGCACCGATCTTTTTTACAACTTTATGATAGGAATACTTACTTGTTTCACAATGATCTCCTCCATAGCCAGGAGCACAATTACAGCTGTAGCTGTTGACGCCGTCAATGCAAGTTCCGCCATTTTCACAGACCACAGAAGAACAGTCGTCGATGTCTGCATTGACATAGTGGGATGGCAGTTAAATGTGTTTCCGAGAAATTCAACCTGCAATTGCCTGAAATATGCTATGAATCTCCAATGACAATCATCAGTAGATTTCCTCCATGTCAAGACTTTTCTTCTCCACTGCTACGAGACATATGTCAATGTTAAAGAACCAAATGTGACAGTCTAAGAATAAAGTTCTGCTTTGCCATTCAAAACGCCCGCACCGATCTTTTTTACAACTTTATGATAGGAATACTTACTTGTTTCACAATGATCTCCTCCATAGCCAGGAGCACAATTACAGCTGTAGCTGTTGACGCCGTCAATGCAAGTTCCGCCATTTTCACAGACCACAGAAGAACAGTCGTCGATGTCTGCATTGACATAGTGGGATGGCAGTTAAATGTGTTTCCGAGAAATTCAACCTGCAATTGCCTGAAATATGCTATGAATCTCCAAAGACAATCAGCAGTAGATTTCCTCCATGTCAAGACTTTTCTTCTCCTCTGCTACCTGGATATATGTCAATGTTGAAGTACCAAATGTGACAGTCTTAGAATAAAGTTCTGCTTTGCCATTCAAAACGCCCGCACCGATCTTTTTTACAACTTTATGATAGGAATACTTACTTGTTTCACAATGATCTCCTCCATAGCCAGGAGCACAATTACAGCTGTAGCTGTTGACGCCGTCAATGCAAGTTCCGCCATTTTCACAGACCACAGAAGAACAGTCGTCGATGTCTGCATTGACATAGTGGGATGGCAGTTAAATGTGTTTCCGAGAAATTCAGCCTGCAATTGCCTGAAATATGCTATGAATCTCCAAAGACAATCAGCAGTAGATTTCCTCCATGTCAAAACTTTTCTTCTCCACTGCTACGAGACATATGTCAATGTTGAAGTATCAGATGTGACAGTCTTAGAATAAAGTTCTGCTTTGCCATTCAAAACGCCCGCACCGATCTTTTTTAACAACTTTATGATAGGAATACTTACTTGTTTCACAATGATCTCCTCCATAGCCAGGAGCACAATTACAGCTGTAGCTGTTGACGCCGTCAATGCAAGTTCCGCCATTTTCACAGACCACAGAAGAACAGTCGTCGATGTCTGCATTGACATAGTGGGATGGCAGTTAAATGTCTTTCCGAGAAATTCAACCTGCAATTGCCTGAAATATGCTATGAATCTCCAAAGACAATCAGCAGTAGATTTCCTCCATGTCAAGACTTTTCTTCTCTTCTGCTACCTGGATATATGTCAATGTTCAAGTACCAAATGTGACAGTCTAAGAATAAAGTTCTGCTTTGCCATTCAAAGCGCCCGCACCGATCTTTTTTACAACTTTATGATAGGAATACTTACTTGTTTCACAATGATCTCCTCCATAGCCAGGAGCACAATTACAGCTGTAGCTGTTGACGCCGTCAATGCAAGTTCCGCCATTTTCACAGACCACAGAAGAACAGTCGTCGATGTCTGCATTGACATAGTGGGATGGCTGTAAAATGTGTTTCCGAGAAATTCAACCTGCAATTGCCTGAAATATGCTATGAATCTCCAAAGACAATCATCAGTAGATTTCCTCCATGTCAAGACTTTTCTTCTCCACTGCTATGAGACATATGTCAATGTTCAAGTACCAAATGTGACAGTCTTAGAATAAAGTTCTGCTTTGCCATTCAAAACGCCCGCACCGATCTTTTTTACAACTTTATGATAGAAATACTTACTTGTTTCACAATGATCTCCTCCATAGCCAGGAAGACAATTACAGCTGTAGCTGTTGACGCCGTCAATGCAAGTTCCGCCATTTTCACAGACCACAGAAGAACAGTCGTCGATGTCTGCATTGACATAGTAGGATGGCAGTTAAATGTGTTTCCGAGAAATTCAACCTGCAATTGCCTGAAATATGCAATGAATCTACAAAGACAATCAGCAGTAGATATCCTCCATGTCAAGACTTTTCTTCTCCACTGCTACGAGACATATGTTAATGTTGAAGTACCAAATGTGACAGTCTTAGAATAAAGTTCTGCTTTGCCATTCAAAACGCCCGCACCGATCTTTTTTACAACTTTATGATAGGAATACTTACTTGTTTCACAATGATCTCCTCCATAGCCAGGAAGACAATTACAGCTGTAGCTGTTGACGCCGTCAATGCAAGTTCCGCCATTTTCACAGACCACAGAAGAACAGTCGTCGATGTCTGCATTGACATAGTGGGATGGCAGTTAAATGTGTTTCCGAGAAATTCAACCTGCAATTGCCTGAAATATGCTATGAATCTCCAAAGACAATCTGCAGTAGATTTCCTCCATGTCAAGACTTTTCATCTCCAATGCTACGAGACATATGTCAATGTTGAAGTACCAAATGTGACAGTCTTTAGAATAAAGTTCTGCTTTGCCATTAACGCCCGCACCGATCTTTTTTACAACTTTATGATAGGAATACTTACTTGTTTCACAATGATCTCCTCCATAGCCAGGAAGACAATTACAGCTGTAGCTGTTGACGCCGTCAATGCAAGTTCCGCCATTTTCACAGACCACAGAAGAACAGTCGTCGATGTCTGCATTGACATAGTAGGATGGCAGTTAAATGTGTTTCCGAGAAATTCAACCTGCAATTGCCTGAAATATGCTATGAATCTCCAAAGACAATCAGCAGTAGATTTCCTCCATGTTAAAACTTTTCTTCTCCTCTGCTACCTGGACATATGTCAATGTTGAAGTACCAAATGTGACAGTCTTAAAATAAAGTTCTGCTTTGCCATTCAAAACGCCCGCACCGATCTTTTTTACAACTTTATGATAGGAATACTTACTTGTTTCACAATGATCTCCTCCATAGCCAGGAAGACAATTACAGCTGTAGCTGTTGACGCCGTCAATGCAAGTTCCGCCATTTTCACAGACCACAGAAGAACAGTCGTCGATGTCTGCATTGACATAGTAGGATGGCAGTTAAATGTGTTTCCCAGAAATTCAACCTGCAATTGCCTGAAATATGCTATGAATCTCCAAAGACAATCAGCAGTAGATTTCCTCCATGTCAAGACTTTTCTTCTCCACTGCTACGAGACATATGTCAATGTTGAGGTACCAAATGTGACAGTCTTAGAATAAAGTTCTGCTTTGCCATTCAAAACGCCCGCACCGATCTTTTTTACAACTTTATGATAGAAATACTTACTTGCTTTACAATGATCTCCTCCATAGCCAGGAAGACAATTACAGCTGTAGCTGTTGACGCCGTCAATGCAAGTTCCGCCATTTTCACAGACCACAGAAGAACAGTCGTCGATGTCTGCATTGACATAGTAGGATGGCAGTTAAATGTGTTTCCGAGAAATTCAACCTGCAATTGCCTGAAATATGCAATGAATCTACAAAGACAATTAGCAGTAGATATCCTCCATGTCAAGACTTTTCTTCTCCACTGCTACGAGACATATGTTAATGTTGAAGTACCAAAGGTGATAGTCTAAGAATAAAGTTCTGCTTTGCCATTCAAAACGCCCGCACCGATCTTTTTTACAACTTTATGATAGGAATACTTACTTGTTTCACAATGATCTCCTCCATAGCCAGGAAGACAATTACAGCTGTAGCTGTTGACGCCGTCAATGCAAGTTCCGCCATTTTCACAGACCACAGAAGAACAGTCGTCGATGTCTGCATTGACATAGTGGGATGGCAGTTAAATGTGTTTCCGAGAAATTCAACCTGCAATTGCCTGAAATATGCTATAAATCTCCAAAGACAATCAGCAGTAGATTTCCTCCATGTCAAGACTTTTCTTCTCCACTGCTACGAGACATATGTCAATGTTCAAGTATCAAATTTGACAGTCTAAGAATAAAGTTCTGCTTTGCCATTCAAAACGCCCGCACCGATCTTTTTTACAACTTTATGATAGGAATACTTACTTGTTTCACAATGATCTCCTCCATAGCCAGGAGCACAATTACAGCTGTAGCTGTTGACGCCGTCAATGCAAGTTCCGCCATTTTCACAGACCACAGAAGAACAGTCGTCGATGTCTGCATTGACATAGTGGGATGGCAGTTAAATGTGTTTCCGAGAAATTCAACCTGCAATTGCCTGAAATATGCTATGAATCTCCAATGACAATCAGCAGTAGATTTCCTCCATGTCAAGACTTTTCTTCTCCACTGCTACGAGACATATGTCAATGTTAAAGAACCAAATGTGACAGTCTAAGAATAAAGTTCTGCTTTGCCATTCAAAACGCCCGCACCGATCTTTTTTTACAACTTTATGATAGGAATACTTACTTGTTTCACAATGATCTCCTCCATAGCCAGGAGCACAATTACAGCTGTAGCTGTTGACGCCGTCAATGCAAGTTCCGCCATTTTCACAGACCACAGAAGAACAGTCGTCGATGTCTGCATTGACATAGTGGGATGGCAGTTAAATGTGTTTCCCAGAAATTCAACCTGCAATTGCCTGAAATATGCTATGAATCTCCAAAGACAATCAGCAGTAGATTTCCTCCATGTCAAGACTTTTCTTCTCCTCTGCTACCTGGATATATGTCAATGTTGAAGTACCAAATGTGACAGTCTTAGAATAAAGTTCTGCTTTGCCATTCAAAACGCCCGCACCGATCTTTTTTACAACTTTATGATAGGAATACTTACTTGTTTCACAATGATCTCCTCCATAGCCAGGAGCACAATTACAGCTGTAGCTGTTGACGCCGTCAATGCAAGTTCCGCCATTTTCACAGACCACAGAAGAACAGTCGTCGATGTCTGCATTGACATAGTGGGATGGCAGTTAAATGTCTTTCCGAGAAATTCAACCTGCAATTGCCTGAAATATGCTATGAATCTCCAAAGACAATCAGCAGTAGATTTCCTCCATGTCAAGACTTTTCTTCTCCACTGCTACGAGACATATGTTAATGTTGAAGTACCAAAGGTGACAGTCTAAGAATAAAGTTCTGCTTTGCCATTCAAAACGCCCGCACCGATCTTTTTTACAACTTTATGATAGGAATACTTACTTGTTTCACAATGATCTCCTCCATAGCCAGGAAGACAATTACAGCTGTAGCTGTTGACGCCGTCAATGCAAGTTCCGCCATTTTCACAGACCACAGAAGAACAGTCGTCGATGTCTGCATTGACATAGTGGGATGGCAGTTAAATGTGTTTCCGAGAAATTCAACCTGCAATTGCCTGAAATATGCTATAAATCTCCAAAGACAATCAGCAGTAGATTTCCTCCATGTCAAGACTTTTCTTCTCCATTGCTACGAGACATATGTTAATGTTGAAGTACCAAAGGTGACAGTCTAAGAATAAAGTTCTGCTTTGCCATTCAAAACGCCCGCACCGATCTTTTTTACAACTTTATGATAGGAATACTTACTTGTTTCACAATGATCTCCTCCATAGCCAGGAAGACAATTACAGCTGTAGCTGTTGACGCCGTCAATGCAAGTTCCGCCATTTTCACAGACCACAGAAGAACAGTCGTCGATGTCTGCATTGACATAGTGGGATGGCAGTTAAATGTGTTTCCGAGAAATTCAACCTGCAATTGCCTGAAATATGCTATAAATCTCCAAAGACAATCAGCAGTAGATTTCCTCCATGTCAAGACTTTTCTTCTCCATTGCTACGAGACATATGTCAATGTTGAAGTACCAAATGTGACAGTCTTAGAATAAAGTTCTGCTTTGCCATTCAAAACGCCCGCACCGATCTTTTTTACAACTTTATGATAGGAATACTTACTTGTTTCACAATGATCTCCTCCATAGCCAGGAAGACAATTACAGCTGTAGCTGTTGACGCCATCAATGCAAGTTCCGCCATTTTCACAGACCACAGAAGAACAGTCGTCGATGTCTGCATTGACATAACGGGATGGCAGTTAGATGTGTTTCCGAGAAATTCAACCTGCAATTGCCTGAAATATGCTATGAATCTCCAAAGACAATCAGCAGTAGATTTCCTCTATGATAATTTTTTTTTTCTTCTAAATCGGTTCGAGACATATGTCAAAGTTGAAGGACCAACTGTGACACTCTTATAATGAAGTCGTGCTTTGCCAGTCAAAACGCCCGTGCCGATATTTTTACAACTTTATGATAGGAATACTTACTTGTTTCACAATGATCCCCTCCATAGCCAGGAAGACAATTACAGCTGTAGCTGTTAACGCCGTCAATGCAAGTTCCGCCATTTTCACAGACCGCAGAAGAACAACCGGCGATGTCTGCATTAACATATTGGGATGGCTCTTGTTGTGTTTTCGATATAATCAAACCACAATTGTCTCATATACTCTGCCACTCACAAGACGATCACAAGTGCAGCCTACTCGATTACTTAGCATTTAGATCTCATTGTGCATTATTTTCCAGCTACATGTATGCCAAGTAATTTGGGAATCTATATTTCCTTTTTTAGTTATACACTGCGCCCCTGCAGTTCCACAGCAAGCCTTTAACGTATCGCTACCAGTCATGGTGCGCTACCAATAATACTCCCCTTTTGTTCATGCAAACATGTCGATGTGTATTATGTAAAAGCCTGTTCCCATTAGCAATTAAAACTACATAATTATGTTTGTTAGTCACTACTCGTTATACAAAGCAATGATTTTTTTTACATCCAGCGACAAAACAGAATACATTTCTGAAGCAGTAACAACAAGTTACATGGAAGCGTCATGTATGCAAACGCGTCAAATGTAATTCGATACCGCCTACTTCATCATGTTTTTCGAAGTCGCACAATAGCTAGTATATTTTAAAAGTAGCAGACGTTACACCTTTCCTTTATATTCAATCTAGCTTCAGTGATTTGAGGTGGGAATTTCTTATCAGTTCAAAGAAGGATTGATAGAACGACTCTTTTGGAACTGCAGGTGCTGATCGTATTGAAAACTTTGAAAGAGAATAACTCAAGCTGGGGTTGACGGATCGTCATGATTTTTGTTATATAGATAAGTTCACTAGAGGTCACGAGAGGTCATAAAATTGGCCTTGACCTTCGTCTTCCAAACAACTACCTACATACCGACTATCACTACAATCTATCAAGAGTTTTTTAAGTTATAATGACCACAAAATATCAGGGAAAACAAACAGAGACGCACGTTAACAGAGAAAAGCCATGCCCATTTTGTATGGAGGTAAAAAGTGACGTGATTAATCATCATACGCACCACAAACGAGATCACTTCCCCTCCATTGTCCATTTAAACATCGCTTAAAGACCTGTCCCGAGACTCTGACATAACCAGATTTGCAGTAGTAGAAGCAGATTGTCCCTGAACTGTAGGGATACGTTGTTGGTGTGCAGAGCTTATCATCGCTCGTGTTTGGTACGTCTGGTGGGTAGTCTGTACAGGAGCGTGGGCGCCCCGGGCCTGAAATAAACAAAATTAATCCAATAACAAAATTACAGGAAATTTTAGTCTTAATTGACGGAATCTATTGTAGGATTTTGGCACACAAAAATTGAAATCTTTTCCAGAACTAAATATTACCCATACGATAACTTCTTGTTAAGTTGGTGTTAAAGCTTTAAAAATGACAAAAGATACACACAGACGCATTCATCGAGCTGGCATGACTTTGCACGTCAAGTCTTTTCTTCTCCACTGCTACGAGACATATGTCAAAGTTGAAGTACCAAATATAATACTCTTAGAATAAAGTCGTGCTTTTCCGGAATTCCATTCAAAATGCCCGCAACGATCTTTTTTACAACTTTATGATAGGAATACTTACTTGTTTCACAATGATCTCCTCTATAGCCAGGAATACAATCACAGCTGTAGCTGTTGACGCCGTCAATGCAAGTTCCGCCATTTTCACAGACCACAGAAGAACAGTCGTCGATGTCTGCATTGACATAGTGGGATGGCAGTTAAATGTGTTTCCGAGAAATTCAACCTTCAATTGCCTGAAATATGCTATGAATCTCCAAAGACAATCAGTAGTAGATTTCCTCCATGAATTGTCAAGACTTTTCTTCTCCACTGCTACGAAACATATGTCAAAGTTGAATTACCAACTGTGACACTCTTAGAATAAAGTCGCGCTTTGCCATTTTTTTTAGTTAAACAATAGAAAAATAAACAGGACATAGAGATGATGCACTCTAGCTATCGCTTATATTACACATCATCTCTGGAAAGAAACATTACAACTTACATAGATACAATAACAATAAGAAACAGCATTTGGGTCGCCCAATACAAACTAACTAACAAACAAACAATCAACATAATAACAAACCTGTACTTCGTTTCAAAACGTTTGCTTGTAGCAATAAAGTCCTGTGTCAATCCCAAAATTTTACCATTGAATTCAGACGAAACAAAGGATGAAACTCTTAATAACAAATAAATGAGGGCTTGATTAGACAAAGTGTCAGGAGCAGGTATAGGAGCAAATAGGTTCTGAAGGTTGCCAAGAAGGTTACCGAGAAGGTTTAGTCTTTGTTGACTGTATATAGGGCAGAACAAAAGATAATGGTTAAAGCTTTCGCTTTGCCATTCAAAATGCCCAAAACGATCTTTTTTACAACTTTATGATAGGAATACTTACTTGTTTCACAATGATCTCCTCCATAGCCCGGAATACAATCACAGCTGTAGCTGTTGACGCCGTCAATGCAAGTCCCGCCATTTTCACAGACCACAGAAGAACAGTCGTCGACGTCTGCATTGACATATCGGGATGGCAGTTAAATGTGCTTCCGAGAAAATTCAACCTGCGATTGCCTCAAATATGCAATGAATCTCCAAAGATAATCAGCAGTAGATTTCCTCCATGTCAAGTCTTTTCTTCTAAACTGCTACGAGACATATGTCAATGTTGAAGTACCAACTGTGACACTCTTAGAATAAAGTTCTGCTTTGCCATTCAAAACGCCCGCACCGATCTTTTTTACAACTTTGTGATAGGAATACTTACTTGTTTCACAATGATCTCCTCCATAGCCAGGAAGACAATTACAGCTGTAGCTATTGACGCCGTCAATGCAAGTTCCGCCATTTTCACAGACAACAGAAGAACAGTCGTCGATGTCTACATTGACATAGTGGGATGGCAGTTAAATGTGTTTCCGAGAAACTCAACCTGCAATTGCCTGTAATATGTTCTGAATCTCCAAAGACAATCAGCAGTAGATTTCCTCCATGTCAAGTCTTTTCTTCTCCACAGCTACGAGACAAATCTCAAAGTCGAAGTACCAACTGTGACACTATTAGAATAAAGTCGTGCTTTGCCATTCAAAACGCCCACATCGATCTTTTTTACAACTTTACGACAGGAATACTTACTTGTTTCACAATGATCTCCTCCATAGCCAGGAATACAATCACAGCTGTAGCTATTGACGCCGTCAATGCAAGTTCCGCCATTTTCACAGACCACAGAAGAACAGTCGTCGATGTCTGCATTGACATAGTGGGATGGCAGTTAAATGTGTTTTCGAGAAATTCAACCTACAATTGCCTGCATTCATGAAATATGCTATGAATCTCCAAAGACAATCAGCAGTAGATTTCCTACATTTTAAGTCTTTTCTTCTCCACTAGCACTGCTATGAGACATATGTCAAGGTTGAAGTACCAATTGCAACTGTGACACTCTTAGAATAAAGTTCTGCTTTGCCATTCAAAACGCCCGCACCGATATATTTTCCAACTTTATGATACGAGTACTTACTTGTTTCACAATGATCTCCTCCATAGCCAGGAAGACAATTACAGCTGTAGCTGTTGACGCCGTCAATGCAAGTTCCGCCATTTTCACAGACCACAGAAGAACAGTCGTCGATGTCTGCCTTGACATATTGGGATGACACTTAAATGTGTTTCCGAGAAATTCAACCTGCAATTGCCTCAAATATGCATCGCAGAGACAATCAGCAGTAGATTTCCTACATGTCAAGTCTTTTTTTCTCCACTAGCACTGCTACGAGACATATGTCAAAGTTGAAGTACCAACTGTGACACTTTTAGAATAAAGTCGTGCTTTGCCATTCAAAATGCCCGCACTGATCTTTTTTACAACTTTATGATAGGAATACTTAATTGTCTTATATACTCTATCTGCCACTCACAAGACGATCACAAGTGCAGCTCATTCGATGACTAAGCATTAGATCTCATTGTGTACATTGTTTGCAAGCTACATGTATGCCAATTATCGTGGGAATTCGGATTTCCTTTTTCAGTTATCCTCTGTTTAAGATTTCAAGTGCCCCTGTAGTTCCATAGCAAGCCTGTAACGTATCACTACCAGTCATGGTGCGCTACCATTAATTCCCCCCTTTTGTTCATGCAAACATGTATTATGTCAAAGCCAGTTCCCATGAGCAATTAAAACTACATAAGTATGTTCGTTAGTCACGACTCGTTATAGAAAGCAATGATTTTTTACATCCAGCGACAAAACAGAATACATTTCTGAAGCAGTAACAACAATTTACATGGAAGCGTCATGTATGCAAACGCGTCAAATGTAATTTGATACCGCGTACTTCATCATGTTTTTCGAAGTCGCACAATAGCTAGTATATTCTAAAAATAGCAGACGTTACACCTTTCCTTAATATTCAATCTAGCTTTAGTGCTTTGAGGTGGGAAATTCTTATCAGTTTGAAGAAGGATTGATAGAACGGCTCTTTTGGAACTGCAGGTGCTGAACTTATTGAAAACTTTGAAAGAGAATAACTCAAGCTGGGGTTGACGGATCGTCATGATTTTTTTTACATAGATAAGGTCACTAGAGGTCACTAGAGGTCATAAAGTTGGCCTTGACCTTCGTCTTCCAAACAACTACCTACATTCCAAATATCACTACAATCTATCAAGAGTTTTTTAAGTTATAATGACCACAAAATATCCGGAAACTTAAACAGACACGCATGTAGACAGAGCAAAACCATACCCATTTTGTATGGAGGTAAGATGTGACGTGATAAATCATCGTACGCACCACAAACGAGATCATTTCCCCTCCATTGTCCATTCACACATCGCTTTAAGACCTCTCCCGAGACTCTGACGTAACCAGATTCGCAGTAGTAGAAGCAGTTTGTTCCTGAACGGTAGGGATACGTTGTTGGTATGCAGAGCTTATCATCGCTCGTGTTTGGTACGTCTGGCGGGTAGTCTGTACAGGGGCGTGGGCCTGAAATAAACAAAATTAATCCAATTACAAAATTACAGGAAATTTCAGTCTCAATTGACGGTCTCTATTGTAGGATTTTGGCACACAAAAATGTAAATCAGAACAAGATGTTGCCCATATGATAGCTTCTTGTTAAGGTGGCGTTAAAGCTTTAAAAATGACAAAAGATACACACAGGCGCATTGTAATCCTCGTCCTCCAATCCATCGAGCTGGCCTGACTTTGCACGTCCTTTTATTCGACCCTCCGCGCCGTCTGCATCCTGGGCGACACCTAAAATAGCAGACCTCTCCCTTCACAAAGGGAGGCGCACAGCCAGACCGAATGGTGTCTTTTATGACAAGGTTGAAGCACTTTGCTGTAAATACAGTCTTTGATATTATGAAAAAGAAAAAATATCTAGATATACAAAATTTTAACTATCGCCGAGCTATGACTAAACTAAGGATCAGCGATCATCCACTACAAATTGAAATGGTTCGATAATGGTCCAATAGAACGATGTTCCTTTTCTTTTACTTCATGTTATCTAATGCATTTAGCCCGTGTTGGGCATGAATATGCAATAAAGTTCATTGTCATTATTGTCAGACCAGATTAAATTCAATCTTTAAAATGAAACAACTACATAAACGACGACATAGAATGCAACTGTTGGTGACAACAAATGTACACTTGGGAGGTCATTCATGTATCCTGAACGGTACCCGTAATCTTTTATTTTCAATCGGGAAAAAATGAAACGGGCAAATCTGGAAACCAACTAATTGCTGTGGCATTTCAAAACCACCTGGATGGTCTAAAAAAATCTTACACGAATTTCGGTATGTTTGCCAGTAAATATAGATTCATTAGTATCGAAGACAAGACAGCTTGATACAGGTATGTAGTGTAGCGTTCATTCTGGCTCACTCATAGAAACAGAATTACTAACAGAAACGTCATGCGGTTTTTGTTGCCTGAGGAACGAAGACATTATTATCTTCGCCGAGAAGATTATGTTTTCGGTTACTCCAGAAGTTGGGTGGGTCTGTATGTATGTCTGGAGCATAACTTGAGAAAAATTTGATGGATCTTCTTTTTTTCATGACCAGTTATAGCATATATCAGCACACTAGACACATATCTGTATCTGTATCTATATAGCCGTTATAACCGCCATTAGGCCATTAGGCGTAACACACATACTAGTCATGTACCACCAGATGATTTTTAACCCTATCTAGACTGGACCCCCCTCGTACTTACAAACGGTATGGTGTATGATCAAATTTGCAGGGGATGATAAGCATGAAAGTGTCAATCTCTCTCTATAATAAGCCTTGATTATTTGGCGAAGATAATGTGTTCGTGGAACTCTAGTTGTTTATGACTTACGTTTCTTTTTCCTCTTCTTGGCATCGACCATAAGGAAGACGAGTGAAATAGCGCACAGGAGGAGGAGCAGGGTGGACACTCTGAGGTTGGAACTGTTGGAAAAAGTATGTCTCACTCAACAACAGGCTACCGAGATATTTTTTCCAAAGAACATGCGGAAAACAGTGCAACAAACAATATCATTTGCTCTTTCTCTTTCAAGCGGCACTGTCCGCCGGTGCGCTGTCTTCCGAAAATGATTTCATCAGGTTGGTAGAACATAGGATATTTGGAGTTTCTTTTAACACAACCAGGCAATCTCACCTGCTGACGTTTCGGTGTCTGTCAGACGGTGAGAAGCAGTACTCCAGTCAGAAATTCGAAGCCCTGAAGAAGGTGTCTGACGGTAACCGAAACGTCAGCAGGTGAGACTACCCGGTTGTGTTAAAAGAAACTCCAAATATCCTGGTACGCTGTCTTGTTTCAGGAGACGTTGAAACAAACTAATATCTAGATATGTCAAGCAATCTGCATAGCAACATACTACAATTTGCACAAACTGTATGCAACTTCAAGATAATAATAACTGAAAGGCCACAAAAATTGATAACATGCCTAGAGTAGGTTGAATCAAAATAGGTCTGTCAAATTTCAGTCATAAGCTCGATTTATATATGAAAAAGTATAGTAAACCAATAAAACTCATAACCTCTTTGTAAAAGGATAACACTCCTATGAAAATACAAGTACACATGAAACTAGTAATCCCCGGCGCATTCAGAATATTATTTTTGATGTTGTCGATGATACATGCTTAATTTTACTTCTAAATGTCCTATATCCATTCCTGCCTTAATGGCACAATTTTTAGCAGATCTTTACTTGTAGTTTAAACAGCATATAAATTTCATTGTTTCTTCTTCCTTTTGTCGTCTTTTTTTTCTTCAAAGAAATGGACTAAAATCGGTGCGCGCGTAGATGCCATGCATAACACCAACTGAGTGTCTACCTTTGACCTACTGCGATACAAACAATCTGTCAGTGTGCCAAAATACACGACAGCGTATGTCAAGAGGCCGTGACGTCGTCCCAGTCAAATCTGTTTACCACTTTTCCACTATCCGATAAACCAAATTAAGGTAAAATTGATTTATATCTGCGGCGATTGTACTAGATTGTAGTAGACCCCTGGCCTGCATTAGCAATTGTAACAACATCTTAGTAAGTATCTGTTCGTACTCACCCCATGGTGGTGATTCTTTTAGGAGAGGTCGAATGTTCGTCCCACCTCAGATTTTGTTGAGTGTGAGTGAATATTGCAGCACAGAGCAGTGGTGAATGCTTACTTGGTGTGCAACTAAACAGGAGACACCACAACAAGTCAAATTCTAGCCTTTGTAGTTAGATATGTTTACTAGACGAAAATAGGTACAGTTCATCACATGCTTTAAAGTGAGACGTTCAAACTCTGTTAATGAAAAAATCGTTAATGCCTGACCTAGCCTCTGCTAAAACGGTAAAATAATTCATCACATTTGCAAACAACACTTGTCAAAGTAGGAATTACACTTGTCAAAGAAGGGAATCATATTTTACAAACAAACAAACAAACAAACAAACAGCGTGTTTTCTCACGCCCATCACCCTACAGAGATGTTGAAAGTTGGCACTGGATGTCATTAATTCTCCCAAAAATATTCAAACAAGTTGTCAAATTGTACTCAACCGCCTGTTTATTCTATATAGTTAGGCTGTGGTATCAACGACGGATAAAGACTGTGTACAATTTACCGAACTGTACGTGTCGAGATGTAAATGAATCTTTGTTGCCTTAGGTTATGTTAACTCTATCTTTTGACAAATCTTCGATGAGAGCCGAGCGTTTCAGGTATTCAGTGACTCGGAAAAAGGTTATCGAATACATCTGTATTGTAAGTTCAACCGTGGTCAACATTTTCGGTGATGTTGTCTGCAAGCAAAGGGTAGGGCAGGCGTCTACGTACTACGTCTGTACCGACAAAAACAACTGTAGAACGTTTCACGGCCGTTGAATTGGTAGGGAGCGACAATGTGAGTGAATGACAATTGTGGAGAATTAGTGTTGACAGCGATTACGTTTACTTTTGTAGGGATTTCATGGTAGATTAACTGACATGAGTGAGTTTTAAGTTAAGCCAACATGTCACTGTTCGCCCACGGTGTTCCAACAAAGAAAGACGCAGCTTTAAAACGGGCGAACGCACGAATGTAAGTAAATTTCACAGGAATTTCATCGCATAATGTCGTTGATTATATTTAAAAAAATTGACTTTTCTTTGCTTTGAAAATCACAATGTAAAATTACTCTTTCATACATTGGACTTGTTCAAGTTTCCCACATTTGCTTGGCTGGTGTGAATGCCTGCACATTAGTGCGATAGACTCTCAAAGCGCACAACGCCCCACACCCACCCTCCAAAGTGCACAAAAAAACAACCTTTTTCGTAGATTGAAATTATCAAAGCGTCCGAAATTTGCTTGGCTGGTACGACTGTTAGATTTAAATTATCAAAGCGTCCGAAATTTGCTTGGCTGGTACGAATGTATGCAAAAGTGCAATAGACTCTCAAAAAAGTTGTCAATAGACACATTTCTTCAATGAGTCTGATAGAAAATGAACCTAGGTCGTGTCACGTTTTCACTATCGTGGAGTGATCGAGAGACGTCATTGTTGTGCTTGGCGACAGCCCTGTGGCAATGTTACAAACTACGCGCCACTCTAGCTGTCAAATGTGATAACACTCGTCCACCCACCAGAGACATTGAATCAGAATGACGCACCTTTAACTATTATGATTTACCTCTATTCAAACGTCATTGGGTACTGACGATGAACAGACATCTAAGACGACCGCACCTTTGACCTAAAGAACCTTTTAAAGCTAACCTGGGTCACTGTACTTTTAAATTTAGTTCATTTTCTTGAGGTCTGAATCTCCTATCATGTGGTGCATCTCTCCAATTGTTTCCACCAATTTCGGGTCCCCTTGGGCACTTGGTGTATTTTACAAAGACAGATATCTGAGCGAGATGTCACTGACTTTTTCGACCCCATACATGGCTTGGTTCATAGGATCACGTAAACGTTGGTCTCATTGGGCACATCGGGCGCTTGTGATGTATGATAACGAATGTGTTTTGGTATCTCACATGTCATCGTGCTTGTAAGTTCAAATATTGCGTAACCCCATCTTATGTTGCAAATACTGTGCACGGAGTGTATCAAATAATGATTGACATCGTTTTAGATGTTCAAATAGTGTGAAACTATTGATAGAAAACTGTTTCAATGAGCCTGAAGACAGACATGGCAGAAGAATGGAATTAGTTTTGATGCCTTGATTGGTCCACCCCGCAAAACCTTCACCTTGTTAACTGTCAGTATTTTTCTCTTTGATAGAGCACCCAACGACGGAAACTATAACTCACAGAAAAGAACGAGTTTAGCAACTAAAACAGCACATTTTGTTCCACATTCTTCTGTTTGCAAAATATACCCTTGCGAGAATTAACTAAACGCGTGGACAACAATTCTGGCTACAACATATTAAGAATTTGCCAAACTACACTTATCTACCAAAAATCGTTTTCTTATTTTTTTTTTTACCCTTCTACAAAGAAAATTTTTCTGTCGGCAAGAATATTATTCTGTACACAAGAATCCCTGTTTTAAGCACAAACAAAATTTGCATCTAATAATCATTTTTCTTAAGTTAACTTAAACCAAGAAAGTTCAAGAAAATAATTCTAGTAGAATCAAATTTTCAAGAAAAATAACTTATCAGAAGAATCTGTAAGAATACAAATTTGACGAAACAAAAAAACAAATCTTATATTGAGAAAAAAAAAAAAAAGAATACAAAAAAAGATTTTTGGTAGAGGGTAAGTGTAAACACACCTTAGAATAGTTCAAACTGGAGACTGGGCCCTCTTAGTATTTAATGTTATTCCATCACTCAATGTAATGTCACTGGATATTTAAACATCTCAGCAAATAGCCCAATCTTGTTACGTCAGATTATTCGTGACATGTTCTCAAAATGTGTTGAAAACTTCATATACATATTATTTTAGCGCAGGGTGTCAATGTGAGTGATATCTAATCGGTATGGAAGTTTGGACATCCTTGTAGATCTCCAGCAAGTCATGTATACATTTCAAGTGTTAGTGGATTTTCAACGTACCCCAGGATCAGTCTGGGAACGTCTACATTCAACGATACGACGGCATTTCAATAAAACATTCTCTTAACCCCCTTTCACTTATTGTAGGAAGCTAAGAGTTACAAAATAATTGGATTAAATGTAGTATACTAGTAGCTTTACGTCGTTTTTGGACAAAGACGACGTGGCACTGCACTCAAGTTTTTCATAACCTATTTCAAGAGTGCCACGTACAGAGAACAATATACCAATTTCTACACCTGGGTGGATTGAAGAAAGTCGTGTAAAGTGCCTTTCCCAAGGGCACAACATCGGTGGCGTCAGGTAGATTCGAACTCGGGACCGCTGGGTTCTGCATGGGCCGAACACCCTGCCGTTACGCCACACGACCCCACAGTAGTATACTAGTAGTAGGCGTTCATCAATCTTGCACGGCTATGAATTAAATGTGTGACAATACATATCTCTGTAGGTAACATGCCTACTGTCATTTCTGAAACATTAAAGTGTATTCGTTTGTACCTGCTAGGGTGGAGTGAAGTGTGATATACGAGTCAGTGAAGTCACAGTCATCAAGGTCTTGCTACGCTACGCCGTGTGTTAAGGTTTCCTCCCAGGCTAAATTAGCTTTTTGACTTTCCATTGTTTTCTCACTAATGATTTAAGGCAGAACTCTTATAGTACTGAATATTGATAGCTGGTCATGAAAGAATTCTATATCTGATTTTTTTTACCAAACGGATGACGTCCTTATATTTTATTGCCCTTGATATGATTTTTCAAAGCTAAAATCTGTCTTGTTTTTCTCAATCTATGGAAAATAAGTCTATAAAAACCTTGGTACGTCTCGTATTCAGGATCCCGATGACCACTCTGAATTCAACCCTCTCCACTATTACACATTTACTCAAAAGAAAACCCATTAGAGATTCAGAAACGAAACTTGTATGTGTGCATGTACCCTAGCCTAGCCTTTGATAACTGGAAGTGTGGCATTACTGTCATATAAAGTCATTATTGAACAGTCATCGTCTTTAGTCTATGGTAGAGGTAGAAAACTGGTACTCTCCAGAAGAGGGGTTCCGGCTGGTTTTTCACGTGTTTTTAGGCGTTTTTGTTGGGCTTTCTACTTTGACACACAAAAAAAGTAGAACGCCCGCGCGACAAAAACACGTCAAAAACCAGCCGGAACCCCTCCCCTGCTTGGAGAATAGAAACCTGGCCGCTGGGCGCCGAGCTCGAGTAAGTGGCACAAGGACAACCTACACAATCATATACAATTAAAAAGACTCTCAACACCTGGAAGATAGAACACCGTCAATGGTCTGTCCTGTCAGCCGACCAGGACATTCACAGACGCACAATCCACCAAGCCTTCTAAGTACATAAACTGGACAACCTAGCGGACAAGAAGAGAAAGTGGAAGGCAAGAGAATCCATAGACCAAGACACTGAAATAGGTGCATGTACGGGCACTGTATATTTACTTGCAGTTCTGGGAAAGGTCTTACACAACCACGAGAGCGCCTGCAGCCGACGTGGGTAGCCTTCGCGAGAAAAATACCCTACGAAAGTCCCTGCACTTTTATTGTGTCAACAGAGATTATGATCGACTCTTACTGCCTTTATTTACTTCATAAAAGCTCATTTCTGTGTTGTGCGAAACATCATTAAGCTGGTAAAGTAGCCCTTCTCTCAATACCTGACTGTTATCTTATGTTTAAATTTACGATTTTAAATATTGTGTCAGGACTCCTTCCACCGAAGCGACAAAAACTTTGCGAAACGATAGAGACTTGGCAGATATATCAGAGATGGATACTAAGCTAAGGAAAACGGTGCCAGATCGCAAAAGACGGCGTCAACATTCATGCGAGCGTCGGCCGAATCTTAAGATCGCCCGACGCTCGCCGAATTTCAAAATCGCCAGAGCGAAGACCGTATTTTTCGCTGTAAATCTGCCCCGTCACAAATTGAATGGAGCTCGGGCGACGTCCGTCGAACACCAATGATTATAAATCTCTCATGACACGGTACCATCTCTTGGACACCGACGAAGTCTGAATCGACTAACCTAGTAAAAAGCCAATATTTGGATCAACTTTGATTTCTGAGTTGTGTGAAATATGTAGGGCATTAGTAGAGTGGACGGGCACCATGAAAATGATAACATTGAACATTAGATAACAAGAATTTTGTGATAGACGAACTCAAATGCTACCACAGGAGCCACAAAATCAACAAACCAGTCTACTTAACGTATATATAAATGCTGAATTTTTTATTTGTGACGGGGGCTTAAAAGTGAGCGCACAGCGATCTCTAAGGTCCTTTAACGATCTATCAATGATTTCTATAGCCGCAATGGTGGCTATCACAAACTTTAACTGATTCAAACAGTCGCAGTCTTTCCACAGAAACCTTTTCGTGGTTGGTGACACAGCAAGGTGTTACCGTCGAGTGTGCGTTGTTTTTCTTTTGTCCTACCATGACCAACAGTTGATTTAGGGCCTAAAAGTTAGCCACTTAAAGAATGGAATTTCCGCTGAACCTCCGGGGCTTAAGGTGTTCACTTATACCACAGAGTAGCCTCTACCAGGCCCCGCGGATGGCTGGAAAAATAGTAGAAATTGGCCGAATAGAGTGAATAGTATGCTAAGGGAGTCGGCTACGGAGAGAGGGTCCAATCTGCAATCCTAGGGAGCCTGCAAGTGAAACCCTTGCTGATATTCTCCCTATAGCCGGCGTAGTTAGTCTGGTAAAGACTAACCACAAAGCTGACCTTAAATCATAACATCTTGAACTGTCAAAAATGACAACAATATCCACCCAAAACATTCACCCGAAGCAAAATAAGTCGCGTCGCCTTCATCTCGCTAAAACTGCCCTTCTCATTTACATACGCTAATACACAGCTGTAAGTCACTACAACACTGTCATGAGTTCCCTTCGCCAATATATCGTCTCACAACAAACCATTCGTTCCATGTTGAGTCCTGAACTATAGTAGCAGGTTGGTATAAACTCGGCATTGAAATAATTGAACTAATGTGGCATAGGTGAGAGACAGCGGTGTGTGTTTGTTTTGAAGGTTTGTAGGTTGCATTCGGGGGGAAAGGGTGGGCTGGGAGGGAATTCCAGAGTTTTGCAGTTCGTGGAAAAAATCTGTTACTGTAGAATGACTTAGAGGCTGGTAGTTGTACAGTATAGTGGTGTGAATCAGAGGAGAACCTGGTAGTACGCTGAAAATTTCTCTGTGGTGGGACAAGTAGTGAAAGTTCATCAGATAACATAGATAGCATACACGGTTACCTTATGTAGATCTTTGTGGTTACGAGATATCAATTAGGTCATACAGGTAAAAAAACTGCATTTGAAGCTTACCGTGGTTTGGACTTGCCGCGTCCCTCGTGTCGGCGCCGCGGGACAAAGTCGTCTGCAGCCCGCCTGTTCCTTCTGTCGCCGCCGGCGGACAAAGTCGTCCGCAGCCCCGCACCTCACACGGGCTTCCGCTCCGGAACCGGCGTCAAACAATCCTCGTCAGTCAACGTAAGGAGATTTAGCCTCCTTGGTCAAATCTTAACTTTTCAGGCTAAAGGAATGTTATCTTTTAGATTTGAAAAGAAATCAACCATATCCTGATAGGGTCTGGATAACGTGTGTTCTCGATATGGGAGACCAGCTTCGTACGTGATTGAAGCGCAGTTGAACAAAGTCACTCGACTGAACCGCCAAGACTGTCTCTTTATCATAAAGAATGTCACGTCTGGTATTAAGCAGTGTCAATTAACCTGTCGTGACGTCATTACTGACACTTTGGGGCGTTGGTCTAAATCTAGGTGTGTTGTTAATTTATGTAAATGAAAAGAATTAATCAACGTTCACAACCTGATGTACTATAAAAGTCTATTTTGAGTATATTTACGATGTTTCTACTCAAACCTTCAGCTTCCAATGTGAGGGTCGATAAGAGAAAGACTGAAAGAGAGAGACGAAATCACAGGACGAAAGAATATAAATTTATGGCCACACATTCACATATGCAATCGACAGAATGCCATTTTCCTTTATTCACTTCATTTTGATATCTATTATACTGATCTTCCTAGGTTCAAACATTCAATAGAAATATACACATTGTACACGCACACACACACACACACACACACACACACACACACACACACACACATACACACGTACACACATACATCTACAGCAATCAAGAGATAGCTGACGGACTAGAGGCCATGATGGTGGTGAGAATGCATGGTAGACGGCATTGGAAATACACTTTGCCCTCCCCAAAATTAAGAATATATGTTTAGGAGCCTGTGGCTGTTTATGAAGACTCTGTGATTGACAACCACAAAAAGGCGAGTTGTATCAAATGATACTCGGTCACGCAAGCATTTGGACGGACAACAGGCACGCCTAGAATAACCATAAAGAACAGCTATTTGAATCTATCTACAGTTTTCTAAATGCTTTTTTTTATTTTCGTTGAATCAAGAACGTGGATCAAAAGAGTTAATCAAATTTTGTATACAATGGTTTTCCAAGTCTAGGAATGGCTGTCATACTATATCCAGAAAATAAGTGCAATATGCAGCACTATAGACAAAAAAGAGCCCTTTTTATCCTAGAAATTGGTCGTCTTACCGCTTTCAACGACTTCATTCGCCAAATTTGAAAAGGCTGTCGTGCAAAACATCGTTTGGAAGGCTTTAACTTAGAAAGGTTTTGGGCATTGTAAAGCTATCTTTTTACTTTGCCCATCGGTTTGGAAGTAATCGCATCTAGATAAGGTCACTTATCCCAGACCTGATTAATCATATAGATACATCGCGTGTCGTCTGGAGGTGTATCACTCGGTGAGAATATTGTATACCCCACTATCACGCCTTTTGTTGTGGAACGATGATGATGATGATGGTGATGATGATGATGATGATGATGATGATGATGATCATGATCATGATGATGATCATGATGATGATCATGATGATGATCATGATGATGATCATGATGATGATCATGATGATGATCATGATGATGATCATGATGATGATCATGATGATGATCATGATGATGATGATTGAATCTCGCGACTGGTCGTGGTGCCTTGTTTTTATCACACCTGGTACCTACTTTCCAAATAAACGTTTGACACGAAGCATCATTATCAGTTCGGGTTTGTTTCCCGGACCAAGTACACTCTAGAACTCCGGATCCCATCATTCATGATATAGCCAGGCCCTCTATACGAGCCCAAGCACATACTTAGTTACATCTTACAACTATTTGGTCGATAAAAGTCTGTTGAGGTCGCCCAAGTCGGGAATAAACGTGTCTTGGCCTCCACAGTAACAGCTCATTCACCATCTTTAATTCCCTTGTTCCTGTATAGCAGTGTCCTACAAACTTTATTCTTCTTCTGACAGAGGAATGAAGCAAACAATATCAACAGTCTCTCCTAACATATATCATTTTACCTTTTAATCACTCGCTATTGGGAATCTCAACTCTGTGTGTGTTAAAAAAAGAATGACATAACTTTGATAGAGTGTGGCGAAATGTTGAACAAGCTAAGGTGTAATGTCAAGGCCCCTTGTTTCACCTTACGGCAAAACTTGCCAAATCCATTGTTCAGCACAGATATGTGTTGTCACCTTTCTAAGCAGCTAGCATGTCATGTCATGTCATAGCCAGACATATATCCATTGTCAAACCACACAGAAGAAGTTCAGAAACATCCTTTGATTGACCCCATCCCTTTTTACAAATAACTATAATAACGATACCCTAATACCAGTTTGTTTGCTTCTGCAGACGTTAAGCTGGGGGCAAATTACAGGTTAGAGCCAAAGCGGATTACAGAAAGCGCACCTGAAAAGGTCTTTGTAGAGAGAATACAAAGAAAGGGTATTTTTGTACACCTTGGATAGAGCACGTGGAAGGCAGTGGTTCAACAAAAAGCCTAGCCTGAGTACCAGCCTTCCGTCCGCTACACAAGCTCCGCTGCGCTACCCAAGCTCCGCTCCCGGCCTTTTGGCGAGGAGCGGAGCTTGGGTAGCGTACGGATCAAGCTAAAAAGGCTGTCACTCAGGCTACAAAAAGCCGGCTTCATGCATCGGAATGTCGGGTGCGGCGTGGGTGGGGGTGGGCAGCCCGCGAACTTGTCAACTTGACACAGCCCTTCTCATAGCTTGCCGGAAAATGTGGAGAATGCCACAATATGTATACGGAGTCCGACACATTAACCCGTACATTTGGTGCCACCAATAGTTAGCTCTAACCCTTGGGTGTTTTGTATACGCTAGGTTTGATACGGACGATAAAACTGCTTATTAGGGCACCGGGCGGTATTTACTAGAGGCTGCTACCGCTGAACGACCGCTGAACGACCAACGGTTTGATAAAAGTCTCGACGAACGTCATAGACGAAGAACGATTTTACGTTTTGTGTGTTTTGTTAACGTTGTCTTTTAAGTCATACTTTTACATTTTGTAAGATACTTCAAATTATGAAATCAAGGTTCACACATATAGTAATTTGGTCGCTGAACGGTTACCCGGGGATCGTAGGTCTAGTGGGTAGAATCGCTTTGCCAACAAATTAGTTCTGGTGGCATGAACACGAGGCCGTGTATTGTTCATGCCCAGTAGTTTATCATATACCGGTGATAACTTTTCACCTCACCCGGGGCATATTCCTACATGTAACACGATGAAATGCCCACAAAGTAGGTCGAAATCTTCCCAAGGAGCAGCGGTAAAAGTGTGTATAAATGCTCTATCGTTGACAACGTCAAAGGCTCCACACTTGAGTACACTCCTAATCCTCTTGACTGGTGGTGCAGATCATAGTGACCTGTCGAGTAACCGTCACGACCCAAAACAGATCGTTATCAGAGGAGAAATACTTCGCCAATAAAACCATGGCAGTCTTTAAACGTACATAAACGTATTGTGCAGTTGGGGACAGTTGTTTCCAAGCAGAGGAGGGGTTCCGGCAGATTTTTGACGTGTTTTTAGGCGCTTTTGTCGGGCTTTCTACTTTGTTGTTTATTTTTGTATAGCCAACCCAAAATGACAAAGTAGAAAGCCCGACAAAAACGCATAAAAACACGTCAAAAACCTGCCGGAACCCCTCATCTGCTTGGAGAGTAAGTTGTTTATGTCTTACCGGTGTGGTAATGCCTGACTGATCCTTTGGCGTATGATATATTACAGTAGAGGGTAAACTGTGACCTACTGGCTAGTAATGATAGAAACCTTCTTCTTTATATCCATGAAATATCCTGGTGTATCTACTTTATCTTTCACACTACGAAAAACAACTTCTTGATTACTATCGTAAATCTTAAGCATGTAAAGGTGAGGAGATTTTGTGAAGAGATACGAGTTGTGTCGGAAGATCAATGAAAACCGTCACTGGATTTTCTGGTCTCTGGTTGTCGGGTTCTGTTTTGAACCTGGCGATTTATGGTCGTGTAATTGGGCTGCTTGAGGTCAATGACCCGGAGAGAACGCAAATTTGTTCTGGCAAGATGGCACACGCGTCAAACAAACGAAGCGGGTGATTGGCCATTGTTTTGTTTGTGAATAACGACTGTGATTTATCGACGCTTAACCATGTTATGTCGTAGGTAAAGGACACAGTCTGAGATTCAAGATGGCTTCGATGTTCATGGACAGACGTTCATCAAAAAGTTCATGGCCATACCCAGGCGTCCTTCATGCACGTAGGCCCAACACAAGGTCGTTTTCTTACATATATAATCTGACCGTCATTCTGACGTTTCATTGGTCACAAAGTTTCGAAATCTTCTCCTGATGAGGGCGGAGGTCCTGTGTGGACATATCTGACGCCATGTGCGTCACGTAGCTTCCCGGCCTTCACAGCATGGGGTCGTTTTGGGACACATTTTGACGTGTTTCAGTCACAAAGGTTTCAGACTATCACAGCATGGCGTCGTTCCACAGCATATAATTTGAGGGTTTAGCTGTCAGAAAGCTGTGGAAACTTCTAGTGATGAGGACCTGTGTCATGTAACGATATCTTCGACGCTGTCTCGGGCACGTAGCTTCCAAAGGTCTCAGCGTGAGGTCGTCTTTTGACATATTTGGGGATTTTCACTCACGTACGATATAGCTTCCAAGACCTATCAGAAAGAGAATGGAGAGGTCGAAAAAATGGAGGGTGTTTGTTTACATGTAGCTAATTGAATACTGCTGTTTAGTTGGTCATTCTACAAAGGGGAGGGGTGTCTAACACCGTACGGGTACTGTGTGCTTCTGTAACATACCAGTAACTACATTGACTCAACCTCACCGGTATAACTATACACTGGGGCTGAAGAAAAGAGGAAAAAAAAGAAACTAATTTTCATTTGGTTGAAACCTCATCACTCAGCAGGTAACGTTAGAGCCGCTAGAGGGCCTAAACCTACACGAAGTATTATACCTCTCAATAGCCATCTACCGCTAAAAAGATCATGACAATAGCTTGTTCACAACATGAGATATAAAGTTCCGCTGTAGCACCGTAGAAAGTCACCAGGGGACCCGAAATCTAATCATTTAGAGGACTTACAAAGACCTACCCACCTACCAAATATGGAGACAATCCGTCTAGACATTCTTGAGTTATCGTCCTGTAGACTGATATTCCTGTGGACGTACCCCTGTACTATTCCTAGAATTCTTGCAGACTGACACGATACTATACATTAGGCTCGCCCCTGACGTGTCGCCAAAAGCACAAAAGTACACTTCTTTATCAATGAAATTCGTTTTAACGACTAGTTAGATTCTAGATCGCTCTACTTGCTCAAGGGTCACTGCCACAATGAAATGTGGCCATCCTAATGAGTAAAGGTCGGAGTCCTTGGCTTTTCAAGTGAGAACGAATCAACTGTGTGGCAAGCTATTTTTGAGTTCCATTGCATAAATGTCGCCTGAAGCCAAGCCGAGTGCTAGTTGATTAACCCCATTATGAGGACGAGGAGTGCCGAGATGTGAGTCAGATAACCTCTCACCGATCACCCATTTGTCATCTTACTTGTCATGCTTAATAGAAACATAATTATCATAATTATCGAAAGTGCAGTAAGGTGAAACATAATCATAGTTATCGAAATAAGATGGGTCTAAAGATCACAGGTGTCAGATTAAACTGCTGATTTGCGCTTTGCTGAAGGCGGGATCACATCCGTCGGGCGATTTTTTTGTTTGATAGGATGTCATATGGTAAGCGGCCGGCCACTGAACCGGCGGTCAGCAACTTAACACGAACTTTGTGACACCAAGACAGCCGAATTCCGTAAACTAGTCTGTATAACGCAAACTCCAGCTGTCCGGGGGTTTCTCTCCCCTCCCCGCTTGGGTTGCGAGGTGGTTACAGGGCCGCGAGCGGTCACAAGAGGCTTGATTGAGTTCAGGCTATCCGTAAACCATCATCCATGGATAACTGTCACAGGAATTTCATGTTGAAAAGAAGAAGAAGAAGAAGAAGAAGAAGAAGAAGAAGAAGAAGAAGAAGAAGAAGAAGAAGAAGAAGAAGAAGAAGAAGAAGAAGAAGAAGAAGAAGAAGAAGAAGAAGAAGAAGAAGAAGAAGAAGAAGAAGAAGAAGAAGAACTTCAAACAATTTCAAAGAGCTTATCTCATAACAAGATTCCAACGGCAATGTAGTATACCCCGTAGGTATACCACTGATTGGCAGAACGGGTGGGGTAGCTGCCACCTAACCCGGTCAGTGGGCGCTAATCATGACATTTTCCCCCTACACATCTGGATGTTGTTTTCCCACTGGTACAACGTGCGTGTCCAGGGCTCGGCAGACACATTCCTAAATTACATTTCTAACAAAGAAATGGTCGCTGAAACGATGTAAGAATCGCTGTGCCCCCCACCCCCTTCAATGTTTTCCTCGCCTGCATCGATATTTTGACCCAGGAAAGACTACAATGGACAGAGGACAAAACTAGACAACCTTTTACTTAAAGAAGCCTTCACATAGTATGTTGTTACCTAGAAACTTAGCGTAGAAACTTTTAAAAAAGACCAAAAACACAGCGTTTTCTGTAACAAACTTTACTTGCCTCTCTCGCTATGTTTTGGTTGACCACCATCTTGAATCGCATTGAATTGTGGGCTAAAACGAGCCTGCTAAAGCTTCTTGTAACTAGGCAACACGCTTTCCATGAGTTTTGGTGAACATTAAATTGCACTGACAAGGCAGGCGTGGCCTAAGTCTGCCCGGCTTAGGGTCGCCGGCTGTGCCCTCGCCTAGGCGCGCCTGTCAGTATTTACCGCTGGGGAGTCCCATGTGGACCTCCGTGCTAAATTGGGAACTTTGCTGGCTGGCCACTGGTAAATCTTGTTATGATAACATGAATAACAATCGATCTGATAATGTGCATTGACTGGCTAAAACAGATGTGATGATGACGATGATAGCATTCCGTGTAGTATATGATGATTGTATTCAATGTAGATGTAGATGCAGATGTGTCAGGAATGTCTCAAAGAATCCGCGGTCTAGAAATATGAAATCATAAGACATAGGCCCCAACAGGGTGTGTTCATGTGGATAATAAATTGTCTTTAATCGACCCCAGCTGATAAATAAAGGATTTGGGATGAAAGCTTGTGTATTACTGCCAGGATTAGGTAGGAAAGTTTCGGCATCCGAGTGATTGCCGGACGTGTACGGCTTTTTCGTTCTGAGTCATGATGCGGTCAGGGCCTTGCGGCCGAAGAGGGCCTCTTGCGAACGTAGTGGATAGTGCAGTTGTGAATGCCATAAATATCGCTCGCCGGGTCAGATTTTTGTGACTTTTTTTTCAGTGCCTCACGAAGAAGTGTGCTTACAGTAGAAAGCAAAAAAAAATCTCCACAATAACTGTTTCTTTGTTGGATTTTTGGCCATAAAGGTTGCGCTATATAACATGTTGACCAACGGTACCGCGGTAGGAGACCTTAGATGGGAGATGGATCTGACCTCGGCTGACCCAGGAGCTACGACAATATGGCGGCTGGCTGGATAATTTTCTAGCGTCGCTAATTTCTGGGCCCACATTCGGCCTCTGTACGCAGCCCACAGTCGGCCTTTGTACGCTTGGAACTACCTTTCAAAACATATGCATTCTACGTAACTTTTCTACAGGTAAGTCTTGCTACAGGGTTAGGTTACCGTTAGAACAGTAATGTTTACCGTGATATATATATTTTTTTAGTCATAAACATTGCATGTGCTAGCTTGTTTTATAATATAATACCTGATATCTATCTCTACCTTACACTGTATCTCCGAACGGCTTCAAATTATGTTCACCCTTGAAGTCCGGGTAATATTTGCCGTATTTCTTTGGTCCGGGAATCAGATGTACCAGGCTTGGTTTACTATACTATAAGCTACCATAACGTTTCATGTTTATGTTAGCATACTAGTTATTGTTTGGTCTAGAAAATTATAGAAAAAAAATCCAGATAGTGTATGAAGTCAGTGTCAGCGCCCCATGCCAAATGCCTAGTCAGATGCTTTTGATACCAGTACATAGTAGCACAAAGCATAATTTTGGTTGGTAATTAGTGTAAATAGCAAAAAAAATTAAGAAAACTAATATCATTTCGAAGCTTTTCGCCAATAATTTACTGGAAGTACAAAGAAATAGCATTACACATAATATCAAAATAGGGTCAAATGTACCAAAATACAGTATGCTTTGATGGGCTAACATCACAGGTTGCTATATATAGAATACTAACGTTAGTAAATTATGTAACATTCTTTTATGTCATACCTAGCCTGAGTACCAGCCTCTGTAGTGACTGCTGGCTCAAGAAAGATCGCTTGCTAACCATGTCATACCTGGGCAGCAAAACGTTTGATAGGGTGTTCCAGACTGAGCGATAACTTGGGCCAGATTCGGGCCTGATACAGGCCTCTCATGCTTGGGCCTGATACCAGTGTTTTGGACCGTGTAATAACTATCGAGTTGTATCACACAAGCTTCCTTAAAATATTTTGAATGCATTTCAATGCGCCGGTTACGCTGCCGCCGAAAATTCGAATTCCGGATTCGGAGGTTGGAATCAATGTTGATACAGTTTTGTGTTTGAGGACATAAGACTCCCTCAACTTTTGGCACATGCCATGGCCACATTGAAATGCTTGTTTTCTCGGGTGGGTATGACATAAATAAAATACAACACGGCGTATTCCGCATCACCCTCGGCCCCGGATCCGATTGGCCTATGGCCGTCAGGGGATACGACCCATAGTTGGGCTGGTACCTCAGGTGATATGGAATATCCCGTGTTGTATTCTTTATTTATCAGTAATATCACACAGAGCTCTACTTTTAGTACACACTAACACAGGCTTCCATAGAATGTTTAGAGTCCATTCTGAGTGCGCCGGTTGTGCCACTGTTGAAAAGTTGATGCAATCAATGTCGAGGAGACAAAACTCTCTGAACTTCTGGTGATATGTGTTTGATTTCGGGTGGGTATGACATGAATAGAATATAATACGGTGTGTCCCGCCTCGGCCCTGGTCCTCCCGCGGGTTGCATTGCCCTCTGGCTTTCAGCCTTCAGGCTTTACAACCCAGGGTTGGGTCAATCATTAGGGCGATACAGAATACACCATGTTGTATCCCCCCTCTCTCTCTCTCTCTCTCTCTCTCTCTCTCTCTCTCTCTCTATATATATATATATATATATATATATGTATATATATATATATATATATATATATATATATATATATATGATCACGATCTGTCCTAGGAAAATCACTGATTCTACTAGTACTACTAGTAAAGACCGTGATCGCAATCTGTCCTAGAACAAACATCGATTCTACTTCTGATTAGATTTAAATGTTTTGGAAACTATAATGAATCATTGCCAACATTCCAATCATTTTCAGTATACTACCTACTAGGGGTCAATACCGGTTTGCTGGACCTGATTCAGACCTTTATAACATCCAAGAACCGGGTCCAAAAAAACTGAAAGCCAAAAAAACTGAATATAAGTACAAATATATTTTTCTATTGTCTGATAAAAAGCGTTTTGAGTGATCCCTCTGACAAAAAGGGCATTTGAAATAAGGGCAACATTCAAATATCAAATACTGTTTTATCTTGAAAGTCTTCTCACCTAGAAACTTTTATAGTTGTGTGTGTCAGTATTATTCTCTATGCTTGATATTGGTCTGATAAAACAAAACATCAACTGGACAGGATCAGGTCCAGGTCCAGGTCCGGACCTGAACCTAAATCTCTGGACCTAAACTTGAACTTGGTGACCTTATTAAGCCAAACAGGTATCCACCCCTACTAACTCCGTAAATAATTGCTGACTTTTTTAGTAAAATGTTTATGCAGGTAGTACTAGTATGCTAAAAATGATTGAAATGTTAGCAATGATTCATTATATTTTCCAAAACATTTAAATTTAATCAGAAGTAGAATTGCTGTTGGTCGACTTCATATCTCATATTTTATACTGGATAAATTTCATGTTAGCATGCTTTCTGATAAAGTAATTTGTGATTAAGTTTAGTCACAAAATTTTGATAATGCGTGAAAGATATCAATTCGAACGAGGTGATCAAACAATGTGTCAGTATGCAGATTTTGAGATGTCAAAATATTACACCTATTCAGTACATTTCACAGTCAGACAGACCCTGAATAATCATTTGACTGCACCAAACTTGAGATATTGAAGATTTTCTACCAAATCCACAATTATGGCCTTAGCACGGCAGAGTACAGCCACTAATCGGCTTATATTTATTTACAAGAATTTGGGTTTCGGATGCCTTTTTTTGTTTGTTTCATATGTGCATACTCTTAGTTTATCTGTAGTTCAGATAAATTCCGCTAAGTGACGTTTTCAAGTGGCAAGTTGTATACCCTTTTTATACTGAGCGGGCGTCACAAGTTAACACAACAGTCGGCACCTGCACCTAGACATCACAATGAGAAATAGACAAGACTTTGAATACATGTACATCGAAAAGCCTTTCTAGCTTGGGCCTTGGGTGGAGAATCTGAACAGTTTTAGGTTGGCCATGACAGGACAGACTTTAAACTTTGAATTAGTTTTTAGAAATGACCTTTCTCCATCTTGGAATTTTTGGTACCCAGTGAGATAGTGGAATGCTCGTGAGCTGGCTCTTTGAAGCCAAAACCATTATTATGCATGTGCGTTTTTTCTGAGGGGGAGGGGGGAATTAGAAGAATGGCATCAGTATTTGACGGAAATATATTTGATGAACAGTTATCATAACAGGTTAGCATTTGAGAGTACATTTTCATGCTCTTAACTTTTGATTCCTGAGATAACATTGACACCTTCTTTTTGTCCACTTTTCACAGAATTGCACGCATTACTAGTATATTATGCTGGAACCATGGCGTCGCCCCTTCTGACTGGGTCTACTTCGCACTGCAGGTAGGCGTCGCTGCAATGGGAATGATGCGGTCCCAAACATCTTCAGTGAATGACTCTCCATTGAAAACGTCACATTTGACCGTCGTCAAACAATCTTCATGATGCAGCGCTCTACGATCTTCCGTCGCCCTGTGTGCGACGTGCTTGTCCTGTACATCGCGATGTTCTGTGTCGTTCTGCCCATTCTCTGCCACAGACTGCACTACTCTATCTACTACAGCCAGACCTTACACATGGGGAGGACGGATCCCTTTGCTTACGCAATGAAGGTAAACAACGATCGCAAGAAACTGGCACAGACATCACTCCTCTCGCGACCAAGCATGTCGTCTCACATGGTGCCTGATGTAGACTCCAACGTGAAGTTAGCAGTTGGGTTTGTTACGGTCAACAGGCAAGTGAAGATGCGGGATGGAAGTCTCTTCAACCCGGGATATCTCATGCAGTCTGTCGAAGCGATCCTTCGAGAAAATCCATCCGATGAAACTCGGCTTGTCATTTGTAACGTCGACTCCGATCCTTCCTCCAATGCCGATGCTGCCTTTCTGTCATCGTTCGTTCCTGTTCGGTCCAGAAATCTGAAACGAAACACGACGGCACCATTAACGTTGGAGGACAGTTTCAAGAAAGAGAGGGAAGACTACATTTACTGTTTGAACCAAACGCTTTCTTTTGACCCAGAGTTCATACTTATCTTAGAAGATGATGCTCTTGCAACTCCTGGTGCATTGGGTGTCATCGACCACATTATTCGGACAAAAATTGAAAAGAAGTACAGAGGTTTTGAACTGATAAAAAACAACTACACCAAAACATTCTTCAAGCTTTTTACTCCAACTTATATGCAAAATGACTTCCATACTACAAAACCAAAACGTATATTTGTCCATATCCTTGACCTTATTGGAATGGGCATTCTAGGAGGAACAATGATATCCTTCGTACATACACTATTTTTCAACAAAGGACCGAAAAGATCCTATGCTACAATTTACGGTTTCTTTGTGGTTGGTGTCGTCTGTTGCATTCTTGCAGCCTTAGCAGTTTCCAGAGTGCATCTTATGGAGTGGAGGCGAATTTCTAAACACTTCTACGTTATGTTTCAAGCTGACAACTGTTGCACGCCTGCAGTTTTGTATCGGAGAGACACTGCAGAAGACTTCTTGAAATACCTGGAGACTACGAGGCATAACGCTTCTCCTATAGACGGAGACATGAATCGTCTTGTAATGTCTCATGGTTACAAAAGATTTGCCGTGGAACCGAATCTGTTCTCACATATTGGAATGTATTCGTCATTACAAAAGAAGATAAATAGAAACTTCATGCATGGCTTCGTTTGATAAAGGAATTAAAAATAATCTTGAATCTGTTGGCTCAGATATGTGTCATAGAAGCCTCGTGTGTAATGTTCATAACTCCGGGAAGGACTCAGGATGACCTCCTGACGGGAGTATTGGAAATCCTTTTGTTTGCATGTTCGCAGCTAGAACTCACGTTCCTGTCATCGCATTGGTATGTAACTTGGCATATCGTTTGCCAGGTTGGGCGTGGTGATGCATAATGTCTTTGTTACACTCGTAACTGCTTTTATCGTCAATGAGATATCGTAATTGCACCCCTATATTGACTTGGAACTGCCCGCAGCCCTCCCATAGAGACCATGCTTCAAATCCGTTCCGCATCGCCGAATGCCGTAAGCAGATACAGGGTAGATTCTTTCGCTACTTCCTGTGATCGTATAGTCACTGTCACATTGAAAAATAGGCAACGTGCATCACCACACGCAACCTAGCAAACGATATGCCAAGTTACATACCAATGGGGCAACGGGAATTGTGAGTTCTAGCTGCGAACATGTGCAGAGTGACCTCCTGTTTGTGTATGGTGTCCAGTTGCAGCTCGCATATGTGCGCACGGGGCGGTGCACTTTTACGCACATTGCCGTGTAGAAATGGGAAAATCTCTGGACCTTCAAACTTCCCACACTTGTAGTCTTTAGTACGGAGGATGTGACATTGGAAAACGTTTGCGCAGGGCATGAAAGATTATTGAAATATGATTGCAAATAGTTTGAAGAGCCCCCCCCCCCCCTGAAGTTTGAAGAGCTTTGCAACAGAACTGAGTCAGCTTACAGAAGCGACTTGTGTGGCTGAGACTGCCATTCTCATACAGGGCTGTTTAGCCATAGTCAATGCTGTAGGGCTGTTGTGAATTAGGATTTTACCATGGTCAATACTGACCGACGGAGGCCATATATAGTTTGATAGCTACAGGCCAGGCATGCCAATTGTGTAAAGAGAATGTACTACATATTTGTGATTTCTGAAACATCTTAGTTGTAGGTCGAATGGTTCATTGATAATTACTCTTCAAAAGGGGCCATCTAGATCTTAATTTGTGACTTTTTGGGGGATTTCTAGATCCTAATCATCCTATCATGTAGCCTCTACAAGGCCCCATCCTATCGCAGGGAAAATAGTAGAAATTGGCCGAGGTAGTCCGCTTTACAGGGTAGGTCCGCTGTACAGTGAAGCTCCATTATCGATGGACGGAGCCTGTCGGGGCTCGCTTAGAAGAAAGGGTATCAAATTAATCCCGCGATTGTCTGTACAAAGGAACTAGCTCAGCGCTGAAGATCATTTAGGTCGTAAATCGCCCAGCGCCCAGTGTACAGATAATTGGGGGATTAATTTGATACCCTTTCTTCTAAGCGAACCCCCACAGGCTCCATCCATCGATAATGGAGCTTCACTGTATAGCGGACTACCTCGGCCGATTTCTACTATTTTTCCAGCGATAGGACGGGGCCTGGTAGAGGCTACCTATCATGTGCCATGCTGTAAAAACGCACTTCATCTTGAGAAGCTTTGGACGTATCTTCATTGGTAGGTGTGTAGCGGTTGTGGAATTATAGGTCAAGTTCGAAAATGGTCCACCTGGCGTTTTCCTACAGTACAACAAGAGGTTGCCCATATAATTGTCTAATTCAGTCCTATACATAGAACAAAAGGAAAACAAAGAGCCCTGGGTGTTCACTGATGAATGTTTTAATGTTTATGTTTAAACAATGAAATATATAAGGCCCCGCGGGGTAGTGCATTGTCCGTAAAGTAAAGTATCACTTTAAGTAAAGATGATAGGACTAGCAGTTCTAATTGAGAAATAGTGCATGATTTAAGTCTGGGGCCATCGTTAACAATTATCCAGTATAATGGCCCATCCCTAGACAATTGATCGCCAAATACAACAAAATAAACCGGGATAATAATTCCTAGAAGTGAATCTGGGTCTTTGATTTCACACCCTACATCAATATCCATTTCATGCATATATCTTACAACTAGCAGGTCACTAACAAAGGAAATTCATTATAACAAGAGTTCAACGACCTCATATCTCCATGAACAATTCTATTCATGCAAATGACTTACACATTTGCATAATATATGCTTGGTCATAAACTCCTTCATCTAACTTACACATGTTGCAATATTGACAGTCCTATAATTTTCCAATTAGATGAATTATGGTGTTTTTGCATCAATTATGCAAATTAGGAATTTATTTGCATAATTGGTATCTGTTGATGCTCCACTTTCCATAAACTACATATGTTACATGTATTTAAGTCTGATAATGGAAAACACTGCAAAGAAAGATTTTCCTCATTATCTATGCAAATTAAGTCACAATAAGCATAATTTGCACTTCATTATGTATATCTCTGTCTAAGCTACCTGCATACTAAATATCATGGAAATCCGTCGTTCCTTTGTTCAGTTATTATCCTTAGAAGATTTTCACGATAACGCCCCTGCAGTTCCAGAGCAAGCTGCTAGGGGGCCCAAACCCACACCACGTCTTCATTACAACACAAGCTATCTGCCACCAAAAAATCAAGACCATAGGCTATCTGCCACGAAAAAATCAAGACCATGGCACGTCCAGGTCAAGAGATACAAAAATGGAATTTCTGCTGCAGTACCAAGGTCACATACCAGGGGGCCCAAAATCGAATTTGAATTTTGGCTTCATAACACCTGCCCTCATACCAAATATTATCGTAATCCATCAAGAGGTTCTTGAGTTATGCTGACTAGAGTAGTCCGGAAACACAGACAGACAAACAAAGAGACAGACACACCCAAAACAATATCTCCATTTTTCATGGAGATAACAAACACCTTACCCACAATGTACCATAAATGCTTCACGGAGAATTGTGTCCTACGGACTCTTGTTTACTGTTTATGCGCGCTGAAATATACTTGCATTCCCTTTAAAATCGCCAGGTGGCAGTTTTTATTTACCCGGTCAAAGGGCACGCTCTTACCTGTGCGTCTTGTCGGTGTTGTTTCTGTTGTTTCTGTTGTTTTCAGTACACCTGGGGAAAAAAAAACACTCATGTAGGTAAACTACCCCACGTAAGTTTTGGATTCTTGTACCTTTTTATTCAGTTAATGATTAGTTTTCATCCAAGTTACGAAAGCCATAGTTCGAAGCCTACGTATGGAGAAATCGACACTGTCATGTACACCAGTTGACTGCCCCCCTCCCACGTCATGTAAAGACAGTGTGTTTTCATTGTCGGAGCCCATCGTATTTTTTTCTCAGATATCAATGAGAATTATAATTTTTTGTATGCTCTGTAATTCTTTTCACTCAGTCTGTACGAAAACTGACTTGATCCTTTTATAACCACTTCGCTCAGACTTGAGTCGCCATGACTCGTCATGCTTGACTTACTAGCCAAACAGAGCGAGTTGGAAACTCGCTGATCATGAAGGCTTACTGAATAAAACACGAATAGAAATGATAGCCAAGATAGCCTCTAAAGAGATATTTAGTCCACTGCCCGGGGTTTGAAGCCCACAGTTCAAATCTGGTGTCAACAACTTTAATGCTCGGAGTTTTCTTCTTCTTTCTGTACTTCTGAGTCCCTATTACAGGGATTGTATTACTGGGCATAGAACGAATTCCACTTTATAATGGCTTGTCCAACCTATGACAATGACCAGAAGAAATTGTTTTTGAAAAATCGATTGTTTATGAGTTCGGTAAAATGAGGCACACCAAGACAGAGATATTCAATATGATATTGTCCTGCCCTGTTCATATATTTACCTATGTAGGCCAATTTATATACAACTCCATGCAAAAACGAGACATTGTTTTGCATTCCTGACACATCTACAGATACATTGAATACTATCATCATATACTACACAGAATACTATCATCGTCATCATTACATCGTATACTGTTTTAGTCATTAGAATGCACATTATTAGATCGATTGTTTTTCATGTTATAACAGTTAGATAAGTTCTTTGAAATTGTTAGATACAGTTGTATTAGAAATAGTCGATTGTTATGTATCTACAAATTGCTATACACTGTACCCGTTACAATTGTTTCTCAATAAAGTTCTTCTTGTTGTCTTCACTAACATACAGCGTGTTTTGAACGGATCGGTGCTTTCATGGAGACGGACTTGTCAGATGAAAGGAAACAACACCAAGGTTCATCAACTACAAGCTTTCAAGTTTGAAGCGATGCGAAATACGATGAAATCCTTCTGCAGTGCACGTCACTTGTGCGGTCTGTGGCCATTCATCCGGGCGGTCCTAGCTCTCTATATCTCTGTTTTCTGCATAATCCTGCCGATCTTTTGTCACAACTGTTATTTTTCAATTTACTATAACCAGAAACTGCACCTAGGCGGCGCTTCTCCAAGTGTATATGCTAGGAAGGTCAACGATGAACGTATAGTAAAAGCGGAGTTGTTTTTCTCTCAAAAACGTGACACACAGTTGCCAAGAACAACCAATGATGTTAAGATGGTGATTGGATTTGTAAGTATCAAGAGAAAGGGAGAAATAAAAGATGGCGGGGACGTCTATGAACCAAGATACCTGCTCCAAACAGTGGCGGGACTTCTTCGAGAAACATTGTCAGACACAACGCATGTTCTCATTTGCAACGTGGAAACCGACCCTTCTTCACATACCGATGCGGTCTTCTTGTCACAATTTGTGACTGTTGTGTCGAGATATGGAAAACATGGAGCTGCTAAGCCGCCTGGTCATCTTCAAGACAAAGAGAGAGAAGACTACATCTTCTGTCTTAATCAAAGCTTAAGTTATAACCCTAAGTATGTTCTTCTTTTAGAAGACGATTCGCTCCTTGTACCAGGAGGATTAGATGTCTTAGACTATGTTATAGATAATCAAATTCAGGACAGACGACATGGTTTTGAAGTATCAAAAGCTGTAGCGAAACTTTATAGTCCTTTGTCCTTACAAAGAGATTTCTACACAAACAAGCCAAGTCGCATAGTAAGGAACTTGTTAGAACTACTTAGCATAGGTTTATTTGGAGGCTCGCTACTCCGGATAGTGTATACCTTACTATATGAGAGGGAGAGTCACACCCTTTTTGATGGGTACTTTGTGGCAAGTTTTGTCTGTTGTGTTTTGGCTGCGCTGGCCATTTCAAGACCACATCTGTTAGAGTTTAGAAGAATCTCAAAACAACTGTACATGGTTTTAGAAGCCAACAACTGTTGCACACAGGCCATTCTGTATCACAGAGAGATTGCTAAAGATATCGTTGCGCAGTTTGAAAATGGCCTTGTGCCTGACTGGTATCCCATAGATGCAGGTTTAGATTACCTAGCGGAGACCCTCGGTATCGCACCGGTGTGCGTGGAACCGAATCTGTTCACACATATCGGGATGTACTCAGCTCTGCACGAGGGGGAGAACATCTATCTCAAAGACTTTTCTCGATAATATAGTGTCGCCATAAGGGTGACCAAGCACATGGTGGAGAGACAACAATGACTTAAAGATGTTACCTCGTTACTGGGAACCTAATTTGTATAAAATTTGCATAAATAATCATCATACTAGCATTTTTCCATTGGTGATGGTGATTGGTCCAATTCCATTGAGACAACAAAATTACAACGACGTTTGTAAGGTCTGTAAGGTTTTTTAGAAGTACTACTTCTATTCATATACGAACAGTCAAATGGATACAAATGAATTAACCTAATACAGTAATGGCCTAGTTGGTAGAGTGTTCGCCTTGCAAACGGTAGGTCGTGAGTTCGATCCCCGGCCGAGTCATACCAAAGACTTAAAAATGGCACATACTGCTTTCTGTGCTTAGCACTCAGCATTTCGGAAAGAGGCAATTAAACACACACCACTACCAGTGGACTAGCCCCTGATTGCACAAAGTTGTGTGGCCCAAGGGCTACTGAAACGGAAATGGGCGCCGCCCTATGCACCATCTGGTGCGGGAAGGTACTTCAACTAATTTTAATATATTATGCATGAATAGATATGAGTAAATCAACGTATCATTTGCACAATTGGTTATAAGACCTAGACCTTCTTGATTATGATGGTGATGTAGTATCATAAAAGCAACACAAATTTTTTTTAAACATCCCTCAACAACTTTTGTGATCTACCTGTTCTAGGATAAAGAATAAAAGATTGACATGTATACTTGCAGTTTTCACCGTTACGGTAGTGCACATCTGTTTACATATGGTTTAATTAAAAACTAGTACTTGTCAGACGTTGGGTGATTTACCTGTGTTCTTTATCACGCAAATGAGATTACGAAGTGCTTAGAGACATTCCTCAACGTTTCTTAGCAATCGTTAATGTTACTAGTCACCATCTACATGTAACTGAAACGCTACCAAAGTTTCTCTGTTATTCGTGGCGTATATTATTTCATTTCAAGTCTCCAGAAATCGCCAAATATACTCACACCTACGTTAAAGGCACCCAGAACATTTTATAAGACTTGAAAACTGGAAATATTCTAGTTGCTGTAATCTTTATGAAATTAACATCTAATGCCACTGTTAACCACATTTGCCTGCAGATTTTTCTTTTTCAAAAGTGCGCAAAAGCGGCAAAAAAAAGCTACATGGTGATCTTTTAGTTTCACGCGCCTTGTGTAGGTAGACCGATACCATAGCCCCGCCCACCTCCGTCAAAATGTAGAAATGCAAAATAAAAACATAAAATTGCAAATATTTGACGGACATGTAGTCACTCTCTCATTGGTCGAACCGCTAATTGTGATGGGCAGTCAGGATCAGTCTATTATTAGGGCTTGGATTTTCTATCAGTTCTCACCAAACAACGACATCGTATCTTTGCTCCTTTAATGTCGATATGTAATGGTATAGTGTTATTGAAACTTATTATGTGTAGGAATGACTGGAAATTGTGTTTTTCTAGTTTCAAGCCTCATAAAATGCTCTGGATGCCTTTAACGAATCATACTTTAGACAAGGCCGACTTTGATATCGTAACAAACTGGACCTTGGCCAGAGTGAATAGTAACGGCGTCGCCACCAGCTGTCGTCTCGATTATTTTGTGCCATTAGTACTACAACACAATGGGTGACCATGGATACACTTGATAAAATGCGCCATAGAGACATCAAACAAGGATTGAAATTATGTGTAAACGGCTAATAAATTAACGTCACCTGGTTGATCTTTCAGCGCTTAATAAACAAAAGGTTGCAAAGATAGGATTAAAAGGCTTAGTAGAAGCAGCGACAGCAGGGAAGATATTAATGCCATACCGTATGTACTTACAGTTTGAAAATGTTCATTGTGTTTTACGAGTGCTTGTACACATAATCCCATTTGACGGCACGAAATTACCCTTAGCAATATCCCCTCTTATCGTGACCATGGTTACGAAATTACGCCGTGTTGTCCGGCGGTAAACATGTTAGTGAGGACAAATGAGACACAATCTGACAGCACACACATTAACGAGATTACACATCACCAAGCAAGAACAAACCACCTGGAGCAGCGACACAACAGCCACTCTACACAGAGACGTCGTCCAACAAACAGACTAAGTCTTAGTGCCTGAAAGAATCAACATCCGCGAACACAATCATTCATAGTCTTGGGAGTGAATGAAAGACGCTGTTGTGTATATCGTGGTTTGTTCGGGACTTTTTCAAAAGGTACAGGTGTATTTCTTTAGTCATATACGTTTTAACGAAGAAATTGGCGAACTAGTTGCTATCTTGATGGTGTTCTTAGTATGAGCGGCTTGAATCGACGACGGGCGACGCCAACGTTTTGGACTGCAGCTGGTCAAGTCGTCTGCTGACGCACATGGTTTAGCTGTTGACACTTTTGACAACTCAGGCGGGGTAGAGAGGTGCAAGAGAAAAATATCCGGAGGTATTGCTCCAAATTTTCCTCTTTAGATCATGGCAGGGACGCCGTCAACAGGGGTACCCATGGACCATCTCTGTCGGAAGTTTTCCAAAGTTCAACAGGCCAACAAGGCATGCGATCTGGCCCTCCAGAATAAGCTTGATAATCTGAAGAAGGAATATTTCAGGAACCTGCGAAAGAGCACCGACAGGATATGGCGGTTACAGGGCACGGACACTCCTCCGAACATGCGCGTAAAACCACAGCGAGTGCATCAACGGTCTGTGTCCGTACAAGACTTAAAACTGCCAAGCGCCTACAATCTTAAGTCTTTGGAGAAGGAACTGACGGAGGTCGAAGACGGAGAAGGAGACATAAGGATGAGACTTGGCGTAAGAAAGCGGCGGTACAGCCTGCCCGCCCGGCCAAGCACTGCCATCTCGGTGAGATACGGACCTAATTATTTTGAAGCTCCTGAAGTTGACGATCAAACAGTCTTATCTCGTCAGAGAATGCGTCTGAACACGCTGCCGTTTGACAAGAAAACACTGATGAAAAACACCTTATCAGAAGAAACAACAGAGTTAAACGCAGCACAACATACGCGCGTCAAGAAGCAACATCCGGACCGATTCCGACGGAAAACGTGGTCAGCGGGGGAACACAACAATCTTACGACTCTAGCCTCAAAGGAATGCCGCAGGACGGTGCCAGCTAAATCCAGTATTTGTAGCGACGAGTTTTGGCAGATTAATAACTCTAAATCCCTTCCTAATGACGGTAACCACAACCATGTACACACGACAAAAGATACTGAATGTCACGAAGACATTAACGACGGGGAGCCGGGGCCAGATGTTACGGCGAGCAATGTCAATAACCATGAGAAGGAAAGTGGGCGCCAGCATTTAGAGACTATAATTGAAGACATAAAAATGTCATTTGCGGATCTGCAAGGAAAGGATTTGAGGCCAAGTGACGTCACGGTAATGAATAAATCAAATGATACTTCGCCAGGCCGGCCAAAGATGGTTAGAAGCAAGACGAGTCCGATCCTTCTTACGCCGTCTCTTAAAGGAAACGTTGTGTCTAAGAAGAATACTAGAGGTCCTTCTTTTACTACCATGTCGGCATCATATCGTACTCGGTCAAACTCGGTAGCAGTACGGTCGTCTGACTCCCTATCACCATGGAAACGTGGATCACGTGATACAAGCAGGAGGAACACAACGTCACAGATGACAATACGTAGAATGTCGGAGGTGCAGCGCATGCGTCCTCGGGTTTCCAGCGATCGAGGAAGAGTGGGATTTTCGGTTATGTAAATAGCGCTGGATTTGATGACGAAAGACTTGAAAAACAACACGTAACAGACCAAGAAAAAGCCACGTCATCCCTGTCACAGCTACAGAACTGTAGGTATCTGAGAAGGTCTTGTGATGACGAGGACACGTGGTGAAAAAACCGTTTGACTCATTTAAACGCATGGCCATTATGTTTTACCGTGCAAAAATGCACCATCAGAGTAGGGGTCGCTAAGTTGTATCAAACCTTCCTAAAACTGGCAAGAGTTTCAAACCTCGAGTCACCATGGATAGTCTGAATTTCAAAGATAGGTTTAACGTCAGCTACAGATACTAGCTATCGTGTAAGTTAGAAAAACATGATGAAGTACGCGGTGTCGAATTACATATGAAATACGTCATGCATGACGCTTCCGTGCAACTTGTTGTTACTGGTTCAGGAGTTTATTCTGTTATGTCGCTGGACGTAACCTTATTCATTGTTTTGTATAAAAGAGAGAGATGGCTAAGGATCAAACTTATGACGTTCTTAATTGCTCATGAGAACAGGATTTGGCATAATACACAGCGACATATAGACATGATTCAAACTGGACGTAAACTAGTCCTACACGTAAATAGGTCATGTAACGTTAGCCAAACTGTTTTAAGAACCGGCTGATAAACGTCATGGTCTGTGTTCTATTCGTGAGTCTATTGGCGATGTCTGCTTCCTATGTACACAGTTTATTTATGTTGCTTCTGTACCTAACCATACTGAAAATTAAAAGAATTGTGATGAAGTACAAATTCTTGCTTTTTGCTTCTCTTGTTTTTACTACTGACATTAACACAAGGGATCTTTACAATATCTTGTCAACTCACACGTATGCTAAAATCATTGATAAGTAATTGGTAGGGAACACACACACACTTACTACATACGATCGTGGCTAAGAAAAGTCCGAGCCAAATCTTCATTTGCTTCAAGAATACTTTAATATTTACAACGCACTGTAAGGTAAATGTAATGTATATATATAATGGTGAACAACATAAAATTTGGAACTACTAGTATCAGGTTGACGTTCTTTGATATCTTGCTACTTGTACTCAGTCAGAAATGGCACAGTATTTGTTGTGCTTTGCAGAATTAGCGTGATTTGAATCTGACATTAAATAGTGTCATAAAGAACATGATTTTGTAGCAACATAGCATTTCATCAAATGTTACGCATGCGTACAAAATGTGCTTCCATACCACATACAATACATTTTGTCAGCAAAATTACATAAATGGAAAAGATTACATGTTCTGTATGAATTTGGTACATAAAACTGTCACTGAGTATTGTGTGTGACATAATTTTCCACAAGCTACTCTCCAAGCAGAGGAGAGGTTCTGGCTGTTTTTTGACATGTTTTTAGGCGTTTTTTGTCGGGCTTTCTACTTTGTCATGTTTTTGTTTGTCTCTATAAACATTCATCATCTTCTTATAATAATAATGATAATAGTAATAAATGGTTGATTGGTCCGAAATTACCCATGCAATGGCAGCCAATGCTGAATTGCTGCAGGGTTTACAATCACATAATACACAATAATACACATGATACATATTTGCACACTTGCACTTTATGAAACTGTCGTGAGGTTCTTCTTACACATTATAGATACAAAAAGAACATGACAAAGTAGAAAGCCCGACAAAAACGCCTAAAAACACGTCAAAAACCAGCCAGAACCCCTCCTCTGCTTGGAGAGTACCACTAGCATGTGTTACGTAATTTTTGCGATCTCAGGAGTTATATGCCGAGGGGGGGGGTAGTCTCGTAGTCCGCTAGGAGCGCTATTTTAGTTTGACTTAGGTTCCACATTCAGTCCTTCTTTCTCCTGAATCTCCGTGAATGCGTCCCTGAGGGCCTGGGCGAGCTCCGGCTTGCGCATGTTGTTGAGATGCCTGGACAGCCGCTGTACTCTCTCCCCGTTCTTACAGAAGGGGGTACAGGACTGGGTCTTCCACTTCAGTAAAACCTGCAATTATACACAATGGTTTACATTAGTCAGTACAAAATAAATCATTACTTGTTGTACACCATTCAACACACACACGTACACACACACACACACACACACACACACACACACACACACACACACACACACACAAACACAACAATTCCTAGAATTCTTGCAAACTGCACACAATATATATACCATTAGGCTCGCCCCTGAGGCGTCTCCAAAAACAAGCACGGGCACTTTCACACGAATGCTTGCACGCACACAAACACATACCTACACATACATGATAAATATAGACAGCAGCACACATAGGCACAAACTGGCACACATACACACAGGTGCATGCACACAAATACATACATAAACACACACGTGTAGATATTAATGTTATTGTGTAGTGTGCATGTGAAATGTACACTGCACGATAACATTAAAGGCATCCATAGCATTTTATGAGGCTTGAAACTTGAATTTAAAAAACTTCAATCTCTAGTCATTCCTACACATAGTAAGTTTCAATAACACTATATAATGTCCTTGTGTGGTGAGAACTGATAGACTGATCCTTGCTGTCCATCACGATTAGCGGTTCGACCAATGAGAGAGTGACTGCATGTCTGCCAAATATTTGCATTCTTATGTTTTAATTTCTACGTTTTGACGGAGGTGGGCGGGGCTATGGTATCGGTCTATTTACACTAGGCGCGTGAAACTAAAAGATCACCATGTGGCTTATTTTTGTGCTGCTTTTGAGCACTTTTGATAAGAAATCCGCACACAAATGTGGTAAACAGTGGCATTAAATGTCAATTTCATAAAGATTACAGCAACTCAAATATTTCCAGTTTTCAAGCCTCATGAGTTTATGTGAGGGATTGGTACGTACCTGATAGATCTGTTCCTTGGCTTTCTTGGGATGCCTCTTCTCGATGCCGTTGAACATGGTGTCGGTGAGGCCCAGCTCGCAGGCCAGCAGCATGGGGAAGGGCACGGTGATCTGGTTCCTCCTGATGCCGTCCGCGAACTGCCGCAGGAGCTGTAGGAAGCGGGCCTCTGCAAGCAGAAGGGTGGGCACAAAGTCAGTGTAAAGCCCCTGTCACACTTGTGCGTATACCCGTTGCGTGTGATTTACGCATTGACATTTTATCCATACACCGCCGTGCGCACAATACGCATATCACACGCATCTCGATCGATTTGTGTAAGTTTTATGTACGCCGGCATACGCACAATATGTATGGCCCAGTAGGTATGATAGTTTGGGGTATTAATGAAATTACGCTACTTCGTTATAAATAGTTTTCGATTATTTTGATGTATGTGTGAGGCACATCTAACATGTGAAAAACGAAATGTGAGTCACACATTCGTCAAAATAATCGAAAAATCCCACAACTGTTGTGCGTACGGCTGCGTATTGCATTCTGTCCAAACGCAACTCACACGCAACGTTTACACGCTCAAGTGTGACAGGGCCTTTAGGGCCCTGCCACATTTGTGCGTTATCATGTCCGTGTGAGTTGCGTACTAACATCTTTGTCATACGCAGGCGTACGTACAATGCGCACCTAATGCGTTTCTTAATCGTTTTGTAAAAGTTTTAGGGACGCAGGCATACGCAAGATACGACCCAGTACGCCTGACAATTTTGGTAATGCGCACTTCATATGCAAATCATACGTGTGTCAAACGAAATGGATGCGCTGAATTCGTTATTCATACGCTATATGTGCGTCACGCATAACTCAAGAAATTTGATATTTTTATCGTACAACTGCGTATTGGCAAAATTTAATACGGAACTCATACGGAATTACTTATACGCACAAGTGTGACAGGGGCTTTAGGGCCCTGTCACACTTGTGCATATATTCAAGTGCGCGTGAGTTGCGCATTAACATTTCTTTGGTTTAAGTACGGTTTGCGGGGAGGAAGTTGTGTTCTAATTTGACCCACCGTTGTGCAGCCAAGTGATCGAACCTAAGAAATCACTTATTCGGCTGAAAACTTAACCTAAACCAAAAACATGTTAATACGCAACTCATGCGCACTTGTATATACGCACAGGTGTGACAGGGGCTTCACATTTGGTGAAACGAAACATTTGTTAATGGATATGGGAAAGGATGCTGGTAAATTGTGAGCTTTCAAACTGCTTTGTAAGACTTTCACCCACTGTGAGGCTATTCTGTGTCATGAAATGTAAATTGGCCTATACCCAGTACCAGAATCAATGTGTGAACACCTTGAGAATATGTTATAAACTTAACATAATCTAATCTTGACACCTATATGGGCTACGGTATAATTCATGACCTTTGGAGATAGGCAGAGGGTACGGTGTCGATAGCAGGTAGTAGCCATGGGTCTAAACATTAACCCTTGGTTTGAAGGACGTATGCTAATTACCTTCAAGCTTCCTCTCTTTGGCCTTCCTCTTCCTGTCCTTGCAGAGCCAGCTCCTGATTGGTCGAAGGCCGGTGACGCACACAGATAATGGCGGGAACTCTAGCGGGTTACTTTGCAATGACAAGTCTTTCAGACGACCGTGGCAGAAATCGTCGAAGTTTTCTGGCAGACGCGAGATTCTGTTGTCTTGTAGTTGAAGGAGTTTTAACCCGGACAGGACACATAGTTCATTTGGCAGTGACCTGATATCGTTTCCGGGTAATTTGAGCTCCCGCAAAGAACTGAGGTTACGTACGGTCACAGGAAGCGACGTCACTCCGGAATGTTCAATGAAGAGTTTCTTCAAGTTTGTCAGGGCCCGAATTTCTTCAGGAATTCCGCCAATCCTTTTCCTTTGCCCGCCGAAGTAAAGCTCTTCAAGAGACTTCAACTTGCAGATTTCTACCGGGAAATGTTCGAAGTCGTTTTGCGTGAGGGCTAGAACTCTCAGATGTTTCAAGTCCGCTATATCTTCGGGCACGTCGTGTAGCTTGTTTTCGTCCATGGACAAAACTTCCAGATTGAGCAACTCGCACACCTGTGCCGGAAAGATTTCAAACTGATTTCGAGACAGATAAAGTTCTCTAACTCTCACGTTCCCAAGATCTTCCGGTAGCTTCTGGAGGTGGTTCCCGGCTAAATCTAAGATCTCAACGAAGATCAAACTGCATAGGTTCAAGTTCATATCTATGAGAGCGTTCTTGCAGAGCCACAACTCTCTGAGAGACGCAAGGTCACCGACTTCGTCTGGGATGAGAGTCAAGTGATTTCCGCAAATGCTTAGCACTTCGAGATACAGTAGTGTGCATACTTGAATCGGTAGGTAGTCCAGGTCGTTTCTGTTCAAGACAAGGCACTTCATACGGGATAACTGGTCTATGTCGGTTGGGAGACAGTTGATGTGATTCTCCTCGGCTTCCAACAGTTCTAGATTAGATAAGGAGCAGACTTCCGGTGGGATCTCCTCAAATCCATTCTCACTGATGATAAGTTCTTTGAGGACGCGTAGCTCTGAGATGTCCTTAGGCAAGTCTGTCAGACTGTTTCCAACCAGACTCAAGTGGATTAATTTTGTCAACATACAGACGCTGATTGGCACGTGCGTTAACTTAAGATTGTTCAGCTCCAACGCCTTTAAAGATGTCAGATAGCGTACTTCTTGAGGCAGCTTGCTCTTCTTGATAGCTACGTCTTCAATCGACACTTCTTGTATGTCGTTGTCACTCAAGTCTAAGGTGTCGACTTCGAGTTCTATCAGTTCTATAGGGAAGCTTTTGAAACCATTGCACTTCAGTGTGATGACTTCAAGATTTTGCAGTTCTGTGAATGCTTCTGGTAACGCAGCGATGCGATTTCTGTCCAGGCGGAGCTTTTGTAACTGCCCTAATCTATTGACGTCTTCCGGCAAACATTTCATGCGGTTTTCATTCAATTCCAAAGTTGTCAGGCTAGTTAGACCATACGTTTGCTCTGGAAAAGTCTTAAATCTGTTCTTATTCAGCATCAAAGTGGTCAACTTCTTCAGCACGACAACATCGTCTGGAAGATTGGTTAAACTGTTGTCTGACATTTCGATCACTTCTAGGTTCACCATAGAGGTTATTTGTAGGGGAAAGGTCATAAGCCCAAGTCCGTTCAACCTCAGCACACGAAGCTTTCTGAGTTGCACGATCTCAGCGGGTAGTTGTGACACGGCGTTATCGCTAACATCTAGGACCTGTAAACGCTCCATTAAACAGATACAAAAGGGAAATTTCTCAAGCCTATTCTCTTGGAGAAAAAGATGCCTGAGGCTTTTCAATCGGCGACACGAATCAGGCAGAGAAATCAATTTGTTGTGGTTTAAATGGAATTCTCTCAGATTGGTTAAGTCGCCTATCTCGGGTGGTAAGGTTTCAAGTTTGTTGTGGCTTAGATTAAGTCTAAGTAAGTTCGACAGCGTGCATACTTCAAGCGCCAAGTCGTGAAGTTCGACACGTTCTAACTGCAACTCTTCTAGATTCTTCAACTTTGTGAACTTGGCGGGGAGTTTTGACGTGGCGTCACAAAGTTTGGGGTTGTCAGAAAGCCTGAGTTTCCGAAGTCCTTTTAGATAGCACACTTGGACGGGAAACCCCAGTAGCTTATTCTGTGCGATGGAAAGAACCTTCAGGTTCTTTAGCAAGCGTATGTCTTGTGGAACGCTTACAATGGCGTTGTTATCCACACTTAGTTCTTCCACGTCGCGAAGACTGTAGACTTCTTGAGGTATGGCGTGTAACCCCCTATTTTGAAGATGTAAGCAAAGAGTCTTCTCCTTCGATTTGAATGTTAAAGACGAGAGTGAGACACCTGATTTGGGTAGCAAGGAAAGGAGTTGATCTATCTTGCTTGTAGCAGCAGAAGACGACCCCACGTTGAGCGGAACCTTGTTGGTAGCCATTATTGTTATGTTGGGACTTCTAGCTATGGCAATCCCTGACCCTGAAAGAAATGCAACGGCACAATAAGCACGGATTACCACTATTTATAGCACACAGTATAGGTTTCCACTTGCACTACAAGCACTCAATTGGGTCAGGGCGGTTTGGTATTAACGACTATTGTTCCTTTCAAGTCAAAAGCGTAGCTTGAGTATCACGTTATCCGCTGAGTGAAGGATATTACCCGTGCACCTGTGAAATGAGTGCACCCGTATGTCACCCTGTGGACATTTATCGGTCCAACAGTACCGCCCTCGACAAACTGTTTTTGTTGGACTACAAAGATAAGAGGGTGAGAAAGCGGGCCACCTGGTAAATAATAGTCTGTTAGCCGACCGAAGTCCGGCGAATTACCCTCCCTCTTATTGTGTAGTGGCGCGTGGCGTGACTAGGATACCGGCACGTATAAAACTTCTGTGGGGCAGATACGTGTTGATTGTAGCTCTCTCTCGTAGGTTTTCAGAGTATGCAGCTGAATGTATTTGAGAAATTACCAAGCTTAACAATTTCTAGATCAAATTTTGAACGCCACATGGCTATTCTAATGTCTAAAAGAATACGAATGATAGCTTTTCTGTGGTAGGAAGTACTAAAGCTAGTGCGAGAATAACGCTTTGACACAAAAATGCACCACATGGACATAAAATGAATAGGTCTTTCCCATGTGATTATTACTACCTGTATTTTGAATGTAGCTAAGGGGCAAGTAAGTTCAATAATTTTCATCGCAGAAAAGTGCCTGCCCAACGTAACTAACAATCATTAATAGACCGGTGCCCGTAATTCAGCCATATCTGTAAAACTACAAACACGTTATGATCCGCAGTAGGTTTGAGTACTACCAACCTTAGTGGGTCCTGGGTATGATTAGACCCAAACTACCCCATGGCGATCCAGTGGTCATTCCCTGCGGCAAGAAAATCGGTCGTAGCTCGGACAAGCCGACATGTTTGGAAAAGGCGTGCTGTCTTTGTGGGCGGGTAAGTGATATGTTGTACCCGTAGTCAGCGGCGGTGTTGCCGCAGTAACAGAGGTCAGGGGTCAGCCCCGTGTTGACAGGTGCGCTCGGCAGGGATTGTCTGCTCGGCGCGTACGGCCGGACTTTGCCGAAGCCGGTTCCGAAGATGTCCGAAAGCCTTCCATACTACAATAAACTTAAAGCTCATCTTTGGGTGCTTACCTTGTGCACGAATGATAGTCGAAAAGACGTTACAAGATTCTATTGTGTTCTCTTACAGCGTTTTGTCTGGGTTTCTATCTTCCCACAATTGTTTTAAGAAGGCGGAAGAGACATGTAAACAATAGCTTTAGTGATAGCACAGCTTTGAATGCTTAACTAGTTTGTTTCTCCCCTTGTTTACAATCAACACAACAGATAATGACACTTTACCTTCACGTTACAGACGGCCAGAGTAGCCGTTTATTTGCTAGACATTGGTATAGAAACGTTACAGACAGCCAAAGTAGCTGTGTATTTACTAGACATTTGTATAGAAACGTTACAGACGGCCAGAGTAGCTGTTTATTTGCTAGACATTGGTAAAGAAGCGTTACAGACGGCCAGAGTAGCTGTTTATTTGCTAGACATTGGTATAGAAACGTTATAGACGGCCAGAGTAGCTGTGTATTTGCTAGACATTTGTATAGAAACGTTACAGACGGCCAGAGTAGCTGTTTATTTGCTAGACATTGGTAAAGAAGCGTTACAGACGGCCAGAGTAGCTTTTATTTGCTAGACATTGGTATAGAAACGTTATAGACGGCCAGAGTAGCTGTGTATTTGCTAGACATTGGTATAGAAACGTTACAGACTGACAGAGTAGCTGTTTATTTGCTAGACATTGGTATAGAAACGTTATAGACGGCCAGAGTAGCTGTGTATTTGCTAGACATTTGTATAGAAACGTTACAGACGGCCAGAGTAGCTGTTTATTTGCTAGACATTGGTAAAGAAGCGTTACAGACGGCCAGAGTAGCTTTTATTTGCTAGACATTGGTATAGAAACGTTACAGACGGCCAGAGTAGCTGTATATTTACTAGTAGTAAGACATTGGTAAAGAAACGTTACAGACGGACAGAGTAGCTGTTTATTTGCTAGACATTGGTATAGAAACGTTACAGACGGACAGAGTAGCTGTGTATTTGCTAGACATTGGTATAGAAACGTTACAGACGGCCAGAGTAGCTGTTTATTTGCTAGACATTGGTACAGAAACGTTACAGACGGACAGAGTAGCTGTGTATTTGCTAGACATTGGTATAGAAACGTTACAGACGGCAAGAGTAGCTGTTTATTTGATAGACATTGGTATAGAAACGTTACAGACGGCCAGAGTAGCTGTTTATTTGATAGACATTGGTATAGAACCGTTACAGACGGCCAGAGTAGCTGTGTATTTGCTAGACATTGGTACAGAAACGTTACAGACGGCCAGAGTAGCTGTTTATTTGCTAGACATTGGTACACAAACGTTACAGACGGACAGAGTAGCTGTTTATTTGCTAGACACTGGTAAAGAAACGTTACAGACGGACAGAGTAGCTGTGTATTTGCTAGACATTGGTATAGTAACGTTACAGACGGACAGAGTAGCTGTTTATTTGCTAGACATTGGTATAGAAACGTTACAGACAGCCAGAGTAGCTGTTTATTTGCTAGACATTGGTAAAGAAACGTTACAGACTGACATAGTAGCTGTTTATTTGCTAGACATTGGTATAGAAACGTTACAGACGGACAGAGTAGCTGTGCATTTGCTAGACATTGGTATAGTAACGTTACAGACGGACAGAGTAGCTGTTTATTTGCTAGACATTGGTATAGAAACGTTACAGACGGACAGAGTAGCTGTTTATTTGCTAGACATTGGTATAGAAACGTTACAGACGGCCAGAGTAGCTGTTTATTTCCTAGCCATAGGTAAAGAAACGTTACAGACGGACGGAGTAGCTGTTTATTTGCTAGACATTGGTATAGAAACGTTACAGACAGCCAGAGTAGCTGTTTATTTGCTAGACATTGGTATAGAAACGTTACAGACGGCCAGAGTAGCTGTTAATTTGCTAGACATTGGTATAGAAACGTTACAGACGGACAGAGTAGCTGTTAATTTGCTAGACATTGGTATAGAAACGTTACAGACGGACAGAGTAGCTGTTTATTTGCTAGACATTGGTATAGTAACGTTACAGACGGACAGAGTAGCTGTTAATTTGCTAGACATTGGTATAGAAACGTTACAGACGGACAGAGTAGCTGTTAATTTGCTAGACTTTGGTATAGAAACGTTACAGACGGACAGAGTAGCTGTTTATTTGCTAGACATTGGTATAGAAACGTTACAGACGGCCAGAGTAGCTGTTAATTTGCTAGACATTGGTATAGAAACGTTACAGACGGCCAGAGTAGCTGTTAATTTGCTAGACATTGGTATAGAAACGTTACAGACGGACAGAGTAGCTGTTTATTTGCTAGACATTGGTATAGAAATGTTGCAGACGGACAGAGTAGCTGTTTATTTGCTAGACATTGGTATAGAAACGTTACAGACGGATAGAGTAGCTGTTTATTTGCTAGACATTGGTATAGAAACGTTACAGACGGCCAGAGTAACTGTTTATTTGCTAGACATTGGTATAGAAACGTTACAGACGGACAGAGTACATGTAGCTATTCATTTGCTAGACATTGGTATAGAAACGTTACAGACGGCCAGAGTAGCTGTTAATTTGCTAGACATTGGTATAGAAACGTTACAGACGGCCAGAGTAGCTGTTAATTTGCTAGACATTGGTATAGAAACGTTACAGACGGCCAGAGTAGCTGTTAATTTGCTAGACATTGGTATAGAAACGTTACAGACGGACAGAGTAGCTGTTTATTTGCTAGACATTGGTATAGAAATGTTGCAGACGGACAGAGTAGCTGTTTATTTGCTAGACATTGGTATAGAAACGTTACAGACGGCCAGAGTAGCTGTTAATTTGCTAGACATTGGTATAGAAACGTTACAGACGGCCAGAGTAGCTGTTAATTTGCTAGACATTGGTATAGAAACGTTACAGACGGACAGAGTAGCTGTTTATTTGCTAGACATTGGTATAGAAATGTTGCAGACGGACAGAGTAGCTGTTTATTTGCTAGACATTGGTATAGAAACGTTACAGACGGATAGAGTAGCTGTTTATTTGCTAGACATTGGTATAGAAACGTTACAGACGGACAGAGTAACTGTTTATTTGCTAGACATTGGTATAGAAACGTTACAGACGGACAGAGTACATGTAGCTATTCATTTGCTAGACATTGGTATAGAAACGTTACAGACGGCCAGAGTAGCTGTTAATTTGCTAGACATTGGTATAGAAACGTTACAGACGGCCAGAGTAGCTGTTAATTTGCTAGACATTGGTATAGAAACGTTACAGACGGCCAGAGTAGCTGTTAATTTGCTAGACATTGGTATAGAAACGTTACAGACGGACAGAGTAGCTGTTTATTTGCTAGACATTGGTATAGAAATGTTGCAGACGGACAGAGTAGCTGTTTATTTGCTAGACATTGGTATAGAAACGTTACAGACGGATAGAGTAGCTGTTTATTTGCTAGACATTGGTATAGAAACGTTACAGACGGCCAGAGTAACTGTTTATTTGCTAGACATTGGTATAGAAACGTTACAGACGGACAGAGTACATGTAGCTATTCATTTGCTAGACATTGGTATTTCACAAAATGTTTAAAAATAGGCATTTCCAATACAAAGAAATCGCCGCATAAAGACTGTAATACTACATTAAGTTATTAAGATATAAGCAATATTACTACGTTACACCCATGTCTGCTGCAATATCGAGAGAAACAAGGTTGACAGCATATTCATGTAAAGGCCTTTTAAAACATTGATACACATGGTTATATATGTATTTTAGCCAATTGGTAAGGAGAAACAAACACGACCTATATAATTATGAAAGAGCATAGAAGAAAATAAAACAATTGTTTTTTGTTCATAATTCATTTGTTCAGACAACTAGAGGCAGAGCTACCTTATTGTTGAGTCCTTTTGGTTTTGTCATATTATCATGTTGCTGTTTAACCTTTATTACGATTGTAAGCATTCCTTTTTATTATCTCACAAAACTATAGTATGAGTTTGAGAATGTTTCTTTTGTTGTTACGAGCTACATCCTTTTGTAAGGAATATATCAACTAAGTAATAATGAACTTTATTCCATATTGTTGTTCTAATTCTATTTTGACAGTTATTGTTTGTCTTCGTCGTTCTGTTTATTTGGGACTTGCTACGGTCTTCAGTAGTAGAGTAGTACATATAACGCCATTCCCAGCTTGGCAAGCCCAAACCCACGGGCTTTGGCACAATCAAGCCACACCTAAGCTTGTGCCACGGCCTTATATAATGCTCGTTTTCATTTAAATGTACAAATTTTGTAACTTCCGTTACCGTTTGAAGTAAGATGTTCCTGACATCAAGATATGCCACATATAAGGTGACAAACTGTGGTTTTTAAAAGCCAGAAAAGTTTTAAGTCGTTATAAAAAACGACAGTTTGGCACCTCATATGTGGCATATTCTAATGTCTGGAACATCGTACTTCAAACGGTAGCGGAAGTTACAAGACGTGTACATTTAAATGAGAGCGAGCGATAACCGACCAGCCATTGGCCTTGGATAAGATATGGCCAAACCACGGCGTTGACACCATCAGCCTGTTTGCCTGTGTCCAAACTGGACCAACACGGGTGGACAACCTGCACCCAAGAGCAACTTAAACTTCAATAAAACTTCTTCTTCAGTCATTTGCTATCGTTTCCCCAATGCATGTGCTGCCAATTGTGACTATCTTTGTTGTCACTTGATCCGATGTTGACACTTCACAGTTTAGTCCGTATAGCGGGTAGCGTTCGACTGAAGAAGCCTTCAAACATTTCCCAAGTATCTAGATAAAATATGATTATTCAGGAATCTTCAAAAGACAGTTTCTTGATGAGACCAACGAATAATCACATTTGAATGGACAATACTTGGGAAATGTCTAGATGGTCGTCGAAGTTCAAGTTGCTTATGTCTGTGTGTCTGTCTTGTACACCACTGTTAAGTCATACAGCGTTGAATGTGGTCTTGGAGGTCCCTTTGGTTGTCAAACAATCGCTGACACCTAGAGATGAAACGAAAGTTAATACTTCAAATCTGTTAAAGCAAGTAAGACGTTATCTAAAATCTCTATGTTTGCTAAGTATAGTGCATTCTTAGCAATGTGTTCCATGATCTTCCCCTTTCCTTAATTCCGTGCTTTGTGTTTGTATTGTTGCAAATGTCAAGTTATATAAATCTAAATGGAACTGTTGCAATCATCTAGCTCCTATTTCTTCTAAAGGAGAGCAATATATGTTGTTGCTATGTGTTGAAATGCATGTTGCTGCAGTATGTGGTGAACCTAATACTTGGTATTTTCTTACTTTACGTATTTTCTTGACGAAATGACATTAAGCAGTGGTGATGACAGTTGTTTGAAAGTTAAGCCCCCCCTCTCACTAGACCCGCGGCACACTTGCGGCGTCGCTGCGGTCGATCGAATTGGCATCGACAAAAAACGAATCTTTCAACGCTTTGTGTGTTTTGTTGTCTTTTTGGTCATACTTGTACGTTTTGAATGATACTCCTGTTATTAAGTCAAGGGTAACACAAGTCCAGTTTAAGACGCAGCGACGCCGCCAGCGTACCGCGGGTCCAGTGAGAGGGGGGCTTTACCTTGGACAGTCTCCCACGTTTTGGTTGATCAGCCCGTCCACACAGTCATGCTCCACGTCAGTAGGGAGAGTCCTCGGGATGACATGAGAGGCGAACCGCCAGGGTTGGTAACCTGTCCCGCGGGGTGTCAGGCGCCCACGCTGTAATACATGGTAAAAAATCATTTCCATCCATTCGTTTTGCATCAGAAACAGGATAGCATGTAAGTAGCATATGATTAAGGTAATAGCAATAATTGATAAACTGCAGCTGCATTGTATGTATTCATGACTACGAACCATTTTTTACCATCAGTTTTACATTCATTATATCAAAACAAGCATTGGATATTGATTCTTCTTAGAAATTCCAGTTTTGTTCTAGGTTTACTTCTAAACTTGACCCCCAACACCCTATGTTTTTGTGGTAAAGCATTAGATAATGTATCTGTATAGCAACATGTTGCGATGATGGCAAATATGTTAACATGACTTGATAGTTATTTGAAACAGACTACGAGCAAGTCCAGGCTTTGCGGATTGAGATTAAGAAAGTAGATCTTCTTCTTCTAGGAGGACCTCCAGCCTGTTGCATGTTACCATAACGGACACCCTGCACGTCGTATACTTTCCTCCAATATTCAACAACCCAGCAGTAATATGTTAGTTAAGGGTTAATAACCCGCCCCGAGGTGTATATGGTGTTATAACACCTGGCCATGTGCTATAACCACCGAATGAAACCATAGAGTGAGCGAAGCATTATACGAATGCATTATACGAATGTTAACAAAAATATAACCTCCCCCTCTACATAATGGAATGGTCGAAAGGGTGTGTTATGGCGTCATTACACATGGGCAATGGAGGCTTCTGATTGGTCGACGCCATCTGGCTATGTGATTATAAAGTATACTGTCTGATACCTGTTGATATCGGCTGAGTTCCCTCTGCTGGATCTCGGCAGCGTTTGGTCGGTCATGTCGGTAGTAGCGCTGGTAGTGAGGAGGAGGCTGTTCCCGGTACGGTGGAGGAGGCGGGTAGTACTGGGCTGGCGGCGGCTGGACGTAGTCCTCCTGCCGAGGACCGGCGTTGTAAGGTACGGGCTCCTCAGCACCCTGGTGGATATACGTTTATTTAGTGTTTTTACAGTGCTTTTTTTTGCTAACAGAGATGGTTGTCTCGTGGGATCCTTCGAAGAAAGTCGCACCTGGTTTACTTTACTCACTCACTCACTCACTCACTCACTCACTCACTCACTCACTCATTCACTCATTCACTCACTCATTCACTCACTCATTCACTCAAGGAATCACTTACCCTCTCATCCTCTTTACTATTATAGTACAATCTTTATTGACACAACAAAAGTACATCGACTTTCGTAAGGTCTACTACATACATACATACATACATACATACATACATACATACATACATGTGCATACAAACGAATAGGTGCATACAAATGATCATGAGTTTGATTACACACAATCACATGGGGTAGATCAACATATCGAAATTTAACGTGTTGTATTCTTATACATTGCTTATTCTAATGTCCAAACATTCTTTGATGTACATACCTATCTGTACACAGTAAGGATTATCACCTTATATAACAATGTATTGCTCTGACAAGTTCTAAAGGCTCACCATAGGTCTCCGTCTTAGTTCACGTTCAAGACGCTCTTTCTGACGACGTTCACGATTGAAATCTTCCTCGTACACCCGAAGCTGTGGGTACAAATCAAACATGTAAGATATGTTACATATTTGGTGTTATATAAAAGAAAGAATGCATTGATGAGATTATCAATACACTGATCTCATACGATCTGTAATAAAAGTATCCTCAATATTTCAATTCTTCGATATGCAATATCACATGTACTTGGACGTAATGTTTTACATGTATATTTTTATATATATGTAATTCTCTATACTCAATGCTATCGTTGGATTTACCAGGATTTATCTCAATGGACTTGAATAGCAAATTTGATTACATAATGACATGTGACAACCCATGCATGGTATACATTGGGAAGTATATCAACGAATGTCTAGACGTTAGAAACTCCTCCAATAATTGTAAAAATCCCATTGTCATCCCATACTACTACACCATATTGTATAAGATAGACTGATTAGCCTAACAGAATGTTATCTATGTACCAGTGAATGCCATACTTTGTACCTTGTACAATTGTTGTGCAATAAAGTTGTTATTATGTATTTCCAATGAAATAGTAAGAAAAGTCTAGTGTGAGAAGTCTAAGATATACATGCAATCTCACCTGTTGAGATAGGTAGTCCACTTGAAGCCTCAAAGCCACCATTTCGTCCCTCAGTGTCTCCTTCTCCCCCTGAATTCTCTCCCGGTCCCCCCTCTCCGTCTCGAAGTCCTCGCGGTAGGTTGCCACCTGCGCCCGAAGAACCTCGATCTCTGTCCGCGAGTCCAGCGAGCCGCTGCCGGGCTGAGTGTTGTGTGAAGGGGGTTGACTTTGGCGTGGGGCCGACTGTTGATGCTCTGCCGCCTGGTACGGGGGAGTTCTTATCGCCATACTGGGAGCCTCACCGAGTGCCTTGATATCAAAATGTAAAAGTGAAGTCATTTTCCTAAGTGTGCCTGATATCAACTCTCATTAGACGCTTAAGAATATATAAACACTGCACGTCCAAAGCGATGGAAGACGAAACACATTTTATTTCCAATTGTCCAGTTAACCATGACGAAAGAACCGAATTGTTTAAACAAGTTACCACGAAATATCCCTTCTTTAACACATACACGGATGAACAAAAAGCTACTTTTCTCTTGAAATCACAAAACCCACAAATGCTAGAAAAAGTGGGACTTTTCGTCTTCCAATGCCTCCAAAAAAAGAAGTCAAACCCAGCTTGTTTAGATATAGTCGTATTTAGTATTAATATCCTATTGTTAAGTGCGATTGACCTTTAATCTCTATCTTTTCGATATCGAGTTATACTTTGATTTGATGAATAATTTTTATATGCAACCAATTACTATTTTGTCAGTATTCTGTTACTGTTATTATTGTCTGATTTGTTATCAATTACTACTATAATTATGTTATGAATTGTTAGATTTATGTTATTTTTTGTTGATTTAGATGGGGGGAAGACCTTGTATAAGCCAGTATGGCTTTTTTTCTTCCCCCAGCACGTATATTTTCTTGTTCTATTATGTAATACAAAATACTTTCAATATGTGCGGATAAATCAAATCAAATAAAATCAATTGTTACAACAAAGTCAGTCATAGTTCACTGACACATGTATGTTTCCCCCTATGTTTCTACCATGTATTTGCAATTAGCCCACGGGCATGAACTTGCAATAAAAGCTTTATATTCTTAATCAACCAATGGTGTATCTAAATTAGGACACATTTAATACCACCACTTACCGTCGAGGACTTGCGTAAATAATACACCCCCACATAAACCAGGCTTCAAATCTTGTTACATTTTTGTTACAAGTAATAGATGTGATGAACTATTACAAGTTTGTTAGAATTGTTACAACTTTGTTTGGATGGATATTGTAACAACTTTGTTAGAATGATTAAAATTGAAAAGTTTGTTGCTATTGTTACACGTTACAAGCTTGTTACAGATGTAGGGACTTTGTCACTTCATGTAACGTAACATGACCAATTAACGTCCAATTTATTCAAAACGTATTTATCTTAAAACCGCGCGAACAGAGCCAAATGTTTAACCCATCGGCAGAAATATCAACTCTTCTAAAAAGAAAATGCATGGTCTCTAAATTTTTCTCCGCCTGTTTAACGCCGTGCGAAAATGTATTTATTCATGTACTGATGTATATGATGTAGAATTGTGCTAGGCTTACCTATTATCGTGCACTTCAGTCTTTTCACTTCTAGCGCTATGCTTGGAGAACATAGACCAGAAGAAATACACAGTAACTGTCCAAAGTAGTCTACAGACAAATGATAGTAAAGTCTGTCTGTACATACCCCATTCAGTCTCCTGATCTCTGCCTCCAGGTTGCCCCGCTGCCGCATCATGTCCGTGATCTGGTTCTCCAGAAGAGTCACCCGGGCCGACAGGGTGTCTCCGCGCTGCTTCTCCTGTTGATGGTCCTGTACTGCCCGCTCTCTGGCCTCCTAGAATTACAAACAATGAAGGAGACCTTTATTGTACATGTTTACCCCACTGGGCTAAGCACAGGTCATGCATATTATCAACTTTATACATATTCATGAATATTACTGTGCATAAACATCTAGCATACTCTAGTACTTTCGACTTCCTCTCGCTTCTTGATAATTGTATAAATGTAGGAGGCTGTGTGATTAGTTAGAATTGGTTTATCAAAGGCTGTAAGACATATAAATTTCTCTCTACTATTCAGGTATCTGAAGTAGGAGAAATTACTTAACACATCACTGAAAATAATTATTCTATCGCTATCGTACAAAGGGCAGTCTACAATAAAAAGTACTTCGTCTTCTACTTTACCCAGACTACAAAATTGGCAGCAATAGAGCGTGACTCCGAGAATACAATGTAGCTTCATCGGGATGGTACAGAAATGGATCATGTGGTTCTTTGTAACTCAATCAAAATTAATTAGCTGCAACGTCTCGGTATAGTCCATCCGTTGCTTTTCTCAGGGCAATACTGACTAGACAGACCTCTCACTACTAGGTCGTGCTTTAGCGAGAAGAATGCGGTCCCAAACGAGACAGAGGAGTTTAGCTGACGGACTACCAAAACGTTGGTAGGTAATCATAAATGCTTTTTAGTTGTGTAACGAAGAACTATAATCCAGCTAGAGTTAAGTATTTGTGCTGATTTGTTTTTAAAAAAGAGAACGCTATGATTTTTCCTCAGAACATCTGCTTGGAAACTAGCAAGAAAAAACACCCCTCCCTCAAAATGGATGGTCACACCCAACATTAGCGAACAAACAAAACACACCTCCCAATAAAATGGTCCCATCCAACATGGCGACCTTGTGACGTCACAATTCGTCACAATTCAAGATGGCGGTCCCCACACAAGCCAACGGATTCAACAAAGGTTTTGCTACGCAAACCTGCAATTGCTACGCAAACCTGTAATGAACTGTGACTTCATTGATGCACAGGACAGTGCAAGCTCGCTTAATCTTACAAAAACTTAATCTCCAAGCAGATCTACACGGGGCGGGAAAATCGTATATGCTAGCCAGAGAAGCGCTAATCTGGCTGACTGGAGCTTCTCTGGCTAGCATATACGATTTTCGCGCCCCGTGTAGATCTGCTTAGAGATTAACAAAAAGATTGCATTCGTCCCCTTTGCATTCCCCTGATTTTTCCTTCTCCATCTTCATACATATTTCAGAACTATGTAACATTACCTGTTCAGCATCAATCCTTTTCTTAGCCGAGAGTAGCATCTTGTCAATGTCCCTCTGTCTCTTGTCTTCCTGGCTGCGGTACTCTACGATTTGTTTTTGAGCTTCTTCCAGCTTTTCCTCCAAATTCCCCTTCATGGAACGATACTGAACGTCCCACTGTTTGTTCACATCGATGATCTGAAGCGTACAAGGTTAGATTTGGCTATTTATATCTTTTTAGTTCAAATAGTTATTATCCTGAAAAAGCGTGATAACTACATTGACATGTGATAGCGGCTGGGTAGAAACGTCGCATTTCTTCGCGAGCAAAATGGATTCAGTATCTGATGAAAAAATGACATAACACCATCTCATTTTTCACCAATACGACATTCGAGAATTCTTCCTCTACAAAAATAAATGAGATACAACTCCTCTAAGTGTAAAAAAAAGAATAACCATCAAAACGCTACTTTAACATTTTACAGTTGCATTGGTTTAATTTCCACTGTAATACAAATCTTAACATTGCACACCATTTTATAAGAATTTGATGGTCTCGATGTTGGTCCCCAGGTATGTGACCTTGTCCTAGGTGCAGTAACATTGTTGTGCCTTCTTTTAAACTTATTTTGTAGAGTGATTGCTAAGACTATTGTTGTTCTACTTACCTCTTTCTTCTGTCTCTGTAGCTCGTCAACCCTTGTCTTTAGTTCGGAGATTTCCTTGTCAGTAGATTGTTGCTTTTCCTCATTCTGCATCAAGAAAAGTGAACAAGAAGCTATAGAAACCCTTCACTTTTGTCCTTCGACAAACTTGTAGCTGTTGTACGGTGAACATGAATTGATCCTTCCTATCAATCACACTTCTGTGGTTTAATATTAAGCCTTCATGTAGTAATTCTGTATCTTAGATGTACTTTTCACTCGTTTAAATGGAGCACTGTCGATCATTGGGGGCGTCCCTGTGGTGTAGTGGTCTGCGCTTCTGTCACTTGCCACATCTGGTTCAAATTACTTGGACCAGAAGACCCGAGTTCAAGCCCCGGGTAGGACACCTCTGGACAAGAGGCGCATTGAGTCATACCAAATACTTTATAAAAATGTAGATACTTCTGAAACAGTATGGAAGTTGAACACACTCCACTGCCAGTGATTGCACCACAGTGTGCCCCAGGGCTATGAAACGGAGATGGGCACCGCCCTATACACCTTATGGTGTGGGAGGATTTTTACCAACTTTTAACTAAACTGTCGATCATTTCCTTCACTGGGGTGTTTATCGAATATACAGACATCTTTATCAACAGGTTGACTTACTTGTTTGGACACTGGCTGGGTTATTTCGACAGCAGCGCCTCGCTGGTCTTCCTGGGCCGTAAGCTTTACCTGCAGGTCATCTACCTGGTTTCTGTAGGAAAGGGGGAGGGTGGAATCGTAAGCTACAACAAGCCACGCTGTGTAGTCTATTCAATGGTCACTTCATACGTTGTGCCAAACGTACGTCCAGTAAACATGTAACTTTTTCTACACCTTTAATTTGCCACCACATAAGACCTGGGGTTCATTTCAATATTACGGGTCACATAAATAACATTGAAACAGCTTAATACAATGCTAAACTTTCTTCCAACACTAAAGTTTTCACGGATCGAATTTTCGACGACCACTGTCGCCTTCTTCAAGATCAATAATGACCAATCACTGCCGAACGTAAACTCGCGAGTGTTGAAACAGTTTCTCTTAGTCAGAAACATCATGCCTGCGACAAGTTCGACTCACTGAGAGTGAGGGCTAATTGACACAATAACTGAAATGAGAAACAGCAGTTCCAAACATTCCCCACGGCTAAAACATTAACTTTGCGATGTATGGCTAACGCCCCTGTCACACTTGTGCGTATATACAAGTCCGCATGAGTTGCGTATTAACATGTTTTTGCTTTAGGTTAAGTTTGCAGCCGAAGAAGTAATTTCCTTGGTTTGATAACCAGACTGCACAACGATTGGTCAAAGTAAAAAACAACTTCCTCCCCGCAAAATTTACTTAAACCAATAAAATGTTACATATACACTGCGGAACTCACGTGCACAAGTGCACAAGTGCGACAGGGCCCTTGGATTATGTACAGTTTTGAAGCACAACAAAGTAGGTTAACACATCACCGTAAACCCATCGGAGCCTTGCTTGACTTCGACCTTCTCAAAAAGACACCAAAAATATACTGACCAAACCCAGTATAATTGTTCCAAGGGAAGAGATATTCTTAGATTTTTCATGTGAACCAGACATTTTTCTGTCGCGTTTTACTCTTAATTAGTTTCCTCGTACGATGAAAATTGGCTGAACACAATGGACTTAAGGTTGCGATGTCAAAACAGACAATAGGCGACAGCGCGGCCAGCCACGTCCACCGCAGGGCCTAGGGAGATGACTCAAACCGCAATTAGTAGGTCATTTAACTTTGACATTATCAAAGAGCGGCTAGCAACATTCTAGATCTTTCTATATATATATAAAAAACGGATAAGATTCTTTCTCTCACGTAGTTCTACTATGCGGTAAAACACTTGCAATATTGTTGTGATTATTTCAAAGGACGCAAATGTCATCAGCAAAAAAGGACATTTCTAAATATATCCCAGACGCCCCTGGGACTTATAATTAGCAATGCTAGGAGTCACTGAACTCGAGTGACACGGTGGGAGTGCGCATGCGCGGTTTGTAAGCATATACATGTATCTTGTGTGGACATGTTTAGATTTACTGTAAGGTACGTATGGTGAGTGTTCTGACACTACAGACTTACTGTAAGGTACGTATAATGTCGTTCTTTTCCTGTAGTCCGTCTGTAAGTTTCTTCTTCAGATCTTCGTTTTCTGTCGTCAGATCTCTAACCAGAACCTGTGGTGGTAATACAAAATGGTTAACACATGACGCAACACATCATACTATACCTGTCCTGTGTTAGTTAGTAGTGTTGTATTGTATGGCCTCAATGCCGTCTCATTACTCCCGCATTCCCCTAGGTCTAGGGCGGCGACCTCGCTACGATCGCACTGCGACCTAAAATTTGACGAGTCGCTCAACAAATTTCACTGAGATACAACAAATTTTTTTACGTTTTGTGTGTTTTGTTGTCTTTTCAGTCATACTTTTATATTTTGCATAATGTTCCGATTATGAAGTCAATGGTTACACAAATCTACTTTAGGTCGCAGCGAGATCGCGACGCGATCGCCGTTTAGTGGAATCTGGGTCTTACTTTCAGTGTACCTTTATTGTCGGTGCGTACTTAACTATCCGAGTGAACGGCAGATGTACATGTCCAGCTGTCCCAGGACTATCTCAATATGTTATGCAAAGCACAACATCGATTTCAAGCCATTTGTACAGCAAAGTACACGGAAATATACGTTAAGTTAATGTTTCATAAGAAAACGTGTTTTAGGCTCAGAACACACTCTTCGTAGCCTCCGTTGCAGACTCCTTCCGGCTGTTTTCTTTTTCAAATGTAAGTTACAGTTTTACTATTACATTTTTTTCTTGTTGCTGACCGCAGACTCCTTCCCGGCTAGCAATAAGAAAAAAATGTAATAGTAAAACTGTCACTTGAAAAAGAAAACAGCCGGAAGGAGTCTGCAACAGAGGCTACACTCTTGGTACGATTGCACACCGAATATCTGTATCTGTATCTATATAGCCGGTATAACCGCCCTTCGGCGCAACACACCAGCTTATATGATATGAATATACGAATGAAACATACAATTACAATGGCATACGTGATATCCACAATACACACCGATTGAATGTTGTACTTTTTCTCCATCTGTAGAACCCTGGAGCCGAAGCGCGCCATTTCGGCGGCCATCTCCGTAGACTTACTCGGGCCGCCATCATCGTGCAGTGAGGCCTCCAGTCGCTGGGCGTGATTGGACAAGGGCTCGCCTGACACTGGCTTGTCGTTCCACTCCGTTGGCAAGGGCTATGGGAACGAGAAATACCAGTAAGACAATACCTGTAAGGCTAGTTATTGGTTGGCGTAGCAAAACCTTTGTTGGATCCGTTGGCATGTGTGGTGGCCGCCATCTTGAATTGTGACGTCACAGAGTCGATTTTTGGGGTGTTTTTGGGGTCCGCTAGCGTTCTCTCTATTTCTAACAAATCGGCACATAACTATCACACATTCAACTCAAATAAAAAGAAAAATTCAATATCAATTCATATTTGTAAAAAGACCCCCTAATCGCTAAACTAACATAGGAAACCTGAAGTATATGTAGCACAAATCATTCATGATCTTTTAACTCTTGCTAAACGGCATATCAACCATTTCGATTCAGTAAGGCTATGTTGATTCAATTACATGGATGACATCCGCGCGCACATCAATTTTCGTCCGTTTCAAAAAAAGGTTTCTACCACAATGCAAATCGAACAAAATGAGCACAAACTTGCCGCAAATTGCAAAAAAATATATCGGAAACGGTCGTAGACTGCAGAAGACAATTTCAAAGTAAAACAAGAACATGTGAAAGAACAAAAATGAAGAATCTATTGACCGTTTGGTATATCATACTTTGTGTTTTAGTCATCTGTCCAACTTTCTTGACCACTTAGATTTCATAATTCTTTGCCGAACTTTTTTTTTCGCACACTCGCATCGGTTTTGGACTTTCTAGAGGATGGAATCCACACAATAGAATGAGCATGGCCTAAGCTTAAGCTTACCCTAAGTTTGGCTTCAATTGATTTTCCAGTAGAGCAAAATTGCAATATTGGAGAGCATGGTTTTTCTACCGTGGCAACGCAGCTAGAATTCAAATAAACACGACTATTTCGAGAACCGCTGGGAAAATATCATGCTGCATTTAGGTGCGCTACGAGAGCTGAAAAAACAAGGAGTCATATTTTTACTTCCTCTTCCTCCTTCCTCGATTACGGCAAAGTCTAAAGATAGCCTGCCAGCAAACAGACCTTCTTGGAACGGTACGGTTTGTTTACAAGTTCTAGCAAAGTTTTGATAACAGACCTGTTCTTCCTCCAAACTCCTCAGGGACTCTTCAACTGACATCATGCCACTCATAGATAGGTCGTTTTCGTCATTCCCTTCAGTTTGATTGACAGGTTCGTCGAGCGAGACGAGGACGTTTTCGTTCTGGTCAGATTCCTTCTTTTCCCGCAGGCTCTCTGACGGGGCAGGTGTTGTCTCCTTGCTTTGGGCGGATGACTCTGTCGTTTCAAGGCAAAGTTTGGTCGATAACTCGGTCAACTGGCCGCGGAGGGTTTCTTTCTCGTGACGTGATTCGTCCAGAAGAACCCCTTTGACAATACGGAACGGCGCATGCAATGAATCCGACAGGAATTATACCAAATATTCAAACACAGAAATTGATTGATTTTTTGTTTCTGAATAATCCTGATATAAATCATGACAAAATAAATCTCACCCTTACCCAGAGTCTGCAATCCTTGCAATCTGGACCTACAGTCTTCGTTTTCCTGCCGAAGTTTTTCGTTTTCTTGACGTAGCTTCTCGACTTCTTGAGAGATCTCGACGCTCCCACCTTGGACTGAAACATCAACAGTCTCATCTTCGTCGTTTTCGTTGTCCATTTTTTTCTACTCAGGTAGTGGCACTAGGAGACCGGCGGTCTCACGGCACATAAGGCGGGTCTGTAATAAGAAACATACACATAGTGGCGTCGTGTGGCGTAATGGATAGAATATTCGACTGTCAAACAAGGGGACCCGAGTTCGAACCTGGCTGCCCCCAGACATGTCTGGACATGCGCCCCGACGTTGTGCCCTTGGGAAAGGCACTTAACACGACTTTCCTCACTTCACTCAGGTGTAAATGAGTACCTAGCTCATATCGGGTTAGGTACGTCCCTCGGATAGGACGTTGAATGGAGGTCCCGTGTTTGGGGAGAGCCGCACCCCGCGCACGTAAAAGAACCCACCACACCTTTCGAAAAAGAGTAGGAGCATGCCCCGGTGTGAGATGTCCCAAAACCTACAGTCCTATGACCGCACATGGGTTCGCCCTTAGCCTCGGGCTAGTTGGGCAACCCTGGCATATACATGCTGAACCAATGAATGAATAAACAAACATACACGTATAACCTGAAGTATATCCTGAAGGATGCTCCAGATACTTATTGTCCAGAGCTAACCTCCAGAAATAGTGTCGGAAGATCGTAACGTTTTGTGACCGGCCGGGTTTTCTGAAAATCCTTCACTCCAAGGAAACAACATTTTTTAAGAGAATGGCTCCTCTCTGTGTCCCGAGTGTCAGCAGATGTTTGAGAAGTGTATGTCAGAGAAGCCCGGCCGGCCAGAAAACAATATGATTTTCTACCCTAACATCTGCTTGATTGCATATATGCACAAAGACCGGTATGAGCGAGCTCGGCTGGGGGTGGCATTCATTATTGATACCGATATATTCTTCGGGTTTCCTCGTCAAAATTCGTGGACAGAGCATCCAAACGACAGAACGTTTGTGCTCTACACAACTTATGGTATCGTCTCAACGTAACTCGTAAGTAGCTAACGTTACCCAAGTCGGAAGTACGGTGATCCAGCGATACAAATAAACAACGTAACATTGCAACAATGTCCCTTCTTTAATTCAAGGTCGTGTTGCTTGACTGCAGTACAATGCGGAAACAAGCGGGGACATCGATGTTTATCTACACCACACACAGCAGTTTACTTCCAACATTATCAAAAAGTGTCACAGATATACAAACAGGCATGTGCACATATGTACACTTGTGGCGTCTCGGTGGCGCAGTGGCAGGGTGTTTGGCCGGCCCAGAACCCAGAGGTACCGAGTTCGAATCCGGGGTTCCCTGATTTGTCCCGTTGACGTTGTACCCTTAGGAAAGGCACTTGACACGACTTTCCTCACTTCACTCAGGTGTAAATGAGTACCTAGCTTCGATTAGGGCCGTCACTCGGATAGGACGTTAAATGGAGGTCCCGCGTTTGAGGAGAGCCACACCTCGAGCACGTTAAAGAACCCACCGCACTTATCTAAAAGAGTAGGAGTCCTTCCCGGTGTGAGTGGTTCAAAACCTACAGTCCTATGACCGCACATGGGTTCGCCCTTAGTAATAGCCTCCGGCTAGTTGGGCAACCCTGGCATGTACATGCTGAACCATGCAATAGATAAATACATGTACACTCAGGCGCGTAGGTACACAGTCCAGTTTCCCCACATAGATACACAGGGAAACTTCCTGCTATTGTTGTTCATAATGATACGCGGCGTCTTTTTGTTCTATCAAAATTATGAAAGAGTTATTAATTATTAAATATTATTATTATCGGTGACGTTGGAACCCAGCACAGCAGTTAGTAAGTGTCATAAGAATAATATTTTCCAACTAGAACTAACAAAATTAAACCTTTGTGCAGTAAAAAAAAGTGGAGTTCAGCAAGTCCGGCGGTCCCTTGCCTTGCATGGAGGGAGGGGGGTGTAAAGAGAATACAGAAGAATAAAAAGAAAAACAATTTTTCTAAACGACTTATCACCAAAAAATAACTTCTTTAAGTCTGACTACTTTAAAAGGAAGACCAAAAAGGAACACTTACGGTGGAAGTTTGAAAACTGAACTCCCTGAACAGTTTTGAAAATTGAAATAAATCTGAGCGAGAGAAGTTCCACGGTCGGACTGTGGCACAGATCCATGTACGCTGAATCACACTGAAACAGCTTATAAACTAGCTGTATTAGCAATAAAAAGCTTTCCGAATGACTGACGAACACAGAAAAGCGAGGGGGAAATTAAATCACGGACCCTTACGCAGAAAGCTGCATGTCGGACAGAATATCCGCCGTTGTAAGTTGAATGACCAGAAGCTATGAGGAAATGACTTGGAGTGAACCCGGAAGTTTGTGTGTTTGCAAATGTCAAGCATGAAACGGGCGTCTTTGCACGTAGACATGGTAAACAGAAACACATAAATGAGTTCTTTGAATACACCACTATATTCTGTTTACAATGTGAACAGAATTTAGATATATGGTAGTACATGTGAGACCTTTAAACATGTTTAAATGGGATTTTGTAACGCGCGCCTTGATAGCAGGGGGGGGGGGGGTCAGTTACAAATAAACAACGTGGTCTTCATTAAGTTGACCTGATTCGAGATTTTCCGAGAAAGACATTCAAGAGAGAATTTCTCATGACATATTGGGGACGTGTGACGAATGAGTAGACGTATCCGACCGTAAAATAGCTCTTTACACGATTTGCCGAGCGCCGTTCCGAAGATTCGCGAGGGGTAACGAAGGCACCCGAGGAGCCGAAGCATGACCGGACTTTGACGTATTTACGGATCCAACTTTTGAAGGCAACTCCAACGTATAAATACTGATATGCTTGCGATGGCTTTTTTTCACGGCTTTGAAAACCAAGACACCGCGAATACATGTTTAAATGTATACTGCTGTACTACAGAACCGTTTCAACCGCGAACTTAAAACACGGCAAGAAAATATCCATTCCACTTCGACCGCGAAGTTAAATTTACAAGGAAATTGAATAATCCTACCTATCATATTGTTGTTGGGAATTGTTTGTCGCCCAATTCGTACTTACCGGATCATGCGCAACTCACGCCTGGGTTCGTGTACGTATATAGCGAATTATGAAGTCATACGATAACAGTACAGGAAAATATAGCGGTTTTGGGAAAATGGAGTAGGCCACGGCACTTGATTTTAAAGTTGGGAACAAACATTACTAGTACTGTTTCAAATATTAGTGACAAAACATTTGCGATGATGAAATTTCGCCTGTTGACTAGTGACCGTTAAATTAGCTAAAATTAAGTTACAGTTAACAAATCAAGAATTACAGTTAACCTGACAATAATTATAAACCTAAGATAGTGACAAAATAGAATCTAACCGCTATTTTACATGAACAATAAAACAAGAGAATAGTTCCATCTGTTAGTACCATACCGTGAATCCGATCACATTGACCAATTAACAACCCTGTCACATTGTTATCACAAAACAAGAAACATTCACTATCAAGAATAAAACACACACAAATCAACGGGTACTCACAAAAAAAATCAGAAGAATCACCAGTGATAATACCTAAGATGTCTTGTTCTTTCTCAGTACAGAAAAGTATTTAACGTCAAGCTCTCTTTTATGAAAGTAAGCAGAATGTTTTCGTGCGATAGGACCGGAAGTTGCTTTGACGTAATCTTGGCAAGGTCAGCTACGTGAGAGCACAAAAACGTCACGTGACGTCATACGCAGGTGATTGTATGTTTGTTTATATCACATTACAGGTCAACAAACCACCACAGGGCGGAACACACTAGTTTTGTGCAGTTATTTCTTGTAATAAGTGTTATTGGGTAGGCCGAATACTCTCCCTTCGCAGCCAGAGGCTGAGTTGCGAGGAGCGCACATTTGGCGGGGCTAGATCGCAAGGGTCTGTAGCGACTGCCATTCGGCGCGCAGCGACTGCCATTCGGCGCGCAGGTGACCTCAATACGACAATTGCCCCATATGCATGTGCCCCATAGGACTGTCGGTTTTGAACACACACCGGGAAGGACCCCTACTCTTTTCGATAAGTGTGGTGAGTTCTTTGACGTGCTCAATGTGTGGCTCTCCTCAAACACGGGACCTAAATTTAACATCCTATCCGAGGGACGTCCCTACCCGAAGATACGGTACTCATTTACACCTGAGTGAAGTGAGGAAAGTCGTGTAAAGTGCCTTTCCTAAGGGCACAACGTCAACGGGACAAATCAGGGAACCCCGGATTCGAACTCAGTATCTCTGGGTTCTGGGGCCAAACATCCTGCCACTGCGCCACCGCGAAGCCACAAGACTGACGCCACAGTTAGCGAACTAGACTGACAAGTTTGACCCACTCACACCAACATGCACTCTTTATCTTATCGATAAGTATAGTGGATTCTTTGACGTTCTCGAGGTGTGGCTCTCTTCAAATTATCTATACCTACGTGTATCACACACAAGTGGCACTTACTTGATAACAAAAGGGTGAAAGAACTGGGCAAAGAAAACAAGTGACGTAGCGTTGACGTCAAGCGATCACCTTGGTACCCAAATGAACCAAGGCGAGACTGCAATGCTGCAGCATGACAGGGAAAGTTTCGGTGTCGGCATGTACCTTAAAGGAGCGTTCCACTCCAGAAGCGGGTATTGTTTTCCGGTAGATTATATTTTTCGGGATACAAATGCAACCGACTTTTGGCTAGCTATAGATTTCCTCAGCTGGCTTTGCGACAATAGTCCTTTTCTAAATCCATGTACCCCCATATCATATGGATCCGCTTCTATGTACTTGCATGGCCAACTTGGGGCACAATTTCTCGCTAACGGTAGACGCGATAAGCTTAACAAAAGCAGTCGAGTGACTACCACACATTCAGCAAGTTACACAAAAATTTTGAAGACTAGTGCGTCTAGGAATACAGAGATCTTGGTACTTTTAAAAAACATTTCGTCTCTGATGAATCATAATACCCCTTTCTGGAGTGGAATGCTCCTTTTAAGCGTGCTATTGTTTACCATTTCAATGTTTCGACAATGACGAATATAAGCAGATATGCAATAACTTTTATGTTCACGGCTTAAAATCCTTTGAAAACATCCATACATCTGAATATACGTATCTATATTAAGTGAATAAATTTCTAAAATGATATCTATTTCATATGTTGTCAGATCAAATAGCTACACTCAAGTATGCAATGATGTCTAAAAGTCGTATAACATGGTCCGGATAGTGGTATGTTCCCTTACTTCTCTCGCTCAATTACATATGCCGAAATCCAATAGCCTTCGCAGACTTCCTAGAACGGCGGCGTATTGGGGGGAGGGGGGTGACGCGACTTCTTACGCTCGGCGGGCCAAGGTTCTCTAATGCCGGCAAGGGAGTTTCGCTGCCGAGGGAGTTATGTCGCCGAGGGACGACCGCCTTTCTACGCCGCCGTTCTAGGAAGTCTGCGAAGGAGGCTAGAAATCCAGCCGGAATATCCTTTTCTACTGGGAGATATGAAACCATTATAGCCTGTACCAGGCCTTCCTGCGGGGGTGCGAATCGTAGAATTCGGTAAAAAAAAGGAATATTGGGCCAGGGGAGTCAATTCGCGGGAAGATGCACACTTCCCCTGCAAATGAAACCCTATGGGGGCCAAACTACCCTGGCAAATTATTCTCTCTAGCTATAGCCAGCGTAGTCAGTTTGTTGACACTATGAAACCATTGGTCTCCAAGCAGACCCAACGGTTGCAAAGACCGTATCCAACTGGCTGAAGGAGTTTTTATTGCAACCCGGGCGGTGCCTGACAACTTCTCTGGCTGACTGGAGCTTCTCTGGCTAGCTTGTGCGATTTTGGCACCGCTTGGAGATAATGAAACCATGTCGATATGAAGTTTAAGTAGCGACGCAGTGAGTAGCGAGTCAGAGCTTTCATTTGGTGCTTTGGAGGGTGCGTTCAAAGTTCAGCGTGGACTACCCTTCAAGTCCAAGAGTATTCGTGACTTCGAGTTGGCTGATTATTTTCTTAAGAAGACAAGCATTTGCCCCCATTTAAGACCCAAGAAAAACTATACAAATACAGGATAATGTAAACTATGGGCTTCAGTATGCGTCTGGCAGCCGTACAGTGCACACCAGTGGAGGCCTGGCTGAGACAGTTTACCATGTACAAGCAAGGAGGTTTTATATCCTTGGTACAAGTTACTCTTCAAGTCATGTTTGAAATCTATAGGCAACAGATAAGAATTTGAAGTATGGCTTCACATAAGGAAGTTAGCTTGAATGACAGTTAGCCAAGAAATAAAGTAATGACAACACTGACTTGCAATTTAGTTTGAGACATTGGCTAGCAGTTACATGTACTGTTCTACAGAGCCCCAGTCTAATTGCTAGTTATTCCAACAAGTAGACGTAAAAATCCACAAAAGTCATATTTCTAGACACACCAAGGCTAATGTGGGGAAGACATTGGAAATCTAGATCCATTTAGATACTCTGAAACAACGTCTCGTTGTTCAATTACTGTGCTCATTGTGAATTGAAAACGTGAGGCGTCCAATATTTCTAGTTTCATGTCATCATAACGAACAAGATCGTCCGATTAAAAGGAAATACATTTTTCTCTATCTTATAATCTTAATTTTTGATGTGAACAAACGCAGTAGCTAGGGCAATAGTCATCGAAACCTTGAGACGACGGTCTCTATGCCAGCTACCCTATGCAGGGGGCGTAAATACCGGAACCGGAAATGATAGTCCGTCCCCAATCGAGGCTATTGCGACCCACGACGTTTTAGTCAAATAGGTCAAGAATACATTGCATTCTCGAACTACAATACTTACCGAGTTGGGAGCAGCTAGAGGTTTACATGAGGCAAACTTGATTTTAACAGACTGTGGATTGTGCAAGTGGCGTACCCTGACGTACCGAAACCAATCTGGTTTCACTTTCAAAAACCGCAATGAGTCTGCGCATGACGTCATTTTCTCATTACCACGTCACCACGAAACACCGAGTGCTTTCTCGGTTGTAGCAGAGTTAAACAATAAAAAGAAAGAAGGCGTGTCATTTAACTAAAGTGGACATCGTACAAGAGGAGAGAAACTAAAAAGCGAAAATTCGCTGTTGGTTCAGATACATGAGTGGCTCCGTAGACAATTCATCATCTCAATCGATAGGTGTCGCTGTTGGCTAATAGTTCATGCTCACTACACATGTGTTTGAGTCAAATACAGTATACGACAACGTACTAGAGGAGAGCAACCAAAAAGCGAAAATTCACTGTTGGTTCAGACACCTGAGTGGCTCCGTAGACAATTCATCATCTCAATCGATAGGTGTCGCTGTTGGCTAATAGTTCATGTTCACTACACTGTGTTTGAGTCAAATCATACAGTATACGACATACTGTAAATGCATTTAAGTTTGCGTGGTTTTTATTTCGCACTAAGGGGAAAATATTCAATTTCGCGGCAGTGCTGTAGTCACATACTGCTACGGTATTGGACAAAAATGTTCGCGGTGAAACGGTCGCCGCGAAACCGTGAACATAAAACCACCGCGAACATTTCTGCATTTGCAGTAATACACTGTTTCTAAGACACGGACACTTAGACAGGTATGTCGATAAGAACGACGCTTTTCTGACGCTAAGAATTCAGAAGCAACGAAATTTTCAGAGCTTGACATTTCTATGCAGGAGGCGCTGTTAGCCATGGCCAGGATGTCAGGTGCAACGATAGCCTGGTCACCAGTCTCTATGGGTCGGCTTAGGTGTGTTTTACCGGGCCCAGTCTGCTATATTGACCCGTTTCTGACAGATTGTCTTCTTAGCTACCATATAGAGTTTCGCAGCCGCCGTAGTTTCGCGTGGCGACGTGATTTAATCCAAGGCCGTAAACTAACACCCCGAGCGGGCTAGGCTCTCTGGACGGACGGGGGTCACTCACAGCGCCGTAGAGATATCGGGGAGCCGCCGATGGTATATGGTTTCCAGGCTAGTGCAAAGATGAAAGTTCTACCGATAACATTGTAACTGTTTATAACGTTTAACTGATATCATAATACAGATCTTTAACGGACTATGCAGCCAAATTGTACACAGTACATGTTGTGTAACTTGTAAGGGAGGATTCCCAAATGGTGTAATCAGAGGGCAGAAAACGAAGTTTGTTTGTTTTTTATTTGACTGTTAGTGGTAGTAGCTTAGTTGGTTTGATGTCTTTTTTCGTGCAAGCACCTCCCCTCGTCGTTGTGTCTGCCATTTCACGGCATACCGTGTCAAACGTTGTCAAATGTTTCACAATATTTAGCCCGCGGTGGTTCGTTCAACTTCGTTCCCTTCCCTTTCACTTTCTTTGACAAAAAGTCGCCCGAGACTTCGTGCGTAGTGTCTTATCTTGACCTTAAAGCCAGTATTCCCTGGCTTTCCCGTAGCTCACCTATTGTCGGCATTTGTCGCCTCCGTAGTTTTAGACCTAGGCTGAAGTCCTTCAATATACGTGCACTCAAGACTCAATTTACAGATAAGATCCAAAAGATTTCAAGTTGGCGTGTCCTTCGCGAGAGTCTGGCAAAGATAGCTGGATAAATAAACGTTTTACTGGATAACCGGCTACGCGTAACTGTTGCTAGGCACAACAAAACTCATACAATGTCAGTAACCGTATATGACGTATACGCATGGTGATCGTCTTGCCAATGACGCTTTTCTAAAAGCGTGTAATTATTTTTCAGCAGTGGACCGTGTTTCTCGTTTGTGGTAAACACAATTGTTGTTGTGGTCTACACTTTTGTTATTTACCACATTTGGTTCTAATTACTTGGAACCAGAAGTGAAGGCCCGAGTTCAACTCCCGGGTAGGACACCTCTCGACAAGAGGCGCATTGAGTCATACCAAAGACTTTATAAAAATGGTACATACTTATGAAACAGTATGGAAGTTAAACACACTTTACTGCCAGTGGACTAGCCCCCTGCTTCAGTGATTGCACCACAGTGTGGCCCAGGGCTATGAAACGGGGATGGGCAGAAACGGGGATGGGCACCGCCCTATACACCTTAACCTGTGGGAGGATTTTAACTTAACTTAACTTTAAACTTAAAACGAAGTCCAATCACCCATAACTAACGACAAAACGTAATGGATAATGTCTGTCCAGAATTGAGTTTCGCCGAACGCTGACAGACATGACAGAAAACCTAATTTAAGTTACGCAATATGATAACTACATATGAGCCGACTTAAAAAGAAAAACGGTTCAAATTGAGTTTTTTTGCGCCATCGTCTCACATATCTACTGATTTGTGGAAGGTTATGTATCAATATATCGATCTTTGCAGGTCCAGGCATGCTTCTTCAAAACAAAGGTATCAAATTGATAACAAGCGATATATCCGGGTCACTGAAATAACTTCTGAGAACACATTTTCATGTTGCTTGGAGAAAAAAAGTAATTAAAACAAGTGTAGTTTCCAAAGCTAGTAAGCTGTTGCGCTGGAAAATTCAAAAGAAAAACATCGAAATGCGACATGACAACATATAACCTCAGGGGAATTCCACTCGTCATCAAATTACGAACTCTTCGGTAGCCAAACATATTTCTGCTGCGTCACGAAAAGCACACGGGAGCAACCAAGTCAAGGGAGCAACAAAATTTGTACATTTTGAACACAGAACCTCCTGGATTCACAAAGACATGCGTGAGCGTCCCTGTTCAAGTGGAACTGGCGGCGGTGTGTCGTTTGAAGCCACCAGGAAGTCCTTAGACGAACGACTCACCTTATATGAACGCCATCTTGGTGGTTGGTACAAAGTGCAAGGAACGGGGAATCCCCTGACGCACTGGTTTTTCCAAAGGACAATGGGCAAGCCCGCCACTTAGGCGCTGATTGGTTAAATGCTAACACTGTCGGCAAATTTGCATAGTTCTGTTTATTGTTCATTTCGATCTCTTTGTTTTCTTTAGAGAGACAGGCAGTAAATGGTTCACCTTGGCTACCTTCCAAATACGCCACGAGTTCTGGAAACGTACGCCCTGTAGTGGAACTTATGGGTTACAGTTTTGGGTTTGAAACACAAATAACACTATTTTCCAACCGGCAACGTTGTTTTGTACCCTTATAGCAGCACACAAGGCGTTTTTAACGTTTTTTTTTCCAGAATAGTCCAGCCCCAAAAGTACACCAATAGTAGTTCCCGTTTTGACAAGTGAGAACTGAGATCTACAGTACACATAAAAGTGACTTATCATTACTATTGCGCAATTTTCGAACGATGCGAGATCTTTTAATACTTATTCAGTGTGACCAAGGACATCATATAGACTATATAATGTCCTTGGTGTAAGCGCTGTTTCGCTGTATGGCGATTGATCGAACACGGTAACGTTCTTTCGCTACGCGCGTTTCTAAACAAAATTATATAAGTTAAAGGAATAAAGAAAATACTGTGATATTATATAATCCCTTCATATACTGGTAATAGCAATATTAAAGGCACAGATTCTATAACTATGTCATGAACTTACCAGTTGAATTACGCCTCAAATTCCCGTGGTCCTGACGTTGTGGTCAAAACTGCGACTAGCAGTCACGACTTGTGATATTCTTGCTTGTACTCAATGCCACTATATGCAACTTCTTATTTAGTAATTTTTAGTTTTCTAGTTAACGAACCAGCCGTGCCGGCTTCTGCGAATTGAGGATACGATTTTAAAAAAGGGCGTAACCAAATAGAATAACTCTCTGGCAACACAACCTGTTCTTCGATTATATCATAGCAACTGAAGCCCCCCCCCCCGCCAAAGATATCAGTGCAACGTACGAGATCGCTTTTCGTTACGTAGCAGTTTCATAATATGACCATCATAGTACGGGTTTGGCAGGGTATGTACCCTGTATGTCTTCCAAGCGTTCTCCAAAACATTAAAGAAGAAAAAACTAGCGAAAAGGAAGCGAAAACATGAACTTTATGTGGAAAATGTAGTTATTTGATATACAAGGAACAATACCTACCAATATCAACAGACCGTTGCGCCAGAAAGGAAGATATCGAGTTGCGCAACTGCCTATAATGAGTTTCACTGACGTTTGGAATTCCCAGTAGTGACTCATCGTGGAAAATAAAAGGTAAACGCCCAACTTCAACTTTGGAGTGTTCTATTTATTTCAACGTCACAACATTAACAAACCTTCTAATTTTGATTATAAAAGTACAACTCTGAGTCGACTGTCTTCAGATGCAAGTTCCGTTTATATATCATCGGCGTTTGTAGTCCACCACACAAGAGACAGAGAGTCTTTTTAACGGCTATATTTCTGTAAGACTATTCTGTCAATGTCTCTCCCCAAAATGAATGGTATAGTCCAATTTTCATACGGTGATGAAATCATATGCAAAACTGTGATACAGAATCGGTCGTTCGTGTTGTGTTCACTTGTGACGACTTTCTTCTTCAAATGACTCGGTGTTGAATCATTCAGAACAAATAGGCGCGACTTCGTGACCTTTGCCCTGGACCTTGGACATTTCCCGCCATTTTACGTACTGCATTTCACTTCATCTTCACGGTAGCAAAATTTCACGGTGTAAGAAAAATTGACATTTTCACTGAAATTTAACTTCACGGTGCCGGCAAGTGGTTTACAGAACGGATGTGTGAAGGAATCATAAATGATAACAACCGTTTGTTTTTTCACAGTGATGATAAGTTCACGGTACAGAGGCGACAGTGAAAACAGTGAACATAAAGTTACAGTGAAAGAAACAAGAATTACAGTATACTACACAATGTCTGACCCGTAATACGACTATTTATGAAAGCGAACAAAATAGAAAATTAAGATTTTGTTGGACGGCGATAGATATGAAGTTATTACAAAATAGTGTTTCGAAAATTGTGGCGCTATGTTGCGAATTTTGACGTTTGACAACCAGAAGGCCCGAGCCCTGTAAAATTAATTGTATTTTCGTCTTTCTATCAGCTGTAGTCATGAAGCTGTTCATTTTTACATAACGCTAGCTTAGCTTTCACGTGTATTCTCACTGCTACCCTCCTTGCTGCTACATTTGCCCTTGGAATCATGACGCCCCTTGCAGTTGACTTTCGAACTGCAGGGTAATGTTAGAAACTTTGAATTCATTCCCGGTCGGGTAAGGTGTGATAAACTTATATGGGCTCACAATTTTTTAATGTTCGGTACAATGTGGTGGTCACATTGCTTCAAACATTGGAGCACAAAGTGGTACAACATTTTAAAATGCATCGGTATACTGTGATGTTATTTTGCGAAACTAGTTTCTTGTGATGATAACATTAATCTTTATAGAGGTCACGAAAGTTTCACCTTGTCAATAAAAGGAAATGTCCGTGGGAAGGGATACCTGCGTCTTCTACTAAAGCCGCCTACTACATGTACAGCAACATGGAAGTCGCTTGTTTTAGCTTGTTACATCACAACTCAACTTAAAATCGTTGATTTTGATATCAGACATGGGTCGGGACTTTCCCCCAACGACACCTTGACGTTCACTGTTCCGTCTAAGATTTCACTTTTAGTCTAAATTCGATCGCTTGGAATACAGTGTTCTTCATCTTCGGTGATACAGAAACCTCGGAGACCAAAGAGAATATTTTCCTGATGTGATTTCAGTAGCGTAGGAACGGAATTTTCATGGGGACCCCCCTCCCCACCCCGGGACAAACTCCCCCTCTATTGAAACATGCCGTTGATGCAATCACGAATGTAAAGACACTGGAAATGAAATGGTCACTGAAACCATAATGTTCTTGATGAAACAGCTAAGTAGATACCGGAAGAAAGATGTGATCGCTTGTGTTTTTTCAATGCCAATGATCAACGTGAATCGGCCACAGGTTGACTCTTTGTTACCACTTTGTAATGCTTACGTTTATCAACGTTTCTGTGGGCTATGTCCTGAGTAAATAACACACGGAGCGATTACTGTAAATAGGTGTTTTATGAAGAATCTAGTCGTGAAAAATAACATACATTCGGTGTTTGTTTTCACTTAATTCACATAACAATCTCAAATACAAAGTAATTTCTCTTGCGTGGGAAATGATAAAATACTGAAGTGAAATTGAGATTCAACATGTTAACAGTTTATAAAAAGACCCGAGGAAAGTACAACTTAAAGCCCTAACTAACACACAAGGGGATTTCCAAAATACCTAAGTGTTGATGCTTGATTTATATCTATGAAAATGGATATCAGAAGGGGAATTCTTGCGAGAGGTTATATACCACTGCCCAACAGAAGCGACTCTAAAACGGTGTGGGACCGCAGCTATGGCTAGGGTAAGAAATTACATTACTTCTTTGTTGAAAACTGTTACAGAAGGCGAAGGATGTTACTTTTCTATGGTTTAAATCACATTTGTTTGACATATCACGGTTTCGAATGGAAAGAACCTTTACTTGGACATACAAGTGTATCTCCTGAAATACTCGCCCCATTCTTTGGCAAAAGCACACGTTTATTTTTAGTCTTTACTTACCTTCGCCAAGCAGGTTATGTTTTTGGTAGTGTTTGTATATTTGTTTGTATATGTATGTGAACGGACAGCATAACTCAAGAAGCTATGGATATCATGAAATATGGTGTGTGGTTAGGTCTTGTCCTATCAAAGAGATGTTTAGATTTTGGGCCTCCTGGCGACTGTCCTGTGTACTGCAGCAAAACTTTTTCGATGTCCCGTTCAACCATAATTCACACCAAGTAAAATCGTGTGCCTGTTCTACGACTTTGCGTTATGTGACTACAGGTTACAGAGCGACTTCAAAAGCCTGCAAAAGTCCCAACCTTACCTGTAGGAAAGTCCCAAGCGACTATGTATATATATATATGTATATTACAGTACACCTTAGACATTTGTTCAAACTTGCCCGTCGGAAATTCCGTTGACTTGCGTAAGCGGGGTAACAAGACAGACCAGCATTCGTACCCCTTGGAGTTGAGACGTGCCGCTTGTAGCTCTCTGTAGTAACCAGCTATCGGACATACGGCAGTCGTGTGTACCAACACATCGATCTGTTGTTTAAAATTATTCAGTTGTATTTCCTAGTCTACAGCTATGGACATGCAGGTAATATTTTTATTCCTTGACTTCATCCGCGGCATATACGGTATGAACATGTCGACGGTGGTGGGGGTGTCATCTGTGCAAAAATTAGGGTGCTTTTGTTGATGACTTGGGGCCGAAATCTGTCTTTCAGACGATACACGACCGAACCGTGGTGAGATCGCAATCGTACTTAAATTTACGCCACCCCCCACCCCTCATCCCACGAACTGTTACGGCGGTTGGCTTACTTTCGTTTCAGTGCAAGGATGGACAGCCGGCAGTCAATGGTCTTTTAATCATTTGAATTTTATTGACACTCGCTGATTTGTAGTGATGACGTGAAATATCTAGTGAAAATTCGGGACGACTTACATTGGTAGAGCTTGACACGACGTCACGCGATGGCTGTTGGGTAGGGCTTTCCAATGACAAGCGGGAAGTCCCCCGGCCATTCCATATTCCTTTTGGGGGTGTCAGGTTCGGCCAATGCTATTGTACTAAATTTTGTACTAGATTACCAGTGTGCCAAAGAATTTGAAATACTGTGCGTCCAAAACGGTGGAAGACGAAACACATTTTATTTCCAATTGTGCCGTTGACCATGACGAAACAACCGAATTATTTAAACAAGTTACCACGAAACACCCCTACTTTAACACATACACGGATGAACAAAAAGCTACTTTTCTCTTGAAATCACAGAACCCACAAATTCTAGAAAAAGTGGGACTTTTCGTCTTCCATTGCCTCCAAAAAAAGGAGTCAAACCCAGCTTGTTTAGATATAGCCAACAGTTGTATTTAGTATTAGTGGCGCATCGCCTATTGTTACAACAAAGTCAGTCACAGCTCACTGACAGGTGTATGTTTCTCCCTATGTTTCTACTATGTATTTGCAATTAGCCCACGGGCATGAACTTGCAATAAAACTTTCATTGTACTAAATGTGCGAGGCGTTTTCAAACACGGGCCGATTTTTTTCCCCACAGATTATCCTGTTGTTGCTGGTTGCAGCCGTCACTGTGTTGTCTGGGCTCATCGAAGGTAAGCCGACTAAGTGCAGATCTATCCTGCGGAGAAGTAACCCGGTTCCAGGTGGATATGCTGTCCTAACTCAGGAGCAGGTGGATATCATCGCACCCCTGCTGGTCAACGTAAAAACGCGGGGGCGACACCCTAACAAGCGCCTGAACAAAAGGTGATTATTATCTTCGCCGAGGAGGTTATGTTTTGGGTAGCGTTTGTGTGTATGTATGTATGTGTGTGTGTGTGTGTGTGTGTGTGTGTGTGTGTGTGTGTGTGTGTGTGTTTGTGTGTGTGTGTGTGTGTTTGTGTGTGTAAATGACCAGCATAACTCAAGAAGGCTACCATCCACCGATCCATCTACCTACATGTACCTTCTGACAAAACATTGAACCAGAACTACTAAATAATGTCTAAAGGTTGTATTTGGACTTCCATGCTATCAGCATTATAATGAGTTAAGCTGACAACTTTCTTGTATCATTGATAATGAATGAAGACTAAATGAAGACCTTTATTGTACATTCCTGCCCCGAGGGGCTAGGTACAGGTCGTCTAACATAAACCTAACTGATACGTAAGTGACATATACAGTGAAATATATACAGTACATAGTTTAAACATACATGGTAGACGAAAGTGATAAGCTAAGCTAATCCAGCAGAGTCAACTTCTTCTCGCTTCTTTGTACATGTGTAGATGTATGAACAGATCATGTTTCTTGTACAAGGGTTGTCTAGACGCCACAAAAATATGAATTATAATATAACAAGCTATCTGCCTCCAAAAAAATCAAGACCATAGCACGTCCATGTCAAAAGATACAATAATTGAAGTTCTGCTGCAGTACCAAGGTCACATACCAGGGGGCCCAAAATCGACCTTGAATTTCGTCTTCACAACACCCGCCCACATACCAAATATCATTGTAATCCATCAAGAGGCTCTTGAGTTATGCTGACTAGAGTAGTGCGGAAACACAAACAGACAGACAGACAAACAGACAGACAGACAAACAGACACACCCAAAACTATATCTCCATTTTTCATGGCGATAATAACACATAACTTTTGTTCTGTAACCAGGACTGATGCCCCCTTCCGGATGGTCAGAGACTGCAACCCTGACAGGATCCCAAGAAACGTCCCCGTCGCTCGTTGTCGAAGAAAGACGTGCAACGATGGCAGCTGGGTAACGGGCTACACCTACGCACCAAAGCTGGTGATCTGGAAAGCTACGGCCGACGGCGAGCTGCAGTACCGGGCCCAATATGAACAGGTCCCGGTGGCGTGCGTGTGCATGACACCCCGCACGGCGCGACCGTAGTGAACGTAACTGCCTTAGACACCCCGACCAATGGAATCACGTGAATTGCATTGAAACTCAGATTCGTATCAGCCATTTCCCGACAAATCGCTTTCTTACTTGCGTTAACGACTACATCTGACCAAACAAACTCTCCAGTGAGATGGTGGAAGGTGTCAGCTTTCAAAAGACGTTTTTAGATTGACAATTTTGTCACTTTGGAAGTAATTGAATCCGCCCGCGATTTAACGTTTAGAGAAAAGTAGTAGAAACTAGAACTTAAATCGCGGGCGGATTCAATTACTTCCAAAGTGCCAAAATTGTCAATCTGAAAACGTCTTTTGGAAGTTGACACCTTCCACCCTCTCACTGGAGAGTTTGTTTGGTCAGATGTAGTCGTTAACGCAAGTTAGAAAGCGATGTTGGGAAATAGCTGATACGAATCTGACTTTCAATGCGATTCACGTGATTCGATTGGTCGGGGTGTTAGAGTTAGACCCTCTTTCCGTCAGACGGCGGTCGCTGAGCGGCCGTTGAGCGAAAGTTGAATTTGTGTCTCGCTTGGTTTTATAGTAGGACTATGATACGCGATGTAAAAGTGTGATTTAAAAGACAGCAAAAAACACAAAGCTTCTTTGAAAAATCGTTCTTTATCTATGAAATTTGTCGAGCAATCTGTGAAATGTTCGCTCGCTCAGCGGTCATATAGCCTGTAGTGGAAAGGTGATTGATTTTTCAGTATTGCCGTGTTCGTAGCTATTTTTTCATCGTTATCATTGTTATTACGATCTTCTCTAATTTATTTCATTTGTACTTTCATGTTTAATGGTTGTTGTTAGTGTGCTTCTTGCGTTTCTTACTAGGAGACCATCCGCACAGAGAAATTAAGTTGTCTACTCGTAAAATTGTAATCTGTGATGTGAATCTAAATGAAAGGATATTAAGATACATAAGATAGAAAAGTAGTGTGAAGTGTGGCAAGAAGAGCCAACTAAAGACTAAAGATGGTGTAACAATATCCGAAACATCGTTATCACAGAAGATTACGAGATGTATTTATAATTTAACCATTTTGCAGCACAACCTTTGTTGTTAACAGATGTTACTTTTTCAATATTTTTTATAAATCTGGGTCAAAATGTATTTTTCAAAAGATAATATTTTTGTATGTGTACTAAGTTATTTGTACCTTCTAATGTTCTGTTCATCCCGACCAATCACACTAGTTGTACCAACCTGCAGTAGTTATACAACCTGGAGTTTTAGATTAAACGTGCTTTTTAGATTAAACGTGCTTTTTAGATTTAACGTGCTTTTTAGATTAAACCTGCTTTTTAGATTAAACGAGCTTTCTCACCTTACCCGACCGGGTAAGGTGAGAAATTCATTTCTTTTTTTTTCATTCAAAGAAAACATCAAATAATACAAATGAAGAGACATAAACGAAGTAACGGCGGACTCAAGTTGTACTCAACTTATAATAGTCTCGCCGTCACTTGTACATTATGGGAATAAAATGTTTGACAAGACGTGTGAATAAGTGAATGAATACATGCAGATACATAACAGAGGCCTAGTTGGAACGTGAGTCCAAAACTCCCCTCCCAGAGGACGAAAATAAAAAAAGGACACATATCTAAAACGTTTAGTTGCTGTAATGATTTTCTTGTTGATATCAGAAGAAGTAACCAAACTACCATGTAGAATTAAGAGCTATTTAACGTTGTCAGAGAGGGTGTTAAAACTAATTGGGTGTCCGAGGATCCCAGAAAGCTTGCCGAAGAGAACTGAATTTTTTTGGGTCACAACGCCAATATTCGAAACAATGTGGTGGTCACATTGCTTAAAACATTGGGGAAGGAAAATGTACAACGTTTCAAAATGCACCCGTAAACTGTGATGTTAAATTGCAATCGAGTTTTTACTTATTTTACGAAACTACTTTCTTGACGTGATGATTGCATTAATCTTTAAAGAGGTGACGAAAACTTAAGAGGAAAATGTCCATAGGAATGTATACTTGCGTCTCCTACTAAAGCCACCTACTATGAAAACGTGCGAGTCGGCGTTTGTTCGTTAAATAACAGCGTAGTTCAAAACCTTTGTCAGTAAAGCCGTTGTAGGTATAATGATAGCAAAAATATCAAACATGGGGTGGGACTTCCCCCTTTAACACCTTGACACTGACTGTTCCGTCTAAGATTTCACCTTTTAGTCTAGATTTGATCGCTTAAGATATAGCGTGCTTTATCGTCGGTGATATAGAAACCTTGGAGGCCAAATTAAAGATTTCCTGGTGTGATTTCAGTAGCGTACGCGTAGGAATGGAAACTTGATATATGGGGACCCCCCTCCCCACCCCCGGACCGGAACTCCCCCTCAAACATACCGTTGATGTAATCACAAATTTTCCAAGCTGGACATGAAATGATCACTGAAACGAATAAGTAACTTTTAGATACCAGGAAAAAATGTGATCAACTGTGTTCTTCAATGCCAATGATCAACGTGAACCGATCACAGACTGGCTCTTTGTTACCACACTCTACTTTGTAATGCGTATGTTTATCAACGTTTATGTGAGTTATGCCCTGAGTAAGTGACTTACGACTACTGTAAACAGGTGTTTTATGAAGAATCTAGTAGTGAAAAATTTCACTTCACATAGCAAACTCAAATACAAACTACGTAATCTTCTCTTGCGTGGGAAAATATAAAATACTGAAGTGAAATTGAGAGTCAACTGTGCAACCTGTTTACAGTTTATAAGACTCGAGACAAAGGAAAGAAAGACTTGAAGCTGTAACTAAACAACGAGGGGATTTCTAAAATACCTAAGTGCTGATGCTCCATTCACATCTACATGTAAGAGAGGGGATATCAGAGGGGAATTCAAGCGCGAGGCTAAGCTTATATAAACTACGGTAAGGCAGCAGGTAACTTTAAAACACTTGAGTCTACTGCCATGGCGAAGGTAAGAAAACTTCTTTGTGGAAAACTAAACCCAAACACATAGTACATGTACTTCTTTGTGGAAAGCAGGCTAAACTAAAGTAGTAGTTCCTCTCTGTGGAAAACTGTTACATAAACCGAGAGATTTGATTTGTTTATTTGTCATATCACATTTGCTTTTGAGATTTTTGACGCGCTCTGAATGAGAGAGAGTTTACTTAAAAATGCAGCTTCTCACTACCCACCCCCCACCCCCGGAAATATTCACAATATAGATATTCTGACAAAAGCGCACCGCATCTTTCCTTTCCCGTTCCTTAAACTTATTTACATGTGACACAAACTTAGCGCTATGTGAGTAAAAGGGGCCATAAATTATAGGACGACATTTGGTTAACGCCCGCAAAAGCCATTCAGTGCCTATCGGTGGGGGAGGGGGGTTCCAATCAAGCTTCACACGTAATAGGCTGATTTTGCCCAAACATGTTACATTCCAGTTACATAGCGTAAACAATCTTGGTGCGTCATCAGACGCCTACACAGACAGAACTTCGATTTCTTCAAGATAGACGTGCTTCTTGTAGCTCTGTAACCGCTTCCCCCCTATCGGACGTACGGCCGACGTGACAACGTTGATCTGTTGTTTTTATCCTACGATTAATTTTTTTATCAGCCGTGTTCAGCTATGGACATAATGAAGGTAATGATTTTTATTTCTTCGCTTGCCAACAAGAAATACAAACTTTAAAGTGGTGACTGCTGTCATCTGTGGTAAACCAAGAAAGTTTGTTTCATGACTCGAGACTTAAATTTGCCTTTCTTACGGTGCCAAGGTAGCCTCTGCCAAAGTACATGACCGAATTCGACTCGTGCTGACATTGCAACTGTAGTAAAGTTGCCATGTTCCGCCCTCTAGATCTCCACCCAATACAGTCTACTTGACTTATTGTCGTTTCAAGTCACGTGCAAGGGCGGAGAGGCAACCTCCAGTGCTCTCTTTGATATTCCGGAATGTTCTTAGATACTCATTACCATATAATGTTCAGTAAAAATGTATAGCAACTTAAATGTCATGCCAGCAAAGTGACCGTTTTATTCTCATAACTCAACTGCGATGACTGTCACCGCTTGCAGGGACTTTCCAATTGTATAATTATCTTACAATGACTATATTGGAAAGTCCCGGAATTCCGATCATGCACTCCATTGGCATCATGGGGGTGTCCAGGTCAAAGGTCATTGGGAGCACTTCAAGCCTGGCCCCATTCTAATATATAGTAATAGTCAAGGTGATTCGTGCAAAAAAATAAGAATAAGTGCACGAATCTTTGCATGAATGTCGCATGCAATGAAAGTGATATTTCTAATATAGATTTTATCTACATGACAACCGTTGCTAGGTAACATTTTCCCTTGACAGCCAGTACCCTAAATAGCTAGCATTTGTGATATAATGTATGTATGAACATATGTATATGTATAGATAGATATGTATATATAGTAATAAGATAGACATTTGATTGTGAAAGAACAAGAGAATAGAACACCTGTTCTAGATTCTGCCCTTAATTCCGTTTAGATCCCATTCGTTATGATTTAAAACATTTTTACCTGTGCGCACCCGGCGGCGGAAATGACCTTTGACCTTTGGAACTGGAAACTGGATACAAACGTACAAATGAAAGCGACAAAAATGAACTTAAAACAAAAAATTTCTGTCCGCAGATTTGCCTCCTGTTCGTTGTAGCCGTGCTGGCGTGTGTGTGCGAGGGGAAACCCCTGAAGAAAAGCGACCCCGGTCCGAACGGTTACGTCATCCTCACGCGGGATGAGGCTAATCTCGCGAGACGAATCTCACCTCGGCTCCAGCTGCAAGTGGACAGGGTGCAGCGCCAGATCCGTCGTCTGTCAAAAAGGTGGTTCTTTTTGGCGACGCCTCAGGGGCGAGCCAAATTGGCCTATATTGTGTGCAGTTTGCAAGAATTCTAGGAATTGCACAGGAATGTGAAAGTCCACGGGACGATAACACAAGAATGCCTCGATGTATTATCTTCTTATTTTGTAGGTGTGTAGGTCTGTGTGAGATCTTGAAATGATTGGATTTTTGGCCCCCTAGCGACTCTCTATGGTACTGCAGGGGAACTGTAATTTAAATGACTAACCAACAAAGTAACCTTTTGATTAGCGTAGCTCAGCTGCGATGACTGTCGCCGCTTGCAGGGAAAGAAGTTGTGGATGGATTCATGATGTTTGGTATGTTGGCAAAATGAACCAAATGATTACATTACGCCGAGACCCTCTAGCGGATTTCCATGGTACTGCAGCAAGAGTTTTGATGTCTCGTGTTATGGGCAAGCTGTGATTATGATATTTAGAAATTCATTATCGATCAATCTATCTTCTGACCTTAACAGTAGTTGCATGTAGCATTACCAACATATATAGTGTAACGTTCTGCTGTAAGTCTGATGTTATAGTCAGTTCAGTTGACGATATTCGCTTTCTTCTATCGCTAATAGATTATGCATATTGCGTATTGTTGGCATTAGGACTGGCGTCCCCTGTCGGATGGTCATAGACATCAACCCCGACAGAATTCCCAGAGACATCCCCGTCGCTCGCTGTCCCAGATCGAAAAGAACGTGTGACAACGGCAGTGGGGTAACCGGCTACGCCTACGCGACATGGCCGGTGATCTGGAAAGTCCAGGTAGACGGCGAGCTGCAGTACCGAGCCCAACCGCAGCAGGTCCCGGTGGCGTGCGTGTGCATGAGACCGCGTACGACGCGTCCGGGGTGAATTGAATTGCCCCAAACCTAGTAGCGTCCGTTGCAGTCCATCCCACTAGCGATTTTTCAACTTTTCGGGTCCATATTCTTTGGCTGGAGGGGGGGGGGGTATCTGCTTGAGGCCCCGCATCTACTTGGGATCACAGCGGTTACAGGATCCCAAGCAGATACGGGGCCTCAAGCAGATACGGCTCGCCAGCCAAAGAACCTGGGCCCGATAAGTTAAAAATCGCTAGTGGGAAGGACTACAACGGAGGCTACAAGCCTAGCCTGAGTAGCCTCCCTTGCCGGCCTTCTACTAAGTTTTAGAAGTTTCTTTTGACCTGGTCCATGTGGAAAATCACGAACGAGTGCTCCCCCCCCCCAAAAAAAAACGCCTGCACTCCCAGAAGGCCTACAATGGAGGCTACCCAGAACCCCTGTCACACATTTACAACCTTCCTACGACTATGCTTCCTGTGGTCCCGAAGGTTGGGAGTAGCCTGATACCCACCCTATTCGAAATCTAAATTTAGATCCAATTCGCTCCTCTGATCGCATCCAAACAGAACATGACTTTCCCGACTTTAATTTCTCAAACTTTATATGTGTATAGACAACATCGCCGGCCCATCAACTATGAACTATCTCACGATTCACGACTAACTCCCAACCACGGTCTAGAAACTTCAACAGGCCATGGTCGGCTATGTGCACCCTCCTTTATCAGCGCTGAAACTGCTCGGAAAATGTTCGGCAAAGATGAGCTTTAGCAAAACCTCTGGTTGGCTGAAAGCTGTTTTTTGGTGACGTCGCCAGAAGCGTGTTCAGGGGCTCGGAAGGGCAGGGCCGCTATGGGAGGTAACGAACATATCGGGTCTGCTGGGAGGATGGCTATGTGTGACAGGGTTGATTGTATTTATAAATTATCTAGAGCTATTTTTTGTCTTTTAATATTGCATTTGGTCTTACGTGTTTATCTATAGTAGTTGTCATTATCAAAGTGTTTCGTGCGTTTCTTTTTAGAAAAGTATCCACACAGCTACAGAGAAATAAAGTTGTTGACATCTCACAGATTGTAATCTGCAAAAGTTAATAAATAGATACACATGTAGAAAGATACATGAGATAAAAAAGAAGGGGAAGAACCAAGACAATATCCGAAAGATACTACTAGTAGTAGTCATCACTGAAGATAACTCCATATAGTGCGCAACAACTCTCCCTCACTTAATTCAATTCTACACGCAAGTCAAGACAAGACTATGTAAGTAAACTCTGTTGCAGTGTTACCTTTTCTTTACTGTGAACTTATGTTACGGTTTCAATACATAATGTTGATAGATTTTGGCCATTATGTATTCACAAAAAGAGCTTGGTATGTTCGACAAACATTGTATAAAGTTATTTTTACCTTCAATCCCGACCAATCGTACTTGTTGCACCAACCTGCGTTAGCTATTCAACCTGGAGTTTAAGATTAAATGTGTTTTTGCGGTTCAACGTCTTTTCTTTTTTATTTGAGGTTGAATGCCAGTTAATGTAGAGTGTGTGTATATAGTAAGGCGACAGCAAGTAGATTCTATGGATGACATCCGTGGGAGCAATGATTTTTTCGCCTCATTCCTGCACTTTTATCTGTTTATAAATCTGTCACATTTACAGGTTTGCGTAGAAAAACCTTTGTTGGAACCGTTGGCATGTGTGGTGGCCGCAATCTTGAATTGTGACGTCACAGGGTCGCCATACCATTTTATTGGGAGGGGTGTTTTTGGGGTCGCTAGCGTTCTCTCTTTTTTAACAAATTGGCACACAACTATCAAGAAGAAAAACAAAACCAATTAATATCTAGAAAAAGGCCCCGTAATCGCTAAACTAACATAGCAAACCTGAAGTATATGTTGCACAGATACTTAACTCTAGTTTACTAGTGTTGTATCCCTCGCAGGCAGGAATGTCAGAAATGTGGTGAATGTTTTTTCTTCTGTTAAAAACAGGTCATTTGAGTAAAAGTGAAATTATTAGCCACACAGTAGAGTGTTTTCAGTAAACCAGTCTGTCTATCCACTCTGTATTTTGCAGGTATGTCCTTGTTATATCATTCTGTAGTCTTGCGTTCATTATAACCGTAGTAAGCGAATGGACAGTCGAGTAAAAGGCCAAAGTTGTCGAGGAAAGGCGGATGATGTCCAAATATTTACCCTACTCATTACAAAAGTGATGTGTACACGAATGTAGGCGGCGCTTCAGCGTTTGGCCACGGTGATCCACGCGCTCCTCGCGCGGCGACCACAAATCGATCATTTTTAAGTCAAGTAGTGTTTTTGAAAGCCATAAAAGGCATTCTAAATGTATGTGAAGGCATCTGGGCCTGTGTGGGAAAATGGTTTAATCCCAACGTTTTACATATATCACTGTTTTTACAAATCGGAACGATGTACCCCAATACAGCCTAATCTGCAGTACCGCACCCCGTAGTCTCCAGAAAAGTGTTAAAACGACCGTCAAATTTCCAAATTTCGGTCTTTTCGGGAATGGGGAAATGGTGAAAGGCTCGTAAAGTGGTTTATTTTTTCGAGGCTTCTATAACTTTGACCTTGGTAATGAGGCCATTTAAAGTGTCGTTTAACACTATTGAAGACATTTCGCAAACAAACAAATGGGATGTTTGGTGATAAATCATTTGTTTCCTCAGCATTTTGCCAATAGAAGTGGTCGCGAATACATTTTCTGTAAATTCTCACTTTCTAAACGGCTGCCACATTCAAATTTCAATCCTATTTTATGAAAGAAGAAGACATTAAGCAGTATTCTGTCTGTCGGCCTATCAACGGATCCAATTTTCCTGTCAATCCTCCATCTGATCCTTCCATTGCACAATTTGATAACGAATATGTAGGCAAAGTCGTATCCTACAGCCATCAGACCTACCTAAGGGATTTTGAATTATATAGTAGAATTCGGCAAAAAAAAACTTGGGGTTGACATGGTCAGTATAGTGAGCCAGTGGTATATGAATCGATGGGGCCAATAATTCCCAGGCAGATTATAATTATTCTCCCTGTTTGCCTTAATCTGTAGTCAGTGAAGTTAGTCGTAGGGATCTAACCTCGATACTTCCAGTTCAATAAGCTAAAAAAATTGCATCGGCCGGGAATCGAACCCGGGCCTCCCGCGTGGCAGGCGAGAATTCTACCACTGAACCACCGATGCTGTGGTGATAAGACTTATCACCACAGCATCGGTGCTTCAGTGGTAGAATTAAAGAACTCATTTCCTGGATGAAATCTTCGCGATCTTGTGAATGGGCCGGCAATCGAATCCGCGCGGGCCTCCCGTCCGTGTTGAAAACGACTTTATAATCTTATTCAAATCAATATAAGACGAAAATTTACTATCTTCTGGTTCGATTTGTTAATTCTAAGTCACCTCACAGTTACAAAGTCACTTGTGAAGCCGTGATGCATTGTGGTCTTGAGCGCTGTGGTCTCCTGCGGCGCTGGAACTGTGAGATGACTTATTGATGACGTTTTACCTGAGGATGTGCTTCGCGTCGTTATATACCCTATGGGGTACGCCGGGATGGTGGGTAGAGTTTCACTCTCAGTTTCATTTAACCATCAATCGGAACATGTAATTTAGTGTGAGAGAGGTTGAGAACTTTCCATCGTCATACCCTACTTTCTATTGTTATAACATCTTTTGTACCATAAGTTTAAAAATATCATTGAATTTTTGGTGGCGTTGTTGCATAGGTGATAATACTTATAGTATGTAGCTATTCGAAAACTTAATCTATAAATTGATTACCAAATTGGATGATGTGCATACCCTTCCTTCTTCCTACACTTTATAACAAGAGTTCGGAGACCTCAGATCTCCATAAAATATTTTGATTATGCAAATGACTTCTACATTTGCATAATCTATGCTTGACCATGTACACCTTTAACTGAATTACACAGGTCACAATGTTAACAGTCCAGTCAGTTACCACTTGGAAGAATTTTGGCACTTTTGCATAATTATGCAAATTATGAATTAATTCGCATAATTGATATCTGTTTATGTTCCACTTTCAATTAACTACATTAGTTACATGTATTTGAGTCTTATAATGGAAAACACTGCAAATATAGATTTCCTCATTAATTATGCCAATAAAGTTCAAATTTGAATAATTTGCATTTCACTGTGTACATCTCTGTCTAAGCTGCTTGCATACTAAATATGATGGAAATCCGTAGTTTCTTTCTTCGGTTATTCTCCTTGGAAGATTTTTACAACATCGCCCCTGCAGTTCAAGAGTAAGCTGCTAAGGGTCGAAACCTACTCCACTTCTATCACAAGCTATCTGCCACCAAAAAATCAGGACCATAGCACGTCCAGGTCAAAAGATACAAAAAACGGAAGTTCTGCTGCAGTACCAAGGTCACATACCAGGAGGCCCAAAATTGACCTTTACCTTTGTCTCCCCAACACCTACCCACACACCAAATATCATGGTAATCCATCCAGAGTTTCTTGAGTTATGCTGACTACAATAGTCCGGAAACACAAACACACAGACAGACAGACACACACAGACACGCCAAAAACAATATCTCCATTTTTCATTTGAGATAATTATGGCAACATGTGTGCTTTCTCATTCTTATCAACCGCGTTTTCTAATTACATAGTCTGCTATGTGTTGTCACCTGGAAAAACCGGTAGGACCACTTCCTCAGATACTTAGTAGTCTGTCCTTTCCAGTGGAGAAGGCTTGTTTCTTTGCTTAACACGCGTACGTGCATGTTGTGAGAAACACATTTTCGACAAACGATCATCCACTAATGCTGCATTCCTTTGGACTGTGATTCCCTTGTCGTCCTCAAGTTTTGCAAAGAACGAGAGAATTGACGTTTTGTTCCAGTCCGTCGTGCAATGGGGCCGGGTGTTCCAGGTCTTCAAATCGTCCACCTGTTGATGGGAGCCTTCTAGGAGAGCTGACCGGAGTTTTAACTTTGACCTAGTACGTCTTTGCCTTCTTCTTCGGGACAGTAAGTACTAGCTTGTAGCGGTATTTGCTCTACTCAAATCCGCCCCTCCCCTTGCCGATACATATTGTAAACACGCCAAGACTGGAACCTCCGTCGCCATGTTACCCTTCAGCCATGTTGCTCTCAAGATGGTCAGCACCTTTATTTCTCTGTGGTTCTTGGGCACCACTATCTCAAAAGATATGCGGATGGACGCCGTGTTTCCACCTGTCGTCGAACCGAGTGATTCCGGTCTACCGGACGGCCACCTGTTACCGCTGGGCTGCCAGAGAGAACCGGACGGTCCCGTCAAAGAGTACGCGGAGCCCCTGACTGCGGTAGAGTTCTGGAACCGCCACGTGAAGGATTACGTACCCCTTGTTTACAGACAAGCCATAACCGAGGCCCCCGCTGCCACCAACTGGAAGAGTGATGAGTACATCAGGGAGAAATACGGGGACTTAGACGTCTTGGTAGAAACGAAAAACGAAGATAGGGGCACTCGTCCGCAAAGGATGACCCTGAGTAACTTCTTAGACAACTACAAACGCAAAGACTGGTACGTGGTGTCCTTACTGCCCGACCCCATGAGAGCAGACATGCAGGTTCCTCGCTCGCTACTCTGCGGGACCTTCAAGAAGACCATATTAGAGTCTAATCTGTGGCTGTCTGCCGGTGGGACGAAGTCCCTGCTTCACTACGACGCCGACCATAACCTCCACTGTCTGATGTCCGGGCGGAAGGATTTCATCATGATCGATCCAAAGTACGACGACCTATTGGTCATGAATGAAAAGAGGCGGTACTCTGGATCTAGTTGGTCTCATCTGGACATGAACAGAATCGACCTCCTCGCACACCCGCAGGTATCTGAGGTCCCGTGGACCTGGGCTACATTGCTGGCCGGGGACTGCATCTTCATCCCCGCCGGCTACTTCCACCAGGTCCGGTCCTACGGTCGCAGCGTTGCCGCAACCATCATGTGGGCGCCTCTGAACAAGTTCAATGACTCGGACTGCGCGACAGCCGACATCGACGCGTACACGGCACTAAGCGACGTCCAGCTACAGTGGACGTACAAGAAGGGAGACAAGTCCATCGACATGGGCTTCGTGAACGTGGAAGTCGAGCTGAGAGGAAACCTTCTGGACATGATGGCAGAACGAAACAAGACGAAGCTGACCAAGGAACTGTTTACTGTTTTCTACCAGCGAATCGTGGTCGATGAAGACCAAGATGGCGGAGACATAGACGAGGAGGACCTCGAAGTTATTGAAAAGATGTTTGGCGTTCTGGACATAAACAAGACTGGGTACCTCACGCGCCAGGGGCTGGCGAACCTTGACATTGAAGTTCTCAAAGACGTCGCCCGTATTCTGGACGAGCCTCACGGGCCGGTCAAAGAGAATGATGACGTCAGCACACGTGACGAACTCTGATAACCTACAGACCTGCACAATATACACGTTATCTTGGTGAGACTTTGATGACCAACCAAAATTAATATGCTCATATTAATGATACTTATCTGCCCATTTACTTCGTGCAAATTCGTTTTCTTAGTCCAACAAGTTCTTTCATGTAACCGATGATGACAATTGTCCTTTGGCCTCGATTATTGAAGATGGCGGACGGCTACTGAAAATGGTATATCATCAGGATAATGATATAATGCAGTAACTATATTTCTGTACTCATTGAAAGATAGACATGAAGCACGATCATTTTCTTAAAAACTAGAATACTTTCACTGTGGTATAGGAGGTGAATCACAAAAAGGATGCAATGTTTTTATCATGAAAAACAGATACGAGATATAGTAATAAATATTTCCAGCTTGTGGTTGATCAGAAATGTGCTTGTCTGAGTCAATTTCATCATTCCTCTACACCTGATGACCTTTGACCCTGATTATCCAAGATGGCGGATATGGCAACATCAGCCACAGCGGGACTAATTGATCAGGAGATATCAGGATTTTCAAACTTCCCACCTCTTTTGCTTACATACAGAAAATATCTAATCATTTCTTTCTGCTATTTCACTAAACGTAACTGGTAAACTTGAAAGATTTATGATGATAACTAAACACCCAGATTATGACTGAGGGGTCTTGCATAGTACCCAGACAACAAGAAGAGTGTAGTCATAAAATACTTAAAACCAGAGTTAAGTATTTGTGCTACATACACTTCAGGTTTGCTATGTTAGTTTAGCGTCAGAGCGATTACGGAGTATTTCTATAAATATGAATTGGTATTGATTTTCTTTCTTTTTATTTGAGTTGAATGTGTGATAATTGTGTGATAATTGTGGGCCGACGTCACAAAATTAAGATGGCGGCCACCACACATGCCAACGAATCCAACAAAGGTTTTGCAACGCAAACCTGTAATCAATCATAGAACAGATTGTACAGTGACAGCATCCGTAACCCTCAGTGTCATCTTGAGTTTAATGACATTTCAAAGTCCCGAACCTGCCTGTGTTTACACAGGTCCTATAGGATAATAATAAGTTTTTGCAAATTTGGACAATCTGATGATACTGAACACCCGTCTCTCCAATTATTTAGACGGGCATTCACTTCTCTCCCAAAACCAATCAGGATTTCGAAAGAGTTTTGGAACACGAGATAACCTTTTTGTTGTTGACTGCCTAATATCTAGATACGTTAATTGCAACAAACGCCTATATGCTTGTTTTGTCGACTTCAGGAAAGCTTTCGACAGTGTATGGAGAGAAGGCCTTCACTATAAACTACTCAGCTCAGGAATAGGTGGAAAATTCTATGATTTAATCAAATCCATGTATTCTAACTCCCAGATGTGCGTCCAAACTTCCAAAGGTCTCACTCCTTTATTTGACACAGAGGTGTAAGGCAGAGCTGCAATCATGATCTGATAATGGACAATCTGATGATAGGGCATGGTGCTCAGATATAAGGGGGTCTGTCGGGAACTGTGGGTGACGGACATGAGCAAAAAATAATAAAAGAATGCAACAAGTTACCATTCTTACCCTTAGCACCTCAAGAGATGTCGAACCTAATGCAGAAGTGTAGAAACAGATTTTGGCGACGCCTCAGTAGCGAGCCAAATGGTATAGTATTGTGTGCAGTTTGCTAAATATTCATGAAACGAATTTATCATACTGAGCACGATGCAAAAGCTATACAAAGAATATGATCATACATGAGCATTCCTACTGTCTTTATTTGTGATACTATATTTGAAGAACATCAACGAAAAGAGACAGAGCACGAAAATCTACACCATATAATATAGAAGTTCTTTGATTATTGTTTAACTCAAAGTCGTCAAATACTAACCAACATTAGATAAAGAAACTAATACAGTTCACACCTGGAACATTGAAAGGAATACATAACAATATACGGTACTCAATCTATATCAAATACTCGACCACGTAATTGTTTAAGATCTTTAATACAGCCACGGAATCGAGAATGCACCGATGTATGTATCAAATAAACGCTCGAGTATAGTTGAATTGTCAAATATAAAGCAAGGTAACGACTTTGATAGGCAACGGCACAGACCTAGTGTAGTATGCTCCCAAGATAGTTCAAAGACTGCTAGACAGGTACTTGTAACTTGGTGATATTTGAAACACACAGCATTGCTTCATTTACTCCTTTGGTGACTTTTCTAAACAGCCCCTGTTCTTAGCAATCCATCAATGTTCCTTCCTTAAGTTTTTCTTAGAGTTTGTTAATAGTTTGCCTCTGTTGCAGACTCCTTCCGGCTGTTTTCTTTTTCAGGTTACAGTTTTATTACATTTTTTGTAACTTGAAAAAGAAAACAGCCGGAAGGAGTCTTCAACGGAGGCTGATTAATAGCCTTATCGCATTGTGTTACTAAAACTATTTTGGTAAAGTTTTCTACTGATGACCCCACGGAGAATCGACTGACTCATCTCTGGGTGGGACGTCATCGACTACGTCATGACCGAGTGTCCGTGCATACTGGCGAGGGATCAGTCTGCCCTGCTGGATAAGAGAGAACATAACATCTTAATTATAATCAGTATAGTAAATGAAAGACTAATATAAGTTTGTGGTTGATTTTCATCTTGTTTGATTAAGTTCTGATTTGGATGGTTCATTTTATTATGTCAAGTCAATAAGAATGAAAAATAGGAAGAAATAAAAAAAAGACAAAATCAGTTAGCTAGCCTTCTAAAGAAGCAATCATGATTAAAAAAATCGTAATCTCTGGAAAAATAATGCACAAACGCCTTGGTGATTTTAAAATATTTGACCAACGAAATGAAGGACGTGCGCAGCCTCAGTCACGTGGCATCACTCTCTTAGCCTCCCTTTCCAATAGACGGTGCTGTTGTTAACAAAGCTGACAATTACTTTGACATCCGTGAATAGTTTCATCAGGTTGGTAAGTCACTGAATAAAAAATACTCTTTTTACACAACCAAGAGATTTATTCCACCGACGTTTCGGTGACTATCTGTCACCTTCTTCAAGGCAATTCTGCCTGGTTCACATAGCAATGCAGCGCAGGTGTTGCTGCTTATACATATCAATGAGATGCAATCACAAACGCAAAGTATTTATATATGTACAATCACAGGGGATGACATCACTATGCGGTCCCAAACGTACAGAAGTGTAACATATACACAACTATCGATAAAAAAACTTCTCATTAATATGTATAAGCAGCAACACCTGTGCTACATTGCTATGTGAACCAGTCAGAATTGAGAATACCTCTCTTGGTTGCGTAAAAAGAGTCTTTTTTATTCAATTACTTTGACAGTCGGGATTGACCTGTAACAAAGAAGCCCGTCTTTACCTGGCGGTACCTGTCGAACTCCCTCTGTTGTAGCTCGTGAGGGGAGGGTGGGTGGTACACCTGGGGGTACTGGCAGTTCTGGTAGACAGGGGGGTCTTCACGGTAGGGGGGTGGAGCCTGGGGCCGGTACAGTTTGGGTGGGGGAACATGGCGCCGTTGGGGAGGAATGTTGTAGTGATGGTCTTCACCAGCACCCTATGGGGGTAAGACGTATACATAAGTTTGGGAATATTGTGCAAATTAGTGCTGCGTACCGATACTGTGTACCGGTGCTGTACCGTAAAAATTGATTCGGTACAGGTCCTGTGCTTATTTGTGCTTATTTTGTGACTGATCTCCCGACATCATACAACACCAAACGTGACCAAAGTGACACCTTGGAAAAGAGTAAGTAATATGCAACAGATCATTCAGGCAGGTCGGGAATTTTGATAGCAAAGCCAAGGGAGTTTGGCGGTAGGACACCTAGTTATGTTCTTTCATTAAAGATAGATCTACTAAGTTGAAAACAGTTTATGTTTTTGTCATTGAAGAAGTTAAGAAAAACACATGTTAATTTTTTCAAATTGTTCAGATACAGGTAAAGGTACAGGTCCGGACCTGTACCTAAACCTCTATACCGGTACCGGTACCTGTACCTGATGTTACGTTTAGGTACGCAGCACTAGTGCAAATTGTTTTGTTTTGGTGCATGCAGCGCAGGGTGGATTTTGCCTGTCTCCGCTTCGATGGAACAGAAAGACGTTGACGGATTACTCCCAAGCAATAGATGTGCAACAAATGTCTTTATTATCACCATATGCAATGTCAATTGATATCAACTGTCGGTGGACGTGTATTAGTGTGAGTAATGCTAAAACGGCTAAATAGCCAAAACCGTCCGAATCTTACCTGTGGCATTTGTCCCAACTGACGCTGCAGTCGTTCCTTGTACGATCTCTCTCTCCTGAAGTCTTCCTCGTACACACGCGCCTGTAGAAAAAAACATTGCATATTTAAAACTTATGTTAGAAAATGTAGCGCAGTTGACAACTAATTAAACACATAATTCTTTTTCTATCAGATTTATATTTGTGCTACGGAAGCAACAAAAAAAGACGATTAGAATCATAAAAAATTGAACGAAATTGTGTATTGGAACCAGTTTACAATTGTAAAATTTGCATACGTCTATAATCTAAAAAATGTATATATCTATGATAGACGGTTGTGTGTGAGACGTACCTGTTGGGTTAGAGTGTCCACATGCATCCTGAGGGCGGTGATTTCGTCCTTCAGCGTATCCTTCTCTCCCTGCATCCTCTCCCTGTCCCGGCGCTCCATCTCAAAATCCTCGCGGAAGGTCGCAACCTGAGCCCGAAGAACTTCCACCTCCGTCCGGAGTGGTTCAACGGACTGGGGCTGAGCCGGTTGGCTCGGTGGCTGGGCGGGACGAGCCGGGGCCTGCTGCCGTTCTGCCGCTTGGACGGCCGGGGGATTCAGGACGGCAATGCTGGAAGCCTCACCGAGTGCCTGTTTTTGGAATGAACATAACACGTTTACATAACCGTCCAGGTGACATCCAGTAATATGATCATCAACAGTAGCACCGGTACCAACGATGCACATAAATGTATGGTTTACTGTACTAAAATGATCCCTACAGTCAGGTAATTACAAAGATAGAGGAATACCATAGTCCCTTTTATCTCGCAGATGATAAAGAACATGTACCTAGAAAAAATACGAATTATGAAATGCCAATTCAATTGAAGACGTGTATTGTTCTGTTGGCAAAAACCTTTCGATGATATCTTGTCACTTTCCACATCGGAACACACAACCCAAGCCAGGATGGTGCAATGAAATGTCTCGAGCTGAAATACCTCATTCAGTCTCCTGATCTCTGCCTCTAGGTTGCCCCGCTGCCGCATCATGTCCGTGATCTGGTTCTCCAGGAGGGTCACCCGGGCCGACAGGGTGTCTCCGCGCTGCTTCTCCTGCTGGTGATCTAACACAGCCTTGTCTTTCGCTCTCTGTGCAGAACAGATGGATGCACCCTCAGGTTAAAGAGTAGTCAGCCTTGTCATGTGTTTAACGGAGGGGCCCCCAAATTCGCCACTTTTTTCTAAATCATATTTTTCAAATGTAAATTTCATGAACCTGGTGACACCATGGGGCTATATTATAAGTGTAGTTGTTAGACTTTTCACGTACGTGTTGTCATGGTGATTGATCGAATATTAAGGTTAAAGGTCAATCGGTTGTTACGCGCCGTAATTACGTTATCTTTTCCAGGGTGTTCCATAGATTCGCCACTTTTATGGCTATGAACATGACTGGCAATCTTGAGAGTGCAATTTACAACGAGGCAGATAGTAATTTTAAAAGATTACTAGTGCAATGTGTAACTGAAAATAAAACAGATGAATTGTTCTGAAACAAGTTTCAACTGTAATTGCCAACACAAAAACAGTCAAAACTTGTTTCAGAATTACTTCTACCAACACAGATGAACTTTCAAGCCAGATGAATCGTTGGTACACGTCTTTCTTCGTCAGAAGAATGTAAGAAAACAGTCTGGAAGGTGCGAAGTACACTTAATCTCCAAGCAGATCTACACGGGGCGCCGAAAATCGTATATGCTTGCCAGAGAAGCTCCAGTCAGCCAGATAAGCTACGGGGCTGACTGGAGCTTATCTGGCTGACTGGAGCTTCTCTGGCTAGCATATACGATTTTCGGCGCCCTGTGTAGATCTCCTTGGAGACTAAAGCACACTCACCTCTTCTTCTTCAATGCGCTTCTTAGCGGACACCAACATACTGTCGATGTCTCTCTGTCTCTTCTCCTCGTTGTTGACGAGTTCGGCGTTCTGCCTCCGCGTCTCCTCCTGTCGTGTCTCCATCTCACGTACCTTCTGCCCCATGTCAGCCTTCATGGCCTTGTACTGCACGTCCCACTGCTTGTTCACTTCAAGAATCTGGACGGAAAATAGGCCAACATGTAGATTCCATCGGAATGTACCAGGCAAGGTCAAAGCATGTTGGGTGGTGTGGCGTAACGGCAGGGTGTTCGACTCAGAACCAAGAGGTCCCGAGTTCGAGTCCCCCTGACGCCACCGACGTTGTGCCCAGTGCCACGTCGTCCTTTTCTGTCAAAAAACGAATTAAAAAAAAAGAAAGGTCCAAGTTATGAAAGAGAAAACTTAAGTGACAGATGTGGCAAAGGATTGTCTCTAAAAATCATTGAAAAACCAAAGCTGGATTTCTATCTCGAGTGTGCTTGGTTGAGTACCTGCTGAAACTGCATTTTATTCTAGACACATAGTTAAGTGCAGGTAATGTGGAATGGTAGAAATAAAAATAAACATTATCACCAAGGAAAAATGCATCTCACTGAAAAAGTACCCGATTGAGGGAGGTTAGGACAGGTGCAGCAAACACACCTGGCAGGAAGCTAGCCTTGTGCTTCGAAACTGCCTTAAGGTACAACCTGTCAATCAGGAAAGTTGAGCCATCTGTTGTTTGACCATGTAGATTGACCTACAGGGCAACATCTGATGAACGGAGGAATTCGTTCCAGGTGGCTGGCCCGTAACGGACATTTTTGTGTGTCCAGGTAATGTGTATACAAACACTCCAATAACCAGCCACGCCGGAGTTTGATATAGATTTATGGCGCTAGAATCTGTTTGGAACTGGAAGTCTGACCTAGAGTATCTAGGAAAGGCAAAACAGACAGAAGCTTCCGATAAAGTCAGCAGTCAGACGTTCTACTATTGCCTCAGTCCAATGTGCTCTGGACCGAACAAGGGGATGCCCCGCTGCCAAACATTACGATGAGTCACTGGCTAGTCAGGGGGTTAAGCATATTACCGATGGTGTGCCTACCATAAAACAGTCAACAGAATGACCCAGCGATCGTCCAGAGGTTAACTGTTGCTCAAGGTACTCAATGTTTACTTGGCAGCGCAAGGACAGGATTGTTAACACATTCTGCCTTTGTTCAAGACGTCAATGTGTATGTTCTTGGACGACTACGAATAGCCATTACTGTCCATTAGTCATGATCGACAATTACACTTAACATACAAGTTTTGTTGCAAAACAAAACAAAAACAAAACAAAACAGATGTTGGCCATGGCTTGGGTGATTTCCAAGATTCGACTGCACTAAACACTGTAGTGGCAATCGTTGACCCTGGTATTCAATGTCTGTTGTGTACACTACATTATGATATTTCCCACACATTGTTCGTTGTTCATCGTCTGTAACCACGTTCTACATGACGTGCACTAGGCTAGGATGCGGTGATATCAACATGTTTAAGAAATACAAGTACAAAACAAACTCCCCGTACACTTTCACATTAGATCTCAGAATGGAATAAGTCCAAAACGACAAGACAGTCCTTCGTCAATTATCTGTGATTACAAGGAAATTCTGCGGGTCGAATGGTGACAGTACCATGCCATTAACGAACTCTGACTAGGCTCCAAGCAGACCCAACGGTTGCAAAGACCGTATCCAACTGGCAGAAGGAGTTTTTATAGCGACGGTGCCTGACAACTTCCCTGGCTGACTGGAGCTTCTCTGTGTGATTTTAGCACCGTGGAGATCTGCTTGGAGATTAGTCTGACTACAATCTACCCCTTCTCAAGCTCATTCTTAGACGTTTACCTCTTTCTTTTGACCCTCCAGTTCTTCGATCCTTTTCCTCAGCTCGGCGACTAGTGGCGCCTGATCAGCTGAACCCTCCGACGACTTGACGGCACACATCTCAGACTGCTCCCGTTCTGAACGCTGCAGGGGGGGGAAATATTCAGAATGATGTATGAATCACAGCACAGCGTCTCAACCAAAATCCTCGTATCGGACAAAGAATTAAAGTGAGAACAAAGAAAGCGCTTAGCAAGTGACTACCAAACTTTCCCAGGGAAAGACCCTTCGTCGTATTTACCTGCGTAAGCAAACCACAGACAAAGGAATACGGCACCACATATGTCTTAACGTCAACAAGGAAAAACCGGTTAATCTAAAACATATATGGACTTTTAAAGGAAAAGAAAATCGTACGGGTTTAGAGCGTCTTCATCGAAATACATGTTCACATTTGACATTTCTTGGGGTTACGCAGTTCCCGCCAAAAGTTAACGTCCGTTGAGTTGTTGGGGTACCACGTGGCATTCCGAGGACAAAGAGAGGCCTTTTCAAGATTACATTTTCGTCACTACTTATCACTGAGACAAGAAGGGGGTACAAGAACATGTTCAACAGCTGCTGTATGTAGGTTCTGGATGGTCATTTGTCGGTCTATCCGGCATGTACGGACTTTTAGATTAGTTTGAAGGAACTAAATTTTTGGCACGTTGCCATCTTTGTCTCCAAACATCATCATATGTCCGCCCAAGTGATCCATTTTCAAGACACAAAGCATTGCTATCGGCCATCTTTTAAACGCTTTAAGCTAACTATCAAGGAACAGAAAGTTCACGATAGTTTCTGTGCCTTTACACCCATTTAAGTTACACAGCACGTGTGCAGCTGAGCATGCTCGTGTGTTGAACAAAAGGACGCCATCTTGTTTCTGGAATTTTTCCCGTGTGAACTTCGTTTCAACAGTAGATTTCAAAGGAACACAGAGCCAGTACAGCAGTAATATTTCACCTACTGGCTCGGTAATAAGTGATATTTTACCTTACTGACTTCACACGAAAAGTATCGGCAAAATGTACTATGTTTTAGGGTTCGTTTTATGACAAAAAACGCGACCTTTCCAGGGTAGTTAAGCAAATCATGATGCATGCAAACTTACGACGTTGCCAGTTTGATGTTCTCGGCACAAGTGTTCCGACTCATTTGTAGGATGGCAAATCGGTCCATGGCGGCAGGAAAAATCGCCCATGCCGCAAACATATCCAGAGGGCTTTCTGTATTCCACCAAATAACCTTGTGGCATAGTTAAGGCGGGGTTTCCCCATGTATTTAGTTTATCCTCGAACATCAACCAATAGCGCGCTGGAAAAAGGTCATGCCAATATAATGTGCAAAGTAAGGGGGCTTTTTCGCGTATACGGATTTGCCTTTTGAAAAGATTTCGAGCACTTAAGCATATCCAAACCTGGAATATTCTAGCATTCAGACATGTTCAGCGCGGTATGGTGCACATCAAAAGGCATTTGTTTTGCAAGTTTACTCCTTCTTTTGCTATCATAACAACGCAGACAATACAAACAACCTGCATGTTTTGATTGGTCTTCATAGCGTTAAGCATAGGAAACGAATGCATGTCTTAAGCACGTATTCCAACAGAATGGTCGTTAACGTTGAAGTGCACATACATTTTCCCAACTCAGTGACACTTGATACCCTGAGACAAAAGCCCCAAATGAAAATACAGACCTTACAGTCCTATGGCCGCCCCTGGGTGTCGCATTGCCGCCATTGAGATCACCTGAGTGTGTGACGAAGGAGCTTAAAATTGGTGGGGCCGAATCGCAAGTGTCCGGAGCGGCTGCCGGGTCCACACCCTGGCGATTCAGCCCCACTAATGGCAAGCTCCTTGCAAGTCATGCAACGTCGTCGAGAGTGAGGGGAATTTATCTGTCACTTATATATAGGCAGCGGGGGTTTCTAATATGGGGAAGAACCTAGCGACACACACCCAGGACCGTTTTTATTCTCAAACTTAGCAAAACAACTTGACGGACTGTTGCAATAGAACGCCGACATTACAGAACAGCTTTCCGTAGCTAAAGACTGATTGAACGCTAATCAGCATTCTTCTTGTTTTTCTTAGTGCCGGTCTCGACCTGACCTACTGCAATGGCCCAGCAACTCTTGCCGATCTGACGGATGAGTCAGTGCGCCATTCCACCGCTGCCACCAGTGTAAGATATGACAGATTGGGCGACCACACTGATTTGTTATTGTACCTGTGTGACTAACTGATTGAGCAGGATGGTGCTCTGTTGGTTTTTTTCTTGTCAAAAGTGAGGGGACTTTGTCTGTGACTTGTATTCTGGGAGCGGAATTTTCCATTTAGGGGAACCACTTTGGAACACAAACCCAGGACTGCATGTTGTCATGTGATGTTCCGCAACACCAGGCCACCCCACCAAAACCGCTAACACATAGGGGAAATAACCGTTTTCGAAATCATGGGATGGCAAACCCGCTCGGCTACAGGTCACATAACACAGTGAGAAGCACAGCTTCGAATTTTCACGGTTAATGGAAATATCAACTAGTTCAAGCTAGCAACTCAATGTACTTTCTTCTTTTGTTTTCAACTGGACGAAGCACGGCACTGTGTTCACCATATACCGTGTCTCTGCTCGGTTTAACAAGGAAGCCGGTGTTGTTGCGTGGTATGGCAGGTGGCAGGTAGCCATTTTTGAAACCCACACATGTTGTTTTCCGTCGCGTACATATCGCCTTCTATTTTGTCACTAAAGATCTAGCCTGACTTGAGCACAATAAAACATAAAGGTCGTAGTCGGTTCTTACTGTTCTTGAAAGCAGACTTGGACACAAGCGTCTGTGACGTTTGGCGTTTTCGTCGGGTTTCGAGACCTTATAGAACGTAGCTGATGCAATGGTCTCAGGCAAACACGAGACAACAGCATGCATCATTTTTGTTTTTAACACAGGGGCCTTTACACAGAAGCCATATAACATACTTTAGTAAACCTCAGAAATTTCGGTTGTCTTCTTGTCCCCTACATAACGACCGTGACGACGTGCCTACAGCACCCTAGCTAACCCACACCTTTATGAAACGAAAATGGCTATGTAAATAGTATACCATATCGTTGCTTGGTCAAATTTGCTTTCAATAGCTTGACAAATCAATCAGATCTACAATGTTTCCAACTTGATGTCCAAACCGTTGCAACAAACTTAATGCGCGTTCATCCGTTGGGTAACGAAGTGGTCCGTGGCGACAACTGAAGTAATCCATAGTTATATGTAGATCATATAAAGGTTGGCCAGGTATGCAACAGTTCCTGTGATATTTGTGTCGCGCCTAGCCTAGCCTATTTCCACTGCGAGTTTGCCAAATTCGAGTGGCCAATACCTTTGCCGTGTTAACAAAGGTTCGTGGGCTCTGTGACATTGAGTCACGTCACACGTGTGTCGTGTCTACCAAAAGGGGACCAATGAACTGGCGTATTACATCATATGACCTCATACCTGTACCTGATCAATTTCTGTAACCTTACCTGTGTCGTGGACTCTGATAAGTCAGCGGAAGTGGCCATCTCGATGGGAGAAAACCCTCGGCCCAGGCTGTCCTGCATGGCCTGAAGATGGTTGATTTCTTGCTTCAACAATGAGTTCAGCGCCTTCAGATCTTCATTCTGCTTTCTGTGATAAGATTAGCATCTTTGAAGATCATTGAAACCTTTACATGATACAACACTTTATCCTAGATTGTCCACGATATCATGATAAACGCTCAAAGCTGTTCAACCTTCTTTCCGCTACTCTCCAAGCAGAGCTAGGGTTTCGGCTGGTTTTTAACGTGTTTTTAGGCGTTTTTGTCGGGCCTTCTACTTTGTCATCGTTTTTGTTGTGGGTTTGGAGCACAACAAAAACGATGACAAAGTAGAAGGCCCGACAAAAACGCCTAAAAACACGTTAAAAACCAGCCGAAACCCTAGCTCTGCTTGGAGAGTACTTTCCGCTTGCTCAACAGAATTTGATACATTCCATTCTATAGATAAATTCAAATACATTCTAGAAGGAGACAACCCCTACTGTGTACACATAGGTAAATATATCAAAGAATGTTTAGATCATAGAACTAGTAGAGTGTAAGTGATACGTTAAACTCGACATGTTAAAGTATCCATATACTTGTACTTAGGTTGATCATTTTGTATACCATTGTTTGTTGTTTGCATGTATAGTTGTAGAAGACCTTACGAAAGTCGCTGTACTTTTGTTATGTTATGTCATTCCATAAAGATTTCACTATAATACATTTTTTTCTTAATGAGCACTAGAACAATATCTGTTTTGTGTTGGTCAGATTTGAAACCTAAGCTTGAACTTGACCCAGAATTTTGACATAGAGTACAGAAACAAATTTAACTGGAGTTCTTCTTATACAACATTTAGTACAAACCTGAGCTCTACAATCAAAGCATCTTTCCCTTCCTGTGTTGCAGCAAATTCAGCCTTCAATCTTTCATTCTCCTCGGTCATGCTCTGGATAAGTGCCTGAAATAACAATTCAATGTTAGAATAGAATCTTTTAAAAAAGTACAGACAACATTTTCCCTGTTGTTTGAACAGGCATTATAATAGCACAAAACACCTAACTTTATTTGCAATTTGAAAATGAATTTTTATAACGCCATGTATTCAAATATATACAATGATTTTAGACCTTTTGTTATACATAGTGTTTCTTTACCGATCGCTCAGCTGTTGTAGCAATTGTATATTGTTGTACCATAAATATGTAATGATATATGTTGGTAGTGTTATTAGGACTCAAATGACTATGTATCTCTGCTATATTGTATCTGACCTCTTCCCTCATGACCTCAATGAAAAGCGGCCTGCGTGCCGATTTGAACAAAGGTTCAAACAAACAAACAAACAAACAAACAAACAAACAAACAAACAATAAATGATTTCTAATGTACGAGAGGGGGCATTTTCCATTCCTCTATTCTCCAAGCAGAGGCTTCGATCAAGAGGGGTAGTTTCCCTGACAAAACTACCCCTCTCGATCGAAGCCTCTGCTTGGAGAATACCATTCCCACCTCCTGTATGTTATAGGCGCGTTCTCTCCTCATGACATCGACGGCGAACCGCGCCAGAGTGCCGGCCACACCCGACCCGTCACTCCCGGCCCCCAACGCCGCCTCCAGGTCAAGAACCTGCCGCGACAACACCGGGCTATCTTCTCGTAACGGGACTGTGAGGTCCTGGGGAAAGGAACAAGGCTTTCCAAATTAATGAAATATTTGCATTAAAGGATGAAAGGTCTTTGCATGTAACATTGATAGATTCAAAACATGATAGCTTTATCACCACTATCGTCACCACTTTCATAATTTTTGCACTTGCTTAAATGTTTTAAATGTTTTTGTTATATGCAAAGGCTGACTCATCGACAGTTCGAGAGAAAAATCGTAATCTTTACATATAAATTTATTATGCATAGTATGATGACGATTTGTGTCATCATATATTCTATTGCGCAATGTTGTGGTACCGAAACAAGCACACGAATAACGTAAACAATGAAAGCAATAAGTCCTACTGTTACATATCTTAATAGTTTACAGTTGCACACAAACTATACCTATTTTACACTGTTGACTGTATAAATATGATACTATTCAATATGCTGGACCTTCACTATCACCAAGTCCATGGACAATGACCACATACCATTTTCTTTTTGCTCTTCTTTTTCTTGGCTACTACTATTACCCAGTGTATGCATGCATCTCAGTAAACTATTTGTTTTCTTAGGACAGTTTTGTCACACAGACAATCCCTCTGTGTGTGTGTGTGTATGTGTGTGTATGTGTGTGTGTGTGCGTGCGTGTGTAACTGTGCGTGTGTGCATCAGTATAGCTATTTTTACAAGTTTAACAGTGAGTAAACAAACCGCTCTCAGCTCGGGTTCCCAGCTAAGCGTCCCCTTGGACGACATGGTCAGTTCACTACTCTCTTCAGATGACACAAACACAAACTCTTGGTTTGGGTCTGTCTCTTCAGTCACCGGGTCTTCCTTAGTCTCAGCCTCTTCCACAGATTCGGCTGTCACATCTTCTTCTCTTTGTGGTGTTTTTGTGTCCAAGTTCCTTTCTCCCGTTTCTGTAGTCTCTGGCGTGCTGTGCTCTGTAGTTTCGGGGGTGTGCTCGCCAGACGACTCGCCGTTGGACCGCAGAGACAGTTTCGATCTGAGTTCGTCGACTTGGTTTCGAAGACCGTTTGCCTCACATTTTGTGTCTTGCAGAATTTCACCTGTTTTTAGAATATAAAGTTAGGAAAGAAAAAGAAAGTGATCTCGAACCAGTTTAGCTCAAATGAACTCAATGAACAGATGAGCTAATCTTCCACTGGTCGTGACAGAGAATACAGACACCATGTACAGTATTCACAGGTCCATTGTACCGGGGAAATTCCCCTAGCTCTTTTCGACAAGCACTGCACAATGAACAGTGGACCACGGCTTAACGTCCCGTCCTAAGGACTGCGACCCTTTCCGGTAGCGTGCGTGTCGGATGAGCGACACAGCCGGGATCGAACCCGGGGCTTCTAGTTCCAGAGGCAAGATCGCAAACCACTGGACTACGCACGCTACCTTGCAGTTGCTAGCTGGTATCAATTGCCCCGAAACTACTGAGTATATGAGTACTACAGCGTCCGATTGAATTTACACTTTAACCGCTAGGAGGCGCTTTTGATGCAGAATGAGTCAGTGGAAATTCCCTTGTCGCATCACCGATGTTTACGATGGAAACAAGTATTTGGGTGTGGTTGTGCAACGCCTTGGAAGTTTTAAAACATTACTTTTCATTTTGCTTTCATGAAACCTTAAAAAAACTAAACCATCCAATTCGGTTACATTTCCTTGAGTCCACAGACAGACATAAATGATAAACACATGTCACATCTCTAACAAAACATAGATTGACCCCCATACTATCCATACTTAGTTGCTGTGCTATTGGTCTGCATTCTACATTTTACAAAACATAAAAACTAATAGACACATCATATCAGGAATATATTCTAGAACTCCTCTTACACACACCCATCCATTGTGTGCGATCAAATGAAGTGAAAAGAAGTGCGCCCAGCGACAACAATATTGTTTCATCCTATACAAAAACTTAACCTTTTTAAACATGTACAACATGTGCTATCAGTACGATCTTTTATGTAAGCTCCAAGTAGATGTTGGCAGGGATATCTTTTTTTTTTACACACAACACTTAATAACATATTCTACAGTGTCACTTACCCAGCACTTGTACCCCCTGAACCCGTGACAGTAACCGCTCGTTCTCTTCACGGAGCCGCTCGTTTTCTTGTCTCAGCCGCTGGGCTTCGGGGTCGTATGATGGGGGAGGGGGGTCCGTCCCGGGGGGTGGGGTCGTCTTCGTCTCCGTCGCCATTGTAAGAAAGGGACCTCACCTCAAATACACACCTAAGAGAGTGTTATTTGTAAGTAACAGTCTGTTTTACAGAAGAAAAATCGCGCCTCTAAGCAATATGAAACTAATGTAACCAAAATGTCGCTCTCTTGGTTCTTAAGAGGCCTGTATCTTAAGACTTTCCCCGACAGTTTTAGAAGTATGATGACGCCAAACTTACCTTGGGTATTGCTCGTGAATATTAATAACTTCCTATGTCGCACGTTTTCCGGTATCACCTTCCGAGTAGACGTGACAATAATGAGAAAAACACAGCTTGGAACGCCAAAGAGACCAAATATCACGAAAAGAAACGTGTGGATACTTTACGCAGCAAAGATTTCGGGCTATCCCAGTGACCGATACAGCTAATAATAGCGACAGAACTAAACCCAGGGCACGCTTCAACATTAACTCAGCATGTTCATTCTCTTGTGTCTACGTACACGTGCCCTCCGCGATGCAATTATTCTGAGTACGTCACGTTTTTAAGACTGCAGACGCGGTAAAACTTCTAAGAAGCCGGAACCCGGAAGTGAGAAGGAGCCAAAATACGCAGACTTCCGACAGACGTCTAACCACTGCGGGGAAATAGTTGCACATCGGAAAACCCCCATGAGAATCATTCGAGCAATATTTAGGCACAGACTGAGGGCGAAATCATCGGGAAACCCTCGACGTTCGTGTGAGCTAGAAATCATAAACAGCCGTTAAAGGATTCGAGCGACGATTGGCTACTGCCCAATTTAAAATGAATATACAAACAGGTGTGTAGCGCTAACGTTACCTAGATCCGGATTGGTGAACAGTTAAAAAGCTTGGACTCACGAAATAAGCTCCAGAGACGTGTTTGAAATACGTGTAATAATCACAGAACTACATTGCCGAATTGCTGCTTAATCATTTTGTTGCACATCATCATGTGACATTTGCTCAAAAATGAGTTGCAAGTTGCACAACAGCATGACGCATTGTACCTTCATTATTTCCTACGTGTAGGTTGCAAATCAATACGTGTTATTTGCAGAACAAATGTGAAATTTTTGTTTGCAGTAATGAAACTATAAGGAGAACATAGCATTGTCTACTTTTGTTGCAACAGGTGACTCATTTCCTCCTAGAGGGGTGACGCCATTGGATTTCCCCAGCCTCACACGGGGCCGCGTTACTCACTTTAGTGTCCTTCCGCACTATACAAACCTTTCACCATTCCCGCTCACCATTATTTTATTCTAACCGTACCATAGCGCGGACCGTCCTGGATGTATTCATACAGCGTTTCCTGTACCAATACAGCACCAAGATCTAACCCAGAGAACTTATACCACCAGTACACACAAAAATAGTCCAATTTAACCCGCTAGAAGCCGGAAAATCGACAGAATTACTCACCTCCCCGCTCATGTTCGAAACTGCGTAGCACCTTCGGCAGCGCAGGGCGAGAATGGCATTGCTCTTGCGGAAGGATACACGGATTGACCCGGTAACGGCACGATGACCTGTTTTCGGGGATTCCCCTTAGTCGTTCTCATTCTGCATATGGGGTCCGCAAGTAGTAAATTATTAATTTCACATGGTAGAATAGATCTGTTAGAAACTTTTCTCTCACACTACATTGACTCAATATATTCTATTAATTTTTTGTCATTTTTATTGCATATTTCTTCTGATTTCGGTGATCAGGTTGACAGATCTGACGAAGAATACCCCCGATGAAGCTTAAAGTAATCTGATCCGGACTACTTGCTCTTGGGTAATACCCGACGCCACGCAGGCAGATATACATAAACGTTGCACAGTGCAATTGAATTGCACACGAAACAAGACACTCTCGGGTGACATCGCTTTCTGAAACTCAGAACATTCCCCTTTTCTACCGTTGGCTTCGTGCCGCATTTTTGCCGCTTTTTTTCTTTCTTTTCTTAAATTCTTTTCTTCCAAGTACAAGTAGCACCAAGGAGGTTTACCTTGTTACCTCCTTGGTAGCACGCACCCACCCATAGTCGGAAGACACTGGCATTTTCAAATATTATTTTCTCATATACTATACAGGCGGTTTGAAAGCCGGCCTCATTGCAAGGGCATGTGTATGATAGCTTCAACTAACTATAAAAATCACCAAAGAAATATGCCGGGAGTTTTCTTCAATCGAATCGTATCAATGATATTCACAATGCAGTTTACTGACGCATCATTTTAATCCCATATGGGTTCTTCTAATCTCTAAGCAGATGTTGAGAGGCAAAATTGTAACATTTCTCGAGTTTCCGGCTCCGCGGAGCCAAAAAAAAAGAGGCCCGCTGCTGCAAGATTGGCAAACGTTACGATCTTGCCTTTCTACATCTGCTTGGAGATTAAATAGGTTCACCCGTCGTCTGCCCATGTCTGTACCGACACTCTTATGACAGTGAGGTCAGTTCCGCATACTAGCTACGGCTGACCTTTCTTTTGTTTACTTGTACCAGACAGGAGAGGAACCGCCACAGTATCGGGATATTGGCGACATAGTGTCGGTTCCAACAATGTCCATCGATATTCTAGTCAATACAGATCGATCGCTTGCGATAGAATACTGTAGTATAAAACTAGCTCTCCGCGGCAACAAATTACTTTAATATGCACGCAAGCGCCGCGGTACGATGCTTAACCGTATCAGTACTGCGCATGCTCGACCCTGAGGTTGAAAAAAGGGTGGCTCTTGTCAAACCTGTTTTCTCAACTAGAAACACTTAGTCTCTACCAGACTAACTACGCCAGGGTTTCACTTGAAGGCTCCTAGACGGGCGAAATGTGATCTTCACTGTGGACTGACTCTACTGGCTAATTATTCCTTTTTCTGCCGAATTCTACGATTCATTCGCCCGTAAGAGGGCCCGGTGGAGGCTAAGAAACACTGGCAGCAACGATAGGTCATAGGTATGACAGACTGCCATACACCACTATTACTACGCCGTAGGCCCGGGCGGAAACGTGATGCAAGCTTTTCAGGGAAGTGAATGGTGTAATAAAAGTCCCCACCAAACCCCGCAGGAAGTTTGGTCCCAAAACAAACTACCTCAATTCGCTTGGATCGTGACAAGCTTAAGCTTAGGTCCAATTTTGTGTCTAGTATAAAATCTTACATACATGGTTAGATCTAAGCATACATGTCATGTCACAGTGAGGCATTTGGCACAGACATACTAGTATTTTAATACATTTCTGACGTATAACATCAACAAAATCTCGCAGGTATTAAACAATGAGGCGAAGGGTCTGGGGCAACTGCGTCAATGTGTGGGTTGGCAATACCGTATGCGTTGACATCGGCACTTTAATATTACATTACATGCATAACTGCGTAGGTGAAACACCAGCCATGTATTATCCCACGCATAAATGTACGTTATGTAGCATAATTGTTATTTTAAGAACACGTAGAGTTGTTCATCAAAAGATGTCAGCGAGTACAACGCTGTGCGTGGAAGTTGGCACGAATCCAAAGATTTTGCAAGGAAATAGTTCCAGTCTCAATAGAAGCACACAGCGTAAGATTATCCCGTGGAATCCCTTAAAAAATCCCGTAATTTGACGGAATCCTATTTCAGGACGTTGAAAAAACACAACTTACACATGGCACGTAGTAGTATCTATGATTAGATACAACAATAATCCTTGATTATATACAATATCGGTAATATTATGCAAATTATTTTGTGTGTGTGGCGAATCGACTGACAGAGAGTGTTGGGAATGACAACACTTGGATTTTGTATACAATGTGGAATCATAATATATTCCCAGTTTAAGAACTTGCCTGCGTCTTTACTCACTTGAAATTGTCACCGCACCCATTAATATATTGTTGACCTTACGGTCAACTACGCCGACCTACCTCACGTGACGTATGAGTCAGCATTCATGTCCAGTCAAGCACAAAGAATGGAGGTTTCTTTCCATTGTTTGCATATCTAGACACACCTCTGGGCACAAACTTAAGCAGCTACTTTTACACTACATGATCTCTGTACATGTAGATTTTTAGCGAAGCTTCAGGTGCGAGCTTAATACTAATATATTTTAGGCCCGTTTCATAAGAATTCCCAGAATTTTACAGGAATCCGTCTGTGGACGCCGCCTGTCACTCTATACCTTGTTAGTAAGGTCTGGCATTCCGGCAAGAATTCCCATAATTTTTTTTTCATGGCAGAACTAAAGCGTGCTCCGTTGGTACTTTCTTTACAGTAAAGTAAGATCAACCCAGACACCTTCGCCATGGCAATAATTTTTGATTGCCCCATCAGTTATTCTTCTTTTTTTTCTACCCAAGTTCTGAACAGAGAACCGTGCGAACATGAGTTGACATAAAGAACAAAATACAATTTTCCTTATCAGTTAATCTAGGCAGCATGATGCTAAGACAGAAAGCTTTGAAAAATGATTCTAAATACGATATGTGGAATAATCTTGAGTGCCTAGGAATATCGATATATCTTTGTTACTATGCAGTGTTCATATAATCCTAACTACAACTAACAACAGAAATCAGAGACAATCGAATGTAATAGATGAATTTTATAACCTTTGATCAATCAATACTAGATTCATTGTACACTATTTGTTTAGTATTTTTCTCAAAGCCAATACAATATTTCCAATCTTTTTATTATGCAACATCGGGTAAATAATGCTTTCCTTGGCCAAAAGTAGATGAAGAAACTTAATGACAGCCATTTCCTTGTATCAAGTAGCTTCAAAACAAGTCAGTGACATGGTTTTATACATACGCATAAACAAAAGAACACATCTGCGTTACCTTAGACTGGTGCCCAAACCTAGAATAGCCCCCAAGTCTCTTTCATAATCTAGAGCAAAAGAGCTTCGGCAGCTGTAATACATGTAGGTCTAGGTACCAGGCTAGCATTACATAGCTACTTATTCATAACACTTCTGCTTTCAATAAACCATTTGCAGTGAGTAGGGTTTGTATAGCAATTACATGTAGCACAGTGGGTGTTTGACTGGGATATCCCCAGTTTTCTTCCACCATGATTCAGATGAATGCACATATTGGTTTTGGAAGTCTGCCACAATTTACTTTATCGACTCTTTGAAACAGTTTCTTTGGAGTGGAATATGGGAGAACTTCATTTGCCTTAAAAGCCTTAGTTAGTCTTGCTGTAATCTTACATACATGTAATATCTACTAACATAATTCCACCAGGGTACATAATTCCGCCAGCCTGATAAGATACGTCCAAACAGATCTCCAACCCAACGTCCCCCCAGTATAATGCACTCCTGTATGTCTAAACTGTGCATACATGGGGGTGCTGCACTAGAGATCTCTCACACTCACTGTTCTTAAAAGTGGCGGATTTATGTAACCTGGCTGATTAATGTTATTGGAGGGTATATCAATTTTTCTTTGTGAACTGTGTTCACATCTTATTCATTTCACCCGTAGAGACAACTAGTGTGATAGACATAAATTTGTTAGTTGTCCTTGATCTACAGATCTTTACATCATAGCAAATATGAAAAAAAACAGCTTTTGGTTGATTTTTCACCAATAATCTCCCTTCAATTTCTATTTCTGTTCAACACATCAGCATTATAAGCCAATCATCTTCAATACAAATATTTCAAATCCCCCCCTAAAGAATTTTTGGCAAAAAGTTCAACCAAAAACTCACAATTTATGACATCTTCAACATTTTTTGTAGACTTTTACAACGCTAGTTCCACATAAGACACAACTCTCTTAAGAGAATTTCCAAACATTAAGACTTCTTAAGATGGTATAACTTGTCCTAGGTTGACGTCTACATGATGTTCTAGCAACAAGATGGGAGTTTCTTTCTCCTCCTTTGAGCCCAGTGGAGTTGTGATGTTCTTGTAGTTGTACTTCATCTTGAAGGCAATCTATCAAAAGACAGTCACATTTAAAAAAAATTATAATCACAACTCTCCATTGTTTTGTTATATAAATGTGTACATGTCAATCTTTTTTCTAAAAATAATGACATCATTTAAATGTCAAATACATCATGGAATAGCAACAACTATGGTTTTCAATGCATATGTCAATCAGTCATGTAAGAAACCTTAAAACGCATTCGCCAAATTCCTTTATATGATTATATAATATATATACATTCTTATACATGTATATAATTATGTATTAACCTCACTTTTTGGGCCGTTTTTCATGGAAAAATGACATCTCAATTTCCTAGTCTAGAGTCTACACTGTTTAGGCCACACCAATTGAATTTCTTGGTTAACAGAATTTTTTTCTTAATTTTAGCACCAAAAAAAATCATAAAAACAGAAGGCTGGGGTGAAAACTTGCACCTGACCCTGTTCACTACCTGAAACTGTGTGCACCAAAGTACAGACTTTCCTCTGAGATTCTGTTTTCATGTTGATTTTCCAATCTAGCATTTTTCTAAAAATTCTGTTAACCAAGAAATTAAATTGGTGTGGCCTTATGTGAAGATCAAATCATTTGTCACTTCTACTGGATGAGAAAATCTCGAAATGTTTTAAACAGTATGCACTGTCATTCCTCTTTATCACTGATATGCAAATTTTAGTGATATGTAAATCATCATAATCTCACCTTCACATCTCCAACAGCTTTCATCGGGGTGACCTTGACCACAAAGCTGATCTTATTGGCCTTTCTGAAGATCACCACCCTGAAAATGGTATGGTCCAATAAACATACATTAATTTTGTACATTTTGACGTGTGGATTCCTGTGCTTTCAACTAACTTATTTGTTAAACATTTTCTACACACATTTGTCTCAAAGTACAACAGAAAGTGTCTTGAAATTTCCATTTGTAAACTTTCGGACATACCCTCCTACATGCAGGTGGTATCTTGTCATATCTATTTGATGTTGGGCTGATCCATTTTCGTTTCGTTTCAAGGCATCCTCATTTGAGGTGAAGCATGATGCTTTTTCAAGTAGCTAGTGGTAGTGCAATGCGGCTTTGCTACGGCTCGCGTTTTTGGCCAAGCACACTGGGTCACCCCTACTCTTCTCGATAAGTGTGTTGGGTTCTGTTACGTGCAAAGGTTTGACGCTTGAGGCTAATGCCTGAAGCTCCCTCATATACATTGTGTACGTCACCATCCGAAACGATCCATATCTTGTGTATATTTGCCAGAGTAAAGATTACAATCAAACAAAATTGCTTGTTCTGCTGATAGAGATCCTTATTCCAAAGAGACTCTGATCAGCATGTTAGGTATGTGTAAGGGTGGTCTCCCATCTATAAATCCTAAATTTCAAGTGAATCCATTGATCTAAAGTGACATGAATCTAAGTTAAAACATTCAGACTGTCTTTCAAGCGAATATCCTTATATCTAGACTTATTATTTTACAGACTCTGGTTCGGATCTCTTTCTGCCACGTGTAGATTGCAATCTCTGCCTGACATATACATGTATGTTGATGAGATTTTGATTAAAAGGAAATGTTTGGCATGCTTACTCAGGATCATCCTTAAAATCTGTGACGCTGTCTCCTTCATCGTACTCCGCAGCATCATCACGGGCAGACAGGATCAACTCCTGACTGGGCACGACAATCTGTGGAACACCATACAACACATTCTCATTTAAATCATGTATGTTTGTAACCAACAATACATGTATATCCATGTGTTAAAACACTGTTCTTTGAAGCAAGTTACTAGGTTTGTCTTCTTTCTTTGTTGTTAGGCCACACCAATTCAATTTCTTGGATAATGGATTTTTTTTTTAAATCTTTAACTTAGCACACAAAAAATCATGAAAACAGAAGGCTGGGGTGAAAACTTGCACCTGAACCTGTTCACTCCCTGAAATTGTGTGCACCAAAGTACAGACTTTCCTCTGAGATTCTGTTTTCCTGTTGATTTTCCAATCTAGCATTTTTTTTAAATTCCATTAACCGGGAAATCAAAATGGTGTGGCCTTAAGCTCAAAGCGGCCATGTGGCCGAACAAGTATATTTCGAAGAAAAATAAAGGCTTTGACTTGACTTGACTAAGGTGTAATTCATTACAAAAGGAGCTTATGACAATTCCAAGAATTAACAAGCTTTATACTGTTGGCAATGCAAATATCTGTGGTTCTTTTCCTAAACTGCCTCCTGCCCCCCTCCCCCTGTCTGGAGCACATGTACATTTTGTATGTTTATTTGATTCCAAATCTCCAATCCCACAATAGCTCTGGGTTCGGAGGTTTTTTTGACGATTCAGGGCCAATCTGACTCGTTCTCAGAAAGGTGCTAGCAGTATGGAGGCTAAACACTAGAAACATTGAGAAATAGCTTCTTTATTTCCCACTCATTTACTCCTCTTTAAATGTTGCATGTACCTTAGTGCTGCGTACCAGCACTGTGTACCGTATCATGAAGTACCGGTGATGTACCGATATAAATTTACACCAAGTATGTGCTTATTTTGTGACTGATCTCCTGACCTCATGCAACACCAAACGTGACCAAAGTGACACCTTGGAACAGAGTAACTAATATGCAAGTTGCAACAGATCATTCAGGCAGGCCCGAAGTTTTGATAGCAAGAATAAAATCATCATCATCATCATTGGCGGTAGGAAACCTAGTTATGATCTTTGAATAAAGATACTGACAAGTTGAAAACAGTTATATTTTTGTCATTGAAGAAGTTCAGAAAAACACATGTTAATTTTTCAAATTGTTCAGGTACATGCAGGTACAGGTACAGCTCCGGACCTGTACCTAAACCTGTACCTAATGTTAGGTTTAGGGACGCAGCACTAATGTACCTTTGCTGTACTCTCAGTGTCCTCAGGATCTCCCTCTTCACATGACAGCAGGGTGACGTTGGTCATCTCTTCCAGAGGGTTAATAAGGGACAGCAGCACCACGCTCTCCTGTAAACAACAACAATTGGTCGTGTACATGTCAATCAATCAACCGCAGGCATCAGGGTATACATGTAGTCATGTAATATTTGTTAAAGGCACCCAGAGCATTTTATGAGGCTTGAAACTTGAATAAAAAAAATTTCTAGTCATTCCTACACATAGTAAGTTTCAATAACACTATACCATTACATATCAACATTAAAGGAGCAAAGATTTGATGTCTTTGTGTGGTGAGAACTGATAGAAAATCCAAGCCCTTATAGACTGATCCTGACTGTCCATCACAATAAGCGGTTCGACAAATGAGAGAGTGACTGCATGTCTGTCAAATATTTGCATCTTTATGTTTTAATTTTACATTTCTACGTTTTGAGGGAGGTGGGCGGGGCTATGGTATCGGTCTATCTAAAATAGGCGCGTAAAACTAAAAGATCACCATGCAGCTTATTTTTGTACCGCTTTTGTGCACTTTTGATAAGAAATCCGCACGCAAAGGTGGTAAACAGTGGCATTAAATGTCAATTTCATAAAGATTACAGCAACCAGAAAATTTCCAATTTTCAAGCCTCATAAAATGCTCTGGGTGCCTTTAATAGGCAAACTAAAAACAAGACATTTTTCCTACTGTCCAGTTGGGCCTTCATGACATTTAAAGACTACCAAATTCTTGATCAATGCCAATAGAATGTCATAATACAATGCTAAACTTTCTTCCAACACTAAAGTATTCACGGATCGAATTTTCGACGACCACTGTCGCCTTCTTCAGGATCAATAATGACCAACACTGCCGAACGTAAACTCGCGAGAGTTACGGACACGTGACTCTATTGACACATGTCACTGCGGATACGTGACGTCAGCAATTGGTCAAACGTGCCAGGAAGTTTATAACGCCCACTGTCTCTGTTGAGTGACGGCTGGAGTGCCCTGATATATATGGCCTCCTTTATACCTCTCATAAAGTAGTCCTGTTCAGTGTCCAGAATTCTGACTTTGTCCAGCGAGACGGTATGGCCCTGAGATTCAATGTGGATGTGTTGAGAGACTTCAGACGAATGCGAGCTGGGGCGTTTGTGTTCAAGGAATCTAGTTCTCAATGAGCGTTCTGTCTCACCAATGTAGAATTCTTCACAAGTCCCTTGTCTAGTGGTTCCCTGACACGGAATGTGGTACACTACGCCGCACTTCTCTTCTCTTGGGGTTTTGTCCTTCGGCGCCACGAGAAGCTGTCGCAGTGTGTTCGTAGGTTTGAAGCTGGTGGAGATCCCGTGTGAAGCAAATATTCTGCGCAGGGGTTCTGAGACGGTCTCGCTGGACAAAGTCAGAATTCTGGACACTGAACAGGACTACTTTATGAGAGGTATAAAGGAGGCCATATATATCAGGGCACTCCAGCCGTCACTCAACAGAGACAGTGGGCGTTATAAACTTCCTGGCACGTTTGACCAATTGCTGACGTCACGTATCCGCAGTGACATGTGTCAATAGAGTCACGTGTCCGTAACTCTCGCGAGTTTACGTTCGGCAGTGTTGGTCATTATTGATCCTGAAGAAGGCGACAGTGGTCGTCAAAATTCGATCCGTGAATACTTTAGTGTTGGAAGAAAGTTTAGCATTGTTTTATGATTACTACCAACACAGATGAGCTTTCATTATAACCAATAGAATGTCATAGATATGAGACTTGTTGTTTAATTTTACATTACATATAGCAATTTGCTATAAATTTAACCATTGGCCTTACAACTGCTGTGCAATTAAGTTTCATTGATTGGTTGATTGATTGATTGATTGATAGATGCATCCTCTTCTTATAGCTCAAATTATTTCAATCAAGAAAACGTTAGAGAGAGATTAGACATTAGGTTTCTGTGGTGTCTAAATTTCCATTTGTTGGAATAAGAAACATGTTGTATACAGGAAATTGAATATTTTTACCTTCTGGTAGTACAGGTTAGGGATTGACAGGATACGCAGTTCTGGTACATAGTGCCTAAAAGGACAAGAACACACAATCATATATATCAACATCTTATTTTTACAAGAGAAGAAGTAAGGTAAGGTTTTGTATCTCAAACTAAGGTCAGCATTCAATGATTCGTCCCAAGTGGTTAACGTATTGTGAAGAAATGCCAAGCTTCAATCTTCTGTGCAACTCAACTACAGTCAACATGCCCAAGAAGATCACTCAGGGATAAAATCTGGTCTATGTAGACAGGTGGTCACTATAGACAGGATTCGTAATGCTTGTGTCAATGGGAAATATTATCCAAGGGACTGCCAGAAAGTGGCTACATTACCCAGGTGGTTTTTAAGTAGATGTAGCCATTCGTACAGGTTTGACTGTGTGATGACATACTGTGGCGCAATCGGTAGGGTGTTTCGCCCAGAACCGGGAGGTCCCGGGTACGAAACCACTGCTATGCCCCGATGTTGTGACCTTGCGCAATTGGGAAAGGCACTTTACACGACTTTCCTCACTCCACCCAGGTGTGAATGGGTACCTGACTTCGGTTGGGGAAGGTCGTATTGAGGTCACCTGCTGGCGTCGAATGGCAGCTGCCCAGACCCTTGCGACAGTTCCACAAAGTGCAAGTGTGGAGCAAATATGTACCTGTTGTGTATTATGTGATTGTAAACCCTGCAGCAATTCAGCACTGGCTGCCATTGCACAGGTAATTTCTGACCAAAAAATCTGACCAATAAATAAATGATGAACATTTAGGTAGTACTCAAACTTACAGTGCAACAAGCTGGATCTTAAACTTGATGGAGGCAGGGTTGAACTCAGGTTTACTCAGGTTGTGCTCACACTCCTGTAACACAGTCAGAAAAACATTTTAATTACAACACCTGCCCACATACTGAATATCATCGTAATCCATCAAGAGGCTCTTGAGTTATGCTGACTATAGTAGTGCGGAAACACAAACACACACACACACACACACACACACACACACACACACACACACACACACACACACACACACACACACACAAAGACACACACAAAACTATATCTCCATTTTTCATGGAGATAATTACACAAGGTGATGAGTATATTATAATAAGCATTTATAGACTTGCTGAAATGCCAGGAAAAAAAATCTAATTCTGGGCAGAGCCCTGTATCATCCATAACTTACCTTGCACCTAAGTGACCTCTTGACGAGGAGGTGCTTGTGAATAGGGTACAGGCTGTTGGTGAGGGTCGGCTGTTCATCAGGTTGGGACAGCCGCTGTGCAATGGACGTTACTGTGGGGTTGACAGCACAGGACAGTGTTAATCCAGTCTCTAGGATATTGTAAAATCCTCAAAAAACTTGCCCATGTTTTATACAGTTTGTTTCTATACCATGTGCCTAGATTTAGTGATATCGATACTTCTGACAATTGTTTGAATTTTAGTCAACATTTTTGCAATGCCACTTTGTGTAAACATATAGATTGTCACTTTTTGTTATTTTGTAAGGAATCTAATTTGTACTTCCCTTCATTCATTCTTTATTAGTGTTGACTTTGAAAAAAATGATTTCTGATTTGAAAATAATTTGATTTGAAAATAATCAGAATTAGAAAATAATTTAAAGCAGATTTAAAAGAGATATTTTGGCAAAGCAATCATGGTTTCCACATTATCCAATTATCATGTTTTGATTAACTTCACAGCTTTCCACACTTTTTAAAAATCAGGTTGTGCATAGAATCAGCCTTTTTATTTTGAGCAGTGTGCAACACAATATTCATTAAACAACTGAAAAAAAACAGCCATTGCAAGCAAAGCCATGATCGGTGCATTGATTCTGATGAAAACATTTCCATGCAAAATTTTAAGCTGATCAGTGTGAAGAAAGAGTTTGGTGATGAGCTCTAAAGAGACAACAGTGACAGACCTGTCCCAGTGGATGCCTGGGCACTGCCTTCTACATAGGGTAATAAACAATGGTCATAACATGCAAAAACAAATCACTAGCAGAAACTACTGAAGACAAAGAAGGCAAGAAACATAACATGGAAAACACCATTGTATTGTTTTGTAACAATACATAACATACATATAGAATACAACACGGGGCATTCTGTATCGCCCGAGGTACCAGCCCGACCGCGGGTCGTATCGCCCGATGGCCGAAGGGAGAGCCGGGACTGAGGGTGATGCGGAATACACCGTGTTGTATTTTATTTAGGTCATCATCATTTAGGTCATACCCACCCGGAAAAAACACATTTCAATATTTTGTGCCTTCGAAGAAAAAAATCGTAACAACAGCGATTCCAACCTCCCGATCCGGTATTCCAATTTTTGACAGCGATGCAGCTGGCGCGCTCGAAATACATTCTAAATATTCTATGGAAGCCTGTGTGATACAAGTAGAACCCCCTGTGATACGGAAAAGTATCCCACGATGCGTAACACCTTTATTGAACGTTTTTGCAGCCCAGGTATGACTATGACATAATTTTTCACATACCTTAGACTCTTTTATATATTTCTGGAAACAGATGTGCAAAGGTTGGGTACAACTGACTGTTCTATGTAATATAACCAGCCACCACTGCGGCCCTATGAACTTGATATGTTAGGCCAAATGGCAGTAATACGACAGATACAAAATGTACAACTTGGTATTGTTTTTCTCACACCCTTTTGCGATAGGTCAATATCAAAACCATCAGACCTGAAACTGACCAATCAGAGACAACTACACAGTGATGTTGACTAAATGATTGACAGGATGAAGATGGGGAGACTGACTGTGTGCCAGGTTGATGGGTGTGGTGTAGATGTCCTCAGGTAACCCTTCCACCTCCTCCACTGCCATATTTGGAGTGATCTTCACCAGTTTCTGCTCCTCCTCTTTTAGGCTGGGGGAGATTCAGTAATTATGATGTTAAACCATCTTCTCTACCTGTCAAGTTGAAGAGACTATAGAACTATGGAAGCATGTCTAAACTTTGTAAGTACTTAAAACAGCATTTCCTTCTTCTATGCCTTATACCTTCTTCTATGGTATTCATTAGAATAAAGCAATTTTGATGATGAAAGAAAGTCATACTTTGGATAGAACTTAGAATCTTTTATCTTTTGTTGCTTGTTTTATGGCGGCAAGCTTTAAAAATTTAAGCTGTAAAAGAAAAATGTCCCTTTAAACTTATTATATAATATCTAACAGATAAGATATATAATATGATATTTTGCATTAGGGCGTGCTTTATAATGATCAAAATTAATGTGAACAATTTACACATTCCGTAGCTTCTTTTAATGCAAGCATGCCAAAAAAATCTTATAAAATCTACAGCTTTTTTTTCAAATCAGGCAATACTATTCTTGTTACATGTCCATAGAAGGGGAAAACATCAATTCTTCAAGAACGAAGTCCCTTCTCAATCACCGAGTTAATGATTCAATAACCAACTAGAAAGGCCGTCATTTGCCCCTGAGCAAATACAGCATGTTTAGCCATACTCCTCTCCATGCAAGAAGTGGGCTGTCCCAAAATAATACTTGGGCAAATCGAAATATTAACTGCATGTAGAAAGGCAACATTTGCGAGAGCATCATACTTCGCCAATCTCCCTCCCGATGCATAAATTGACTGTTCCAAAATCACCCGTGCAAAAAATTCTCTCTACAAGTTCTGCGAGATCCCAAGAGCTTCTTACTGCAAAGGCTTGCGTGTGTTCCTGCAATATGACCTCAGATGACCTAAATAGAACAGTGTTCTTTGGCCAGTAGCAAATGGAACTCGGGGATCCTTAGATAGAACATGGATTCCTTGGCCAGCAGCAAATAGAACATGGAACGGGGATACCACTTTTGGCCTGTTTTTGGTCTGAAAATGGGCCCAAAAGTCCCCAAAATGAAGCATTTTGAAGTGATGTACACCAGAAATGTGATTGAAGTCCTGTAGGGACATGTTCAAGGCACCCTTGTACCGAATTTCAGGTCACTTGCTTGCAATACCAGGGCACAGGAGCCCAAAATATAAAAATTGTCTAAAAATGCCCCAAAAAACCTCCATAAAAATGATTTTTAGGCTTGTTTCAAAACAGTTAAAAAAGGGTCTGGGGGTATTTGCAATCTTTACCTACATGCCAAATTTCAGGTCGTTTGGCCCAAAAATGACGGAGTAGATTCCATTTGAAGATATGGCAGGAGAAGAAGAAGAAGAACGTGAACAAAAACAATATGTTGAGCCATACTGGGTATGGCTAAACATAAACATGGTTATCAGTAGAGGCACCCAACACCACACCGAGAACAAAAAACTGTTGCTTTCCCCTCCTCTGGACATGTACAAGCGCATCAAGTTTCTAATTTTCTCATATATAGAAAAGAATGTGAAAAAAAGTCCACAACTACGTATACAAATTTGATTCTTACAGTGACATGTCAGCGTCTGGGGCGCTGATTCTGAAACAAGTAAATAAAGTTTAATGTCATGGTCAACACGGGCCATGCTTTAGATTCATCAAAATCAATGAAGTGAAATTTTTGTTAGTTTTGTCATGATGCTTTTTTGATTTCGTAAGGATTGGGATTATTTGTTTGTAGTTCACACAATTATCATGGATTGACTTATTAATCAGAATTATTGATTGAGAAGTTTTCATTGACTGATCAGTCTTGCATTCAGTTATCAACATTTCATGCAAAGGTTTGAAGCAAGGCACATTCAACTAGAGTAACATGGCATTTTAGATAAAAACATGTTAAGGCATTTTGCCATAAATTGTTGTAGCTCATTGCTTTGACAAAAAATTAATGCAATCAGATCAGGAGTTATGATGATTACTTCACATTTTAGATGAAAATGAGTATCATCTTCATGCATAAAATACATGCTACAATGTATCATTCACAACAGCTACAGTTAACTAACATGGTACAACAGCACCAAGCATTACTGTCACCCTTAACATAGGAAAATCACTCTGAGCGTTTTCAATACTTCCAAGTTCCACAGAAACAATTTTACAACAAAAATATCTATCTAGACTTCATGCCATAAAAATGCTTAGTACAGATCAGTTATATCTTCAGTACTTTACTGAGCGCTATTTTCAACACATTATTATATAAAACACATAACCAATCATTTTGAAGGAACCAGTTTTAAAGTGCAAACCATATGATACTAAATGCAGGTGAAAAATGTTAGTCAATTGTTCTGTATCTCGATATTAAGTCTATCAATCCTATATGAAAGTTAGCTATTGCTAGGTTGAAAAATCATACCAATTGTTACTAAAAACATTACTCATGTTGCAGTGTTCCTTGTAGATGTTAGATCTCACCACCATGCAAAGAATTTTGAAGTTAAAGTTTCAGTTAGCAACACCCATCCTCCTGAAAGCAGAGCCCCTATCGCTCGATTCGTCAGCTCGCTCGCGTAGGGCCCTGCTCTTTAGCCCTTGTAGACACAGTTCTGGCGACTTTACTGACAGTTGCTCATGAATAATTAATGAGCTATCCTTATTTGGTACAATTTGGCACGCGGTTGGTTAATTTGTTCTGAACCTAAAGCAACGATGTGAGACGTAACCTGATTGGTTGATAGATTCCCAGCGTCCTTCGCGCTTTTGCTCTAGATGAGGGTTAGCAAACCCTCTGATTGGATGAAGCTGTTTTGGTGGCGACGGCGCCAGAACCGTGTCTACCAGGGCTAAAGAGCAGGCTAGGGCCCCTACGTGAGCGAGTTAACGAATCGAGCGATAGGGACTCTGCTTTCAGGAGGGTGGCAACACCCAGTCATGCAGCATGCCTGGAGTAATAGGGCCATGCATTCTGCATGCAACATGCAATACCGCATGTACCGAGGGCATGACAACATGCCTGTCCACTTACCTGAGGTTTTGCATAGAAGTGAGGGATGCATGGCGACGGGCACTTTGTGAAGCATATTTACCCTACAGCGATAGTGGATTAATACATGTATGGATACAACAAAACATAAGAGCAAGGGAACCACATACTGTATGCAGAAATGTTTGCGATGGTTTTATGTTCGCGGCGACCGTTTCACCCCACCGTGAACATTTTTATCCAATACTGTGGTAGCATGTGACTATAGCGCTGCCGCAAAATTAAAACCACCGCGAACATTCCATTTTCGCCTTGGCACGAAATAAAAACCACACGAAGTTAAATGCATTTAAAGTTATTGTAGTTTCACAGGTCTCATAAAAATCTGGATGTAACCCCTGAAATAGTCAAATCTGTCAATTTTGGAGACCATCACTTTCTATTTATAAAGCTTATAATTAATGAAACTGTTTCTCTTTCTACAAAATAGCCAAAAAACTATGTTACAATATAAAACAAATTCAAGATCAAAAAAAGACACAACATCTTGTAGAGGTTGTTCTTTTTCTGTCAATTACAGATTGAAGAATATATAGAAACAGCACTTTTAAAAATGATTTTTAAAAAAACACGCTGCTTTTGAGCTTAACAATGAATCACACCCAAGTTAGGCCACACCAATTTAATTTCTTGGTTAACGAATTTGTTTTTTCAATTTTAGCAAAAAAAGATAATGAAAACAGAAGGCTGGGGTGAAAACTTGCACCTGACCCTGTTCACTCCCTGAAATTGTGTGTACCAAAGTGCAAACTTTCCTCTGAGATTCTGTTTTCATGTTGATTTTTCAATCTAGCATTTTCTTTTAAAATTCCGTTAACCAAGAAATCAAAATGGTGTGGATTTAGGTTGATAGATGAACCCATGGCAGACAAAGGCTAGATAGTACAGAGGCTAAAAGAGCCCTTATCTACATGTACTGGTATATTTACATATTTGTATCGTAGGTATTTCTTTGTATCTATCTTTCAGCCATGTGTGTCTCAGTTCCCATACGGCCACACCAATTTAATTTCTTTTTATTTTCCAAAAAAAAATAATTTAGAAAAAAAATATCTTTTTTGGGGGGAAAATAAAAATCCAGTACCCAAGAAATTAAATTGGTGTGGCCTAATGTTATCATTACTTACAGACATGCCCAGAAGTCGGATCCTGCTCTTGGCGTATTTCTTCCTCTCTCTGTCTGCCTTTTCCTTCTGTGCCACCTGTTTGTAATACTCCACCAGTTCCGAGATCTGAGCACAATTGGAATAACAAAAAAGAAAATATTCTAATTGATTATGCAAATTAGGTCTTTATTTGCATAATAAAGTAACAGGAATGGGGAAAAAATAACAAAATAACAAAACAGGAAACATTCTACAGATATCTGTATTTTGAGATGGATACAAAAAAGAGCTAAAAGACACACATCACAAATCAACTTAATTACACACCCTATATAGGGCAAGCTAGATTCTCAATCTTGCTAGGAATAAATTTCACCACGCTACGAGCTTTACTTTTGGTAAAAGCATCTTTTCCAAGACTAGCAGACCTGAATATGTGCATGTGTGGGTTAGAATCAATTCTAGCAGCTAAAGAAAACTTTATGTATCAAATTCGCGATCAAATTTTTCCATTTTACAATGAGTAACAAAATCTAACGTAAAAGAAGTTTGTCCATACTCATTACTCACCCTTTTTGTATTGGGATTTTCCTGTTCCTCCCATCCTCCACTGGCTGTGAGGCAAACAGAAATATAGTTTCTAATCTAATATAGACCTGAACCTGTACCTAAACTACTTGTTCAGAAAATGGTAGATTTTCAATAAGGACAAAAGTATGTTTGAACTGGTAACAACATAATATGTGCTAGGTACTAGTACTATTTTTATGAAAACACAGATGAAAATTTGACTCCAGCTTTGCAAATGTGTTTTATGTGCTGGAGTATACCCAGTAGTATAGATGTGGCTTTAGAGCACTTCCACGGTAATTTCATAGTAATTTTATCTGTCAAAGTGGCCATCCCCTGAGTCAGGCTTGACATGATTAGTACTGGTTCAGTACCAGTACACCAGGGGTCAGGTATTTTGGGAACTGTACCTATTGATTGTACCTGGTACTGAACAGTACAGTGTACCTGACTATGGGTGCACAGCTCTATGTGCTGAAGCCAAGGGGCCAATTAAATCTGGGTCTGCTATAGACAGGATTCTTAATGCCTGTGTCAATGGGGAAAATCACAAAGTGGTCACATTGGGCAGGTGGTCACTTGTACAGCTTTGATTGTACATTGTACATGAAGTAAATAAACATATGTACAATATATATTGGTTCTCACCGACAGATTGGTCCTTCAGACCGATGTCTCGGGACGTCCAGCGGCAGAAGGCGCAGGCCAGGTAGTACGCCTTCTTTGCTACGGCCTTGTTGGGGTCGTCAGCGCTGGGGACGAGCACACTGGTGGCACGTGTGGACAGGGTGTGCTTACAGGATGGGCAGTCAAAACAGTTCGCACACCTGGAAATGGGGGAAGGTGCACATGTTATGAACTGATTAAGACTAAAACTAACCTTACACGTAATTAAAGGTAGCACAAAACATTAAATATTAAAACAAAACAGAAAGGATATCCAAGACACATGAGAGCTTAGATGTCCTGAACAATAATATTCTTAGCATGAAAGTTAATCTGTGTTGGTAGAATTCATTATTAACTAAGATTAAACTTTTCATCCAACACTGTGCAGAAAGGGGGTCAAAATCCTTGATTCAAACCAGATTTCTTTGCAAGAGGAGTAAAGGAGGCGATCTACATCAGACCCCACAGACCTACCTTTAACAGAGATGGGGGGCGACACAAGTTATCTGGCACGTATGACCCGCTACTACAGTCACGTGTCTCTGACGTCACGTTCCAGAAGTAGACGGGTCCATTCCATGAACAGGGTTGATGGAGTCAACCGAAAATTTGGGTAAGTCCCAATTTCAGTGTTGGATGAAAAGTTTAATCTTCTAAGTTAATGATAATTATCTTAAGGTTAAACTAAAAATAGAAATAGACCTGTTTTTCTTGAGTTTGGCCTCAGCTGACGGCATGTTCTCCATACAGTTGGGACAGTAGTGCGAGTCCACCTGAGGAATTACAAAGTCTACGTCACTTGGGGGTATATAACACCTGATTTACACGAGGATACGGGCCTGATGTAGGACAGCGGTGTATGACAGCAGTCGTATGCCGGTTTCTTTTTAAACACACCGACCGGAAGAGTCTAAGGACTCTTGCTGCGTTCCACACTGCTGTGACACCGTAACCTTTGACAGCATATAACTTTCAAAATGGCAGAAGAACAAGCTGTTTTTCGTAAATTAATTTGGTTGCGTCAGCGTTACGTAGGAGGAGTACACACTTGTGATGCACGACTGTGTTTGATACTGTATTAAGTTTGCATGGTTTTTATTTCGCGCCAAAGCGAAAAAGGAGTGATCGCGGTGGTTTTAAGTTCACGGCAGCGCTATAGTTACATACTGCTACAGTATTAGACAAAAATGTTCGCGGTGGTTTTAAGTTCGCGGTGAAACGGTCGCCTCAAAAACCACGAGCATAAAACCACTGCGAACAGTTCTGCATTTACAGTATCACTTTCGATCACCAGAAATGGTACAAAAGATTCTGGATGACAAAGGCTCTTTTCAAGCAGATCTACTACTGCATGCCTATGACAGCGGCTATTTCACACGAGGCCGGGAGTGTTGCAGACTTCCCACTGGGCTGTCATATGTCAATTTTTACACACAGGAAAAAGCTGGAACGCAAGCCTGTCTCTAGGAAGGGGATGGGAAGGGGAGGGGCAAGTTATAGTGTTGAAATTCTAACATTTATAACGTCAAAGTTCGTCTCTGGTCAATCTAGATCTTTGCAAAGATAGAAAAAAGTAGGTAGAAAGCATGTGTAATTTCAAATGTCTACAATAATACAATATACACAGACACTTTTTTTAATATATATCACAAATCGAGTTACAAAGACACTGCAACGTCTGAAAAATGACGTCATCAATCTCAAAGAGCCAAAAAAATTTCCGGACTTTGCAGAGCGGGTATCGAACACATACTCACCTCGTGCGACACGCAGTCCTTTGATCGGAGCTTGAGGCAGTGTCTACAGAAGTACAGCTCACACAGAGGCAGTCTGTAGTCCTTACACTTGTACAAAACGCGATGGTTTTCCAACATCCCGGTCGCTCCCACTCTCTGGATCGACTCCATCTTGGATTCTCCACTGGTACAAGGAAGTAACCAATGACTGAGACTTATAGGGATGCGATTAATCTATTCAGTCACTATCAAACTACGTTGTGTTCTATTCAAGGCAGAAAAATATAAATTTGATTTATATGTTCAATGAGTTTTGTATGAAATATATCCTTGTAGTTTAAAAAAAGGCTAAAATGTTATTCTAAATAAAACCAAACACCCCTGCTTGAGGGAGTGGCAGACCCTAGATAAGGTTAAAGGTTATCTAGAGGAAAGGAAAAAAAAGTCGAGGGTTGCTTGCGTAATTTTTAACAATTTGTGGCGAAACGATATCGTCTTGTGAGGTAGAAGTGTATATATTTTAAGATCGCTGGTTATAAATGAATGTCGGTAAGTTGTCACTTCATTTTTTGTTGTCTGAAAGCTTAGTTTGCTGAAAAGTGTCCGTTCTCTGTCGTTTGTTAGCCCCCCTCCCGTATACTTAATATTTTGCATCCATAAAATATGATTACTGGTACTGCGCCGTTAAGCACGTATTTATAGATATACCTGATTTGATACAAAAATTCAACAAATTCCTCATAGAGCGATGACAACTTATGAAATCCTGTTCTCCTGTTAATATGATTGTTTCGTTGGTGTTTAATATTATTATGTAGTATGAAGTAACAAATTTTTATTAACAATCGTTACAATGTCAAAATCATGTTAGCTCACTCCAAGAAAATATTTCTAAGTAATATATATATAGAAAGAGAGAGCATATCATAAAGAGAGCATATCGTGTGGCATCGTGTGGCGCAATCGGTACTCTCATCTCCCAAATAAACATACCCCCCGGAATAAACATACCCCCCGGACAAATCTTCAAAATCTAATAAACGTACCCCCCGGAATAAACATACCCCCCGGAAAATGACCAAATTGACACGTAAACTGTGTCCATGCTACTTCTGTCCTAAGCATGCAGGTAGGTTCTTTTTATTCATTTATGCCTGATTTATTTCTTGAGATTAACCACATTTGTGGAAAGATCTACTCTCCAAGCAGAGCTAGGGTTTCGGCTGGTTTTTAACATGTTTTTAGGCGTTTTGTCATGCCTTCTACTTTGTCATCGTTTTTGTTGTGTCGCACAACAAAAACGATGACAAAGTAGAAGGCATGACAAAAACGCCTAAAAACATGTTAAAAACCAGCCGAAACCCTAGCTCTGCTTGGAGAGTAGAAAGATTGACATAACAGGTGACTATCACGTTTTAAAGATGTCAACCCAGACCAGACTGTAAGGTTTGATCACGCTGGGAAGGACCCGTACTCTTTGTAACACGTAAATGTATAGCATCCAAAATTGTTGGAAAAATTGGGCACAGGTTCCTCGCTATGACCCCTAACCAACAGTGCTTTCAAATTCAACAAGTGGAAATGTACATGATACATGCATTTTCTACCCGGAACTTGAAGCAAGTGATCAAGGAAAATTGTATAAAGTGACATATGATAAACAAAAACAGAAGTAGTCGCCAAACTTCTCAAGTTCACTTGGATGGGCAACACCTTCAGAGTCTACTCTTTTTTCACACAAATGTATCAACATTTAGAACTTGAACAGAAAATTATAATATCCTGAATATATGCTCAGTAAAAGTATTATTTATTTGTAAAAGCCATATAGAAAGGACGAACTATGACATGTATATGATGTTATTTTTATCTTATATCTCAACTTGCCATTTATCGTGTTATGCATTGCATGTAGAATCAGAGATTTGTAAACTGTATGCTTTCCACAAAATCACATTATTATATAATGTTATGGACATTACCATATATTGTCCTTGGTTGTGTTGTTGCAATCCAAATAATTTCAAATCCAAAAATTACCCTTGTATGTAGAAAAGAAAACTTTCATTTTGAGAGACTAAATTGTCAACAAATTTATTGTTTAGATACAGAAACCACAAGCTTGTACAATGTTGCCAAAAACCACAGGGTTCTCATGTTACACATCAAAGCCTGAGCCAGAGGGAGCGGCGTCAGAACAAGCCCTCCCAGACAGTAAGGGGCGGGGCTAACAGAAGCTACACGCAAACTTCTTGGAAAACCTGGGCATTCTCTCTGTAGGGGAGCGATCTTTTTAAAAGTATTTTGTATGTTATAATAATCGTGACTAGATTCCAATTTAATTGTGTATAGACTTAATTACACAAATTTGTCTTTGTCGAAATTCTGTACAGTTTTGACTAAGGTAAAGGAGTTTTATTTGTAGATAAAAAAAAAAGTATTTCCCCTTCGTCGAGGTGAGCTCTTCCATGCATGAGGAACTTTCCCATGGACTCACTGCCGTGCGTCTTTACTGTGGCGATTTTCGAAGGACTAAATGTTCATGTTTGTGGTAGGATTGAAACCTATTGGTATATTTTGAAAGTGATTATACAGTTGTTAATACTAAGACACAATTTTTACGTGGTATTTTTAAATTTTCAAAGTTTTGGCTCCTTGATATTGCATGCGTACTTGAAACACGGTGCGCCGCTAGCATATTCATGTAATTTGTTTTCTGATCAGCGTGCTATGATTTACGATGTAAATAGAGACTGTCAAAGTTGTGTATATGAAAAATACATTTCAGAACTTCATTGTGCCGTCTTATTTTCCCCTAATAACAACGTTTAATTTGTAGCGAGATCGACCGATATGTTAGTAACGTTACCGCCAGGATTTCACAAATGCCGGGTCATAATTTGTAGCGTCGGGGAAATCCACGTAATTTGGTCTAAAAGTAGCGATTTAGGAGCAAAAATATCATGGAAATATGGGGAAAAAACTAAACTTTCGTTATATTGGGGATCTCTGGTAAGCAAAGCCTCAATGAATTTTCAAAAAAACAATAAACGTACTGTCCAAAATAAGAACGTACTGGGTGGATTTTGAGGCTGAAAAAAATAAACGTACCGGTACGTTTATTTGGGAGATGAGAGTAGGGTGTTTCACCCAGAACTGAGAGGTCCTGGGTTCGAAACCACTGCTATGCCCCGATGTTGTGTCCTTGGGAAAGGCACTTTATACGACTTTCCTCACTCCAATCAGATGTGAATGGGTACCTGACTTTGGTTGGGGAAGGTCGTATTGAGGTCACCTGCTGGCGCCGAATGGCAGCCGCCCAGACCCTTGCAACAGTTCCACAAAGTGCAGTTCCACAAAGTGCAAATATCTATCTGTTGTGTATCATGTGATTGTAAACCCAGCAGCATTTCAGCACTGGCTGCCACGGGTAATTTCTGACCAATAAACCATTATTATTAAGCTGGATGTCTAACCTTCATTGGCGCATCTGCAGTAACGTTATATTGTTGAAACATGATTTACAATTTTCCCCCTCCGTCCCTAGGAGTGAAGCAGGCTTGTAGACTAGTCACAGCTTACAGGGGGAATCTCCTCAGTCTGACTGCCAGGTCAGCAAGAACAATGTCAACGCAAGAAAAGGTAAGAGTTAATTTTCAGTGTTCTCGCCAGGCCTTTTCAGCATAGCGGCCCCCGATGCTGTGATCTGGACACCGATGCTTTGATTTGACCCCGATGCTGTGTCTCAATGAGCATGGGGGTGTTTCTTTCTGGGAAAAACCTTCATAATTCTTATAAGTTCATATTTGGCTTTAGAATGAGGATGTGACAGAGGAAAAACTTAACTTCACAAAATTTATCCCTCAAAATGCAGGAAATAGTGTCCTATTTGGTTATGAATTTCACAATTTTGTGCGGGAACATGCCAGACTCCCCACCATTATCATGTCTTTGGCACTCCACGAGTGACTTGTGCCGCGTAAATTTGGCCTTCTGTACCTGACCCCTATGCTGTGAAAAAATCCTGGTGAGAATACTGATTTTGATATGTAAATTTTGATGATAAATACTAGTATCTAGTCACATGTTGCTATTTTGTCTCATGAGTTTTGAAATGTTCCTAAGACATTTTTTTTGTCTCGATGTACAGCAGCCAGGTCCAGTCGAGTCAATCATCAGAGAAAAACTGAGTCAGCATTTCCAGGTTAGCACGTATTTGATTGGTTAATCATAGATATATGCCATACTGTTTGTCAATCTAACATGTTGAAAAAGTTTTTTTTTAAAGAATCAACAGTTACTGAAGAACCTATAATTTTGTACTGTTGCTTTATTTTCAATCTGCTTTCAGACATTTTGTAGCAGCTAGGTCAATTGTTCATGTGGCTATGTCACAGTATGCGTCTTCTTATTTGTACTTCTAACATTTTTTTTTAATATCAGGGTAGACACATCTAGCACTTTGTGTTGCAATTATTCTCTCTTTGTCTTATCCTACAGCCTTCCCACCTAGATGTTATCAACGAAAGTTACATGCATTCTGTACCACCAGGTAAGTGGAGCAGGGTTGCAATGATGTTTTCTTATTTAGAAAAGAGATGGAGAATGCAAGGGTTGTTTTCTATTTAGATGGTTTGAAGGGGAGTTCAACTACGATCCAGCTGTCACTTTGATATTATCAATATTTTCTATTATCATTCATGTCATGTGTACCGGCCAACTTTTTTTAAACGCTTTCTAATTCATAGGAAAATAATGTGGCCAAAAGGCAAAGGATAAGGCGGCAAAAATTGTGACGGTTTTCATGCAAGATATAAAAATGTGACGATGGGTATGGTAGGGGGTAAGGAAGTATATACAAGTCATTACACGTGCAACCACCATTTCTTCCTCACCTTTATCTAATGGTTGCGTGGCCAGCTTTTTTAAAAAGCTTTCTTGTTTTAAAGACTTTTGAGATTAACCCCTGTAGTTTTGTAGAACATCCCAGACCTAATGTGTCTATCTATTCAGAACATTCTTCTTGACAAGCCAATCACAAAGTTTAATATTGATCAGCTATTACAAACCCTTCCAACCCTTGTGATTGACATGATAAAGATATTTGGTGGAGTCCTGATTTTGTTTGATCACTCCAGGTTCAGAAACACATTTCAAGGTGGTGGTGGTCTCTGACATGTTTGATAAGGAGGCCATTATCAAGGTAAGATTTCATTGCAGTCAACAGACAAAAAACGTCAAGCACATTTCCAAAGTATGTAGTTTTGCTGATTGATATTGGAAAATTTTAAACTTCGATCCAACACCAAGAGCTGAACTCACCATGAATTTTCCGTTGGACCTTTCTCTAGTGCTGCTTGGAGGTCCAACCGAAAATTCATCATGGTGAGTTCAACTCTTGGTGTTGGATCAAAGTTAAAAATTTTCCAATGTGTACTCTACCAACACAGATGAGCTTTCATGCAAATAGCTGATTAATGTTCAATATGATTTCTAAACACTAGCAGTAATTGTAAGTACATGTAGCTCTATCAAAAGCTGGGATAGAATTGATTTGTCAAAGTGATGAGTTAACTTAAGATAGATTGATCAAGGGTTGTATTACAAACTCAATGTTGGCCACTACAAAAGAAACCTTGACTGACTGTAACTTGGCTGTTCTTCCTTCCAGCGACACAGAATGGTGAATGGAGTGCTACAGGAGGAGCTGGAGGGGCCTGTCCATGCACTCTCAATCATGGTGAGGTTACCATGGCCAGACTCTGGCTTGGATCTGATCCTTGCACAAAAGCGCCCTCTAGTGATTGAAATATAAAGTGCAGTTTTAGATGATGCTGCATCACCATACTGCACTTTTCATCAAACCTGCGTGGATGTTAAGTAACATGCATCTATTTATCCACATGGCCCTTCACTACAACAATAGAATGTATAAAAGTATGTAATTGTAATGTAGTTTGAACAGCATTGTTTCCTGTTAGAACAACGGATAAAATTTGGCACAGAAGATAAACTCTCTTACTTACAGTTGCAGTACCACTGTATTACACCGAATGGCTCTTTTGTCATGTTGCTCATGATGGTGCATGTAAATGTGTTCAGCTTGAATTTTGCACATTGGCAGGTTGAACATTTTTACCCCCACATGTACATGTAGCTTGGTGAGCCTGCTATATTTGAGCACTGATCAGTTGTATTGATTATCATTTCTAGGCAAAGACACCTAAACAGTGGGAAGACTCGGGAGGCAAAGTGTCCAAGTCTCCTGCCTGTAGAGGGGGGATGGGACTGTGACTCCAGCTGCAGGTTTCAGCAAACAAACCAAGATATATTCTACAGTAGCATTTTATCCAGCTTCTGTCATTTAATGGAAACTTTTTGCTGGATACAGACAGAAATTATGTCCAGAATAAAAAAGACTCTTTCTACACAACCAAGAGATTTATTCCACCGACATTTCGGTGACCATCTGTCACCTTCTTTAAAGCGATTCTGACTGCTTCACATAGCAATGCAGCACAGATGTTGCTGCTTATACATATTAATGAGATGCATTCCCAAACGCAAAGTATTTACATATGTACAATCACAGGGGATGACATCACTATGCGGTCCCAAACGTACAGAAGTGTGACGCATACACAACTATCAATCGAAACGTCGGTGGAATAAATCTCTTGGTTGTGTAAAAAGAGTCGTTTTTATTCAGTGACTTACCAACCTGATGAAACTATTCAAGGAGGAGAAATTATGTCCATGCCATTGTGTGAACAGACAATGTTACTGTGTTCAAAGAAAGATATTTTAGAATTAGGTAAAAAAAAAGGAGGTGAGCATGGGTTTAATTAGTAAGATGATGAAATACATGTATTTGATCTAACCAATCAAAGGCTTGAGAAACTTGGCCATGTTATATTCTGTATATACTATCTTCATCCATGTATGATGTCTGCTGTCAAGAAGATTCATAGGATTTTGTATTAGAGGATAACTTGAAGTAAAGCACATTTTGTTTACATTAAACATCAAGTGTTGGAAACATTGCTGTGTAGGTTATTGCTGTCTGGCTGAGGTACCATCATTTGTCTCAAGGTGGCGCTTCAATACTGCATGTGTCATGCATGACAGTTTGCCCCTTTGTGAATTTTATGTTCAGTAACAGTTTCATTTTTGTGCGTACAGCAACCCTGAAGATCACTTTCATCTTAGAGCTTAAGAAGAACATGTGTAAGGAATGCATTAATCGTTTTTAATGTTTCTTACATCTATGTTAAGATTTCACATAATTTGGCTGAAAAATGAAAGTGTGATCTTTGTTTCAACAAAATACCATGAGACAGAGAAGAATACAATCTTGTATGTTTCACTTTTATTGTGTTCACAGTCACTTCTCAGTTACATGGTGTGTATTCACAGTCCTTTCATCTGCAACAAATACGTACACAGGACCTCATTCACTGATACACAAAGGTTGGGAGTTTCCCCTTCATACACAAGGCAGTGTCAAATTTAATTTTGCTGTACATTCGGTCTCCCTTCTTGGCTACAGTGCACCTTTACTAATGAAACAACAGACCACATATTATAGGCTTATACACTGAAGTATCTGTGCCTTTGTCCTAGATTGAATCTACATGACAATTGCTGAAGTCCCCTTTACAAGAAATCGAACTTGCTTTAATGCCTCTTTTTTGCTGCTCAGTCGTTGATGATCATCATGTTACAATCAAGGTAAAATGGCACAATGTGCATTATCAAACAAAACCTTTCAGAAATTCTACATGTACATCAATTTTCTGGGTAAGAAATTTAAATTTCGACTACTCATAGTAGTCATATCCAATCCAGTCCTATCGAACATAGACACGAAAAAGTGATGATCTTTTACAATGAATTACATTGCACAATGATGTGTATCAGAGATGTCTGACACCACGAAAAAGGCCACTTTAAGGAAACAGTCATTCCTAAGAAAGAGTATTTAATTTTTCTATAGTTTCTAAGAAAAGGAGAACGCCCTTGTCTGACATCAATGCATTTGTTTCGTTTGTCAGTCATTAAAAGATAGCGTTTGCCTGTAGCTACAATTTGTTGTCACTACTGTCATTTATGAAGTACAAGACTGGACATTGGCACAGTACTTGGAGAGTCAGGAAGACTTGATCTAGGCATTGTAGATTATCTATTAGGCAAGTACATAACATCCTTCCAGCAGTGTAACAGTGGGGATCAACCTCCACTAACTGACCAGTCTAACTGGTCCGGATCTTTTAGCCTAGTGGTTAGCGTGTTGGATTCCCAAGCCGTGCGGATCGGGATCGGGCAAGGTTCGAATCCCGGGAGCAGCGTACTCGCCCCTTTGGATTTTACACAAGATGTACATTTGTCATAGGCTGGTCGTTACAATCTTTGCTTTCTGCTAGAATGGTGCACTTCGCAAAGCCTTGTTGTTGTAGGTCCCTCAAAAGGTCAAGCTGGTATCAAGCTGAACATATCCAATTTTAAGTTACAGATGACCGTCCCTCCAAACAGAATCCATTGATTTCTACCCACCAATATTACACAGTGTGAAAGCATAGTGCACTTTCAATCAGGTAGAATTTAAAGTTTTCTGAATGTATCAAAGACCCTTTCACAGTCTGCCTTTAGCACAATTACTCCTTATTAAGTACGTCACTGTAAGTTGTAATGACTATAATACATTGTATAGTGACTGTCATGTCCTATCCCAATCTCCAAGCAGATCTACACAGTGCCAAAAATCGTATATGCTAGCCAGAGAAGCTCCAGTCAGCCAGAGAAGCTCCAGTCTACAGTGCGGACTGGAGCTTATCTGGCTGACTGGAGCTTCTCTGGCTAGTATATACGATTTTTGGCACCGTGTAGATCTGCTTGGAGATTGGTCCTATCCATCATCAAATACAGATGTATACATAGTATGTATTATGTACAACATGCATGATTCCACGTTATCGTATACATACATTGCTACATTGTACATGTAGCTTCCCTCTGTGCAATAGTCAATATCAACTCCAAGAGGGGAGACAACCTTTCCTCACTTCAGGTTCACAGTGAAAGGTGCATTTGCATTGTTAACCAAATATCCCCAAGTATGTACAGAGTCAATTAATGAACACATTGGTTCTGGAATGGTTTGGCGTAAGCTTGGTCACACGCTGGTTAAAAGCGAAGGTGCTGACATGTCAGTTATGAAAAGGATTTGCACTTGGTGGATTTCATTGCACAATGGAAAAAAGCCCCATCAAATATGACTTACAAAGTGCTTGCTGCCTTTTGGCTGGGTATGGACTATGATGTAACTGAAGCTGTAAACATGAACAGATAATCAAGCTTTATGTCCTATAATAGTCTAAAATCTTACTTTGTTTGCGTTCACCACTTGTTCAATTACATGTACAATGAATTGTATCTGTTGGGCTGCTTGTTGAGTTTTCCGACGTAACAGAACATTCAAATAACACGCGTAATATTATCATATTTAGTGCTGGTAGCTGGCTTTTTGTCTGCCACATTTAGATGAAATATTTCACTTCTGGAACATGTTTATGGATTATAAAACTATATCGATGGGAGGTGGAGAGGCTATATAAAGATGTGTGAGCGATAATTAGAGTATACATGCTGAAGTGAGTGTAAGGGAGTTGGATACTCAAACGCCAAATACATCACATACATTTTTGTTGACAAGCCAATTGCACAGTAACTGTAACAGTTGTATTTAACAATTTTTTATGGTCATGTCAAGTACATATAGGAATCAGGAACGAGTTCCACAAATTCTGAAATAATAATATATATTGAACAGACAACAATTGGCACATTTTTCTTTATACACAAATAGATGAAATATGTACACATCTTTAATAGAACAATTAAAATCTATCATTATACACAAAATGAAATTAAAGTACATCCAATTTTACGAAGACTGAAGATTTGGTACATGTATTCACATTAATGATTTTAGTTACCATATTTGGAATATTATTATCAAGTGATTTTAACAACCAATATGACACATAGAAATGTACATAGTTTGCACTAAGTGCATCGTTCTGACCATTTTGACTTTAAAAACAATAATATTTCAAGGTCAATGATTTGTGTGGTTGCATTCAAAGCAAATTCATCCTTAAAATCATGTCATTTATCTTTAACCTGGTTTTCACTTATATCATCTTCAAAACAGATACACGGCTGATTCCAAACACAAAGAATCATCTCCTGAAATCACAGCTATTTTCTATTTAGTAAATGGCTGCATTTCTCAAACTTTTAAACCACAATCAAGAACTATAACTTAGCGATCCTTTGAATTTCACTGTTTTCGTCATTACATTGTGTCAAGTCCTTTCTAGAAATTTTCTCTTTAAAAAATTCAAATAATCCACCCTCCCCATAATTAATGCTGATGATTCTTGCTTCTTTTCTTTTAAAATCGACAATCATAACAGGATAAATTAGAATCAAGGACAGGACATTTTGTAAAATTGTTGGGTTTTGATAGCTTCAAACTCCTCCAGCATGCCTTCCAGCTGACCAGCAGTCGGTAAGTGCTTCACTGGTGAACGTTGTTTCTTCTACGTTTGTATATCACGGGGCACGTTTTGTCATGCACCACTCACAGGACTATTTACAACTTGGTACACCAACAAAGACGTTGTCCCTCCTTCTACTGGAAACATCACTGGTCAAGAAGTTGGCTCCTGGATGTGGAGAAAGGATAGTTAAAGTTAGTTAAAATCCTCCCACACCATAAGGTATATAGGGTGGTGCCCATCCCCGTTTCATAGCCCTGGGCCACACTGTGGTGCAATCACTGCAGCAGGGGGCTAGTCCACTGGCAGTGGGGTGTGTTTAACTTCCATACTGTTTCATAAGTATGTACCATTTTCATAAAGTCTTTGGTATGACTCAATGCGCCTCTTCTCCAGAAGTGTCCTACCCGGGAGTTGAACTCGGGCCTTCTGGTTCCAAGTAAGCAGAACCAGATGTGGTAAGTAACAGAAGCGCATACCACTACACCACAGGGACCACTGCAGGTCAAAAGGTATCACAGATATATACAGCAACAAACAAACACAATAATTTACTGATCAAACATGTCTTGTATGCACATTACTTTTTAAGGTAAATTGAACTGGTAGAGACAGTAACCTCTTAGTCTGACAGCAATTGAAAAAGCGCAGGGGTTTTCAGCTGTGCAAAAATACAGTTAAGGTAATAAGTATCATACATCTAACTACATATGGCAATTGGTATACTGAGAATAGATAGAGTCTTATACATTCAGGTTTCCTTACTTCAGTGTCTTGAACCGTTCCTTCTCCAGGTGATTTTCAGGTCCTTCACAGTCGAACGACACCAGGTGCAGAGCTGTGAGAAGGAGAAAAAATGGAATCATATATCTGAATACATGCAAACCAGGAAAGCCAACTGCAAGAGCAATACAGATCCATGTATGTAATAAATACTGGAGAACCACAAGCTAATAATAATGACAAATAGTACTCAGTCTCAGGTTACAAATATCATCTAGACTTGAACATCTGATGACATTCATTCACAAAAAGAATGCAACATACATTTGTGTATCATTAATAGTATTAACGATACACACAAATCTACCCCAAGTGACCATAACACGACTGTACACATGTATGTTGCATAATCTCCAAGCAGATCTCCACGGTGCGCCGAAAATCGTATATATGCTGGCCAGAGAAGCTCCGGTCAGCCTACGGGGCCTACCGGCTGACCGAAGCTTCTCTGGCTAGCATATATACGATATTTGGCACACCGTGGAGATCTGCTTGGAGATTATATGTTGCATTCTTATAAAATTTGTGAATGAATGTCATCAAATGTTCAAGTCTAGATGATATTTATAACCAGACTGAGTACATTTTGATTATCAGTTTGTGACCAAGTGACAAGTAACATGTAGGTAGAGTTACTTTATATGGCAATTATTTTAGACATTGTAAAATATGTGAATGGAAACTTCATACTTACAGTCTTCATAAAACACAGGAGCTGTCAGAAGGTAGTTCAGTACTTTGCGGTGTCTCTCGAACGGACACTGGAATAGGCAATGGATGGAATGTGAAGAACACTTTACATTTCCACTGATACAAACTTGTAGAATTTCTGTTCAAAACAGAAAGCACAAGGACAGTGGATAAGTTTACAGCCAAGCAGATCTGTATCTGAGTGTATAGCAGGTATAACCTCCCTTTGGCGTAACACACCAGCTTTGCAGGCAAACGGCGCGGCAGCAGCTGGTTATCTTACACTGAGCGGCCTGTACATGTCACACCTAATTTTTGCACATCTGACTGCAACCGTTCTTGAAAGCTATTTGATGGCAACGAGTTCCATTCTACTACATTTGTATGGTTCTCGGGAAATACAAATTTTTGAACACATCAATCCTTGGTTAATAACCCTGGTACTTAAATGCATGACTATTTCTTGTTTGTCCTTTTCTGAGCTGGTATTAGATACTTATCAGTCGGTACGTCCACAAGTTTATTACTACTAAATAGTCATTTTGTACATCATGCAAAGCCTGGATATTTTTCTTCTGTCTTCAAGTGACATCCACTGCAGATGTATCTTTTTCTAGAAGATACAGAAGATCTGAACTGACTGGAGAGTATTTTTTCCTTACCTCCACCTGCTGCCAGGTGCAAAAGGAGGTCACCTGTCTTGCCAGCTGCCAAAATTTCTGTTAACAAACAAAGAGTCAGACATTTAACATTGACAAACCTTGTACAGGAAGTTACATTACATGATTGTAAAATTAGATAACATAATTTCAATAGGTAAGAGGTTCTCACTACCAATTTAAGTAACAATTGTACACATTCTGGTTTTCCTATCTCATGTTCTGGACAAGCTATGGTCATGATTTTTTTTTTGTGTAGAGAGTATACACCTTTCATGCATGTAATACAGCCTGCATAGTCCAGTGGTAAGTGACCCTGACTCTGGACCAAGAGGTTGGGAGTTCGAATCCCACTGTTTTTATTGTACTTGTCGAAAAGAGCTAGGGGAAATTCCCTGTACAAAAAAACTGTAGATATCGTACATACATGTAGCGTCTACTCTGTCACCACCAGTGGAAGAATAGCTTGATTGTTCATTGAGCTAAACTAGTTCGAGATCACTTTCACTTTCTTTCCACACCAATTTAATTTCTTGGTTAACAGATTTTTTTAAATTTTAGCACACAAAAAAAAATCAGTAAAACAGAAGGCTGGGGTGAAAACTTGCACCTGACCCTGTTCACTCCCTGAAATTGTGTGCACCAAAGTACAAACTTTCCTCTGAGATCCTGTTTCCATGTTGATTTTCCAATCTAGCATTTAAAAAAAAATTCTGTTAACCAAATTAAAATGGTGTGGCCTTAAGGAGCTGAGAAAATTGTAATTATTGAAAATGTTACCAGTACCTCAAAACGGACATGTCCGTTTGGAAGTTTGTTGCTACATGTCTCGTTTAGAAAGTAGATGTCTTTCACCATCAGGCTGAAGAATGGGATGACGATCTGTGTTGGGGAGAGAGGAATAAAAAATTAGTTACAAACACTGCCTAATCTGTCCATAGATACATGTACTGCTGGAAACACATACATTGTACAGTACAGTTCATATGTGCACATGTAGCCATTAGTAATAGGCTATCATCTAATCTTGTGTTCAAAGCTTTCCCCCCAACCTTTCTACAGTGGTCTTTCTAATAAACGATAAGAATGAAACTTAAGAGAACATATGAAGAAAAAGTATGTAAATGAGGTCCTCATTAGCATAACTTATGGCCAGGTGTATTCACCTTTCCTAAAGGTACCTACATCTCAAATATGACATCCGTAGCTTTTACGGTAAGGGATATACAAGTTTCTGCATAGATTATGCAGATGAGGTCCTCATCAGCGTAATTTATAGCCAGGTGTATTCACCTTTCCTAAAGGTACCTACATCTCAAATATAACATCCTAACCATGTACCATAAGGTACATATAACTTTCTGCAATACCATTAGTAGAGCTTCCACCCCACATCTACTTGGTTTTTGACAGAAGAAGAAAGAAGAAGAAAGAAGAAAGAAGAAGAAAGAAGAAGAAGAAGAAAGAAGAAGAAAGAAGAAGAAAGAAGAAGAAAGAAGAAGAAAGAAGAAGAAAGAAGAAGAAAGAAGAAGAAAGAAGAAGAAAGAAGAAAGAAGAAGAAAGAAGAAGAAAGAAGAAGAAAGAAGAAGAAAGAAGAAGAAAGAAGAAGAAAGAAGAAGAAAGAAGAAGAAAGAAGAAGAAAGAAGAAGAAAGAAGAAGAAAGAAGAAGAAAGAAGAAGAAAGAAGAAGAAAGAAGAAGAAAGAAGAAGAAAGAAGAAGGAAGAAGAAAGAAGAAGAAAGAAGAAAGAAGAAGAAAGAAGAAGAAAGAAGAAGAAAGAAGAAGAATAGGCCAGCAAAAACAGTATATTCCCTCCCTACAGGAGGGGAATATAATACATAATTACTCTACACTAGGTATGGGATGTTCAAGAACATAAAGAGTCCTTACCCGTTCTCTGTTGCTGTGTGCCCCTGCAGCTCGGTGCAGTGCGGCCATGAGGGAGGCTCGGTAGTTGGAGAAGTTGGATGTTGGATCCATTTGGTGCTGTTAGGCAAGTGGGTAAAAAAGAAATGTTGTCTGTGTCTGTGAGGTACCCAGTAGTGTTATCTTAATTATTCTATATTATTGGAAATGATACATCCAAGGTTGGGATGCAAGATGAAACCAATCTCAAAACAATCTGAATATTCCTTCAAATAATCTAAAGATTCCTTCAAACAATCTGAAGGTTTTCCATAAAATAGGAAGATTTTCTGGAAAAATCTGAAGATTTTCTGAAAAAATCTGAGAATTTTTCCATTTTCTTTGACGCGTGACGTGGCTAGGAAGTTTGTTCACAAAATATCAATTCTGTAAGTTTAAGCTGCCAAAGGCTACAAGCATTAGTCCAAAGTGCAATATATTTTCCAAAATTAATTTGGAGGGTGTTTCAAGTACATGTATTGGTCCTGCAGAAATGATTCAAGCCCATTTGGGTGAATTTTTGAAGATCGCATAAGAAATAATTCATCAAAAGCATTGACTTCATTGTGCAGTAAGATTTACATACTAATTAGACATGTAAATTGTGCCTACCTCCAGAACATCAAACTTGCAAGTATCCACCTTGGACCACTGCAGAAAAAGGGAAGATATCAAATACGGATATCGAGTTAGTCTTTCACTGGGATAACTCATTGATCAATAATTAATTCAAAAGTCCAAAGCACAAATGAAGACGATAATGATGATGTGTACTCACTGTTTTCTTCAATCTGGCAACTGGACTCATGTTCAAGCCAGCTGCAAGGAAGACAAAGAGTTAGTCAAAAGGCCTACCGAATACAAAACAACCTAACAACCGATTCAAGGGGAAGAAACACACAACATTGCTCTAGAAACACTGCAGTCTCACTCATTATCTTCGCCGAGAAGATTATGTTTTCAGTTACTCCAGCTGTTGGGTGGGTCTGTATGTATGTCAAGAGCATAACTTGAGAAAACTTTGATGGATCTTCATGATTTTTGTAGGTGAGTAGCAGTTGTAAGAACGGAGGTCAAGTTAAAAAATGGTACCCCTAGCAATTTTCGTCGGTACTGCAGCGAGTTTTGTGTGTAAGTGTATTTGTATGTGGACAACATAACTCGAGAAGCTGTTGATGGTTCTGTATGACATTTAGTAGATGGGTAGGGTTTACAAAAAAGAAGGTCAAGTTTGATAATGGGCCTTCTAGTTAACTTAAATATGCCCTCCAGGTCTTTGGAATCGAAAAACAACATTTTTAACACCGTACAGATAAACTTAATTCTATGTTTTTGCAAAGCCAATACTTACCAATGATGGCCATGAGAGAGTTGAAGTTACCGATGTTGAAGCACTCTCGAGCCACATCAATGAAGAACTCGATCACTCGTGCTCTGTGCTTCTTTTTCACCGGCTGGAAAAGAAAGGAAAAGATTAACAATCAGTGTGATAGACATGAAAATGGCTACTGGTTAATATATAAAAGGTGAATTCTTACCATTGCTAACAATATAAATATGGGTAAAAAGGGGTTTGGTAATATGTAAGGGTCTTGTCATCGGGCTTTTTTTACTGTGAAATAGCAAAATTTCTGCCAGAAAAGTAAAAATTTCAAAAGGAAGGCGATTCAGTACCAAGAACATTACTTTTGAGGGAGAAATACCAATAATGCGAATTTTCCACTGGACAAACAATCAGAGGCACTTTTCGGGATTCTCCAATACAGTTATAGTTTCTGAAAGACACATAGACCAACATAAAAGCTGCAAGCACACTGAAAGGCTTTTTGATATAGCAACTTCAGCACCAAGGACATAACCATGGGGGGAAGTACAAATGTATGTTGGATGACCTTCCTATACCTATACATGTACTTTTACAGATAAGGGAGGATACTGTCAAAGACTTGCATTAAGTGGGGTGAGGGGGGGGGGGGCATTCTTGTATAAATAAGTGTGGGGAGGGGGGCATTCCTGAACACCTACACATACATGTAAGTGGGGAGGGGAGAGCATGCATGTGATCTGCACAGAATCGATGGGAGGTGGTCATTCCTGTACACCTACAGAGATGTGGGGGAGGGGGGCATTCCAGTACACCTACACAGAAGAGGAGGGGGATGTCTGTAGTACTGTACAAGTCTGCACAGAAGTGGGGAGGGGGGCATCACTGTTCAACTGTAAATACAAGTGGGGAGGGGAGAATGTCTGTACGACTGTACAGAAGTGGGGAGGGGGGCATCACTGTAAATAGAAGTGGAGAGGGAAGGATGTCTGTACAACTGTACAGAAGTGGGGAGGGGGGCATGTCTGTTCAACTTGAAATACAAGTGTGGAGGGGAAGATGTCTGTACAACTGTACAGAAGTGGGGAGGGGGGCATGTCTGTTCAACTTGAAATACAAGTGTGGAGGGGAAGATGTCTGTACAACTGTACAGAAGTGGGGAGGGGGGCATGTCTGTTCAACTTTAAATACAAGTGTGGAGGGGAAGATGTCTGTACAACTGTACAGAAGTGGGGAGGGGGGCATGTCTGTTCAACTTGAAATACAAGTGTGGAGGGGAAGATGTCTGTACAACTGTACAGAAGTGGGGAGGGGGGCATCACTGTTCAACTGTAGATAAAAGTGTGGAGGGGAAGATGTCTGTATAACTGTACAGAAGTGGGGAGGGGGGCATGTCTGTTCAACTTGAAATACAAGTGTGGAGGGGAAGATGTCTGTACAACTGTACAGAAGTGGGGAGGGGGGCATGTCTGTTCAACTTGAAATACAAGTGTGGAGGGGAAGATGTCTGTACAACTGTACAGAAGTGGGGAGGGGGGCATGTCTGTTCAATTTTAAATACAAGTGTGGAGGGGAAGATGTCTGTACAACTGTACAGAAGTGGGGAGGGGGGCATGTCTGTTCAACTTTAAATACAAGTGTGGAGGGGAAGATGTCTGTACAACTGTACAGAAGTGGGGAGGGGGGCATCACTGTTCAACTGTAGATAAAAGTGTGGAGGGGAAGATGTCTGTATAACTGTACAGAAGTGTGGAAGGGAGGGGGGTTGCATGCAGCAGAAGACAAACGTTGCGTAACACACCCTGCGAGAAGCTGCATGCCTCACCATACATATTTCTGTTGCCACCATGTAGCTCAGACGGTTGAACCACTCGACATAGGCCTCCAGGTTGGACGTCTTCTTCATGTCTTGGAACAAGGTCTGCGGAATATAATAATAATGGTTTATTGGTCAAAAATTACCCGTGCAATGGTAGACGGTGCTGAATTGATGCAGGGTTTACAATCATATAATACACAACAGATACATATTTTGCTCCACACTTGCACTTTGTGGAACTGTCGCAAGGGTCCGGGCGGCTGCCTTTCGGCGCCAGCAGGTGACCTCAACACGACCTTCCCCAACTGAAGTCAGGTACCCATTCCCACCTGGGTGGAGTGAGGAAAGTCGTGTTAAGTGCCTTTCCCAAGGGCACATATCAGGGTTTCGAACCCGGGACCTCTTTTCCAGTTCTAACAATTCTGTAGTTCAGTAATAAGATGCTTGCAAGTTCTTGCTTGAAGGCTAGGACAAGAACAGTGAATGGAGAGCAGCATAACATGGTATAACTATAAATAATTTAGATGCTATATAGTATACTACCAAAATATTTCTTCCTGTTTTTTTCTAGTTTTCTTGTTTAATTTGTGGACAATTTTTCTTGAATTAAGAAATTTCATGAAAATGATAAGGATAAATAAGAGAAGCACAAGAGACCATTCCAAGATTCTTTTCTTGTAAATTCTCACAACAAGAAACATTTTCTTATTTTTCTTAGATGAAGAAATAATTTCTATAAAGGATTTTCTCTCTTAAGAATTTTCTTGAAATTCAAGTTAAAAGTTCTTGTTTTTCTTATATGAAGAATCAATGTCTTGTCACGTATAAGAAAATACAAGAATTTTTCTCTTCCCTATCTCCTTTTTCTGAAACAGGATATCAAGATTAGAAAAACAAATAATGACTAGAATGTTGTTCTTGAGTGGTCTTGATTTTCGTATCAAGAAACTTTGACATTGGAATGCATGTTCACAGTGTCATGAGTTTTGTGGTGGAGAAAACATCATGAAAAAACATGAATTATAAATATAACAAGAGCTTTTAAAAAAAGCTGGCGTTTCGGCTACGTTTATAAGTGTGAATTGTCTTTTCCCTTTACTTGAAGTAAAATCTGCCAGAGGAAGTCACTCAAGGGCTGTTCAGTCTATAAGAAAAATTGTCATTTTGGGAAATGAGTACTGTTTTAATGGAGAAAGGCAGATTGGGGAAAGCAATTTTGAAGTTACGTCACTTAACTTAAGTGCTTTTGAAAAAGCTGGTCTTGGCCTACAACTTGTACTTATTTGTAAAATGTATAATAGGCTCATTATAAAAGCTATCAATGTAATTATGTACATGGCACGCAATAAAACATAAAATTTGAAAAAGCACCATTGAATCATCAGCACTATGGTAATTAAGTGAAATAGAAGTTCATAACAGCTAAGGTTCTATCTAAAATGACTACCAAATGTCAAACAAATCAACAGCTACCTCATCCGTATTATTCTGGTTTCCGCATTTACAACATTTCTTCCTTATTTTCCTGGGTAATTTTGCTAAAATTCATGAAAATTCCCATAGTTTTGTGCCGAGGGGCGCCACTTTCCACGTCCGTGTTGTCTGAATGAAGTCGATACTGAACAATGGAGCATTTGCTACTGTAACAAAGAATCGCTGTTTTGCAAACAACATCAAGAGCCTCTGTTTACATCGGGGATAGAAGTTTAGTGGCGAGTGTTTTGCAAGAATCATCTTACCGCGCATAGGAGCCGCTGCACGGTATTTTCCATTACAATGAACAGAAAAATTCGAATGCCGGGTTTGGAATCTATGAAGTCCTGTTCATAAGACAAAGGCCTTGTATATATTAAATGAATATTTAAAAATAACAAATATAAAATATTTCTTTATTTATTAATGAAAAAAAATGATATTCATAAATATGATATTGATAGATTAATATAATATCAATATATGTTTTTGATATTCAATATCTAAAAAGAAAAAAAAATCCATGCACGGAGACGAACCCGGATCTTCTGGGTCCGAAGTGCTTCGCGTTGCCAGATCGGCCAAGCTGCGGTACGTAGCTATTCACTCTGGACGTAATGCTATAACCTCACTATCTGGTATCATTTATGCCGATGTTTGGTCGTTTTCTTGACGAAATCATTTTTTTTCTTCTGCAATCTTGTGGAATAGATTTAATATGGTCATTTTTCAGGATATCAAAGTCCGAAACCACAATGCAATGATATTTCCGAACAGTTGTAGCAGTTACATGCGGTCGCCGTCCTGTGTCACATGCAAATCTAGCCTGCCTGCATTTTCGTGCTCTCTTGCCATATAAGGCAACGGCTATACAAGGATTTGAGAACGTATTGCCATATAAGGTCTTATTGTGTGCGACACAGTGTTGAACCAAGCTTCCCTGGTTCCTTCCTTGAACCTCCTTGCTTGAAGGTAAAAGCCAGGACAATGCGTTCCGGCGCGCATGCGCCGAAACGCAAAAACACTATGTAAATGTCAAGACTAATATACAGCTACTGTAGATTTGAAACCTAAACAGTGCAAGAAAGAGAGAAGAACTAACCCGCTCATCCCACTCTGCAACATCCTTAGACACGAAAGATTGCACAAACTCTTCCGGCCCAATATGGCTGATTCTCTCCTGTGAACATCAGACATGGCAAATCGCAAAGAGTCAAATGGCAGATATTTTCAACATACAAGTTAAGTCAGTCTTGGGACTTAAGGTCACCCTCCCAAAAGAAATAAATTACTTAACACATGTACATAGTAAGTTTTAGTAACATGCTTCTTTCAGATTCATGTTCTCTTTCAAGGACAAATTGATTTTAACAGCAATATCCAGTTTAATTATGGATTTCCAGTTTAATTTAGGACTACCTAAAACTTAAACCCAAATCTTAAACCCAAATGGCTTAATATCACATCTGGATGGTAAAAATGAAGTTAGAAATATGTAGCAGCCACTGATGACCCCCTAGGGATTAACCCAATTCTGCAGAATTCTGAGATATTGAGATATAATTCTGCAGAATTCTGGGAACTGGAGCCAGAATTGTACTGAAATCTGGCTCAATTTTCCATTTGTACAGAATTCTGCAAAACTGGACTAATCCCCAGGGGGTCATCAGTAGCTGTTAGATATTTCTAACCCTATTTCTATCTACCAGATGTGATATTGAGCCATTTGGGTTTAAGATTGTTGAAACGTGGGAGATAGTCCTATATTAAAGAAATCCATGATTAAACTGTAGCCTGTTTTTTTTATATCTATCTCTTTATTGGTACCAGTAAAATTGTGGAGTTCTTACAATATGCAAGGCAGCTCCAAGACTTATAACAGGCATTCACTGTCAAAATTGATTGACGATTTGTGTATATGTTGGTGAACTCAGAAGGAATGTGTGACATTGTAACTCACCATCTCTATGTGTGTAAGTTGCTGAGCCATGACTACTGGGTCATTGCACACGTTAAGGATGTCCTTCTGCAACAAACATCAGACACAGCATGGTTTATCATTTAATAAATCATACAGTCCATTCAATGTTGAAAATATACATCAACACATTGTATCATATTGAACAGCTAACACTACACTGCAATGTACATACTGCAATGTCCACCAAAAGCCAAAGCAACGAACAGCCAAAAAAATCACAAGCAAATAAGTGGTCTTTATCTGAAATTCCATATTGCAGTAAAACACATCTCTTAGGCCACACCAATTTAATTTCTTCGTTAACGGATTTTTTTTTTCAATTTCAGCACACACAAAAAAATCATGAAAACAGAAGGCTGGGGTGGAAACTTTCACCTGACCCTGTTCACTCCCTGAAACTGTGTGCACCAAAGTACAGACTTTCCTCTGAGATTCTGTTTTCATGTTGATTTTCCAATCTAGCATTTTTTTTTTTTAAATTCCGTTAACCAAGAAATTAAAATGGTGTGGCCTTACCATTATATAAACTACGACCAGGCACACTTATTAACTTCACAATACTAGATAGCATGATTTTCACCATATGTGGTGAACATTATTTTTTTCCACAGTAAAGCAAGTTCCAGTGAAGAAGTCTGAAGCGGCCCTACCTGTATTGCATGTGGGTTTGTCTTCAGGACTCTGAGTCTGTCCGTCAGGTTGGCGTTGATTTTGGTCAGGACGTGCTCGTACTTATCCAACACTGACAGCTGCGAAAACAAGGTTGTCAGAAAATTAAACAAAGCCTTTCTCAAGTTGAAGGGGAAAAACATACATGTATGGGACAAATTTGAAGTCTAAATCACATGAACATAGCTGATCACATAAGATTCAGAGAAAAGCACTTACGATGCTGTCCTTGGTACTGAATACATGGTTGGAAGAACAGGGCACTGAGAAAAGTTTATAATATTCCATCCTAATTGTGGAGAAAACCTTAAGTTTGCTTTTGTATTTCTAAGTGTTGTCTCACCTTTCGAACAAGGGTCTGCATTATCTGGCCCACAGTTTTTCTTTGATTCTGAAAGACAATGCAAGGATATCAAAAACATGAAATCTAGAGACTTTCTAATGTACATTACTGTGTTGTTCAGTACAATTCTACACAAACCAAACATAGTGATAGTGATAGAGATCTTTATTGTTGCTTCATGCCACAATGGGTGAAGCAGTGTTTTCACCAGGATTTTTTCACAGCATAGGGGTCAGGTACAGAAGGCCAACTTTACGCGGCGCAAGTCACTCGCACAGTGCAAAAGACATGATAACGGCTGGGAGTCTGGCATCTTTCCGCACAAAATTTTTGAAATTCAAAGCCAAATAAGACACTATTTCCTGCATTTTGAGGGACAAATATTGAGAACTTAAGTTTTTCCTCTGCCACATCCTCATTCAAAAGTCAAATATGAACTTTTGATAAGATTTATGAACTCAAGGTTTTTCGCAGAAAGAAACACCCCAATGCTCATTGAAACACAGCATCAGGGTCCAGATCACAGCATCGGGGGTCCAGATCACAGCATTGGGGGGCCTCTATCCTGAAAAGGCCTGGCGAGAACACTAAAAGTGTAGTACAGGTAGATGTAGATCTAAAGTAAGTATATACTAGATCTGGCCATAATAGTAAGTTATGTTCCATGAGATACAGCAACAACTGAGTTGCTTACCTCGTTGATGATGGAGCATCTCTGTGTGATGTCCTTCAAATGTTTCAGCATCCTGTCGTCTCTAAAGTCGTAGGCGAAAACCTCCGTCCACTCACTGTCCAAGAGACAGACTGGTTAAAACATACATTTACCAAATAGAATGCAAAAAAAACAATGCTAGATACATGTATGTCACATGGCATGCACAATGAAACTAAGGGCTAACATACACAAGCATGAGACCTGTAAGATATTTGTCTCTTCTACATTACCTTTTATTATCATTTTCTGTTTGACACTGTCAACATAACACCAACATATGGTTAGGCCACACCATTTTAATTTCTTGGTTAACAGAAGTTTAAAAAAAATGCTAGATGGGAAAATCAACTGTTACAGGAAAACAGAATCTCAGAGGAAAGTTGAATTGGTGTACACAATTTCAGGGAGTGAACAGGGTCAGGTGCAAGTTTTCACCCCAGCCTTCTGTTTTCATGACTTTTTTTGGCTAAAATTTAAAAAAAAAATCTGTTAACCAAGAAATTAAATTGGTGTGGCCTTACATTGAGAATTTGACATTACCAGTATCACATCTAGGGTCCTATTATCATTACAGAAAAATCTTCTTAGTATATCTTTGTAACTGCAACAACTGTGAGACAGAGAGTAGCGAATGCCCACTCACCTAATGAGTTGCACAATGTGAGAGCCTAGTCTTCCTTCTGCAGCCTGTACAGTGAACAGGTACCAACATTTTCTTAAAATTTTTTCACAGCATTCCAGATTAGAACCTTACATTCAACCAAGCAAAAAGAATGATAGAGATCTTGAGTAGCATAAAATCAAGAAATAGTTTGTGTCCGTTTCTCTGTGAGAAGAATGATTGTTTTATTTAGTGTCTAGTAGACGGAATTCTTTAAGTACATACCTTGTCTTGTCTGTCTTCTGTAAGCTTCATTTGAAGTCTACATTGCTGAAATTGGAGGAATATCATTTAGCAAGTCTGATACAGAAAAAGGAAAAGAAAGTGATTTTGATCCAGTTTAGCTCAAATGAACAGATGAGCTACTCTTCCACTGGTCGTGACAGAGAAGACAGACGCTATGTACAGTATTTACAGCTTCATTGTACCGGGGAAATTCCCCTAGCTCTTTTCGCCAAGCATAATGAACAGTGGACCACGGCTTAACGTCCCATCCTAAGGACTGCGACCCTTTCCGGTAGCGTGCATGTCGGGTGAGCGACACAGCTGGGATCGAACCTGGGGCTTCTAGTTCCAGAGGCAAGATCGCTAACCGCTATACTACACATGCTTAGACAGACTTAAATATGTTCTGCAGACATTTATTGCTAGAAAACTGCAACATTTGTGAATGAGTGATCACAAACAATGTAGTAGGTAATTGGCCTAGGGAATCTTTAGTAACTTTAAGAAATTTGGAGAAAAAAAAACTTTTTTCTTAAGGAGGTAATCTTCTTATCAAGATCAAAGGCAGACATGGCTCTGATAGCTTCTCTAAAAGATTACCTTAATCTTGTTAAGATCAAAGGAAAGGATCACCATCATCTGCCAGATTATTTCTTAATTTTCCATTAAGCACTCCAGCCCTGACTGTAGGTCTATCAAAAGAAATTTGAGGGCTAAAAGATTAATGCTGGAGGATGTGCATGTATTCACAGTGGATTGTCATTCCTCTGCCTTGCGTTTGTCAACCATCAGACTAACAAAACACAAATTATCTTATTTTTACGTTGATGAAGGTTAGACATCCAGGTAATAAGATAGTTACTCATTACAAGCAACTGGATAAAATTTTGAAACAGTCAGACGTTTCAGACAGCATCCGCAATCTTTCGTCAGTGACTAAAGAAAGATCTGGTAGAACTAGGTTTTATACCCAAACTCTTAACTTTTGTTCCAGTGTTTGAAAGTGAAGGAGAATGATAGACAACTTCTTTGTGTCTTTCTCAGTCGCTACATCCATCTAAAATTTAATCTGATTTCTCCCGGGGACATTTTGTGGTGGATTCCTCAAGTTACAATTCTTCTGTGTGATGTACATCTCCTTAGAGACGACAGAAACATCTCCTGGCGGCCTAAATTATACATGACCTGTCTCCCTTGAACATGGATCATATGTCATGTCCAATACTTCTATTCACTCAGTCCTCCGAGGAAAGGAAATCAATGTGGCAACGACTGAATAATTGATGATAATGTCCTTTTGGAAGACAGGAGTATATCAGGATGTACTTTTATCTGACTAGAAGTGAGCAAAGGAATATTTTTTACTCATGATTATAGCTATATAGCCATATATGTACGGAGGAAAATCAATAGGAATGGAAAGTTGCATATACCCAGGAGTCACAGTTGTCATGGATGACAAATTATATATGTTTGAAACATAATCTTTATCATTCACAGTTTTTCATATCCAGTTGAAAGAGTTTTAAATGAGTTTTCAAAATATTCTGAACTACCTTTTAAATTGGTTTCTGATGTTTTTCAAATTTGTATAATTTTAGATGATTGTATATTAATATACTGTGACTATTTCTCTCTTTCAGTGGAGTCCCTCTTTTAGGTAGCAAAATACCAAGGACCATTGAAGTTAGAAATAGATTAAAAAAATGTACCAAAAAACTGTTAATTGTACCTTGCAAACTTCTTCCAGCAGTTCGTGTGGTTTGATGAAGAGCCGAGACGACAGCAGGAAAGCAAAGATGTACGTCCTCTGTGGGCAACAATGATACAGAAATTAGCATTTCTACATTTTTAACCTCTTCTTAGTCATAATGTAGCCATGCACCAAGGTTCTGAAGAGGCCTGAGTACCCGTCCTTATACTTCTAAGGCTGTATGCTGAAGAAGGCTGGCACCGTTTCAGTAACTTTTCACGTCTATCTTTTATCTCAAGTTCCATCTCCATTCTGAAACTTGCCTGCCAACTTCTACAAGTGCTGCGAAACACATTCCATGTTCCCTTCATCTTCATGCCAAGAAGTTCAGGGCTTGGAGCCATAATTTGAGGCTCAGGCCCATCACATTCTTTGTGACAAAGCTAAAAATTGCAGAGAACAGATATTGTCCCCAGGAGTGGTAGTCCAGTACAGTATCTGAGGGCCATCATATTTCTCAAAGCTCATTATAAGTAATCAACATTGTTTAAGCTGACATCTTTCAACTGCTGCACACATGTTTGTATGGTCTGTGAGAGTGAGATACATTAGGCAGAAGGGGTTATCGCAACTGATATGTGTGGAATGGTGGATTATGTACATGTAAAATAGTTCTGCAGCTTGCTGAGATACAAAATCTGATGTAATGCCAAGAGTATGTAGAAGATAGGCAAGACCAGGTCTTTAAATTTTTTTCCGTCCCACTCATTGTTTGAGAGCCTTTTTTTTATTTTCATTGTTGAACTTGTCATTTCAAGCTTAAAAAATACATTTTCATCAGTTCTATCTCATCAAATTGATATTTTTGGAACGGAAAGGGTTGAATTCTTTCACGTCACAAGAAGAAAATTTCCGTCCCAGGATGGAAGGACGGGTCCTGGAGACAGCCCTGGGCAAGACTGTCCTGAAATGTGGTGAAAATTCTAAATACAAATGTAAGATCATCATCATCATTATCATTCCTCCTCTTTTCACGGCACTTTGTCATCCATCATCACATACTAAGTAAGTGTAGAGGCAGTCACCATTGTTTTCTATCTGTCACTGTTTTATTTTGTCTATTGCTTCATGTTGATGTTGCCCCCCTCCCAGCTGTATCCAGTTTTTTGTTTGTTTTATTCGTTCACAATTTGCACAAAATGTAGCACCAGCTGCTGCTGATCATGATATTACAACATCAAGACATATATTTTCTTTCATGTTTTTTCAGAATACTCAGAAGTATTTCTAATCTTTTCAGTAAGTTTGCAAAGATTAAAACAAGCCTTGTATTCATGACGTGAACTTTAAAGGGGGCATGCTTTACGTCAGAGGTAGTCAAAAGAATTATCACAATAACCCCCTTCACAATTACAATCCAGACATTGTATAATATCATCTATAATAAATGACCGTCTAAGACAAGATTGCTAAAGTTATCTGCAAAGGTCAATCCCAAGTTCAAGGTTTACATTTTAGATGAGTCTAAACTTCAATTATTCATGTGGCACCTGATAGAGCTAAGGCCATTTATTTCTATTCACAAATGAAACCTCTTTCTATAAGCAGACATGAAGAAGAGAAAAAGAGAAAAAAAACATGGGTTTGCGCTAAAATATCAAACTGTAATATGAAATGCTTTGTGGAAAGTGTGGTACTATACTAACCGTTATGTCTATTTGAGGCCATACTATGAATGCCTTTAAATATGCCAGGATTTAATTTCGCGGTATGGAGAAAATGGATTTTTTGCGGTGGTTTTAAGTTCCCAGTTGAAACAATCATTTTTGCGATGGTTTTAAGGTGAGGAGGCCACCTGAACATTAAAACACAGTATGATGGTTTCATCTTAATTTCTTTTTTCTTCTAAGCTTTATCTTTAGACTATCACATTGAGTTTAAAATATACTTTATACTATACTTAGTAGTTACTATCAGGTATCCATCTGTCGTGTCCGCGTGGTGTAGAGGTCTGCGCACTCTATCTGCCTCTCACCACATCTGGTTCAAATTCCGTGGAGTCAGCGGCCTGAGTTCGCGCCCGTGCCTGGACACGAGTGGAAAAGATGCGCATCGTCCTATCGAATGGGGACGTAAAGCTGGCGGCCCCATGTATGAGGGAGCTTTAGAGCGCCAAACCTCTGCACGTAAAAGAACCCGACACACTTATCGAAAAGAGTAGGGGTGACCCAGTCTGCTTGGTCAAAAACACGCGAGCCGTAGCAAAGCCGCATTGCACCACTAGCTAACGAAAAAGCGTCATGCTTCGTCCTCAGTCTGAACTTCGACTGCTTTACCTTTACCTTTTATCAGTCTATCAGCCAACGGCTATTTTTTTGGTGGATTGGAGGTGAGATACAAAAGTTACACAAAATGCCCTTTTTCCTGCCTCCAACAGTTAAACTCATTTTACCTCTCAGTAAGCCTCCCTTGGTGGTTTATAGTAGCAGTTAGTGCAGTGATAGAGGAGATAAACAACAGACAGCGACTGGATGACCCTTCGGAAAGATAGCAGCAGTAAAACTAGATGGCCACAACCTGGCACTATAAAGATAATTGCCAGTTATATACCCCGAGATGGGCTCTAACTATTGATCCCGACCCTGGGAAAAACAGCTTGTCTCTGCAGAAATGAGACGGGTTGTATAAGGCCACGCCAATTTATTTTGTTGCTTCTCGGAATAGCCTGTTTTTCCCATTTTGAAAAAAAAAAAAATTCGGTCACTATTCCCATTTACAGATTTTAACTCCCAATTTTACTATCTGTTCAGTTGTAAAACTCGATAGCCACCAAAATAGATTATCAAGGCCTGCACATACTTAGAAAGTGAGGTCACATTGATCATAAGTTATAATTTTTCATTTACGAAAACTATTTCTCAATATCAATCCATATCACCGGTACATGGCAAAAGGTAATTTTCTTACTCAAATTATGTAGTAGATGCATTGCATAAAATAAGCAGTACAAAGCTGAAACTTGAATAATCCTTTATTCTTAATGTTAGGTAAACCTTATCTTCACCCCAGACTATTTGCAAAAAAACTATTTTTTCGCCCTGTTTTTTCTGAAAAAATCCGAGAAGCAACAAATTAAATTGGTGTGGCCTAACATGAGAGCAGAGAGAGTTATGCCAACTCTATTACTCTAGGGTAATGAAGAAGCTCTCCTGGGGAATTGTATCCAATGAAGAAATAATACATTCATTTATCATACTGATTTTACGAGCCCTATTTCCCCATTATGGGAATGATGAAGAAGTTTTCTGAATATCCGCCATAACTGCCATAAATCTTTCTAGGCTGAGTCTTTCATTTATGAGAGCAAAATTAATGTACCCTGAATATTGATGAATATTCCAGTACATCTAGCACAAAAATCAAATGTCCAAAATGACCAAAAAATAGTGAGTTACTGTAAATGCAGAAATGTTCGCGGTGGTTTTATGTTCACGGTTTTCGCGGTGAACTTTCGGCGCAAACTTAAAACCACAGCGAAACTTTCGCCCACCTATGACTGTAGCTCTACTATTGTTTCAAACGCGAACTTAAAACCACCGCACTCTTAGACTATTTCCTCCCTACCGCAAAATAAAAACCATGCAAACTTAAATGCATTTACAGCATATCATGTGAATGCAAAAAAGAATGAAACAAAACATAGATTTTGGAACATATTTTTTTGTCATTTAAATTCCTAAGTGTGTTGTTAAAAAAAAATGATTGAAATTTCGTTACAATTACAAATGAGTCAGCTCGGCAGACATTCAAAAGAAGGCTGTACTTTTCTCTGTTCCTTACCTCTGGGTAATAGTCAGGTGTTGGGACCAGGTGTTGTGTGAGTGCCTCTAGAGAGCCGGACACCAGGTTACCATCCTGGTAGATCAAGGCCTGGACAGGGACACAAGTCACAATTTTATTTGGCATGTTACAATCATAATGTAGATCTACAGAATAGATGGATGGATGGATGGATGGATGGATGGACAGACTGACTGACTGACTGACTGACTGAATTAATGAAATTGAACAAAGAAACAAACATACATGAAGGAACAAACAAGCGACTCACTGACTGACTGACTGACTGACTGACTGACTGACTGACTGACTGACTCATAAACTGACTGAAATTGAACAAAGAAACAAACATAGGAACAAACAAGGGAATCAATGACTGACTGACTGACTCACTGACTGACTGAATGAATGAATGAACAAAGAAACAAACGTAGGAAGAAACAAGCAAATCAATCAATTAATATAGATTGTAATTTCCCAGAAGAACTTACGTCCCACAAACACCTACAAAATACTATAATTACCATTATGATCATTTTAACAATGAAAATGACATTGCGTTTAGAGGCTTGACTCCTACCCAGAGCTGGTGGCATCTAGCATACACACAATTTTTGCATGGTTCAGAGAATTTTACTGAGGTCATGGCATACATCATAGTATTACGTAGCTCAACAAACATGTATCTACCAACCATGGTTTGTATTGGAAACACTTCTAGGATACACTTCTGCAAGTTCGAGTGGGTGACACAAAATAAACCTACAACATGTCTTACATATCTTAGAACAATTAGTCTGACCACATTTTTGCTATGTAAGCACTCCATATAAGTCCATCTCAAAAGGAAAGTGAAAAACAGGAAATGCATGCACAATTATGTCACTCTCATTGTCTTCCTGTTTTTGCAGACCTTGTGGCCGATATCTGACACTGCACCTTTTTTAAAGGCACCCAGAGCATTTTATGAGGCTTGAAAACTGGAAATATTCTACTTGCTGTAATCTTTATGAAATTGACATTTAACGCCACTATTAACCACATTTGCGTGCAGATTTCTTATGAATAGTGCTCAAAAGCGGCACAAAAATAAGCTACATGGTGATCTTTTTGTTTCATGCGCCTAGTGTAAATAGACTGATACCATAGCCCCGACCACCACCGTCAAAATGTAGAAATGCAAAATTAAAACATGAAAATACAAATATTAGACGGACTCTCTCATATCATTGGTCGAACCACTGATTGTGATGGACAGTCAAGTTTCAAGCCTCATAAAATGCTCTGGATCCTTTAATGCTGTCATGCACCAAGTCTTTTTCCACAGGATTTGAATACTGATTGTCACAGAAGAAATCTCAGAAGATAAAATTTCTTCATAATGGCACTTCAGAACGTAACATTATCTTTGACATCAAACTTTGACCTACTGCGGATATATAAACATACACATCATAGGTCATTGACTGAGATTATGATAATCATCACATTTTCCCAAATATAAGTTAACTGAAATGGCATTATACCTCTGAAGCGTCCAGTTCGTTCTCTCCGGTTTCCGTGGATACTCCGCCATTGCTCTCCCCGGCGGACAGTCGTATGACCGTCGTCAAGTCACGGGCAGAAGTCTGCGGCATGCTTAACTGTAAAAAAAAAAAAAAAAAGATTGTCAAAATCATTTCAACATGATTAAGCACTGTTATGGATAGTCCTTCAAATTCAGAAATATCTTCTTTTTAATCATAGACATGAATGGAAAAGACAATCAAAATCAACCTTGAACAATAGACAGATATCTAATCCAACATTTATGCATAAGGCAAATAGTAGTGGGCAACCTCAAGCCAACCGTGTACTACACACTCACGCCGTATCTTCAGAAAAAACGCTGTAGCTGAATAGTTCCCGATTAGAAATTTATTAAAGCCCACATTCAGACTAGTTTTGCCTTGTGTGTGGCTTTCTCGGTGGTTTTAAAGGCTCGAATCATGAGCAAGTACAGTGTGTCCTGTCTTTAAAAGACCAGAGGTGCGAAATGCCCTAGGTGGCTTAAAGACCAATCACAGTTCAGCAAAATTCAAGGTGGTGCAGTCTGCACTGCTTAGGTCTAAGTGCACTACACAGTATGTGACCTCACTTGACCTCTTACATGTGAATTCCTCTGTTGTTCTATGTTCCATTTATGCATCAGTTTATAAGGAATATCATTTACTTATTTAGTTCTTTCAAATGCTTGTGTAAATGGTGTACATCCACTGACACCTAAGGCCCATTGACTAAGAACTATATGCACACAAGGTGTGCCAGTCTTCTACTGAAGGACCAAAAATAGCTCATCTCTCTCAACATTACCTTCATGGGACAGTCCCTTACCTATGCACCTGTAAAAAGGTCTCTCCCTACACACATACACTGCTGGCCCCACAAACAAGTAGAACATAAAGACTAGTGGCCAAGCGTGGCTTACACCGTCATACCCGGCTCCAACAACATGGATGCTACTTCCTGAGAACACAATGCCAGTGTTTGAACAGACTCAAAAACAGGATCCGAGTTTCCGCATGAACATAGAAAAGAAGTGTCCGTGGAGGGGCGCATGTAAACTTGTTCTGTTTCAAGTTTCCGACAAAAGTTGTTGTTTGTCAAACCCTGACGAAGTTTTAAGAGTTTAGGAAGTATTTTGTGGCTTCCGGAGAATCTTACCATACTTTGAGGAAATCTTCACTGATCAAAACAAATAAATTAGACTGGGGAAATATCAATGGCTACTTCCTCTCCCCTTATACTTAACAAAACCGGAACACCCCCAGCTTCACAATAAACGTGTGAGGAAAAAAAACAAGAGCTACATAAACTTCAGTACACAACTTAACAAGTGGTTCTGTATGCAGTACTGCAGGTCCAAGTCAACAGCACTAATAGACAAGTATACTACATATAAGTTACTGAATCACAGAAAGGTAGTTGCTTATCAAGTAAATACAGACTAAAATAGTGCCATTGATTCAGAAGCATTTCCTCTTGTGGTTTCGTCAATTGAAAAATTGAAGGTAATGTGTTCAACTAATAGCCATACAAATTATAGTGCCCTACCTTTTACTTAACATATAACTTACTGAATCACAGAAAGGTAGTTGCTTATCAAGTAAATACAGTCTGAAATAGTTCCATTGAAGCATATCCTCTTGTGGTTTCGTCAATTCAAAAATTGAAGGTAATGTGATTAACTAATAGCCATACAAATTAATGCCCTACCTTTTACTTAACATATAACTTACTGAATCACAGAAAGGTAGTTGCTTATCAAGTAAATACAGACTGAAATAGTGCCATTGAAGCATTTCCACTTGTGGTTTCGTCAATTGAAAAATTGAAGGTAATGTGATTAACTAATAGCCGAACAAATTATAGTGCCCTACCTTTTACTTAACATATAACTTACTGAATTACAGAAAGGTAGTTGCTCATCAAGTAAATACACACTGAAAAAGGTCCATTGAAGCATTTCTTCTTGTGGTTTCGTCAATTCAAAAATTTAAGGTAATGTGATTAACTAATAGCCGTACAAATTATAGTGCCCTACCTTTTTTCCACATATTAAACTACCTTTCCATAACAAAACTGTACACTACACTAAGGTAGTTGCTTATCAAGTAAATACAGACTGACATAGTTCCATTGAAGCATTTCCTCTTGTGGTTTCGTCAATTCAAAAATTGAAGGTAATGTGATTAACTATTATAGTAAATAGCCATACAAATTATGGTGCCCTACCATTTATCCACATGGTAGTAGAATAACTACCTTTCAAAACAAAACCACACACTACACTAAGTTTACAAAAAAATTAATATAAAAACTCTTAAGAGAAAGATGAAGAACACTGTCATTAACCTACCTCTGTTCTCTCTTGCCTGCAAAATGCCAACTGCCTTATTGTCCAAGATACGGCAAATGACTGTTTATATACAGCAACTCAAGAATAGATTGCAGAAACTAGTTCAAGCCTGACGTAGGGACTTACTGAAGCCGTGAGGAATGTGTTTAGAGGCTCTAGAAGCCTGCACGTGATAGGCACTGGATCTACGGAACTGGTACCAGCCAAACCACAACGTACCACAGCTCACAGTGGGGAACGTTCTCTACTCTAAGCTTATAAGGGATTTAGGGATGGTACAGAAATGATCATTTGAATTTCATTCACAGACTGATATCGTTCAAACTTTTAGTGCTTTTACATATATAAGAAACTCCTATAAGGCCACACCAATTTGATTTCTTGGTTAACAGAATTTTTAAAAAAATGCTAGATTGGAAAATCAACATGAAAACAGAATCTCAGAGGAAAGTTTCTACTTTGGTGCACAGTTTCAGGGAGTGAACATGGTCAGGTGCAAGTTTTCACCCCAGCCTTCTGTTTTAATGATGTCCTTGTGCTAAAATTTAAAAACAAATCTGTTAACCAAGAAATTAGATTAGTGTGGCCTAATCATAGAATGAAAATCTTAAGCCCTAATCTTAAAGATATATCTTTTTTAATCACAACTACTTCAATCTGCAAAACATAAGTTTTAAATTAGATATTACAACAGATGCAACGTTGCAGAAAGATCAGATTTTAAATTTGCCAGTAACGGCACACACTGTACTGAATGTGACACTCCCTGACAAGTCTGTCTGGATGGTCCCTAGAGTTCTATTATTATATTAGGCCTGACAGGCCAAAACTGGATCCTTTCCAGTTCAGAGTGTTTGAAAACAGGAAGCCGGCCAGTGCGTCAGCACCAGCCACTCATAACATCAGGACAACAGGACCTTGGATGCCAGCCATAGCTTAGAAGTAACCCTTTCACTCAGTGATTAGCTGTTGCAGGATCTAGGACCAGTGGTAGACTGAGGACGTATTGGACACACAGGCAAAGTCTTTAGAATATATCCAGATTGAGTGTTTAGCTGTTGCAGGATCTAGGGCCAACGGTATAGACTGAGGAGTTATCGGACACACAGGCAAAGAATATACTCAGAAGTGCTTAGCTTGCTAGTTTATAGAAACACACATGTTATAGTATCTAAGTTTTGCTCTGTGAAGCAAGTATTAATTCTCTAATCTACGACAATTTTGTCTCTCGTTTACTTGTTTGAAACATCGTTTAAGTTAAATCCTTTTCCTATTATCAACAAAATGCACAAGATCAGAATGCACTAAAGTCTTACATTTCTAGAATAATTATAGATTACAGACTAAAAAGAAAAACAGATTCAACAACAAACAACAATCAGTTTGTAGATGCATCGTTACCTGCACACATCAGCTCAAGCGGAAGAAACTAAAGGTCACTCAATACATCCACAAGTCTTTCTACACTCAGTCTGTTTACCACTGTAACAGTATTATGAAGTTTTGTTGTGCGCAAGTCTTTACAAAGACCTATTTGTCCTGTAAAAGACTTATACAGGTAACTCTATGTTATGACAGAACGGACTCACCCTAATAACAGCTATACAGTGCTGTAATTGCTGTTTTCTCCAAGACATGATTATCAGAACGTGTTGACAGCGAGGAGGGTATTGTAGGACTGGAGGTCGGCAGACAATAGGGCCTTTATGACATCATGGTCTCGTCTTCTCACCTGAACGAGCCAACCACTGAGGCGAACTTAAGTCAGCGGAAAGGGCACGTTGTTTGACATGACCGACAGAAACCCGTGTTTACCCATGCACACTGCGGATGGGGGACAGACAATGTGGTTTCAGGAAACTAGAACATAATCATTCTTACAAATGTTTTTTTCACTCTTGATCTAAAATTGTTCACCCACTCTGGAATTGTAGACCTTGGTTAAATGTCAATGAACGTTAGACATCCAAATATTGTAATTTTGATTTGTTAACTGTAGCTTAATTTTAGCTAATTTAACGGTTAATAGTCAACCGCTAAAATTTCATTATCGCAAATATTTAATGACTAATATTTGAGACAGTAATGTTTGTTCCTACTGTTAAAATTGAATGCAGTGAACTACTCCCTTTTCCCCCAACCGCTAAAATTACCGACCGCTATATTTAAGTGATTTACAGGTATTCAATATTACATAATACAAAAAAAATTAGTAACTGGATAATCCTCAACTAATCATCTTCCTACTCGATTCATTTTGTATTACCTAACAGACCTTGGTTGAAACGTCTTCTCTAGAACAAAATCATGGTGCATTCTTTCTTTCTTTCTTTAAGGATCATAGTTCTAGTGATGTGTCCCTTAAGTCTAGAAATGTGATTCACATGAAATTCTACTCATGCTTGTAAATCAATGATGCCCAAGAAAACAGATGGTTTACTTCCTAATGAAAACTCCTTTAACTTTAAGTAAAACAAGAAAGTAAAACAGTATTGTTATGAATACACTCAGTTACAGTGAGGCAATGTGTTTGTATCATATGGATGTGAATTGGAGTCTGTTCAATGAAATGTTTTGTTTGAATAAGCCACAAGTGGAAACATCCATGTGTAAATAATGATAACAATAACAAAAGACTTGGGAAAACAGCTAACAATGGGAAACCCATACTTCCCACTGGGATTGAAACAAAACGTTTAGATAAGGCCACACCAATTCTATTTGTTGCTTCTCGGATTGTTTCAGAAAAGCATTGGAGCGACAAGGTGAAAAAAAATAAAAAATGTTTTTGCATATAGTCTGGGGTGAAGATAAGGGTTTACATAACATTAAGAACTAGAGTTCCACGAACACATTATCTTCGCCAAATAATCAAGGCTTATCATGGAGAGTGATTAATATTTACGTGCTCATCACCCCCTGCAAATTTGATCATGCACCATACCATTTGGAAGTTATGATTGGGCGAATGAGTCCAGTCTAGATAGGGTTTAAAATCATTTGGTGGTACAGGACTAGTATATGTGTAGAGTGTGCTGATATATGTTATAACTGGTCATGAAAAATATGAGTATGTTGATATTATATGGGCCACAAATGTTCGATATTGCAGTGTTGAAAGTGATGATGAAATAGTACAGTCAATACATATGAATAGAATAAATCTGTCGCGTTTTTAGGTGTTTTTAGTCAGGCTATCTATTTTGTCCCCATTTCGTTATGTCGCCAACCGTGTTGAAAAAAAAAAACAGCAGGACCCACACCCCTGCTTGGAGAATAGTTTATTTATTTGACCTACATGTACGTTTATGCAAGGCCATTTGTTTACATGACCTGACACTGTCCCATGTCCCATTGAAATGCATTGGGTTAACAAACTTTCCTTACTAATTATGCAAATTAGCTCCTGATTTACATAATTAGTCATTGATAATGTAAATCACCATCTGAGCTCTCTACATACCAAAACATCACGACGATCTGTCGACCCCTTCTCAAGTTATTCATGTCCGAATGTCAAAACAAAAACACCCACTGCAGTTCTTAACAAGCTGCTAGGGGGCCAAAATTTACAGAACTTACTTTCTGTGGCATGAACTATCTACCACACAAAAATCATGACCATTGCACTTTCAGAAAATATGCCCATAAATTTTGAAGCTCCGCTGCAGTACCTTAGGTACCCGCTAGAAGGCCCATTATCGAACTTGACCTTCCTTTCTGTAAACCCTACCCATCCACTAAGTATCATACGGATCCATCAACAGCTTCTCGAGTTATGCTGGCGACATACAAATACACATCCACACAAAGCCCGCTGCAGTACCGACGGAAAATACCAGGAGAACCATATTTGAACTTGACCCCCGTTTCCACAACATCTGCACACCTGCAAAAAATCATGAAGATGCATCAACGTTTCCGTCACTTTTTTTGCCTACATTCAAACACAAAAAATGCAAAGTCCGCTGCAGTACTGTTCAAAAACGCAAGGTGAACCATTTTCGAACTTGACCTTCCTTTGCACAACCACTACACACCTACCAAAAATCATGAAGATTCATTGAAGCTTTCTTGAGTTATGCTCCTGACATACATTCAGACCCACCCAACAGATTTTTCAACCGAAAACATAATCTTCTCCGAGTACAAGTACTCGGCGAAGATAATAAGAGGATTATTCAAGTTTCAGCTTTGTATATACATGTATGGCTCATTTTACGCAATGCACCCCTTTCTTTGATCTAGTAACTATAATTCCAGTAACAAAATTACATTTTGTCATGTAATAAATGGATTGCTATAGAGAAATAGTTTTGATAAAAATGAAAAATCATAACTTATGATCAATGTGACCACACTTTTTAAGTATGTACATGTACAGGCCTTTACAATTTACAACTGAACAGATAGTTAAATTGGGAGTTAAAATTTGTGAATGGGAATAGTGACCCAATTTTTTTTTTTTTAAATGGGAAAAACAGGACAGGCTATTCCGAGAAGCAACAAAATAAATTGGCATGGCCTAACAATGTGAAACCCATACTTCCCCACTTGGATTGAAACACAAAAGTTTAAACAACAGTGTGATTGTTTCCTGTTATTTTCACCTTGTTGCTATGAGTTGGCGTGACACTGACATTTGCTAACTGAGTACAAACAACTTGAGATTACTCCCATGAAGTTTCAAGTATGAGGTGAGACAAGGGAGCTACGGCTGAATGAAGGTTGGAAGGTGGGAGCTCGTGTTACCTGTAGTTTATACAGGTGAGATCAGTTGTTTATGCATTTCTTGAGGAGAACTTTAGAAGTAGGGCAATGGATGGAAAGGTGACTAAATAAATAAGCAACCATCGTCAGTTGGAAAGGTTGCCTTAACAGCTCAAAGTGACACTTTGAGCTGTTAAGGCAACCTTTCCAACTGACGATGGTTGCTTATTTATTTAGTGCAACATTTGAGTCCGACCATATTTGGATTTGTATGACCCTTGATTTCATAATTGGAATATTATGCATGAAGTAAGAGTATGATATAAGAAAGGACAAAAAATCTTAATAAAAATTTTCTTTATCTATGATAAATTTTTGGTCACTCATCGGTCAACTGCAATTCTTGTTTCTTTAATATCATTATTAGTCTTTATTGCATATTCCTGCCCAGATGGGCTAAATGCACAGATGACCACATGTGGTTTATAAGAAGCATAATGCGAAACATGAATTGATAAAATGCTACATTCTAACATAATGATTGAAAAACTAAAAACAAACTGTGGACTATTGCTAAACTAATGTTGATCACCTAGTAGTTTCTTCTCTCTTTTTGAAACAATGGAAACATGACTACTACATACTTTGTCTATTACGTTCTAACATGACATCAGGTATATAAAAGTATCCTGCTTTGACAATTTTCAAATAAATGAAAAATTAAAACTTCTCAAAAAAGGCTTTTGATGAATGCTTACTAACTTGAAGTAACAACTTATCCTTGGGGACATTTCAGTTATCTTTACTTGTTTCTTCAGCTTTCCCTTGGTATATGGCTAAGCTTGTTTGTTGCTTTTGCTCTAGCCAAGAGCCTTGACCTGGTATTTCTAGTTGAATTTTCAAGATTTCTTGCTACATACGTTGTAGGCATAGCACAGACATGACAGTGGGTCCCCAGAAAGTGCGAAATGGAACGAAATGGAACGAACTAAAACAACATTAATGTAACATCATGAAATGAAATACCAGTAGATAGCGAAATATAAGGAACGTTGTAACATTCACAGTAGACCGGAACAGGAAACATTTTAAATACAGAAGTGAGTGGTAAATAAATAATATAACATGTTTTATTTTCATGGAAGAATCAAGCCACACAAACGGGGCAAAAACGTTGTATCTAATATTATAAAATAGATTCAAGAAGTAAAACACGTCCATAATGTTACATAATTATGTTGTTTTAGTTCATTCTATTTCGTTCCATTTCGTTTCATTTCACACTTTCTGGGGACCGGTATTAGATGGCTCCTTGGTACTTGTATGTCCTGTGTCCCATTATTTTGGCCGAACACCTGAAATACCCTCAACCTAGTTCTCTTACTTCTTTTTTCTGTCAGAAAATGACTGTCTTGAGGACGAGTTGTTTAAATCCCCAGATTACACGTTCCGTCAAGAAAACTTCTAAACTGTCAGTACAAAAGCCTTCAACCACACCTAAACACTTACTCTTCTCGGCAGTCAAAAGGACAGTCTGACAGGTATATATTAGTCGTAAGAACCTGTTACTCACTTCCTTACGAAAGTGTTACGCATCCCAAGCCTGGGGGATATTTCTTCACACCTTTCCGCAGAGAAAATGTCACACTGACGGGTATGGAATTAGAGACCGGTAATAACCGGTTTTACTCCAGCGCGAAAAAGTATGATTCACACGTACGACCACCGTGTGTGACTTCTTGAAAGGTCCAGCTGTAAACTATAGAAAGGTTGTGAAAATTAATGTCATGATAGTTTTTCAAGGAGTTTGAATTCCTTGGTCTATTTTACAGCAAACATATAAAGATAGAGCCAAAAATAGTTACTCAAGCAACTGGATAAAAGTTTGAAACAGTCAGATGTTTCAGACAGCATCCGCTATCTTTCGTCAGTGACTAAAGAAAGATCTGGTAGAACTAGGTTTTATACCAAAACTCTGAATGGATATGTTGATGTAGTGAACTTCAAGACAATTTCAGATGGTTCAATAGAATAGTAAGTTAAGACAAGGTTGTATGCTAATGAATCAATTAACTCCTGTTGTTTTATAATATAGGAGTTAATGTTGTTCGTCTTGGGGGGTGGGGGGCGTTGTCCCAAGTGCCTGAAAGTTCAATGCATAGACCTCCTTTCCTGTTGAGGGCGGGATTGTACATTCTCTCATATATTGCTTCTCTAACTCCCCGTTCTATTCAGAATTTTGGTATAAAACCTAGTTCTATAGCCGATCTTTCTTTAGTCACTGACGAAAGATAGCGGATACTGTCTTAAAGGTCTGACTGTTTCAAAATTTTATCCAGTTGCTTGAGTAACTATTTTTGGCGTATCTTATTAGTACCTGGATGTCTAACCTCCATCAACATATAATATTAGATAGAGGTATACAAAAAAAAAAGAATTAAAAAACCTACACGTAGCTTTAAATTTACAGTCACTGTCAGAGACAAAATTTGGGAGCATTCAATGTCATGGATTCACTAAGTGATATACTCGAAGGTGAACACTGATCAGATTTCTCAAATTGACAGATATGAGGAACATAACTATGATAATAAATCCCATTATGAATGCTTACCAGATACAAATCTCATCCCAAACCTCTGGAATTACATTGCCGGTAGACAGCAATATCTGTGATTAAAAATAAATATCCCAACAGTATTCTTGATTATCTATCTATAATGCAATTCATTGTCCTTGAGAGTCCAATGTTTCTATATTCATTAGGAAATGATAAAGTGTTGTCAAAATTTGTGACATGTTATCTCATACATAGCAGACTTCGATATTTTATGGCACCTTTATATAAGTATATTAAGCAATGACTGCAATTTACATATAGATGATGCACAGACTTATCTTGCAATTGCATTGAATTCTAAGTCATATGCATACATAAACCAATTATACTGCAATCCTATCCAGAGTTATTGATCAGCAGTTAAACCCACCGTCTAGCCATTGCTACTTGGTAAAGCCAGCGTCACAATTCAAGCAAGCGTCAGTCAAATTTGTAGATCGCCCGTAGCTCGCCGAATTTCAAAATCGCCTGAACGTCCACTGTATTTTCCAATGAAAATCTTGGGTGACGTCCGTCAAACACTAAAAACCAAAAATCCCCCATGAGATGGGAGTCAGAATCGACTAACCTCACAGGTAAAAGGCCAATATTATATATTTGGATCAACTTTTATTTCTAAAAACCACGTACCCGAAGCCCGCGTAATCGACAGGACGTCGACCGTACTTCAGCCAAAAATGCACATTTGAAGCTCGCCAACACGTCAGCCGAGCTGAATTTCTAATATGTGACGGGGGCTTAAGGAGTACAAACTGATTATGATGCAAATCTTTATTGGAAGTATGCATTAAATATAAACTTTAAGATGCAAAGCCAAGAAGATGTGATTTTAGAATTGGTTTTGCTACTGGTTTGGTATGAAAAAAATTTCAAATTTTCTCTAAAAAGTAATGTCTGCCAATCTGAGTAAAATTTTTCCTAATTTCTCAAAGAACATTTTTGATTTTCCGTGATTGTCTACATGTAGCAAATCTTGGTTTTGCCATGATTATCAAAACTAATTGCTCTAGCTTTAATAAATGGACCTGACCGACTTTCAGACAATTGCTTGCAACCGGATTACCGAAGGCTCCATCTGGTCCTCTTCTAATGTCATCAATAAACCCATACTCCCCTCATCTACCATTCCCTTTGAAAGCAGAGAAACTCGCTTCCCATTCATCGGGAACTTGTATAACTCACTGGATTACCCATTGGCGCTTGATGGAAGTCTTGCTACATGAAAATATAAATGTTTCAGATTCCCTGTACAGCCAAAACTGACCCAGAACTAAACTCAGGGGACCTATCAAATTCTTAATGCTTGCATCAATGGGAAAAGTCATCTCCAAAATGTGTTCTGAAATTGTGTGCACCAAAGTACAAACTTTCCTCTGAGAGTCTGTTTTCCTGTTGATTTTCCAATCTAGCATATTTTTAAAAGTCCGTTAACCAAGAAATGGAAATGGTGTGGCATAATGAAAAAGAAATGAAAAAAACCTAGACATGGGTGAAATGTAAGTCGTCAAATGGCACACATTTGCAGGATATATCCCCCCCGTCACGTTACCAATGGACTGATCCACCATCCTTATCTCTCTAACCCAGACCTTCCTTCTCATCCTCATAGCTTATCCTATATTTTACGGCCCAGTCAGGTCCTTAAAGAAAGCAAGATTCCTCAAATGACTGCCACGTGCGAACTTTACCTGCCTGAAATCTTAAGTTTCAATCTTTATGAGAACCATGATGGTGGATATTTTACTGGCTTTACCTTTCCTTATGACATTAAGCATGGCAGACAGAATATAGATTGAAACCTAAGGCCGCACCAATTTAATTTGTTGCTTCTCAGATTTTTTCAGAAAAAAAATTGGATAGACAAGGCGAAAAAAAAAATTGGAAATAGTCTGGTTGGGTGAAGATAACGGTTTACATATTATTAGAATAAGAGTATTATTCAAGTTTAAGCTTTGTATGGCTCATTTTATGCAATGAACCCCTTTCTTTGATCTAGTAATACTATAATTTCAGTAACAAAATTACCTTCTGCCATGTAATATATGGATTGATATTGAGAAATATTTTTAATAAATGAAAAATTATAACTTATGATAAATGTGACCACACTTTTTAAGTATGTGCAGGCCTTTATAATCTATCTTGGTGGCTATTGAGTTTTACTTACTGAACAGATAGTAAAATTGTGAGTTAAAATTTGTGAATGGGAATAGCAACCCAATTTTTTTTTTTTCAAAATGGGAAAAACAGGACAGGCTATTCCGAGAAGCAACAAAAAAAATTGGTGTGGCCTTACCTTTCCTTAATGACATTAAGCATGGCAGCGAGAATATGGATTACAACCTAATTAATGTAATATCACCAAATTGAAACACCATACCATAACTAAAGCAATTTTGCAAACATAAATGACTGAAGTATGTAATTTTGAAGGTCATGAACATAAAACTTAGTGGATTGAAGAATTTCAAATATTTTAGTATCGTGGAAGGAATTTCAAAAAAGAATATTCCTACCAGAGGGCATAACGAGGTTTAAGATGTGAAACGACTTGGCCAGAGGCTTTGACCACAAAGGATCTACATGTCTTTTTGACATCTGAGAATGTTCCTTCCAGATCAAGGTCACAGTTCCCTGCTAGGTCGACCTTTAGCGTAACTTCCCAGCTACCCCGGGCCATTTGTTAACCTTATCGCTACAGACCAGAACCCTACGTTCATCCAAAACACAGCGCGTTTGTCGGTTTTATAGCTACATTACAGAATACAGCATCACATAAATGTTACTGGGGAGCTCTTCCATGCATAGGAAAATCATCATTCTTGATATAGATGAACATAACCCCCTAAAATTGCCATCAACCATTTCAATGCATAAGAAAACGCAGACTGTGTAAAACAGACATGTATGCTTCATGTCTCTGTAATTGTAGGCTCGGTTATTGTATTGGGGTTATTCAGGGGTCATTGTTACCCTGTTTGAATGTACACGTACAATGTTAAAGAAATTTTTAACATTTTATATGTCGACTGAATAAAAATAGGTTTACCGTGACGCTTTCTCAGATGGAATTCCGGTAAACCTAATTTTATTCAGTCGACATACAAAATAGGTTTACTAGAATTCCATCTGAGAAAGAATACCGGTAAAACTAATTTTATCCATTTGACACACAAAATATAAAATTTCTCAGATGCATTCCACCAGCATATATCTATTCCCCTTTTTCTTAAGCTTTATAGGCATATCAATTTTTCAAGACTTGTTGGAACTTTGTTGGATTTCCATTCATTCTTTCCCCAAAGCCCATCTTCCAAAAAAGATTTAAAGTTAGTGATCTAGGCCAGGAATTGCCTTACATTTTAAGTGAGATCAATTACGATATGACTGTTGTACGATCAATGCTGTGATATCGACCAATGGGAAAGATAAGCCTTGGGCCGTCTCTGCTCCCACAATAGCTGCTTCCGACTTGCTGTGCCATTTGATACACTACCCTACAATGGGAACTGCTGTCAGGGCTCGAAATTCTTTTTTGGAAATAGCTGCACTGGTGCACCCAACCAAAAAAATTAGGTGCACAGAAATAATTTTGGGTGCACCACATAAAAGAAAGTTGAATGTCAACAAAACATAAGTTTGATGCTACTGCCTCTCTTAAGAACTGCAATCTGTAAGTCTATTCAGATTTCAAATTGTTTCAAACAAGCAATACATCAAATAAAGTATAACAAAAGGTACTATAATTGATTTTTTTTATACTTACATTTCAATAATATTTTATATACTAGCGTACAAGAGAATTGTTTCCCTATAGAGTACAAAAATATCTCAGTGCACTGGTGCACCCACAGTCAAAAATTAGATGCACAGCTCTCCAATTTTGGGTGCACACAGGTGCACATGCACCCAGTATTTCGAGCCCTGTACTGTGAACCACGAAACAAATGGGTCAGCATCAGGGGAGAAGTGCAGAAGTCATGGCCAAGCAACTTTTCAGCCAGGATATCAAGATATTGCTAAGCACAAAACCTGCCAGGAAATTGAATTTCAAAGCAAGTGCTATGCATCATTCTGGCTTTATGGGAACAGAGCGCTCCGACTTCTAACAAATAGCGCAGTGGGGATTTCTAAATCGATAACCTACAAATTATTCTGTGGCAATAGTACATATTTATTAATAAAACCATCCATGAAATATTCTGGCGACTTTGGCGAAAGCAATAATACATAAATTAAAATTCTGTAACTTCTTACATGAATATGCTACACTGTATGAGTATAACTTTTTTTGATGTTTAACCATGCAATTTTAAGTATTGTCTGGTATAAAATACATTGTACATTTCAGAGTACATAGCAGTTTCTGCCATATGACTTTTATAAGTTTTGCATGGTATTCTTCTTCTATCTCATTGCATTTTTTTAGGATAGGTATACCGTATATGTATGTAAGAATGTACAAAGAATTTTACAATGATCGATGCGGTAAACATCAAAGTGTATAATTATGAATAATAAATGAGGAACCAGAAATGCCGACATACATGAAGTCTGAAAGGGAATCCTCTATCTCACCATTTGTTGATTGTTGTAATGTTAACTTCCATAATAATGACATTTTCTAATATTTTCATAACTCAGATTTTACTGTTTTCTAGCTAAATTCATAGCTGAAGGTCAACAAAGAAACAAAGGTCATGATAATTATCATCACACAAACAATCCACTGCTGCCGTTTGACTGACATGTTGTTCTTTTCCACACAGATGAAGAAAACCAAGATGGAAACATTTTCTAAAACTGTTGTAAAAACCCAAAGGGACGAGTACGCCACTCCCGGGATTCCAACCCGCGCCAATCCCGATCCGCACGGCTTGGGAATCTAACGCGCTAACCACTAGGCTAAAAGGTCCGAACCAGTTAGACTGGTCAGTTTAAGTGGAGGTTGATCCCCACTGTTACACTACTCCCCTTTTCTTTCAAGACTCGTCCCGAGTCTCCGAGTATACGACATCCCTGTGTGGCACTTTTTGCCGTTACTCACAGAGCCAGTGTGGGAACCACCCTGTAAAAACCCAAAGGGGCGAGTACGCCACTCCCGGGATTCCAACCCGCGCCAATCCCGATCCGCACGGCTTGGGAATCCAACGCACTAACCACTAGGCTAAAAGGTCCAGACCGGTTGGACAGGTCAGTTAGTGGAGGTTGATCCCCACTGTTACACTGTCACGCACTCCCTTGTCAATGTTGAAAACAACATGAGTTCGGATGAAGATAAACTACCTGCATACCCTCATGGTTTGACTCGGAGTTGTCACACACATACACACAGTACTTTGAAAAATGAGAAACCAGCACGGAATCATCATAGCACTGACATTGCTTCAAAACACTCTCGCCTTAAGGCCACACCAATTTAATTTCTTGGGTGACAGATTTTTTTTTTAATTTTAGGAAAAAAAAATCATGAAAACAGAAGGCTGGGGTGAAAACTTGTTCACTCCCTGAAATTGTGTGCATCAAAGTACAAACTTTTCTCTGAGATTCTGTTTTCATGTTGATTTTCCAATCTAGCATCTTTTTTTAAAAATTCCGTTAACCAAGAAATTAAAATGGTCCGGCCTTAGTTGAGATTCAAAAGTCAAAATATGCCAAGTCAGTCGATATTATTATGACTAAATTTCATTATTTCCTTTGGACCCATGTCGTGTGAGTTTTCTGTGAACATGTCTCTCCTTGAAGCACTTTTTTCCTTGAAGTGCGATCGAAAAAAACAAGTCCAAAGGATGACAAACTACCCACAGACCCTCCTACTTATCTCGGAACTGTCGGAGGTAGCGTGTGAAGGGATGATGGACAAGCTCAAGTCCCGCCCGTGACATAAATACAAAGGATGGGGGGTAGGAGACCCATTAGGTGCTAGGGAGGATTAAAAATTAATGACACAGCCTTCAGCAGATGGCTGTAGAGTGCTGGGCCATTTCAAGTTTATTTCCTACGCTTTTTATTTTGTTCTTCCATGGTTTTCAGAATTTTAGCAACAGTAGCTCATATTTTTAGAGTAGAGAATACTTGAATCAGATGTAAACTAAGGCCACACCAATTTAATTTCTTTTTTTTTAATTTTAGCACAAGGACATCATTAAAACAGAAGGCTGGGGTGAAACTTGCACCTGACCCTGTTCACTCCCTAAAACTGTGTGCACCAAAGTACAAACTTTCCTCTGCGATTCTGTTTTCATGTTGATTTTCCAATCTAGCATATTTTTTTAAATCCGTTAACCAAGAACCTTAACACACAAAAAATACATTTTGTTTGTTGTAAGAGTGAAGGAATTCCATATAAATATACATGACCCTACTACATTGAACCACGCACCCCTCCTTTTGTGATGAGATTGCCCATTTTCACAGGTGTTTGGATGAAGCAAGGCTGTGACAGTGAAAAGTCTAAAGGATTCCCTAGGGACAAGAACATCAAAGACAACATTCTCTCAATGGCCAGGTTGTTTTCAAAATAGTCTGGTGATAACCAATAGGAACAAAGCCACCTGTCACTTAGCCACAGGAAAGTTTGAAAGAGCCCTGTGTGAAACTGAAGTATGCAGGGTTGGGGCGGAACTGAACCATGAAATTACCTGACAACTGCAGTGTTTGGATAGAGGACCACACTGTTAGGCTAGTGGGCTCAGACTGTTGGGTCCTAAAATGGCTGATATGTACAAAATCTAGAGAGTTAGTCAGGGCTGTCTCCAGCTTTTTCCGCCCCACTCATTGTTTGGGAGCTGATTCTTTTTTATTTTCATTGTTGAATGTATCATTTTAAGCTCTTCTTCTATCTCATTGCATTTTTTTTAGGATAGGTATACCGTATATGTACGTAAGAATCTTATGAAAGTAAGAATCTTACGATGATCAATGCGGTAAACATCAGTGTATATGAATAATAAATGAGGAACTGAGAGATAAATGAGAAATACCGACATACATGAAGTCTGAAAGGGGATCCTCTATTTTACCATTCGTTGATTGTTGTTAACTTCCATAAGGCCACACCATGAAAATCAGGAAAACAGAATCTCACAGGAAAGTTTCATCAGCTTTATTCCATAAAATTGATATTTTGGGGATGGAAAGGGTTGAATTTTTTTTCCATCCCATTGAGAAACAAATTTCTGTCCTGGGACGGAGGGACGGGTCTTGGAGATAGCCCTGGAGTCAGTCAGATTGCACTTCAAGATTTAACTGCATACAGATTTTATTTTTTGTTTCCTCATGCCAGTAGACCAGTAGTAGACTGATAAGTGATTTCATTTTTGATAGCAAAATGTGGATGATAAATATTTCAATCTCCCCAAAATCAAATCTCTCTTTCCGAAAATTAAAGCAGCGCATTTGAAAGCAAAATCCCTTCATCGGTAACTTAGGCCACAACAATTTAATTTCTTGGTTAACGGAATTTAAAAAAAAATGCTAGATTGGAAAATCAACATGAAAACAGAATCTCAGAGGAAAGTTTGTACTTTGGTGCACACAATTTCAGGGAGTGAACAGGGTCAGGTGCAAGTTTTCACCCCAGCCTTCTGTTTTCATGATTTTTTTTCTAAAATTTAAAAAAAAAACATTAACCAAGAAATCAAATTGATGTGGCCTTAAGAATGCATCCAGCATTCAAGCCGCTGCGAGAACCACATATGACAAGACATATGACTCAATCTACCAGAGCATTAAGGAATACCATTACAATCTCTCTGGCAGATATTGAGTCACTCTGTGAGATACAGGGGCATTAACTTCTACAAGTTCAATATCTTGAAAGCCCAGATGTAATTTCAGATGGCATCTGTCTAGCCTAACCTAACTGACAATACTGAAAGACCCACTCTGAGGAAAGTCTTGCAAGGGGTATGATATATGACAGACTTTCATTATTATTTTCTCTTCAACAAAATGTGAACGTACTGCACTCCCTTTTTGAGGAAGATTCAAAGAAACATTTTTGGAATATCAAATTCCAGCTTCTGTGACTGTGATTCTGTTGGAATATGTTAGGCAAGAAATTTCTCTCTAATATAATTGTGAAATACTGATCACAAGCTTGGCCAGTTAACAGTATAGTCATAACTCATATTCTGATTTTATGGAGTGAGCAGAAAATACTTCATGTATACTGGACATGTATCACAAGCATACATAGCTACAAATTACCATCCAAATTCAATTTCCACCCGAACTGTAAAAGAGGAAATATTATGTCAAACTTGTCACCGAATATGCCCAACTCAAGGCCACTATGACGAATGGTAAGTCAAGGTAGACTTTAAGTTGATTTTTCCTCTACGTATGTGCAGGTATTTTAAGTGCGTGCACAGCAATAATCGGACACCCCAGAGGACTGCTGATATCATTTTCAGCAGAGGGGGGCAGAAATGTACACAGTTTATCTTCTGGAATGTTGGCAACATTACTGGAGGCCAAGTCACCTGCAAGCTCTGCAATATGGAAATGGGGCAATCAATTTCTCTTCTAGTGATTTGTTGGCTCTTTTGCCTGGTAAAAATTTCTATGGTTTTACTTATGCCAGTTTTTAAGGCAGTCTCAGATTTAGTTTCGTCTTGCCCACAAACTTACAGTGTACAGGTACATGACTTGTTATAAATTTTAGAAAGTGTTCCTTTAAGGAAAGGAAAGAAAAGGAAAAGAAAGAAAAGGAAAGGAAAGTGATCTCGAACCAGTTTAGCTTAAATGAACTCAATGAACAGATAAGCTAATCTTCAGGTTGTGACAGAGAAGACAGAAGCTATGTACAGTATACAGGTTCATTGTATCGGGGAGATTCCCCTAGCTCTTTTCGACAAACACAGTGAACAGTGGACCACGGCTTAACGTCCCGTCCTAAGGACTGCGACCCTTTCCAGTAGCGTGTATGTCGGGTGAGCGACACAGCTGGGATCGAACCCGGGGCTTCTAGTTCCAGAGGCAAGATTGCTAACCACTGGACTACGCATGCTACGTTTAGTTTGCAGTCACACTTTTACTCACAGTGGTTCAACTTTACAGCCCCCAGCACATGAATTTTTTATGTTGTTTTCTTCCAAAGTGTCAGCTTAGTTAATCAATTAAAAGTCATAGTGATTGTTTATCCTTCTTGTATGTTTGAAGAATCCTTGCAATTCTCCACAGTTGATATCAAAACATCATAATTTCATGCTCAGAACAAGGGCATGTGTTTCACATACATGTGTACCACATAAAACATTCACATTGCACAGTAAAAAGTCACATTCAGCACACATTTTCCAACAGTGCGACTTAAAGCTCTGAGTCAATGGTGTTGTTGTTGTTTTTTCTAACACAGTACATCCCTGATAGTACATGACAGACTAAAATTCAGATTGCTAAATTGTGTTTGAAAAGTAAGATAAGGCCCTCATTTGCATGTAATTACCCACTTTTAACAATGTTGCAGCATTGGTTATGGGGTCTAATTGCAGAAAACACAATTACTACCACCTCAAGATGCATCATTTTGTCTGAACTGTTTTCACTGATACTTTATCCATGTCGAAAGGCAACTTTTAAAAGACATTTTAGCTTTTCATGTGCAAGAACCTCTATGGCAGACTATGCTGTTTCTTTAATGAAGACAACAAATGTCTAATAGAAAACAAATCTTTCTACTACTGTAACTGTCATGATCCACATTGTTGTAGAAACTGAAAGTAAGATATGCCCTAAGTTCTGTATCTGTATCTATATAGCCAGTATAACCACCATTAGGCGTAACACACCAGCTTCGCAGGCATGCGGCGCGGCAGCAGCTGGTTACATTACACCAAACGTTCTGTTACACCTACAGTGTGTAGTCTTTGCATATCTGACTGCAACCATTCTTTAAAGCTATTTAGTGATGATGCTCCTATACATGTAGCACTTGATGACAACGAGTTCCATTCTACTATGGTTCTCAGAAAATATGAATTTTTGAACACATCAATCCTTGGCTGATAATTCAGTACTTAAAAGTATGACTTCAGGCAGTTCTGATCTATAATTTTGCTACTAAACAGCATCTATACTTAACTTCACACAGAAATGAGGAGAGATTGATTGTTCCAGTCTTCTTCAGCATGAATTATGCAGACACCATATTTTACACTCGATTTGCCCTGGGACTACACCAGCCCTCAGAGACGTTAGAACTAGAATACTAATGTTTCGCCCGGGGAAATTCGATTGTGGTAACGTCGCAACTTGCCCAACAAATAAATACCGCAGAAGCAGAACTACTGTGGTTTTGGGAACGTTTTTCTTGGCGTGAGACCAGAATCTATGCACTTTGGGATTGTAATGTATTTTACGAGGGTAATGTTATCATTACCGTGTGCTCTGTGGTTGTGAAAGGGTCCCAGGTGCTGTTTATATTGCATGCAAACTCCAGGTGGCGTTGTTGTTCTCTCCCCACGGTGTCCCTAACCCAGGTGCGCAACATTCAAAACTAGAGTTCGGCGACCTCATATACCTCCATTAAATATTTAGAGCTTTTTTTGTTGTAAATTTTAATTTTTATACAAAGGACTTACACATCTGTGTGTGACAGTGTGACTGTGGCTGCCTAAAAAATAACCTCCACAAAAGATATTAAAAGAGAATAAGAGCATACATTGACGAGAAGGATGACCTTGGAGGTAACCCTGACTTAAGAGTCTTGTTCTATATTGACAGATGCCAGGCGGCCCATTGTGGGCAGTAACCATGTCATGGTGGCCAGTCAGGGATGTGAAATTTGCTTCTGTTCTTTGTGGTGGTGGTGATAATAATCATGTTTCAGTAATCCTTTATCATTAGGCCACACCAATTTAATTTCTTGGTTAACAGATCTTTATTTTTAATCGTAGCAACAAAAAATAATGAAAACAGAAGGCTGGGGTGAAAACTAAATGCACCATCTTAGCAAAATGAAAATCATGAAAACAGAAGGCTGGGGTGAAATCTTGCACCTGACCCTGTTCACTCCCTGATACTGTGTACACCAAAGTACAAACTTTCCTCTGAGATTCTGTTTTCAATGTTTTTCCAATCTAGCATTTTTTTCTGCATTTTTTTTATTCCGTTAACCAAGAAAATAAATTGGTGTGGCCTTACTGTAGGTTTGGTAGATTACGTGTTGGAATAAACCTGGGGTTGGTTAACTGAATTTCAAATTTGTTTGCCAGCAAAACTTTCAAGGAAAAATGCTCTTTAACTACCACCCTTCTGACAGACTTGTATCAATATATTATATAGTCCAATACTTCCCTTTCAGATCCTTGTTGTTACAAACATATAAGCTGTTGTTTTTGTTTGCCTGAAGGGGGATTCGCTTCTCTATTGACGTCAGAGGAATATCTGTGTCCGGATCATATTTACATACTTAGCTGATGATTGCCGTCATCAGGCCTGGCAGGTGATGTCATGGTGTGCACAAGCAACTACATATTGGCTAGAGTTAGATATAGGTTTGCTTGAGAACATGTTGAAGATCTTTAAAAAATGGTACAGACGAAATGGTGCTCGCTCCATGAGATTGCAATTATAATGAGTTGGGTATCATTGGAAATGAAATCACACATTGTCAAGCTTTCCAATGATATTATACTTCATGTACATGTATAATGCATTGAAATTGATCAAGAAACAACTGAAATATGATTAACCAATTGAAAGTAAAGTTTCCAAACTTTTTGTGCCAAGTTTATTATAACGACTATGTTGAAACCCAAAGAAAAGAACCAATGACATTATACACAGTCAAGGAAAATATATACAGTCAAAACTGCCCAAGAAGACCACTCGGGGGACTGGTAAAATTTGGTCTATGTGGACAGGTGGTCACGACCATAGACAGGACATAAATGCTTGTGTCAATAGGGAAAATAATCCATGAACCACCAAAAAATGGTCATTGGCCTGGAGGTGGTCCTTATGTAGAGGTGGTCACTTGTACTGTTTTTACTATTTCTGGTATACAACAATCAAGAAAACTAAATGCCAATGATGATGGCATGCCCACAAAATACAGAAACTTAAAGCAGTGTATTCAGTGTGGAAAAACTGCAGAACAAGGCTAGGCAAACACTGGCAGTTATCCTTTTTTAAGTTATCAAGTGGTTTGACTTGTCTGAACTCTTCCTTGTCATGACAACACATTGGAACAGGAAGCCAGCATGACCTGCTGTGACCTGGCTGGAGGGTATAGATTAGACAGGGCAGGTGGGAGGACTGTTTTCAAGAGCTGTTTGCCGACATGAACACTTTGGCATGAACCTAAACACGTATCATAATTATAGAAGAAACTGGCAACAGATTACGCATTTTGAGAAAAAAATGTGTCAACGAAGGGTGGACATTAATAATTATCAAGTTGAACATAATTATGTAATGTATTTCAAGCCATGCACTTGGGACATGAAGAAAAACATCAAATTTTCCTAAAATTTCAACAGATTGTTTTTATTACCATCCTTTACACAATTCCTCTGATTTGGTTTGGTTCCTTTTTTTTTAAGGAAAATTTCTTAGGAGAACCTAGTCCTATTTGGCTTTGGCAATCTACATCTCTTCTTAAGGTCAATGTTTCATTTCCTGGACAAGTAGGATTGAATTCCCATCTTCTATTCTTATCCTTTTTCTCTCATCTAATTTTCTGCATCAGTTGCATTTTAGAATAAGATAACCTAATATAGTATATTATGGTTATATAAATGATGGGCCTGGTGCTATTATGGAGGAATAATTGATCACAATGTTTTTTCAGTTGCCTTTTAGGCCACACCATTTTAATTTCTTGGTTAACAGAATTCTTTAAAAAATGCTAGATTGGAAAATCAACATGAAAACAGAATCTCAGAGGAAAGTTTGTACTTTGGTACACACAATTTCAGGGAGTGAACAGGGTCAGGTGCAAGTTTTCACTCCAGCCTTCTGTTTTCATGATTTTTTTTTGTTGCTGAAATTTTAAAAAAAATCCTTTAACGAAGAAATTAAATTGGTGTGGCCTTTTGTCAAGATATCAAAGCAAGCAGAGATGAAAATTTCATATAATTTCTCTGTAGTTTCAGCAAAAGGAGAAACAAAGGAGGGACAAACTTTGTTGTTTGAAGGAGGTACATGTATCATTTATCTTGTTTGATGTACAGAGGTCTTGAAAGTAGGGAGGAAGAACTACTGACCTAGTAAGTGTCAATCAGCAGGCAAATTCGAGGGAAAACCTTTCCCAGCAAAATTGATTTAATTAATCCTCTCTTGATAGGTGACCTGATTAGATCATGCATTAATACAAGTATTAGTTCAGTATTTAGGTCAAAGATACATTTTGATCCTTTTTCTTTATACCCTAAGCTTAATTAGATTATCAAATCTCTTCTCTAGAAATCTTCCGTCCACAATCCATATGAGAAAATTATACATGACTGCCACACTTGAATGTAATCTAAAAGAAAGGTCTGAAAACCATTGTAATTTGACTTCCCTGCATACATAGTCTGTGATTGTGATATGAAGTATGATGGCTATTTGCATTCCGTTGCAAGAATTTTTGCCTCTAGGACTATTTCTACTACTCTCCATACTAGACATTCCAATATCCTAACTCAAACCATGCCTTTCACAGATCATTAAGAGCATATCTCATACTTCACATTCTGCTTGTAACAGAGAGAGCTTGAGGCTGCTTGGGAGAATGAAGTCGATCACATTTTTTGCAATGTGTTTTGAACTACATTTTTTTCCAAAACCTTGTATCACTCTTCATTGGGCCACACCAAGTTATTTTCTTGGTTAACGGAATAAAAAAAATTATTTCTTAAATGCTAGATTGGAAAAGCAACATGAAAACAGAATCTCAGAGGGATGTTTTTACTTTTTCAAAATGATTATTCAAAGCAAGGAGGTTAAAAATAAGAGAAATAACTTTGAAATGTAGGAATGCTCTTACAAAATAGATGTAGGATTGCCATTACTCAAATCATTGCCTAAAGCATGTTAGATTTTTTGACAATGATTTGACTTACTGTACCATACAGTAGTTCCAGTGATATTTCCCTACTTCAGGAAAGAGTCCATAGCTACATGCAAGCTACAACTTTGTAGAGTCCAGAGCAAATTCAATCAATAAAACAGGTCTCTAATTGGTTGATTGAATAAGGTATTAGTTTAATCCTCAGGAGCCTACAATTTCAGGGAAGAAAGTATCAATCAAGTACCATCTCTCCACTGCAAAAAAATTCAACTACAAGAAACATGGTAGCCTGAAAATAAAACGATGAACCCAAACAAAGGAACCATCCTGATCATTTACAACATTTTTCCTCCTAAAAACAGCTAATATTACACTATACACATGCTCCAAACCAGTTTTATATTACCAAGAATGACAGACTAGCCTATAATTATGTGGCCCGCATACAATCCAGTGACCAGGAGGTATAGAATTATGACTCGGATGTAAATTGTGAAAGCCGCAAATCTCTCCTGACAGCTGGCCATATGCACAGGGTATTGGTGTGTTTCCCAGCTGCGCAGCAGAGTATTACAACTCGTAATGATCATTCAATGTTAGATTTCAAAACTACAGCTGGAACATCTGTACACATACTTAAACTTCACTCCAGGTCAATCTTTAAGACGGAAAATCTCTGAGAAACGCGCTGTACTAAGAAAAGAGCACGTAGATTCCACGGTGAGAAAACATGTGGTTTTAACGACACCACAGATGTGATCGTTATGTTGCAAAGTGCTATTTAGTATTCTAAACGGTAACTTGGTATTTTAAACGGTAACCATATACCACTGTGTAACCAAAAAAAAAGTGATGCATCCATGCATTTAGTATGTAAGGAGAAACTTCGCCAAAAGTACTTCGAAGAAAATTTGAAAAGCACTTTGTCGCACCATACAGTCTTATCATTGTACAAAAGCATCTGAAAACAAGACTGGCCTTGTTCTTCCGTCCAACAACTGAAGTCTTAATTGGACATTAGGAAGTGGAGATGATATTTCTAAGACCTTGAAGACAGACTCGGCATCGGTTCTATGGACAACGGTAAACACCTGAGCTAGCTGGGGGATCCCGTTGGTATGGAAATTGCACCCGGCCATACTCTGCTAACAATGCTTCCGAAGCAAATGGAGCACGAAAATCCCTGATAACCATCAAAGTGAAATCCCTCTGTGCACACGCATGCACCTGCTCGGCCAAGATGCCTCCTTATACACAGGAGAGTGATTAACCCAAGAAACCCTCTCTCAGCCACTTAAAGACCTGTTTTGTCCGGTTAGAGGCAGTGGTTTTGTACAACACTCCTGTCTTTCACGACCATAAACCGGGGCAATCCCTCCAGACACACCCCCTCTGCAAATTGGCCCATTCAAAATGTCATCCAACCAAATAAATGGGTTACTCATTGCCGCTCTATTGAACAGCACCACTATAGCATGCATACTAAAGATGCTCAGCAAAAAAACACAGACATCGTTATTGCAGATCAGGAATTACCATGCGAGTATTGTACATCCCGTTCATTATCGAACAGTGCCCTAACGGGATGTCTATGTAGGTCGTCAGAACGCACGTGAAAAGCCATGTCACACACTGTCAGATATTTCCGTGGTTTATAATACACAGCTCTATAGAAAATGATGTCCTAGCGACCTGGTCTACTTACCCTTCGCTTGTTCTTGGGGCTGCGCTCTTTGGTCAGGGTACCGAAGATACTGGGCTGCGTGCGGAGAAGAGTGGCAAGTTAGTGCGATGACTCTGGGCGCTATCAACGCAGCACATCTTGGCAAACCACACCATAACATAAATCTGGCATGCTGCTGGGAGAGGCTGTGTTAGGGGATCCCAGGATACCTGACTTTTACTTTCTTTCTCTCCAGTTTAAGATGGACTCTGATTTCACATCACACATCGATGTTCATTTCAGCAGAGATTTAAACTAACTGACATGTTAGGACAGGACAACAATAAACAAAATTGGTATAAATGCCACAAAGCCTCCTGGTAGAGCCTTATAACTGGAGTGTACCAAGTCATTTCAAGGGGGGTATAGGATATCCATTACATACAAAATGCCTTCTTTTTCTACATTTTATAATTATTCCTGCAATGACATGGATAAAAGGGTAAATCGGGCTACATAAGAGAAACACAGACAGACAGCACGTTCTGAAATGAAAACGTATACACAAAAAGGGCAAGGGGTGAGGCAGCTGTGAAAAGACTGGTGGCATAGTTCTATTAGTGTGTGTGTCATAAAGTATTGACAACAGGAATATCACACTGCTCCAATTCTGTCATCCAAGCACAATATTACATGACAGTTATAAAGTGCCATTCATGGATATCGTATGCCACACAAATGAGACGGATTTGAATGTTCGCACACTTGTCTGTAATCTGTCACTGTAAAAGTACAATAAAACTATAACATTTGCCTCATATTCCATTTACTGTAAATGCATTTAAGTTTGCATTGTTTTTATTTTGCGGTAGGGAGAAAATGGACTGTTCGCGGTGGTTTTAAGTTTGCATTTCAAACAATAGTAGCGCTACAGTCGTACATGTACGTGGGCAATAAGTTTCACAGTGGTTTTAAGTTTGCGCTGAAATTTCACGGCGAAAATCGCGAACATAAAACCACCGTGAACATTTCTGTATCAGTTTTCAGTAGAAAACTGATACAGAAATGTTCACAGTGGTTGAGAAAACCTGTTTGAAATAACCTGACTTACTGCATTGTGTATGTTAGTCAGGCATACTTTATATGTCAAAAATTATATCAAAAGATAGCCACAGATTTTCTCAAAATGTTAAAAGTTAGAGGCATCAAATCTAAACAATTTACAATGCCTTGTACATGTAACTCTATCTTATGAAACCTTGTCTGTATATAGTATTTTTAGCAGTAATTTTACACATGATATAACAATAATAACATACGGAGAAGGGCCGGCCAGGCTGTCAAAGGTGGCTTAGGATTTCCATTAATCATATTACAGAATGTACAATATAAATAATCATTTCCATTCACATTTATGTTTCAGCAATGGTAATGTCAAATTTCCAAGGTTACCTCTGGCAATGAAATGTTGATATAGAATATAACTAATTAAAACTCGAAAAAGATAACATTATAGATTGAAATAATTTTTGTAGAAAGCTACATCATTATTCAATGTATTGTAGGCTTGTCCTGTGGGGATGTTGTAAGCAGCAAAAATTATGGCTGAAACAATTATTTTTATGAGGTACATTTGTACTGCAGTACTCAAGGGACCATACTTTAAGTGGGGTTATCTGATGTAGACATTTTGAGAAAACATTTTTTTCCATTTCAATTCCAACAGAAGCTTATTGAGGCATAACAGTTGAACACTCACGGGGGCAAGGCACAAATTTGAAAACAACACAGGCAAATGTAGGTCACGAAAAAAATATAATGTAGCCAGCAAAATTTGATAGATGGAATGAAATGGAATCTCATTGAGCAGAAATTTCAGTTAAGGATTTATATGACAAGAATTGGAGGAAAATGATATAATGTCATTTTAGCCTTAACGGAAATTACAACTGAAAGAAATGTTAAATGACTACATGTAGTTACTCAGAACATTAGACCTTCCAAATTGGGAAATATCTTGGAAATTTTTAATAAGTAGGTAGCGTGCTTAGTCCAGTGGTTAGCGGCCTTGCCTCTGGAACGAGAAGCCCCGGGTTCGATCCCGGCTGTGTCGCTCACCCGACATGCACGCTATACCGGAAAGGGTCGCAGTCCTTAGGACGGACGGGCCGTGGTCCACTGTTCAATGTGCTTGTCAAAAAGTAGGGGAATCTCCCCGGTACAATGAACCTGTAAAAACTGTACATAGCGTCTGTCTTCCTGTCATGACCAGTGGAAGATTAGCTCATCTGTTCATTGAGTTCATTTGAGCTAAACTGGTTCGAGATCACTTTCCTTTCCTTTTAAGTAAACAGTTTCGTCTTTGAAATTGCAATTGGTGACAAAAGATGCTCTGAATTATATCTTCACATAATTCCACAAACAAACAAGTCTATAATTATTTCCTTTTCTAATTGATTTTATTTTGCTCCTATTTTTGTTCCTCAGACCCTTAAGGGGCCTAGGAAGTAGGTGGGACTGTAACAATTGCGATGACACGGGGCATTTATGTCATTTCCCCTGACACATAACACAAGTGGTACAGTACCAGTACTTCCCCTATCATGTGTTCAACCCTGAAATAACTAACATTATAGTTATGAGTACATGTACATGTAGAGTTGGCACACTACCACATTAGCTTTGAACAACACATGATCATCACATGTCATTTGTCCTCTCAAAGATATGCTATTGAACCTGATATCATAGCATAATGCACAATCATAATCATGCACAATATAAGAATTTCAACCATACATTGTAGGTAGCATCTATACAAGATTAGCACAATAAATATACTGTTGTGAACATGTAGGGTATTTTGTTTTCAACATTATCATATGGATTAATACATTGCATCATCTTTTCATATAGTTTAGAGTTTAGACTTTTTTTAAATCTGTGCCAGTACTTCCCCTATCATGTGTTCAACCCTCAAATAACTAACATTATAGTTATGAGTACATGTAGATTGTAGAGTTGGCACACTACCACATTAGCTTTGAACAACCCATGATCATCACATGTCGTTTCTCCTCTCAAAGATATGCTTTGAACTTGATTTCATAAAGTTCATAATCATCCACAATAGTTTAGTCGGCAAGATCACCGCGGCAATAAACATATCGTCATTAACATGTATAGCATTTAGTTTTCAACACAATCATGCGCTTGAATATTATCTTTTTATATAGTTAAGATTTTATGAAAAAGTCTGCGTTATATCTTGAATATGGTATTTTCCAACTCCTAACAGCATCTTCATGTAAAATGTAACTGAAAAATTATATATCTATAATGCGTCTCATAAGATGCTATGACTCTAGAAAATAACTAAAATCTGTGACATATGTTTCTGTTTTTTTCTATCTAAGCATTCAAATAACATCTAGCAATCAAATGGACAAGTATCAAAACTGTTCCAAAATAGTAAGAAACTTCTACATTCCTTAAAAAATTGTTCTCTTGCATTTGTATTTTTCTTCCATCTCTGTGTTGTATTTTTCTTTTATCTCAGATGGAATCAATTAACAAACACTGTCTAATGCGATCATTATGAGCATGGGAAAACATTACAAAAACAAACAAGTCACTACAATAAACAGTATATCACAGTACATGTTCACCTACCTTGAATCCCTTCTTCAATGCGAACACAAGAAAATAACTGTTCCTGTGAGGTTCAAAGCCTGAGAAGTAATTCTTAGAACTGGGTCCCCTTGACTCATATCTCAGAGCATTTAAAATACCATGATAACTGATAACCCACACTGGCCAATGGTTGCTCTGGTTTAGAAATCAAAACTCCTCCTACCCTACATAGCAGACTGTACCACTGTCAGCAGGGGTGAGATTATTTCCTTATAAGTGTCAAGTTTTTAATTTTCTCCACATAAGTACATTTGTAACAAAGAAGTTTTATTTTGAAATTTACACAAAAGATATCTAGGTTACAGTATCCTTGTGAATAGAATATAAACTAATATACGGGGATACAAAATGGTGAAAGGTTGAGATTTTACCCTGTGAAGGAATGGAATATTCTTCTGGGAACTCCTAACAGAGTGAGTTATGCAGTGGGTGAGATAGCATGGTCAAAAAGAATGTGGAGCTAAGAGGACTGGGACTGCCTGCGGAGTGATGACGTCATGCCGTGGGAAGTGTGGGTACAAAAGAGGAAAGACGTGACGTCCTAAGAAACCAACATTAGATACTGACGTGAGAAACTAACACTACGTCTGTTTCCTTTTGATATCTCTCTCGAGCAAAGCCATTTCTGGTGATGTTGTTGTCAACAATATTCATAACAATTTCCGTTTAAAAATCAGGTTTTTGCTTTCTTTGACAACCATAATTATTTATTGTGTTCAGTACTAGTGTCTAATTAAGTACCAAAGGAGTTACCACACTGCACCCAATAAAACATAAAATATCAAGTTTTAAGCTTTAAGAATTATATATCATGTTTTAAAAATGCTGCAGAATTTAGCGTTAAAAGTTGATTGGTACGTACAAGGATACTTGATTTGTCCCTCTTAAAGTTTTTTTAAGTTGCACTCCACAATTTTTAAGACTGACTCACAAGGGAAAACTATCATCACCAGATAAATGGAGGTAGTCTAATGTACAGATGCCACTTCCTGTGATGAAGGCTTTTGGTGAGTAAGGTTATCTGCATTGTATTGTGGTTTCCCTCATTAGCCTAATATGTGCATTATGGAAACGAAATTATAGCATGGCCATGGGATCCCTCACATTATGCACAGAGAGTTTCACTTCTTTTGTGATAAATGAGGTAAGAAATGACAATAATAACAAATGCTGAGCTTTATAATCTAACCCACTTCCTCCTCTAGATTATCATTTGACTAGTTTTAATTTCCTGATTATTTGTCCAATCACTCATTCTATTTGTGTAACATTAAAAACACAGACATGCTCATTTCCTTGGCCCTATTCAGTTACAGACTGTGTGGACCAGGTTGTTTTTTTTTTAAAGAGGGAATCATTTCTAGAAAAATGCATCTTGCAGAAGAAGATTCGGCTTAGACCAGCAGAAGATTCGGCTTAGGTTTCCTAAAGAATTTTAAACCCATTTGGGATAGACAGATAGCATTTGACTCTAGGAGGCAAGAAACCATTGGCAACCTAGACTATCTTAAAGTTTGTTTCAAGATATATGTACAGGAGTTTGGGGACGGGACTACATCAGTACATGTATACAATGTACTGTACCATACTATGTGTAGTAGTCTTGTTTTGCTGCCTATACTCCCTCTCTACATATAGATAGGTCCCTGGGGGATAACTACTAATAGCCAGCCCTTGTTAGGAAGGGTAGGAGGGATCATTTCATCCCTCATTTCCTGCCTCATTAACTAGATTAGACAATATGGACTCTTACTGGTAAGTACATTAGCAGCACAAGACATAGGCTTTTTAAAGTACTACAGTAGCAGTTATAGAAATACTTTTTTCCAGTGTTCTGCAATATTGCAGAATGTCAAAGTTTTGTTCTGCAATTTGAAAATATTTTCTGCAAATACACTATCCTCCATACTATAGCCTTCTTTATCTATTCATTGATTTCATTTATTCTTGTGGCAACCTAAGAATGCCTATTTACATGTATGTGCATCATATCTAGTCTTGCAACATTGCTGCTTCTTTATTGTCTCACTCTATCTAATTTTTACTATTGTCTAGTAAAGTTTGAAACAGGAATAACAAACGTGTGTGAAAAAACTTCAAATGACATGCGAATTTACTTTATTGAAATTGGAACAGCAAAATGGTATTTATTCAATATCAATCTAAAAATAACTTTTTTATAATTTCAAAAGTATGTGTAAAAACATTCAGCAACCTGCCAGATAAGGAGGAACAAGGACATAATATCCTTGCAAGGAATAAGTGTTCTGATGCTCACCACCTGTGACAAAAATGCACAGCCGTGGCCCACAGAAAAATGAAAAGATAAAATTTGAAAATCAAAAAATTATTACTGGATGGCATTAAAAAGAATCACGTAAAACCCTGTCCTCTGCATAGTTTGTCAGTGCCGCTAGTTTACCAAATTGAGAACCATCGAATCCCAAGCCTTTTTTTTCATTCTGCAAAATTGCAGGTTGTTTAATTTTTCTTCTGCAAATTGCAGACTGCTGGTGGGTATTTCGAACATTGTGCAGTGATTGATGACTTTCTAGTAACAATGTACTCTAAAGTGAAGACCATTGTGTGGCTGTACATCAATGACTGATGCTTGCACATTTATGATGCATCATCCTCCTTTCCTCTTTTTTTTTTTAGCTGATGGCAATGCGGGCCACCATTACTTTTTCAATGTTTAATGAATAGCATGTCTCTGGCGTTTGGTATCAAATCCATCTTTAACCTTATCTTTGCTAAGGCCACACCATTCTAATTTCTTGAGGTTTTAAAAAAATGCTAGATTGGAAAATCGACAGGCAAGCAGAATCTCAGAGGAAAGTTTGTACTTTGGTTCACACAGTTTCAGGGAATTAACAGGGTCAGGTGCAAGTTTTCACCCCAGCCTTCTGTTTTCATGATTTTTTTTTGGCTAAAAATAAAAACCTGTTAACCAAGAAATTAAATTGATGTGGCCTTAAGTATAGAATCTATCCATGAAAAGGTTACCATCATGATTGACAGATAACTCTTTCCAAAGTTTGGTGCTAAATGACCTGTTAATGACCTTGGCAACCATACAAATGACCACACAACACGTCCAGCGTTCTTGTCAGCCCACACAAAATCAAATCACACCATGGTGGTCAGATTCGCATCTTTGAGTCGAGGCCAAGTTTGAACACAGAGGGAAAAGGTCTCCTACCACAATTAGGCTGTTCCGTTTGTTTGCATGTAAAATAACGCAACTTTTATGGCCGCAAATCCAATAAACAAACATTTTTTTTTTGAAATGTTTTGCTTTCTACACTCTGAGCACTCTTGTTCGTTAGGCACTAAAAAAAAATGTCACAAAAATCTGACCCGGTGAGCGATATTTATGGAATTCATAACTGCACTTATCCACTATGTTCGCAAGATAGAGGCCCTCTTCGGCCGTGCACTAAAGCCACATCTATTGTATGCTATATAATATATACTCAGCACATAAACTGATAAAAGCACATTTGTAAGGCTGGAGTCAAATTTTCATCTATGTTTTCATAAAAATAATACCTAGCACAATTAAATATTATGTTGTTACCAGTTCAAACATGCTTTTGTCCTTATTGAAAATCTACCATTTTCTGAACAAGTAGTTTAGGTACAGGTTCAGGTCGTACACAGTTCTCAGACCAAAAGTCAGCAGCTACATGTCCTCTGAAGGTTACTAGCAGTGCAGCTACTCTTAACTCAATTGATTATTACATACATCAGCGAAAAGATTGTGATCTGGAAGAATCACTGAGTTTACCAGTAGAGACAGTCACTGCAATTACATAATTTGCCAGTTACCCTAGGAACCAGCTACTCTCCAAGCAGAGCATGGGTTTCGGCTGTTTTTTTACGTGTTTTTTCATGATGACAACGTAGAAAACCCAACAAAAACGCCTAAAAACGTGTCAAAAAACAGCCGAAACCCATGTTCTGCTTGGAGAGTAGAACAAGCAGCAATTCTGCCAGATATCAATCTCTATCCCTTGGCTTGAGTAATGTGTCTTCAAAGATCATGAAAGATAGCTGTAAGCTGGCATGAGCTGTTATATTCCAAAAGTCTAAAAAGGTCAGGAAAATCTTCCATCCATTACTGTCCAATTTTAACATCACTAGAGTCAAGGATTTGTGCTACATATACTTCAGGTTTGCTATTATGTTAGTTTAGCGATTACGGGGACTTCTTATGAATATGAATAGGTATTGAATTTTGATTCTTATTTGAGTTGAATGTGTGATAGTTGTGTGCCGATCTGTTAAAAATAGAGAGAAAGCTAGCGACCCCAAAAAACACCACTCCCAATAAAATTGTATGGCGACCCTGTGACGTCACAATTCAAGATAGCGACCACCACACATGCCATCGGATCCAACAAAGGTTTTGCTAAGCAAACCTGTAATCAACAACATGGGCTCCCATACAATGAGTGGGACAGAAATAAATTTCAAGCTGGAGCCACCCTGCTTTGGCTACAGATCGAAACTTGCCTTCCTTCCAACTGGTTGTCAGAAGCATTTCAATCTGATAATAGATCTTAGATAGGATCTTCCTTTGCTTGCTTACCTCCTCTGGGACCCTCTAAAGCTGCTCTTTATCTCTCAGTGATTAGATCCAGACGCACGCATCTAACTTAATAGATGATCTGTTTAGGTTTGGTAGCCTAGCTTGGCTTTATCTTTCCGCTATCTGTGCTTTCACCCTTTTAGTTTTGGAGAGGTTATTGAATCAGTACCTCATTTCCATGTCCTTTCTGATTGAGAGAACAATAATTATTATGAACAGTTTGGCTATTTTGCCACCAACAGAAGCAACTGTATTCTACACAAAGATTTACTTGTATTCTTTACATTCTGTGTGCTGAAGAATATACATTTTGTCTGTTCTGGACATTGTACAATGCATAGTATCTTGTTTCTTGTCCCTATACATACATGAGACATAATCTAATTGTAACAAATGGCATCTACCCAAACATGCTAACAATAGATGACAGGTCGTAACACAATTCTGACAAATGGTAAGGAGTTCCTTGAGGTCAGTTTACCAAAGGATGAGATGGAAGAGTGCCAAAATTGGGTCTGATAGCATCAAGTTCTGAAACTATAGACCCTTGAAAGTTGAAGATGTTCCTCTCAAATCTCACCAGACATTGTACAGGACTGCTCTACTCTTACTAAGATGGGTCAATGTTAAGGTCTCATTCATGAGTTTTTTCTCCCCATAGGCTTACATGTTATAAAATGTGTTTTACATGGGCAGTTCGTAATTAAGCTACATGTAATATAGGAAATGCACCAAGGTCATTCATTCTCTGTTGAGCACCGAACTTTACCTGCTAATTTCTTCAGTTACAAACAAGCTTTCGTCAGTTTGACGCTTGAGATCAGTTGGGCTGGCTAAAAGGGAATTTCCCACCGATATAAACAAACGTTCATGCAGCCATTGATTTTTAGGGGTACGGACTCTTTTAGGGTACCCACTCTGAGTAATACAGGAATGAGACCCAAAGTTAAGATGTAGTTTTTACCACAAAATCTGACACAGAATACTTATTCGTCATTTAGTCAGCTTACAGTTAGGAAACATTATTTACTCACTTCATATATTTTGTACCTCTGTATTCTGTATATCTAAGGCTGTTATCATACAGTAGAGACAGAGGACATCTATACAATGATGTAACCATATATAATCCTTGGTTTCTAGAGGACCAGTAGACCATCGTCATCTTGTCTCTGTGCCAAATCTACTGGGCTGGAGTTCATCCAAGATGTCAGTATGGTTTAACTTCTTCAACTTCAAAGTGCTCCTGTTGTTTGCTTGATTAAAATGTTGACTAATGGAAATGCATATACTCCTTTTCACATTGAAAAATTATCATTAGGATCTTTTGATGATGTTGTATAAAATGAGGGTGTCCAAGTGAACAAAGACAACATTATAGAATACAGTCACTGTGTTCATTGGATAAGTTGAGGAAGCTGTTTTTCTACTGTGTACTGTACTTACTCTAATTATAACAAACCTCAAATTGGTAGTTTTACTACTAGAACTACTTGTCCATTGCATGAATTACTGTAAATTCATTTATTAGTAAGTTCGCTTGGTTTTATTTCGCGCTAAGGCAAAAATGGAGTGTTCGCGATGGTTTTACGTTCACGGCAGCGCTATAGACACATACCGCTACAGTTTTGGACAAATGTGTTTGCGGTGGCTTTAAGTTCGCAGTGAAATGATCGCCGCGAAAATCGCGAACATAAAACTACCGCGAATATTTCTGCATTTACAGTACACCCTCTATAAGCAGTGCAGCCTCCAGTGAAATCAGTCAATAGAATATGCCTATAATTTGAGTGAATATGGTATGTTAGCGTGGGCATGTTATATAAGACTGTTCCAGTCAGGGCCAATGACCTCTAACTTGCTGTGTCACAGACATCTGCCAACTCTTGTTAGTGTCAGCAGGGGTCATAGGTCACAACCAATGACTGACTATGGGGTGTGCCTTGAATTTCAAGCATCTGCAAGTCTATATTTCCCACATTGTGCATTGTTTTCACATGCAACAACAACAAAACGTGAAGGGGACTATCAAACACACAAAATTATAATCAAATTATAGAACAAATCGTTGACTTGCTGTTGTCAATGAAATTATGTTTTATTTAGGAAATGGTCTTTGTTTGTGAGCAAATTAAACATGCAAACAATCTACCAAAGTCATTTACCAGGCAATCTGAGGCTAAAATTACCAAGTCTTGAAGTTTACTTTAGATTGCAGTACAGCCTTTATCCACTAGGTGGCGTTAGGGACAAGAGGATATTTAACCTGAAAAAAGGTGTTTGCACTGTATGGCTAACTTAAACCACTTCTACCAAGTTGAACATAGATAAGATAAAACAAGGAAATAAGTTATTGATATTAGCAACACTAACAAATACTACAAGACTTAGTGTAATATGGTGATTTCCAATTCCTGCACTACAATTCTCTTCCACCAGGAGGCATTGTGGCATGGAGTAAGATTCCAACAGACCATTCATAAGTCAATAAAGTACATGTAACAGTATTATGTAGTTTCTCAGAAGAATTGCCATAGAATCATAGATAATAACATTAATAACATACATGTACATTGTATATGTACTCCTTTCCATCCAAACTTTTTCCATCTACTCTTAACTGGTTTCAATTTTCAGTCAAAGAACTGCATGTGCACATACATAACAAAAGATAAGAGTATAATAACAGTAAAGTTTTAGAAAACAGTCACTGCAAAGAATTGCAATACTTACCCTTGACTTTGGTGTGGTCTTCATTCCAAGCGACGGCTGGCTTCTTGACTGTAACAGAAGGAAAAATTCAATTTGAAGCTACCCTGTAGTCAAGTTTACATGTACCCCAAAACTTCCTGAGATTGAGTCTATTTCATGGAACAAAGCAAAAACAAGCTAAAACTGGTAAAAAGAAGTCCTAATTCTAAAGCATGCACTCTCGTAGATATGTCTTACCTAGTCTCTACCAGACTAACCGTGCCGGCTATAGGGAGAACATTTGCCGGGGGACTTTGGCCATGGAGGGAAACACTGGGTTGCAATATTTGACCCTATCTCCGTATAGCCGACTCCCTTCATACAATTGACTCTATTTGGCCAATTTCTACTATTTTCCCAGCGACCCGCGGAGGCTAGTAGAGCCTACATGTATATCTTATCTGTTCTGGCATAGGATATACCATTTCCTTTCTGACACTACCGCCCAGACTTATCTTTGTACAACCTTTGCCTGTTTGTCTCAGTTCCCTGCCCCTACCTTCTCTATTACTGAGCAAATTAGCTTTTCAACTGCCAAAATGCAAATTGGCCTCTTAAACTGGGTTCACTGTACATCTGGGTAAACTGTCTTTGTTATCAGGTCCTGAACTGAAGGTTTGTCGCCCACGGTTCACTGTCGTGTACATGTGGTGACCCAGACATGAAGAATGCAGGGTTACCTGTTGTCTACAAGGTGTGACTTGGTAGGGGTTTGTTGGAATGATTTCCTGATGGGCTAAGGCCACACCATTTTAATTTCTTGGTAAACGGAATTTTAAAAAAAATGCTAGCTTGGAAAATCAACAGGAAAACAGAATCTCCGAGGAAAGTTTGTACTTTGGTGCACACAATTTCAGGGAGTGAACAGGGTCAGGTGCAAGTTTTCACCCAAGGATTCTGTTTTCATGATTTTTTTTTTGCTAAAATTTAAAAAAAAAATCTGTTAACCAAGAAATTAAATTCGTGTGGCCTAAGTCACAGTTTTTTTGTTTTGTACAGTTCAACAATTTGGCAGACAGGATACTCAAAAGAAAAACCTTAACCTAGACCTTAATTTTACAAAACTGAGAAAAAAGGTTTGACGACAAAAAGCACCTACGTCACGGATCAACAGTTATTTGAAACTCTTAAAATGCAGCTAATACCACTACAGGATCATAATAAAGTAACTCACTTTGGCCTTGGAAATTTATTCCTAAGTCTACATACCATTTTTCAGCTATTGGTGCAGCCTTTTTACGTGTCTTTTCTTTAGCCTCTATAGCTAAGTTTCTTATCTTTTCTGCTGAGACGTTCACAACAAAAGTGGAGTTAAGTGCCATTGTCAGAAAAGGAAACCCAAACAAGTAAAAACACAACAGTGCACCGGTCCAGACCTAGACACAGGTATGTCCCATCTTCCTGTTAGTTGTAGTTAATGTACAGGTGTAACATGCATGGCTTCATTCAAGTGTATTTGAGCCAGCAAAACAACTTATACATTGCATGGTACATAATTCTATAGAATCTACTTATGAAAGACTTTTCCTTAGGCCAAGCCAATTTAATTTCTTGCTTAACAGATTTTTTTTTTAATTTTAGCACGAGGACATCATTAAAACAGAAGGCTGGGGTGAAAACTTGCACCTGACCCTGTTCACTCCCTGAAATTGTGTGCACCGAAGTACAAACTTTCCTCTGAGATTCTGTTTTCCTGTTGATTTTCCAATCTAGCATTTCTTTTTAAAAATTCCGTTAACCAAGAAATTAAAATGTGTTGTGGCCTTATCATTTAAGTCCAGACAGTACCGTTTATGACAACAATAGGGACTTCCCTTCAGTGAAATGTTCACAGGAGTATACGTGTGTAGTGATGTGAAGACAGAAAACTGGCCTGAACTGGTTCATACTGATGTTGGTTTTGTGGCAGAAATTGAGGTTTGCCCAGACATGTGGTATGTGATATCTTCCTGTCAAGTTGACCTGCGGTTACCTATCTACTACCAGGCGTGACCTGGCGGGGTTACTAAGTGAAGGTCTTTGAGAGCACTGACTGAATGAAGCTTTATTAATGGTGCCCGAAGCGATTTCAGGGGGTAAAACTGGTTCCGAAGTATTCTGGAAAAGGAAATCTATATGAAATTGACATTTACTTCCCCATATATTAGCACATTTGCATTTTTATTTCATACTTTCACTGTTAAAAAAGAGTGCAGAAACAAGTCGCAGAAGGGGTACTTCATTTATTGGTACCACCCAAATATCAGCCCAGAATTCAGCCGTAACCGTTTTCTGTCGACAATATTTGGTAACTTCCGGCCGCATGACGTCACAATGTCCAAGTACATTGAGACATGACCACGTGATTAATTCTCCAGAAGGGTTTGGGACTAATCGGTCAGAATCGTGTATGTTCGGAAGATTTGAAATAATGGCTGGCCTCCAAGTGCTCAGATTTTCAATGAGTTCCCACCACACAACGATATCAAATCTTTGCTCCATGATGGCCGATATGCAATGGGATAGTGTTATTTAAACTTACTATGGATAGAAATCACTAGAAAATTGATTTTGAAAATACGACTTTCAACACCCTAATATTGCTTAGCCTTTAACGGTTTCCTTTCATTTCATTAGCCACTTCCTAGATGTCAAATACTTCTCACAGGAATCTATCCCAAAAGCACCAAAATAATAAAGACTTTTCCCAGGGGTATTGTTTGCAATGTTGTGAAATAAAACACAATGATTCTACAGTGGCTTCAACAAACAATTACTGCTTGTGGCTCAGGCATGTGATATGTTACATCTTCATGTGAAGTTACTGTACTTATTGTCAGTTGAACATACCTGTCAACAGTTAAATCTAACTGTGAAAGAATGGCTTAAGTATGCAAGACACATCTATCAAGACAGTGGTGTTCAAACAGTTTGAGGCTTGCAGAAACTTTTCTTTTTGTAGATAAATAAAGAAGATTATGACATCATCTTTGAATTACAGGACCGGAGTGGCGTTGTCTTTTTTTTCCAACAAAGAACATTTGCTGAGCTAAATGAGAATTGTGTTTCTAAATAGTGCTGCATACCTAAACGTTACATCAGGTACAGGTACCGGCACAGAGGTTTAGGTACAGGTCTGGACTTGTACCTGTACTTGAACAATTTGAAAAATTAAATGTGTTTTTTTCTGAACTTCTTCAACGACAAAAACATCGACTGTTTTCAACTTGTCAGTATCTTTATACAAAGAACATAACTAGGTTTCCTACCGCGAAACTCCCTTGGCCTTGCTATCAAAACTCCCGCCTGCCTGAATGATCTGTTGCATATTAGTTACGCTGTTCCAAGGTATCACTTAGATTTGGTTACGTTTGGTGTTGCATGAGATCAGTCACAAAATAAGCACATACTTGGTGTAGATTTATATCGGTACAGTACCGGTACTTCATTATCCGGTATTTTGGACCTGTACCATTACCAGTACACAGTAACAGTATGTAGCATTATTTCTAAAGCATGCAGTATAGTTGTAATCTATTTCTCCCTCACCTTCTGTGAGACACTGCTCCTTCGGATGATACCTTGGGCTGCAAACCTGTATTCCTGTTCCAGACGTTCATACTGCAGCTTGATGCGACTGTGGAGGACACAGAAACCAAAACCAGGCAAAGCTGCTCATATCAACAGCCCAAGTAAACATTGAATAGATGAGAAATCTCAAATACAACAACTCCCACAACACAGACATACTAATAGAAATAACGCCACACCATTTTAATTTCTTGGTTAACAGAATTTAAAAAAAGATGCTAGATTGGAAGATTAACATGAAAACAGCATTTCAGAGGAAAGTTTGTACTTTGGTGCACACAGTTTCAGGGAGTGAACAGGGTCAGGTGCAAGTTTTCACCCAAGCCTTCTGTTTTAATGATGTCCTTGTGCTAAAATTTATTTTGAAAATCCGTTAACCAAGAAATTAAATTGGTGTGGCCATAAGTAAACAAAATAATAGTCTCAGGCATTGGCAAAGTATGATGTGGAATGAATCAATTAAAAGTAGGTCTAAAATTAACTGTAAGCATTTAACAATGTCATGTATTCCACAATCTATAATTTATTATGTGCGGTAAGGTTTGAATCAACTGTCAAAGAAGGAGAGACATTCACCTGTGATTCAGCTGCTGTCGTTCTAGATCTGACACCTGTGGACGAATCATCAGACACATTCTATGACACAACAATATACTGGATTCCAAAAATAATTTCATCAGGTTGGTAGAACATAGGATATTTGGAGTTTCTTTTTACACAGTCAACCAGGAATCTCACCTGCTAACATTTCGGTGTCTATCAGACACCTTCTTCAGAGCCTCTGACTGGAGTACTGCTTCTCGCCGCTACAAGTAGCCGATTAAGGTTGCGCTTTTGCGGCGAGAACGCAATCCCAAACGTGGCTGAGCTTGTATCCCCCCTCGTCTCGGTTCATCACTGGTGATGACAAAAGCGCCACCTACATCGGCTACTTATAGCGGCGAGAAGCAGTACTCCAGTCAAAAGCTCTGAAGAAGGTGTCTGACAGGCACCGAAACGTTAGCAGGTGAGATTCCTGGTTGTGTTAAAAGAAACTCCAAATAACCAATATATAATACTGGATTGCATTTCATCCATCTTCTTATCAGATAGATTCAAGTATCATCTACTCTTCCAACTAGCTTCATCAATTAACTACACTTTGTAAGAAGTAATGCAATTACGAATTAGTAAAGCTAAAAAGCTTAAAGCTTTCCTAGAAATTGATTATCAAATGCCTTTTATCTTTTAAAATTTAAGTATAATTGTAGGTCTGCATCATCCAAAATGTGCATTTTCAGTACATCTTCTGTTAAGGTACAGTTGAAGGGTGGCTGAGTAGTTTTGGGATGTTATTGAAAAACCCTGTATAAACCTTCCTCAACCTGAATTTTTTTTCAGGTAGTACCTTATACATGTAGCAATTGTTATTGTTATTTTTGATCAAAAATAATAACAAAAATTCATCAACAATCGTCATTTCAAAATATTAACGTAGCCTCACATAATACTTGACGTATTACTATCATGTACATTCCTGCAAAGTTTAAGTAATATCGATAAACATCGAAGTACATTAGCCAAGGAAAGCCTTTTCTTCTAAAAATGGGCGTGGCCTTATGAGTCTTGATGACATAATCATGATGCCATACTAATTTGCATAAATCATCACCTTGCTATAAGGTACTACCTGAAAAAAATTAAGGTTGAGGAAGGTTTATACAGGGTTTTTTTCAATAGCTTCCCAAAACTCCTCAGCCACCCTTCAACTGTACCTTTTAAGTTAACATTTCCTTCAAGATTGACTCAACTGATGCAAAATTCATAAAAGAAAGACAAACATACAACAATGAAAGTTGTATTGTATGTTAGATTTTAACGATCTGGTCCATGACTTTTCTTTCTAAGATGGAAGTACCTGTTCTGGGTTGATGTCTCCAGGACAGCTGAGGCGCTGCAGTGCACCCATCTCCCGCTGGAGGGCCAGCAGCTTCCTCCGCTCTGCATCCAGCAGCATGCTGGTCACCTGTGGGGACAACACAGGGGTCCAGTCTGGTTATTGTGGCGTCGTGTTGCGCAGGTTTAGAGCGCGCGGCTGTCAAACAATGGGACCCGGGATCTAATCCCGGGTTGTGCCCAGAGACATGTCCGAACTTGCGCCCCGACGTCGTGCCCTTGGGAAAGGCACTTAACACGACTTTCCTCACTTCACTCAGGTGTAAATGAGTACCTAGCTCATCTAGGGTTAGGGAAGTCCCTCGGATAGGACGTTAAATGGAGGTCCCGTGTTTGGGGAGAGCCACACCCCGCGCACGTTAAAGAACCTACCACACCTTTCGAAAAAGAGTAGGGACATGCCCCGGTGTGCGATGGTCCAAATCTTACAGTACGGTCTGGGATGACATCTTGAAAAGGTGATAGTTCACCTGTTATGTCAATCCTTCCACAAAATGTGGTAAATCGAAATACATAAATAAATAAATAAATATTATCTTCACCAAGAAGATTATGTTTTGGGTAGCGTTTGTGGGTATATGTGTATGTATGTATGTTTGTATGTTATTGAACAGCATAACTCGAGAAGGCTTGGATGAATTATCTTGATATTTGGTAGGTGGGTAGTTCTTGATGAGACCTGGAAATGATTAGATTTTGTGTCCCCTAGCGACTTGTTACGGTACTGCAGCGGAAATTCCTGTTTTGATATCTTGTGTTCTGGATATGCTATGGTCCTGATTTTTAAGTGGTAGGTAGCTCTTTGGACTGAGAGTAAGTGGTATAGGTTTGGGCCCTCTAGCGGCTTTTTGGGAACTGCAGAAGCAGGTTTTGCTTTAAACTTTGAAAGAGAATAACTCGAGAAGGGCCTGTTTGCTGTTGTTTCTTTATTTCATCTATTGCATATTTTTGTATATTGGTTGAATATGGAGCATTTAAGCCACGCTGGCATGATGATGACATTTATTTCCTATTGAGTATGATACTAATTTTCCTATTGATACCAATCCCCAGCAGTCAGCACCCTGGCGGAAACACATAAATTCATAATTTTACTTGAATGTTAGGTAGGGTTGTTCTTATTGCAGTACACCATCCTTTCAACAGGGGGAGCACATTCACACAACAAGATGTACAATGTATTATAGCAAAGGGCCAGGGATGTGTAGACTGTATAGTAGGGCTTACATCTTCTGAAGAAATATTTTGTAGAATCCTCGGAGTCAGATAAATCAGATACCATTTTTAGATACATGTACTGTTGACTGTACTTTTCTTTTTTCCTTATTTCTGTATTCCAGCAAAAATGAAGAATGAAACAGGCTCCTAAGACGTCCTCAGTTTCAAAGGCTCAAGGTTTAACATGAAGCATTTAAACACCCATGGTCCATCCCAGGAATTGCAAAGGAATTCTGTTAGTTGATATGTCTTTAATGCAATGAAAGTATACACCAAATTTCTCCAGGATGCTCAGAACCACAGAGCTGAATTAGATGTGCCCACAAGTGTGATTTCATGCATGTTAATGTGCCGGAAGCAGGCGTTTTCCACTATCTGCACTTTTGCAATGAATCATCTATTATGTATTATTGATGGCGTACAAGGGCACGCTGTGGTAAATCTTTTTAGCAGGACCAACCTTGACATAGGAAAGATTACAACACTATAAAAGGGTAGTGAATATAATGCATGATATTCTTTATGGACGACAAAAATTCACGGTGCCATTCAATTCTTCAAGAGCAAGGGACGGTGATATTGAATATCCAATTCCATGTTGGGAATAATTATATAACTTACATGTACATGTATTTTTTTTATAGCTAGAGTCCATTCCAAGTCACCGCGAGGGTTGTTATTGTCATAATTTAGAACTATTTTCAAGTTATTGTTATTATTTGTGTAAGAGATTTGATACTTTTGAAATATTTTGAATGTGATTTCAACTTTCTAAATATTTCTTAAGTTTTCTAAAACTTAAGAAATATTCATGATGTAGAATATGATATTTACAATGGTTTCTAAATAATGGTAACAGCATTCTACCATTATTTACAATTTTTTACAATTTCTTACCATTTTCTACCATTATTTGTAACATCTCTATAAATAGGTCAGAGGGCTGGGAAGAAAGCAATTCACACATCCTTGCGAAGTTTAGGGAAGAATGCTTTCCACAAAGGACCGAGCGGTGTCCTGCAGTGAAATCTAAAGATGTACAAAGGCAGACAGAAGGGCCAGATTAGCACCTACTTTTATGGGGGCAATCACCATTCTACCATTGTTAATCATTTTCTACCATTTCTTGTAAATATTTCTAAAAGTTAAATAATCACATAGATGTTTAGAAATTATTACAAATAAAGAGGTTTTTGTGCAGTTACTTTCAAAATATTTCTAAATTATCTAATTAAATTCAAATAAATTCATATTTTTGTATTTGATCTTTTAGAAAAATTTAGAACTATTGTCAGTCAGATATTCTTTTATTAGAAATTTTTCAAAAAGATTACAAATATTATTATAAAACCCTCGCGGTGACTCGGAATGGACTCTAAGGCCACACCAATTTAATTTCTTGGTTAACAGAATTTTTTTTCAAAATGCTAGATAGGAAAATCAACATGAAAACTCTTAGAGGAAAGTCTGTACTTTGGTGCACACAGTTTCAGGGAGTGAACATGGTCAGGTGCAAGTTTTCACCCCTGGTACCAGCTTTCTGTTTTAATGATGTCCCTGTGCTAAAATTTTACCCAAAAAAATCTGTTAACCAAGAAATTAAATTGGTGTGGCCTAAACATGCATCAAATCAAACACCTTTTCTTATCTATGAGTATGAATATCAACATCATATTGAAAATTACTGTCAAATACACAGGTAAAATTATGGACTGTACATGACTGTCTGTAGTTATACTGACACAAAACTTTGTATGGCATTGTGTTCAATTAGTGCAATTAAAACATGATTTTTGCCAATTCAAACTGAAACACGAGTTTCAAGATTTTGAATCATGGTTCTGGTTCAAACCATGCAATGGCTGCTATGAATATGTAATGATGATCTAATAAATCACTTGCCACTGTGCATACATTAAACATTACTATTATGTCACAGACTGCACAGAAGGGAAATGGGGCATTTACTCTGAGCAGTGAAGTGGTAACGGGTCGTTTAAATGTCACCGGCCTCGCCCATAAAACTGTCATGGAAACTTATAAATGATGCATCACTGTTATATGTTACGCTGCCTGGCTGTGGAATAGTACGGTTCATCTGTGCCATATTGTCGTATCATCAAACAATGTCAATGTCAGAAGCAACACTGTGGGTGAAGACTTAGAGTTATCAATTGGTGGTGTATTTTTGGCCTAAACTACAAATTGTACAAACCATTATCTCAATCGTATAAAATATTTCAAATACATGTAGTATTACAGTATAAATATTTAGTGGTAATAATACTGTAAATGCAGAAATGTTCGTGGTGGTTTTATGTTTGCGGTTTTCGTGGTGAAGTTTAAGCGCAAACTTAAAACCACCGCGAAACTTTTTGCCCACTTATGACTGTAGCGCTACTATGTTTCAAACGTGAAATTAAGACCACCGCGAACACTCAATTGTCTCCCTACCGCGAAATAAAAACCATGCGAACTTAAATGCATTTACAGTAATGTTTTCGGATAATGACCAATACATGGCATTATAATAAGCATCATTATAGCATAATGTAATGATGTTGCCTTGGATTAATACTACTGGCGATAATATCTACATGTACCATTATCATCTATCATAAATCATTTTGGACCAAACATGTACATAATTTGAAAAATTAAATCTTTGATGTCTATAATGCAATTCTGGTTTGACTAATGCCTTTATGATATATTGCATCGACATTACCTATATACGTAAGTAGGTTTTCTTGTTGTCAATAATTCTATAGAAAAACTTTGGATTGTTCTGTATTGGATGATACATGTAGAAAATTGTAGACTAAGGCCAAACAATTTTAATTTCTTGGTTAACGGAAACAAATGCTAGATTAGAAAATCAACAGGAAAACAGAATCTCAGAGGAAAGTTTGTACCTTGGTGCACACAGTTTCAGGGAGTGAACAGGGTCAGGTGTAAGTTTTCACCCCAGCCTTCTGTTTTCATAATTATTTTTTTTGCTATAATAGTATAAAATCAAAAATATAATTCCGATAACCAAGAAATTAAATCGGTGTGGCCTAAAGCAGCAATGTTATCATTGAAATGTGTAGTATATCCCTTGCATATGCTGGGGTACATGAATCATTGGTTCATGTAATTTGCATGAAAGTTTTACTGCCTGGGTTATCATATATTACAGGAAGGACCAGTCCTATTTTTACAGGATTGACACCTCAAAAGCAATAAATCTAAAAACCTTCTTTCATGGATCATCATTCTGTATTTAGTGTGAGATGGAAAGTAGTATGGGAGTGTAATAAATCTATACTGTTTACACTTCAGTACTGTAAATGTATTTAAGTTTGTGTGGTTTTTATTTCGCACTAAGGCGAAAATGGGGTGTTCGCGGTGGTTTTAAGTTTGCGGCAATGCTATAGTCATACATTATTGGACAAAAATTTTCACGGTGGTTTAAAGTGTGCGGTAAAACGGTCGCCGCAAAAACCGCGAACATAAAACCACCGCGAACATTTCTGCATTTACAGTATTTGAAGTGAAACGAAGTGAACCATCTAAACTGTGTATACTATGTACATGTACATTGTCTGTCAATAGCACCCAGGTTTTTGTTTTGTCCTCGGCCGGAAGACACTAAGCCAAAGTTGAATAAACACCATGTCCTGAGGCAAAAAGTAAGACTATCCCAATCTACTTATCAAAGAATAAGGAGAAGCAAAATTGCCCCAAATTCTTCAAAGCAAAAGACTCTATAGCCATGTATGCCAGCACAGTATTGACCTCTCATTCTCAACAAAGACATGGTAAGGCCACACCAATTTAATTTATTGATTCTCAGATTTTTTAGAAAAAAATTGGAGCGACAGGGCGAAAAAAAATAAAAATAGACTTTTTTTACAAAATTTAATAGTCTGGGGTGCAGGCCAAATTAGAATCTATTTTGGTGGCTATCGAGTTTGACAACAGCTACTGAACAAATAGTAAGATTGGGAGTTAAAATATGTGAATGGGAATAGCGACCCTTTTTTTTCAAAATGGGCAAAAACAGGACAGGCTATTCCGAGAAGCAACAAAAAAAAAATTGGCGTGGCCTAAGGTTCTAAAAAAAAATCTACAACCAACTATGGGATAGACACACCCTGCATACAGCATTACCTATTCCTTTTGCACTGTCAACTAATTTCCTCCCAGGAGACATTACATTTTCAGCTCCAGTCAATAGGTCATTAATATCGGGCATTACAATAACAGATATGAACTAGCGGGGCAATAAAGTTGACACCTACGTAACATGAATCATCCTTAATGTCGGATCAGCAGAGATTCACAAAAGATACCTGTCATTAGGGTACCTTTGATCAGGCAACAATTACATAGGAGAGTGACGTTTAGTTATAATGGTTATACAGCTAATAACCTTTATCAATGGAAATTGATGTATAGGGTTGCTGAGGGTTATTACATATATTACAGGGCAAAATATGAAACAGTGAGGTCTTTGTAAAAACAAAATTGTTTTGACCACAGACAATTGATGTGAAGTTTTGTGGCGAATCAATTCCCTTACCAGACCATATTCATGTTATTTTTCTGGGCTTCTTCATACATAACATATTTCCATGCAGCATTACCTATTTGTCTGCTAAGCTGGTGTACTCCATTATATAGGATACAACATTCCGTATCGCCCGAGGTACCAGCCCGACCGCGGGTCGTATCGCCCGACGACCGAAGGGCGATGCGACGTGCAGGAGGGCCAGGACCGAGGGTGATGCGGAATACACTATCATAATGTTGTCATACTCATGATCACCCGAAAAAAACATATTTCGATGAGAAATGCGCCTGAAGTTGAGAGAGTTCTGCATCCTCGAACAAAAAAATCGTAACAACATCGATTCCAGCCTCCCAATCCGGTATTCGAATATTCGAGAGCGGCGCAACGGCCGCACTCGAAATACATTGATTTCTAAATATTCTATGGAAGCCTGTGTGGTGTGATACGGAAAATTATCACACCATGCGGAACACCCGTATTGAACGTTTTCACGGCCCAGGTATGATATAATACAATGTATATTAGTTATGCCTAGTGTGAGGTATGGCTATGGGCTTTCTGATGATGATGAGACTGATGATGGGCCTTCTACATATATTTGATGCAACTGTACTTTGTTAAATACATATGTCAGGTTAGAGATTGCTATCTGGCAGAATCGCTGATCGGTATACAACTGTAGATCAGAGCCTCTGTCACTGACTCCAGGCTGTCTCCAGGACCCGTCCTTCCGTCCCAGGACGGAAATTTGCTTGTTGGGACGGAAAAAATATTCAACCCTGTACGTCCAAAAATTATCAATTTCATGACCTAAAACCGCTGAAAATGTATTTTGGTAAGCTTAGAATGACAGATTCAACATTGAAAATAAAAAAAACATGGGCTCCCAAACAATGAGTGGGACGGAAAATGATACCAATCTCTGCTCTGATATCTATTTGAGAAGTTTTAGAGCTTGATTATTCCCCAGTTTGTACTTTCTTTTCAGCTTCTCCATCTCTCTATATAATTGCCTGACAGATTAGCACTCTGACGATATTGATGTGGAGTCTTGGATACAAATGATCCCCAAGATTGCACTAATGCCTTCCTCTGATGGATTGTGTGTCAATGACCATCCTAATTTGTCCTGGGGAATGGTCCATTTGGAAACCCGATGACCCAAAAATGTCCTCCCCACATCCCTAACATCTGTAACTCTTCAGAAATGCTGGTGCTGTACAAGGTTTAGGGCAGGCAAATAGCAGGCAATCAAGAAGATTTAAGTCCTCTGAGTCTAACTATCACCATTTAGAAACATGGGAGTCATCTTCAAGGATTGGTATTTACTGTGTCTTAAAGATGATGCTATCAAGGCCAGAGCAATTTTTGATCCTTATAAAGTTCCTCATATCTGGGGACCTAAAGCCGGCGGCCCAGTGCATGAGGGAGCTTTAGGGCGCCAAACCTAGAGCCTAAGAACCTGACACATTTATCGAAAAGAGTATGGGTGACCCGGTGTGCTTGGTCAAAAACATGCGAGCCGTAGGAAAGCCGCATTGCACTACTAGCTAACGAAAAAGCATCATGCTTCGTCCTCATTCTGAGGTTCGACCGCTTTACCTTACCTTATATCTCAAACTGTAACTATAAGTACAGTCAAAACTGCAAAGAAGAGGAATAAAATCTAGATCTTGTCTACCGGTATGTGGACAGGTGGTCACAATAGACAGGATTCTTACTTCTTGTTTTACAGTTGAAATTGACTGTAATGTTATCCATGCAGGTTTTATAAGTATGTACTGTACTACCGAGTACGATAGAAAACTATAATTGTGTACAATAGAATGATGTGTTGTGTATCTAAGTTCTAACTAACATTACATTGGAACATTAAAAAAGTTGCCATTGCACTTAACTCCAATTTTACTTTAGCATGAAACCATATTACCTTTCTCTAATGCTGTGAAATCAATTTGAAAACCACTATAAATTGATACTTGTTATTTTAGGGAAGTAGCCCCCTAAACACAACAGTGCAGAGTTTGTTTAACAAATTGCCGACAATTGGGTGCCAATTGGCTGATGCTTATTTGATGAACCACAGTCAATTAATAGAGCCAATAAAAGGAAGAGGGGTTGAACTAACAGGGGAATGGCGAGCTCATTATGCAAAACAGACAGAAGAGAGTTTTTTAAAGAGATTACTGCTGTGATTCTGCCCTGAATCTATTTCATGAGCAAAGCTTTTCTAGCTAATTGCCCGTATCAGGTTTTCTGTCTGGAACTTCTACTGCTTATATTGTAGTAACTGTTATACAATGAATATCATGGGTGACCTACTTCAATATCGATGCACAATGCGTGGATTGAAGGTTACAATGTTGTAGTTATGGAGAATCTATATAACATTATATCAAGGTCTGGAGGTTAAAATAAGACCTCCTTGATTATATATTTGATAAAAATAATGAAAATCAAATTCCGAGGGCTGTGAAATATTGAAGATGACGATATGTCATACACTGTAATATGGACATCAGATCTAGTCTATGGCAACCATTAATTCTTATGTTTTCCTTCCACAGTATTAATGACATGTATACGAGTGCTTTTCTATACTTCTTCGTTCTTGGAGTGGGTACTGGTAGTAAGAATATCTGTATGGAACTTCCATACATTGCCTACTCTTACTACCAGTACATAGAACAAACTTTCTTAACAATTGACCACACAGTAAGTTTGTATTCCTGGTCATATCTTCTTATCATAAGTCATACAACACACTGTCTTACTAATACTTAAAGGCAACCAAAGCAATATTAGGGCCCAAGAAATAGAAATTTAAAAAATGCTGAAATCTTTATGTAGAGACATTTACTAACATTGTTTAGCACATTTGCGTAATAACTTCATACTTTGAGCATTTTAAAACCGCGCAAAATCATGCTGTACGATGATCCCCTTATGACTAAATGACTTTCAAAATTCCGATTTCCGGGCCCTGATATTGCTTGGAGTTGCTTTTAAGTTAAAAGTACTGAACAGACAGAAAACCTATATCCAACTAGACTGGCCGTCATTTGCTTTAAGAGCAAATTCAGGATGTTTCGCCCATACTCCTCATGCAAGAAGTGGGCTGTCCCAAAATAACTCCTGGGCAAATCCAAGTTTCTGCATAATTTATCCAAATGAGGTCCTCATAAGCATAAGTTATGTCCAGGTGCTTTCACATTTCCTACATGTACCTACATGTTCAAGATGACATCCGCAGCTTTTACAGTAAGGGGAATACAACATCATGCATAAATCATGCAAGTGAGGTCCTCATTAGCATATGTCATGGCCAGGCGTGTGCACCTTTCCTAAAGCTACCTTCATCTCAAATATGACATTTGCAGCTTGTACGGTAAGGGAAATACACGTTTCTGCATAAATTATGCAAATGAGGTCCTCATTAGCATAATTTTTGGCCAGGTGCATTCACCTTTCCTAATGGTACCTACATCTTAAAGATGACATCCGCAGCTGTCACGGTAAGGGAAATACAAGTTTATGCATGAATTATGCAAATGAGGTCCTCATTAGCATAATTCATGGCCAGGTGTGATCACCTTTGCTAACGGTACGTACATGTCAAATCTGACATCTGCAGCTTTTCCGGTAGGGGAATTACAAGTTTACGCATAAATCATGCAAATGAGGTCCTCATTAGCATAATTTATGGCCAGGTGTGTTCGCCTTTCCTAAAGGTACCTACATCTCAAAGATGACATCCGCAGCTTTTACGGTAAGGGACATACAACTTCATGCATCGATTATGCAAAGTAGGTCCTCATTAGCATAATTTATGGCCTGGTGTGTTCGCCTTCCCTAAAGGTACCTACATCTCAAAGATGACATCCGCAGCATTTACGGTAAGGGACATACAACTCTATGCATACATTATGCGAATTAGGTCCTCATTAGCATAAGTAATTGTCAGGTGTAGTCACCTTTCCTACAGGTACCTCAAATATAACATCCGTACCATGTAACAAGGTACATATAACTTTCTGTAATACCATTAGTAGAGGTACCCCCTGACATCTGCTTGGTTTTAAGTCCCAGACAGGGTAAGTGTAGGAGGGCTTATGTTACAGTATGACCTAGTTCTTGCTGGCCCCAACAGAAAATAACCCAAAATTGCATCAAAAAATTGCAAAATAAATCATTTTGAAGTAGTGTATGCCAAAAAAAATAATGGGGTCCTTTGGGTAAATATCCAATGCACAACTAAACCAAATTTCAGGTCCTCAGGTTCAACACCACGGCACTGGAGGCCACCATGTGCGACTTTTGTCTGAAAATGACCAAAAAACCTCCATAAAATCATTTTAAAAACTTATATCAAAAAAATTTAAAAAGGGTCTAGGGGTATACACGTACTCTACCTGCATACCAAATTTCAGCTAATTTGGTCAACGGACGACCGAGAAGAAGCGATTTGAAGATTTGACAGGAGAAGAAGAAGAAGGAGAAGAAGAAACCTGACAAAAACAATATGTTTCGTTGGCGAAACATAATTGAAATGAGCTGGAAAGAGAAAGGAAATCTAGACCTGTGCTTCACAAACCCACCCATCTTCACATGACAAATCCACACAATCAAACAACTTCCTCGGATAATAATTCTTAACCTGGGTACCAACCTCACTTTTACAGCAACATCTTTCTCTCCTCTTCCTGATGCTTTTTCCATGTTTACCACTAAGTAGTGACAGGAAGGCTTTGTGCATCTTTCCCTGTTCAAAGTCCCACTGACAGACTGAGAGGAACTGCGGTAACTTGGGGTATAAGCCGTCAACCAACGAGAAAAGGCCTCTGGGGATGAGAAACTTCACAGAAATGTACCACTTGAGGAATGTGCTCAAAGGATGGCAAGGACCAACCACTGGCAACGGACAGTGGGAACCATGCAGAGAAAAAGAGCAGTTTGGTGGAAAGAATATGGAGTATTGTCTCTTGGATTAAGGAGAAAATAATCAAGTCATCCTCATTGGTTGGTGGGGTCTTCTGCATTCAAAACAAACGGTAATGAGAGACGGATTGTTTGGAGCTGTTTGTTCACGTTAACCCGCGTACAAATCATTGGGAAATTAACCACGTGTAACAGGCATGAAGAGAACTGTTCCGTTAAGAATTCTAATGAAATTCTTTCCGTCAAGCAAGATATAACAGTGAGTCAAACTTCCTCTTTCCTTTCTCTCAGAACTGGAGTACTTCCACAAAGTACAAGAATGTTGACTGTCTGAGCAAACAACAAATACACATTCGATTCACCTAATCTGTAGCTACTGTAGATGAATCTAAGTTTGCATGGTTTTCATTTCGAAGTAGGGAGAAACTGGACTGTTCGTGGTGGTTTTAAGTTCGCGTTTGAAACAATAGTTGCGCTACAGTCATAGGTGGGCAAAAAGTTTCGCGGTGGTTTTGAGTTTGCGCCGAAAGGTCACCGCGAAAACCGCAAACATAAAACTACCGTGAACATTTCTGCATTTACAGTAATTCGCAGCTCAGTCATCCTGAAAGAAATCATGCATACCAGCAGTGTAGGTTTAGGGAATGTGTTCTGGTGGAAAAAGAAGGCATCAGCGACATTTCTAATGAAAGGTTTCCCATTAGGAAGTCATGACATGATCTACAGTGTATTCTGAGGCAAACTTTGACAAATATGTGATAGGCATGCCCGTAGCCAGGGGGGGTTCGGAAGAACCCCCCCACAGGCTTGAAGGTCCACTTTCACAGGCTTGAAGGTACACTTTTTAATGTTCAAGATTTTTTTCAAGGCGGACTTACTTGTATCACCAGCAAAGCCACAGAGGCTAGAATCCTAGAAAAAACTGCTGACTCTGTCTCTGATTTCTTTCTTTGAAATCCTCTCAAAAACACAGGAAATGCCATATCAGAAGGTTCAATTTTTTTCATTTTCCGGGGGTCGGGGGGGGGGGGCATACCCCTGTGTCTGCCTCTTCAACAAAATATTCTTAAGAAAGCCTTACGTATTCTGGGAGAAAGAAGAACCAAGATGTTACATTTGATCTTCTTAAGTCTGTCTCTGGAGTCTTCACATAAACTCAAGGTTTTTCATCGAGGAGGTCTCTTTGAATGGACACAACCGTAAAAGTAAAATGGGCTCTGACGAGAGCTTTATCTGCCATGATTACAGGGTAGAGCGAGGTTGGGGGGAGAGTCTTAAAACTTAATAGAATTATCCTCAATGACCGAGAAGTTCTTTGATACACCAAGCACGTAAATGCATTCTTTCCCACTTGAATACACTTACGTCTTACGAGATGCACGGATGGACACAACAACAGATAAAGGACTTCATCTTTCAAATAACATCCTTGACCGTTCAACTTCTAACTGATGACCTTTTTAAGAGCCTACATTGCTAGTTAATGGTGTTTTGTCCTACTAATATTAAGCCTGACATTGCATGTGTTATATCTACATGCCAAACTTGTTTGAACGCTCTAACGTTAGTAGTCTGTGGGTAAACAAGGCGCAGTTAACTTTGCCCAGAAACAAAAAGGTATGTGTTCAGATTTGGGTCTTTGGTCAAAGTGCACTTCGTTTCGGCTCGCTGCTCACGGCGTGTGTCCTGACTTGTGATTGATTCTGTTTGCCAAAAGTCTGCATCGTTCAGTGCGTACGCTCACCAACGCACGGCGAGTCAATAGATTATCTGCATCGCTGGCCAACATCCAATCGCCACCATGGCAACACTGGCAGCACGTCTTTTTCAGTAGAGGAGATAAAGGGAAAACATATAAGAATGGCTGCTCATTGGTAAGGTGTTTGTTACGCCCACATTTTCAATAACAGGTGAGGTCGTGTGCAAGCCTTAGCGGAAATATTCTGGAACAGACAATCAACAGAAACTACATGTACATACAAGGGCTCTCTTGATTGAAGGTCTAGTTTTGTGTTCTCTTTTTTCACACTTCAGCTTTTGGGAGAAAACAACTTGCCTAATAGTAAGATAACTTTGGGTTACAACAGACATTTCCAGAACTGTACATAACTTGACAAAAGATGGAAGAATAAAGTATTACATAAAATATTATGTATCTTGTACCAAGACAAGGTATGTCCCTACAGCTCAACTGGTAGCAGCCTAGTTGCTAACTAGAGACCCTGGTTCAATCCAGGGTAGGACATCTCAGTTTGGGCTGCATCTGTCTTTCAGAAGGGACGTAAAATAGGGGTCCATTTTTTTAAGGAGGTGCCTTGAGCAGAGGCAATGCAAGGAAAGGGCTGAAACCCCTCCCTGTAAAAAATGTACCCTGCTTCTGAAACAGCAAGGAAACTTGCTGCCCTATGTGCCACTTAGCAACAAGGGTCTGAACTAAAAAAGGAATAAATTTCTCTCGAGTTATGCCACCAACAACTAACAAACCGACAAACACAAAAGGTCCACTGCAGTACCAAAGGAACCCCCCTTCGTCTCCCCAACAGAAAATTACCTACGAAAAATCATCAACATCTGTCCAAGAGTTATATTGCCAACACCATCACTCCACAAATCCCGACTAAGAATATACCCTTCTGCCTACGGCAAAGGCAATGAACCAAGATTTATGCCAGAAGTATTTTACATAAATCTTCTTCAAGGTGCCAGTGCTAAAATATTAACCCCTTTTGCCCCTCTAGGCTATTTATGAAGCCATGGTGTCTTTAATTTTTTTCAATCTCACTTATTGTTTGGGAGCCCCTGTTGTAACTTTTTGTTCTTTTCTAAAATCTGTCACTTTAATAATCAACCTAGTTTACTAGGAAAATACATTTTCATCAATCTTATGTCATAAAATTCAGATTTTGGGTGAATTTTCTTCTGTCCCAGCAAGCAAATTCCCATCCCGGGACGGGTCCTGGAGACAGCCTTGTCTGAAGCACTTTTTTTCTTCCTTTCACAATAGAGCAGCTGAAACCAGGGTTGACTATTGACCCCTATTGAACTCTGCTGGTAGAGCAAGCACATCCTTGTGTTGTCCTCATTCCTGGACAGACCATTGCTCCACCTAGGTGATAAGTCTAGACATGTATGTTATACACTATACACTAAGTGCTGTGTTAGGTAACAACTTTTGGATGTTTCTGCATCAGATTTCCTTAAAGGCACCCATAGCATTTTATGAGGCTTGAAAACTAGAAATATTCTAGTTGATGTAATCTTTATGAAATTGACATTTAGTGCCACTGTTAACCACATTTGCGTGCGGATCTCTTATCAAAAGTGCTCAAGGCACAAAAATAAGCTACATGGTGATCTTTTAGTTTCATGTGCCTAGTGTAAATAGACCGATACCATAGCCCCGCCCACCTACATCAAAACGTAGAAATGCAAAATTAAAACATAAAGATGCAAATATTTGACCGGCATGCAGTCACTCTCTCATTGGTCGAACCACTAATTGAGATGAACAGTCAGGTTCAGTCTATTAGGGCTTGGATTTTGTGATCTGAGTTCTCACCTGTGACACAACGACATCGTATCTTTGCTTCATTAAGTGTCGATATGTAATGGACAGGTATAGTGTTATTGAAACATACTATGTGTAGGAATGACAATGAAATTTGAGTTCTTTTATTCAAGTTTCAAGCCCAATAAAATGTTCTGGATGCCTTCAATGATTTACAAGACTTAGTGTTGAACATACACTTTTGATTACCCATGCACTTAACACTGTTTCAAAAGTTCCAAATGAACTTGACTTATTTTTCTCTTCATCAGCTCAACCATTGTCTATAGTATCATCCAATATATGTTTTTGAAATTGACAGGCAACATTGTCGTTGAGCATACATTAAGTCACACAGGCTGTCTAAACTGTTGAAGCGGCACATACTCCATGTAGGTCTGACCTTGACTTTCAAGAGGTTTCCTCACCCAAACACAGGGTTACAAATTAGCTGTTTCCAGTATACACAGCTGATAAACAATGCAGGCATTAGTTCCCATGCCAAGTACTTAATAAATATTTCCCTGCAAAGTTAGCCCTTTGACACAAAATTTGCAACGGTTATGGGGTTAAGCATCAGGGAAAAAGTTAAACTGCTGACCACTATATCAGTTCTAGCCTGAGTGCCATCCTATTTCTACTGTGGGCTCCTACACTCACTACCCTAACCTATTTCTACCGAGGGCTCCTACACTCGCTACCCTAACCTATTTCTACCAGGGCTCCTACACTCGCTATCCTAGCAAGTGTAGGAGCCCCCGGTAGAAATAGGATGGCACCCAGCTTCGTATATCAGTTCTGGAAAGTTCAATACATTTTTTGAGACAGAATCATAATATATGGCGAAGAAGAAGTTAATGTCTACCCATTATGTAATATTAATCAACACCAAAACAGGTTGTTTCAATATGGCACATAATATTGCACTCTCCACAGCCTGTTGGGTTTGTGATACACTCTCCACACTTCTTCAAACATTCCAGCCCTCCTACAACCCTAAGCATATTGATTTTAGATTTCTCTTCCAATTTATCATCCGGACACTTCCTGAATAGGCTTAGTTTGTAGGGTGGCCATTTTACAGCTGTTTCAGAGGCGGACTCATGATTCGATGGTTCACATTGTGTTTGCCTACTTTGAGGTTGTTTCCTGAGTCATCAAAATTATATTTGGACGTTACTCCACACAGTTGTAGTATGAGTTTATATATGTTTATGATGTCTACATTGAACACCAAAGTACTTAGTACTACTTTGTATAGCTATGATATCAATGATCAGCTATATTCTTACATTGTCATATTTAATATTCAAACAGATATGGTTTCTCTCAAACTACCTAGAATTTACCATTTTTCTAGCCCTTTTTATTTTGTCAATGGAGGCATATTCAAAATCACATCATCGCTTGTTCGTCTTTTCACAGTTTAACTTTGATGGTCTGGCAACAGATGGTAGGTCAGATAAGTTTGCTAAGAGCCAGAGATATTTGTACACTACACAGCGTAGGTATCCACTATTATAAACATGACAGGGGCCCCTATTTACAGAATAAGATTAGGCCACACCAATTTATTTTCTTGGTTAACAGATTTTTTATTAAATTTTAGCAAAAAATAAATCATGAAAATAGAAGGCTGGGGTGAAAACTTGCACCTGACCCTGTTCACGCCCTGAAACTGTGTGCACCAAAGTACAAACTTTCCTCTGAGATTCTGTTTTCCTGTTGACTTTCCAATCTAGCATTTTTTTCTAATTCCGTTAACCAAGAAATTAAAATGGTGTGGCCTTATGTCATGAAGTCAACATTGCATATTTCTACAGAGAACGGAAAAGAACTCGAATTTTCCAGTACCCCAACTCCCATCAGCTTAACACTGATTGCTGCACTCATGTAATTGCCACACACGTGCCCATTATTCTAGTCCCTTTGCCTCAACGGATGAGCAGTGAAAAACAGACTAGGATCTGAACCCAAATCCTCCCGAGCTGTTGTCAGCTTTTTGAATCCATCCGGCTCAGGTTAACTGGTTCCTAAGCCTTACCGCATGCCACCCATCACTAAGCCCCTTGTTCCCACATCCACACAGACCACGGTCCTACCCAAACACTGCCTCATCAACAATGCCAACCCATTTGCCTGGCAGTACCTGATGGGGAAATGTTTATACCCTCTTTAAACAGACTTCCACAGAGCCTGTAAGGGGAGAGGGTTCAATGTTTTATGTTTACACAACAGCTTTGTGTGTTCTCTTGCAGACTGACAGTTTGCAGAGATGTGCTCTTTAGAGTGTTCCACTTGGTAATGATATCGCTCCAGCACAAGAAATACACAGAGTCACTTTGTTGTATGATTCCAACATAAACAACGGCAGATGTAATAAGAGTCATCAAATGTCCGTTCGACATTTCTGTCAACAATGTAATCTTTATTCGTATATCGGACAAAATGAAGAAAATTTGAAGTCTGATTGGTACAGTATAAGGAAAAATGCATCTTGAATAACAGATTACATAAAATTGAGAAAGATCTTGTAAAAACTGTCCTTTTGTCAGAATTTGTCATAAAATTCAAAAACAGTCAAGCTGGCAGTTTCAATTAGATTATTTGTATAAGTTTGCAAGTGACAAATCATCTATAATTTCCAACAGTCTTATGCTTAAATTTTCCTCTTTTTCAATATTGTGATTTTACTTTCAAAGTGTGTGGCTTTCCCTTTTACTATAGCTTTAACAGTTAGACATAAAATACTGTGGGGAGAAATAAACACATAGTTCTTGACTAAAGAAAGGAAACAGCAAAACGATACATGAAAGACTACACTGGCTGTTCCGCGGGGATGCAATGCCGCATTCCATGAGAAAACGGTTCAAAGAAAGAGTACAATTTCCCTCCTCCCATTTCAATTCACCTCACAATCCCCGGGACAGAATGACATCAATCACCTTCTTAGGTCTTGAATCATTTTCTTGAAAGAAAAAATGTACTGGGTAAAGTAAAAACAGCCAGGAAGCAGGGTTCTCTTCAGCATGAATTTTTCTTCCATCCCACTCATTGTTTGGGAGTCCATGTTCGTTGTTAAATCTTTCATTCTAAGCTTATGCAAAAACATTTTTCTTCAGTTTCATGTCATGGAGTTCGGACAAGGAAATTTCCATCCCGGAATGGAGGGACAGATTCTGGTTAAAGACCTTCCTGTTTTAGTCTGTCACCTACAAAATGGGAACCTGCCAAGAAATCAACTGGATACAAAAGCTTCGGACTATTGTTATGCATGTAATGTATGGTGTACTAGACTAGGTGGGGCACCCCATGTGGAGGTGCTCATATTCGCTGGAATTTTCAAGAGGGAAGTTACCGCTTTCATCTGTTTTGTCTCATGATAGAACAATTGTCTAAGTGCTTTTCAGTGTTTCAACTGATTTTTTTCTGATCACTTGTGTGTCCGAAGCATGTGACCAAGTTAATACCAAACCTGTTCTTTTGCTGTTTTTTGTACCAGCCCCCTCAACTACATGTTTTGTATCGACTGTTAAGTACTTTCTGTTGTGAAAAACCGATTCCCTGAATCCGTTTATAAGTTTCTGCATAACACACATTTCTATAAAGGGATTATAGTTGCCCCCCTTGGCTCGTAAGCTGCTTACATGTCCATATATAACAAATTTACATGTTGTTATTGTGGATATTCCTGAAGCAGAGTGCACACGTTTGAGACCAGTCGGTCTGATTCTGCATACAATCGCAGCAAATGAACTAACACACTGTCGCTAATTGAAAAAGTGGAAGATGACGTTCAAAGCCCGTGAAAAGAAACCCCCTTCCAAAACATGTCATTGTTGAAAGAGCCCTCGCTGACATCCCATGACACAATAGACATTGTGGGAAGCATTGTATGTTCAACAGTAACAACTGTAACCCCTTACAATGAACTGCTGCTTTCAAATAAAAACAAATCACCACATTTCCATCCAAAAAACCCTCCCCTACACAAAGGCTTCAGGCCCAATTATCACATTGAAAAACAATTAGCGAACACAATTCAAACTTACCTCCAGTTGTATGGCTAGCAGGTCGGACCCCATTCTCCCGCGTGTGTCTCTCTCTCTCACTGCCCAGGTCTTGTCTTACACGGAAAACCTGAAACGGGGACAGGGAGAAAATCAGGCACTTGAGTACGCGTGACCTCTCGAGATCGGACGAAGTACGCAGCGTGAGCCCGGCGCTGACTGAAGTGGAAAGAGTGACTACCAGACCACGACATCTGGAGAGGGCTCTCTCTTCTGTTGCTTTGGGAAATCAATGTTTCAAGTTTGAGATAAGCCAATAAAGAGCTTTCCTTCTTCCCTGTCGGTAATGAAAAAGTGGTTGGCATAAAAAGAAAACATCATTCAAAAAACATCAAATCACCGTCTCATCCATATCTAGAGTCAAACAACAATTCCACAGTTCACAAAATAATGTAGACTATACTAAGTATAAAACCACATTATAGTATCAGACTTAGCTGCTGTACAGAGTAATGAAAATTAACATTGTTGATGAAATTATCATAATTAGGCCAACACAGACACTTACATGTACATGTAGCTTTAGTAGAGAGTACAGAAAATAGGCATTCAGTTATGAATATCATAATTTGTCTATAATTCAAAAAAAGGGATTTGTCTTGCATCCTCTTTCCCCTACAGTTTAATAGAAAAATAGGTTACTGAAACAAATGGTTGATGTCAGTTGTCATGACACCATGATAAACTACAGTGACCCTTACTTTACCACAAGTGTGTTGGCAACATTTTAGCTTTTGTGTATAAAGCAGACATAATATATGCTCTGCCCTCGTCATGGTAACATAAACAGGTGGAAGTAGGGTAATAAAACATGAAGAAACTCAAGTTGTTGCCAGAAAAGCAGCCTTCTGTACAGATTTGTGCCAAGATCAATGTTGGATTACAGAAAATCTTGCTCTATGTTAGTCTGCAACTTGTATTTTTTTCCCCTCCATGCCACTGTTGGTGTGACAATGTTTTATCATGTTTATACTACAATTTACAACCAGGTTGATCCGTGTACATTTCTAGTCTAAACACTTTTCTAGAGACCTTTTAGCAACTTGACCAACCATTTAACATACCAATCTTCTCTGCATTACAAAAGCGACATTCAGTGAGAAAATATTGGAAGCATAAAGAGAATTTGTTAAAAGAAATTTATCACCAAAAAGAATACTTCTTACCTGAATCGGTTTAAGACAACTGTGAAAAAACTGTTACCAGTTTTCTTAAAATTCTTGCCTTTTAATTCTAGAGCTGATATTAACAACTTACCTTGCTTCCTCAATAGAAACCAACGCCATATTTTATCCCGCCACCGATTTTGTACAATGTACGTGTGCTGAGCCTAACCAAACGGGTACACCCTCTCCCAACAAACCGTTAGCTTTAATAACCCTTCAGGGGTGTCTCACACAATGGCAAACGTGGGAAAGCCCTGACGTCCATTCTACTGGCATCAGGTGACCCTTGACATGCCTGTCATCACGGTTTGGGCACTGTTTTCACTATGGCCAGGACTTAGAAATTGAGGGTTTCCCGTCAACAATAGATAAAATATTGAGTAAAGATCGATTTCCAATTTTACCATAACCATATATACTGTTTAAAACATATCTTAAGGCCACACCAATTCAATTTCATGTTTAACAGATTTTTATTTTCCAACAAAAAAAAAAATTAGAAAAAAAATCATCATGAAAACAGAAGGCTGGGCCAAGAAATTAAACTGGTGTGGCCTAATGGGCAAAAATAAAGTGGAGCAACTTTTTCACAGAATATCTTTTACCTAATTCTGACTTATGCAACACAATGGAAATTTGGTCTCTTTTCAAACCTCGGACATCATAAAACTTTGTAGTTTTGTGCTAACAACTGTTCACATTGCTATAGTTACAAACTGACGTATCATAGTTCAAGGGCGGTTGTCGCTCTTGAACAATGATGCGTCAGCTTGTAGCTATAGCTCCTTGCTATCACAATGTGAACAGACAAATTTGTTAAATTCAAAAACAGATGTCTTAAAATAGAAATATGGTTTTCAAAAGATATAGTTCACAAAAGAAAATTCCATGTGCTCAGTTTACAAAAGTCCTACATGTACTCCTTGAAACTGTCCTCCTTTAGCCTAAGGCCACACCATTTTAATTTCTTGGTTAACGGAATTTTTAAAAAAATGCTAGATTGGAAAATCAACAGGAAAACAGAATCTCAGAGGAAAGTTTGTACTTTGGTGCACACAATTTCAGGGAGTGAACAGGGTCAGGTGCAAGTTTTCACCCCAGCCTTCTGTTTTCATGATTTATTTTTTGCTAATATTAAAAAAAAATCCGTTAACCAAGAAATTAAAATGGTGTGGCCTAAGAGGTATGTGACTTCCTATATTTCCGTCATCACTATGTTAACGAGAACATGCTTGTGTTTAGACCACAACTTACTGGAACTGCGCAGCTTACCCTATTGAACTGCCACATATTTGCACTGTACACCCTTTAACAAAGGCTACTGTTTTTTGTTTCAGTTCACTTCAAATAAGGATATTCCAATTCAGTGTTTTATAATCATATGTCAGCACTATCAATTTATTACTAAAATCTATATTTTTGTATTTGACATTAACAGTAGTCATGAATTTCAAAGCAATAAATTAAATTTTTAATATTGTGTTTTATTTGCAAGCTCTTGCCCTTCAGGTCAAAGCAGCAACAAATTTTTGCCAAGGCTTCAATCAGATTTCAAATCTTGCATATACAGTGTAATTCGACTTCAAATCAATATATCTTATCCATACATGTATCATAGCAAACTATAATGTGATGGATATAAAAATACTGACACCATACTGACTACAGAACCAGATATTGGACGAACAAGAAAAGTTTGATAATTCTAATCAAAAGAGAGAGGACAACAAACAGTACATGTAGCATACCAGCACACATTTTACAATTAACTTGATACCAGATGTACTACAATCGATATTTGGTATCCGGTAATATAAATGTACCAGCTGACATCTGAGAATCAGCCCAGAGGATTGGGATTTCTATGCTTGGAAACTCCCCGGGGACGGGATAAAACAGCAGGCGGCTACTGGAATTCCGTCTCAGCACACAGCGTGGTTAAAGTGATTAGTAACAGCCTGTCACTCCCTTCCAGCCTACTCTCCAAGCAGAGGAGGGGTTTCGGCTGGTTTTTGACGTGTTTTCAGGCGTTTTTGTCGGGCTTTCTACTTACTGTCATTTTTTTTTTGTATAGCCAACCCCCCAAAAAAGATGACAAAGTAGAAAGCCCGACAAAAACGCCTAAAAACACGTCAAAAACCAGCCAAAACCCCTCCTCTGTTTGGAGAGTGCCTCCAGCCAGGCCAACACACAAAGGAAAACCATCAACAAACAAGGAATAATGATTCAACTTGGAGGAATAATGAATATGAATGGTATCCCACTGCTTCATGCATAGACCTAGCCATGGCTTCTGGAGAAAACAAGGTGATGCCCTCTTTCTGAGAAACTGCTCGGATGGCTAGGCTCTACCAGCCTCCGTGGGTCGCAGGGAAAATAGTAGAAATTGGCCAAATAGAGTCAGTTGTATGAAGGGAGTCGGCTACGGAGAGAGGGTCCGATATTGCAACCCTAGGCCTGCGAATGTAACCCTCCATGGCCAAAGTCCCCCGGGAAATATGCTCCCTATAACTGGCGTAGTTTAGTCTGGTCAAGCATTGGAAGAATAATCCTGGGTACCATGTTCTTTAGTGTACTGGGCAGGAAGGAAAATTTCTAGTTCAATATTATTCTATTCTTTCTGAGACCCTAAAAATGTGTGAGCCATAGAGATAGACCTGCCCCCAGGCTCCACTTTTTAATCTGGCAAAAACATGAATAATCTGGCATAATTTTGTTTTAATCCCATAAACAACAAGTTGAATTGGTGCTGCCTTATCTGTTGTCATCAGATTTTTAACAGGTCAGTCTGAAAAAAAAAAATCCAATCTGTATTAAGAATACTGTTTTTACACATCTGTTTAATGCCGTCAGAATAGTATTGACTGAGGTTTTGTGGTAATACAATTTGTGATTGGACTTTTATTACTGTTAACATTCTTCATTGTACCTTTTACTGCGGTACTTTTAATACAAATCCAACTACATACACTGTTTTATACAGTGTTCCAAGTTGTAAAACAGGCATTTAGACATGTTTTCCTTTTAATACAATCTACTAATTCACCAATATAGAAGAGTCCTTGCACAGTGGTAGCTGCCGTGCAAGCCAAGATTAAACAGTCACAGTAAACATCAGTGTTTTTTCTATCGGTGACCTCAACATGTACAAATAGTGGGCTGAATGGGTAAAGTCTAATGTAATGGGTCACAAGACAAAGACCGAAGGATTCCTTGGTTCTATACTCAGAAAAAGCCTATCTTTTGTGTGCATAAAAAGCGGGTATCCCATTTCGTTGATAAGATTGTAGATTATTGCTTTGCTTGAAAATTTCTGACCAAGGCTGCTAAAGGATTCTCTGCCCTTTGGCTGTGAAAAGCTATTTATTTTTGTTTCATTCAAACAAACAAACAGAAAAGTTTAGAATCATCGAATACAGCTTTTATATAGCTTTGGGAATGAGATTTTGTATCTTTTAGGTTATGATTTGTGTTATTTTCTATCAAGTTTGGAAACAAGATACATGTATCATATACTTGTATCATATTCAATCAAAGCGATGAAATGTTGGAATGTGATAATGGTCAAAGCATTTCAACACTGAAAAAGGAAAATCAAGTTACTCAAAACATAAAGCAACTTCATACTCACAGTTGGTTAGAATACTTCATAGTTGTTAAGAATACTGTTGAAACTTTCGAAATGAAAGTCTAATCTCTTTTACTTACATTCTAAGCAGTGTTTACAAAGTCTATACCCTTGAATGTTGAGAGTTTTTCAACGGAATAACGTAACAGGATGTAATCACACAACAAGGTCATTCACATGTACTTAACAATCAAGTAGCACTGGGAACAGGAACCACATTTAGTGTCCATTTACTGATTAAAAATGCCTCGTTAAGTAGCATTTCTCTAAAGCCGTCATCATTATCTACCATAATTTACCAAAATCAGACGCTAATCTCTGCTATAACCTTTAATTAACCAATCTTTAACGGGATAGCAATATGCATTATATGCATGATTTGTCATAAAAACAGCTATTTTGAATAAACTATTTTTCCGTTTCCCAGCTATTTCTAAAAAGAATTACGTTATTTCTTGCACTACTCATTGTCATGTCAATTAATATTATTTGACATTTCGATCCCTTCTTAAGCATAGCCTGAAGGTAAAAGTATCAGATTTAGTTTATCTTACCTTGGACTAAATTTAAATCTTGAACTGATAACCTTGAAATGACGGGATTTCCATTTATAGACATGCACTTCATACATGGGGCCATGTACGAACTTATGTCTATTTTTGATCACATTTACATCATATTGAGATATGATAATGTTACTAGTAGTGGTAACGTTACATTGATGTCATCTGAATATGATACTAGTAACGTTAATTCATAATCCCCTCTTTGGGTTTTTACAGTGTTACATAAATTCATAAAACAACAGATTTACACATTGATTGGATTTTATTGTCTTTGTACAACTTATACTACTACTACTGGGCATACATGTAAATAAAACAAACAAAGAAATTCAAAGTAACTTTCGATCCAACGTGAACAAATAACTTACGTCATCATGACGTCACCTGTCTAACCAATATTTCAACAACACAGAAATCATAAGAAAAACACCAATACGGAAACATCAACAGTCATTATACACCTCGGTACCATAATATCAGCATACGTATGCATTTACTTAAAAATGTTTCAAGGATTATGTTAACTTTAATTTTTGAGTTGAGCACCTGTAAAAAATCTGGCCTTGAAAAACTCGGTTCAGGTTTAAAAGTGTCCCGCTATGTAAGATAACAAAGTACCTAGTGGCCCACCGTGGAAAACCTAGCTGCCCTAAAGCTGGACACAGAAAATAGCCATACAGACAATAGGAAAGGGAAGATTCCTTACCCTTACGAGTTGTAGCTCAGTGTTAGCGATACATGGCGGGCTGTTGAGCTGCTGCTAAGGTAAAATGTGACGTTTGGACCCGAAGTCTGTGTTTGTGTTCCAGCGCCATTTTGGATCAATAACTGCACATGCGCACTGACGACAGGCCGGGGTGAGTCTATTTTTTGGTTCACGGACTTCTGCTGGGTTTTTAGAGTCGATAGTGGGTAAACTTTTTAAAACGCTGTACGCTCGACATATTTGCAAAAAAAATCATATGTATGTTTTTCTTTTCTTTATAACATAATACTGTACATACTTTAGCAGTCTCCAAAATATTCAGTTTGTCCAATGAAGTCTGAAATGAGCTTAGTCAATTAAGTTAGTTTGTTCTTTTGTTCTTTTATGCAATAAAGGAGCAAAAGAGAGAATTCCGATGCAGTTTTATTGTATCTTTCTAGTCTAGAATAAGTGTTGCTCATTTGCGACATCTAGCGAATAATTCTACAACTGCGGAAACTCTGGCATGACTAGCAGATTGTTATTAGTAACGTTGCGTAAACCAAGGTTTTGCATCCGTGATCCTGAAGTGAAGGAAGAAATTTTGCAAGTATGTGAGTTTGTTTTGTTTGTTTGTTTGTTTGCTTGTTTGTTTGCTTGTTTGCTTGTTTGTTTGTTTGTTGGTTGATTTGTTTGTTTGTTTGTTTCAATGTGACTGCACATCGTCATCACGTCATAAGTAGAACACTACTTCCTTTCCTCGCCCATATCGAACTAAGTAAGTTATCAACTTATCAACCTTTGACCCTTAATCATTCAACCAATGACAAGACGGCCGGGTGAATGAACAGATATCGTCTGCAAAAATCTCCATTGAAAAAAACTAAATCCTGTTGCTATTGGTAAATCTTGTTTCCAGGTTATGCGATCCTTTCATTGTGATGTCAGCAAAAACATAGGCTGAAAAGGATTAATAACCGACGCTACCGGTAATCTATAACGCGACAAACGGAAGAGACAGAACCGGACACGCATGTAAGTTGTCGTTCCACGCACAGTCAAATGTTGTTAGAATTTATAATTCATACATAACCTATACACGTAAAACACACAAGTTATACGAAATATTGGGGGAAAGCTTTTGATCACTGTGCAATTTAGAGATGGCCTATGGAGACATAAACAGTCAACCACATGAGAAAACATTTCATAATTCTATCGATGAGTATGAGGGTCTTGATGGGAGTTTCCATTACTCGACTAGTTTTGCCGGTGCTTGTGTAAAGGAATTAGGCAGAGCAGTCTATCTAATGGTCCTGTTGTTTACTAAACATTGTTGATACACATTTCCCGAGAGAAACTAAATACACTGCATGGCACAGGTTTAAATCATTAGAAGATCGATCCGATTATGCTAGATATTATAAAGTTTGGTTTCTCTCAGTGTAACTATGTAAAATGAGATTTGGAAACCATGGCAGGGGGCTAGAACATACACCGTTGTTGCTGAACCACTTTCGCTCTCAAACTAGTCAACCAAAACTCCCAGCCTTCGCCTGGTCCCTAGTCTTAATCTAAAGTGTATTATTCCTTAATCCCCTCATATCATAGAGGCCGGTGTGTGTGGAAAATTTATTGAATAAAGGGAGAACCAAACCCTTCTTTCGATTCCAACAAAATGTGCGCAAGCGCAACTGACGACGAAACATAGAGGAGAAAAGGTCTACAAATTGGAGATGCAGACAATCTGTTACTGTAATAACTGTTATCCTTGGTTGATATTGTTTCTTGCCATATTCATTTGCCACTGATTAGTCACTTTTGGTCCTATTTGTCATCTATGTTCTGATAGTTTTGTTGATATGCACTTTTCATATTTCATTTGTCAGCATAAGTACTGTTTGATTTCAATGTTCTGTTATCTTTGGTTGATATTGATTGTCTTATAATTATTTGCCAATTATATTGTTATCTTTATTTTTATGTATATTACTTATATCTACACAGTAGCTCATTTCTGTTTCCACCTTGACTTATTGTTTTGGATCCGTGGCTTATGTTATATTCCTGTAATTTGCTTTCTCTTCTTTTCTATTATGTGTAGTTTCATTTTGTGAAATGCAATAAAAAGAAAATTTAAACAAATCTGTTACTCCCGATTGAAGGCATTCAGACATCAACACCGCCATGGGCTGCAGTTAGTAACGTTAAGTGTTACTATATAATACAGAGGCTGATCTCCAAGCAGATGTATGGCTCTGACATGTTCTGCACGTCTTTTGCAAAGTCCGGGTCCTGCGCACGCACCTCTTTCGATATGTGCACTTCTTTCTCACTTCGCCATGCCTTATGTAGTTATATGAACTAACGATCTCGTACACGTAATAGCGTAGGAGAAAGCACAGAAAACTAGAAAAGGTACGTGTGTAATTCTAAAGACCTTCTTCAGTATAAACGGAAAGCTACAAACCTTTTGACAATGAATTTAATCTCCGAATTCTTATCCAGTTGTAGAGTTTGAATTCTCTTTATATATTGTTAACCTGGATGTCTAACCTTCACAAACGTGACAATGAGTTTACTGATGATCTTTCAGGTTTGCTACTAGAAAGGGGCACAAACGAGCTTCAGTTTGCGCCGTCTACGAGACTACCATATCGCTGTGACAGTGGTGTGTTCCACCTGACATGGCGGTCGGCTACATTATCGGCAGATCTAGAAGCTGGAGCCGCCTATGTATACCTCGGCTGCATTGGCGCTCACCAGTATGGATCTACCTCTGTACCATTGTGGTGGCGTTCTTTCTGAGCGTACTCAACTGTGTCTTCAACCCACACGGCCTCCTCGGCGTCGGACGAGACCTCAACCGACGAGACTGTTGGCTTTCCTCGCTCCTCTCATCGTCTAGATGTTCTTGCAGCGGTGACAGGTCGGTCTCTAGGTTTCCTCTTGAAACCGAAGATCTTGAGTCTAAACTAAACATGATAGACACTAAAGAACTTGAACTGACTCAAACAAAAGTTGTCTCCGTGATAGAGAAGATATTCAGACGAACTGAAAACTCAATGGCAGGGAAAATTAGAAGAATGGACGTCCACACCATCAGTGAGATTCTGTCAAGAAAGACGGAGGAAGGCTTAGTGACTGAAGAAATGAAAGAAATTTTGTCACAAGCGTTTGAAAAGTACAGCAAAATGGATGTCACAGTTAAAGACCGGCCACGGAAAAAAAAGGCAGGAATCCGGAAAAACAAGGGGATTGTAGATGACGCAAGTGTTATAAAAGGCGCACCGATGTTGATATACCGGGATGAGACGGGAAACCCGCAGTCTGTTTCCTTTAGCTCTCAAATTATAACTTTCCATGATTCGTATAACCTTACAACAGTGAAGGAAGCTTTCCGAACATGGACGCCAAATGCGACAAACAGGGATTTCATGAGGTAAGTTGGAATAACGTTATATCATTTTCTTTGTTTAAATGAGGTTTTCATCCAATGTAATCCATAGGAGAAGTCGTCCAGGCAGAAATTAACGGGTCAATTGAAAGTAAGGTTTAAGAAATAACATTAGATGACAATCGTTGCAAACTTTGTTGTTTTTTGATCGATAGTTGCGTATGTGTTACACTTCTGTACGTTTGGGACCGCATAGTGATGTCATATCCTGTGATTGTACATATGTAAATATTTTGCGTTTGGGAATGCATCTCGTTATGTATAAACAGCAACACCTGTGCTGCATTGCTATGTGAACCAGTCAGAATTGCATTGAAGAAGGTGACAGACGATCACCGAAACGTCGGTGGAATAAATCTCTTGGTTGTGTAAAAAGAGTCTTTTTATTCAGTGACTTACCAACCTGCTGAAACTATTCACGGATGAAAGTAAGGTTTTCTGTGTATGAAAGAAGAAGAATCGTATCTCTCAGATGGTATACTATTGCAATTGTACGTGTCTTTTCTATTCTGTTTCTTATACAAAGACAACAGTTACAGGAGTGTTGCGCGTCACATGACAACATGGTGGCGACACAGTCTAACGTCGCCCCCGGCACAACGTTTGGAGAGGCCGCTCCTTCTGACTTCTCTTATACCGTCACTAAACACTTCTACAATGCCTTTCCGGCGGTAAGTTCTGCAAAAATATACCCGTTTGTAGCATGACCTCCAATGATATAACGTTGGGTAACATAAATTCGTGGGGTACTTAAATTCGGGATTTTTCGAAAACGGGGTATTTAGGGATATGTGCTAGATGCAACATCAGTAATACCGCTAGAAATGCAAACTTGACAGACTAACGTATTCAGAACACTGGCTGAAAAGCTTCGATAAGCATGCATTAGAAGGCGACGAGGACAAAAACTCTCCGTCCCTTATTGGACCAGTCTGATGGCTTTGTGGGAGAATCACACTACATCGTTGTCGGCTGGTTTATAAGACAAATGTCACATCCGCTTCCTGCTAAACACAATCATTTACAAGACAACTTATTTTCTTAAAATTGCTGACCTGCAATTGGACTCTAAGTGTGATCAATCATCAGAACCCCTCTTTGTTGCTACAACCTACGGCACGTGTATTTTCCCGCCGCCATATCATTACCCAGAATCCTGTTGTCAAGCAGACGACAAAGGTTGTGAGGAACACTTTTTTGTCTAAATGTTGCGTGTGATTGTGGACTGAGGACGATATTTTCCTCAAAGTTTGCTCCTAACACAACAAGGAATACATGGACATAGTAGTATTATCATTGAATGCTACGGCATCCGGCTAACTTTCCATGAATAATGTACACGTTGCCATGACGGTGGATGTCGACTTTGACGTTCTATAGCTACCGACTCAACACACGGGTTGTTCCCGTAGGCCTGATGTGTGTGGTACGGCCGTTTTTTCGTGTATATTTTACTTGGACACGTCTATATCCATAGCACTCTCCTCAAGCCAAGGATGGAACGAATAGCTGCTGTATAAAATGTAATTAGCGGTAAGATATTCAAGACGAATCTTCTCTCCCGAATTAATGTGCCCCCCTGTCCGACAGCACCGTAATTGTGCGTGCGGCGGACGGTAGTTTCAAGTTAAAATATTATGGTGTCAGCACGACTAGAGACAAAATCTACCATATATATGATTAGTGCAAAGATAGTACATGATACTGACAGAATAATAGAAAAAAAGGATGGTTTATTGTTCGGCTAGATTGATTTCAGTCAAACATTATCGGAAAAATCCCGAATTTATGTTACCCAACGTTATTTGTTTACGATTATTTATTTTATTTCTGTATTCTTTTACTAGGGTAGCTTGTGGCTTGGCATTGATTTTCAGAGAGGCCCTAGGTACACATATACAAACAATACACTGATATTTACATAACATATTTGTGCGTCATATTACAAAATCGTATCCATACTCATAGTCCATTTCGTGCCAAGTCGTAAGGATTGGAGGTCAGGGGTCAAAATTATCATGATCGTGTTGAAAAGTTTTTAAATATTTCCTCCAGTTTGAGAGAAAAATGGGGTTTTCAAAAAAATGATATTCGAAAGTGTAATTTAATTCGTCCACACTGTCTTTTATTCGTTTATTTCCTCCCGCTTCTGACAGAAGTCGCCCTTCCCTAGTGCAGAATTCCGTACATGCGCAGTTGTGGGTAACAGCGGTATTCTGCGCAGGAGCAACTGTGGTAGACAGATTGACAGCGCTGACTACGTTTTTAGGTAGGAGAGGGATTAGTTTATTTTACAGCTGTAAAGATTATGTCTATAGTTAAGTTTGTTGGGATATCTAAAAGATATTTATCCATTTAGTGCGATTGTTATTCTCAGTCCTGTTCGTTTGAAAAGTTTTCCCCTGCTGAAGTAAGTAAATATTCATTAAAAAAATCATGAAGATCCATCAACGTTTTCGTCACTTTTTTTTTCCTACATGCAAACACACAAATGTGCAAATTTCGCTGCAGTACTGCTGAAAAATGCAAGGTGAATGATTTTTGAACTTGACCTTCCTTTGCACAATCACTACACACCTACCAAAAATCATGAAGGTCCATCAAATGTTTCTCGAGTTATGCTCTTGACATACATACAGACCCACCCTACAGCTGGAGTAACCGAAAACATAATCTTCTCGGCGAAGATAACAAGACATTTGCAAGCAAGTTATAGATATATCAGGACAGCCCAATGTTTCTTTAACTTTCATATTTCAGAATGAACCTGCCTCCGACAGCGCATGCGCAGGACGTCGGATCGAAAAGAAATCTCACTACTGCCATTTATCATCAAATGAAAAAGTGAGTAAAAGCGTGTCTTGAATATGTAAAAAAAACGCTTTTCGCTTTAAGTGTTTCTATGGGCAATAAGGTGGTAACATGAAAACACTTTCTGTAGGTATACGTTACAACCCAACGAGCTATAGGTACTAGGGGCGAATGGAAGGCACATGTAACTCAGACTTTACAGTGAATATATCAATGAATTCAAACCTTTCTGACATGTGGAAAGCGTCAACAATGCTGGGTATATCTCGTTAGACGCAACGTCGAAGTACGGTATACTGGAAAGTCCAAAAATCGAAAACAAGAAAGGAGGCAATACACGAATGTCAAATATCTTAATAATACTTATTGACAGAACTTGGTGTATCTAATGTTAATTTATTTTGTACAATGCAGGTTCCAAAAACACTCTAAGAAGAAAGAAGAGGTTCTGGAGATGCTTGAATCCCTCTACGGTCTGCTGTTCATAAGAAAACCGACAGGTGGGGTAATTAGCCTGTGTGGTATTGTCCTTGGTGCTGAACTTCTTTCCACCCGAATTTTCCATTTCAAACATTTTGCAAGGGGTGGTACATACATTAACATACAATATCAAACAATTACGTGTGCTCTGTTAAATATCACGTAGGGTGGTCTAGTGGCTAGTACCTCGCTTACGGAGCGCAGGGTCAAGCTTAGAATTTAGACTTTACCGTGCTTGAAAGAAGTGGTACGACAGGTGGTATGAAAGTGACTTAGACGACAGCAAAGTCAAGGAAATATTTCCTAAATCAACAGACTAAACAAATCTAAATCCTATTCCACATCTCTGTACTGTCCGTCTTACTACAGGTTATCTCCTAGCGGTAGACCAGGTACTGCAGGACGCAGGGCGGCCACTCAGACTTGTTTACCAGAATCCCCAGCACTACATTTCTGTCAACGACTACTGGAACAGACATGGTCTGAACCATGTCACCGTAACAACAGGTTTGTTTGCTCATTTGTTCGTTTATTTTGAGTTGGCTCGTGTGTTGTTTGTTGGCTTGTTGTCATCAGGCTCTTGTCATCAGGCTCTTTCTATTTATTTATTTATTTGTTTGTTTATGTATTCATTGGTTCAGCATGTACATGCCAGGGTTGCCCAACTAGTAGCAGGCTATTACTAAGGGCGAACCCATGTGCGGTCATAGGACTGTAGGTTTTGGACCATCTCACGCCGGGGCATGACCCTACTCTGTTTCGAAAGGTGTGGTGGGTTCTTTTACGTGCGTGGGGTGTGGCTCTCCCCAAACACGGGACCTCCGGATCCATTTAACGTCCTATCCAAGGGACGTCCCTAACCCTAGATGAGCTAGGTACTCATTTACACCTGAGTGAAGTGAGGAAAGTCGTGTTTAAGTACCTTTCCCAATGGCACAACGTCGGGTCGCATGTCCAGACATGTCTGGGGGCAGCCCGGGTTCGAACTCGGCTCCCCTTGTTTGACAGTCGAATGTTCTATCCATTACGCCACACGACGCTCTTTCTATACTTTTCATGGTCCATTTTGTCTGCAACCATTCTCATTTTCACGTTCAACACAAATTTAGTTATGATAACAATAATGCGTATTCATGCTCAGAGGGCGAAATGCACACATGACCACACGTGGTCTACAGGATGTAAAATACAAAGCATGAAACACTAGAAACACATGAAATACTATACATTCTAACGCTAAATACAATATCTCAAAATACTTCAAACTATTGCTAATCTAAAACCTAATAGATTCTTCTTTTTTTTTGAAACACATGGAAACATAACTGCATATTGTCTCCATTATATGTTCATTCGTGCATGATATCAGATACTTATAATAACGTTTTCTCTCGCGTGTTGTTTTAAGTATACAATTCCTTCATGCTAACCCCCTACATCTGTGGCTCTTACCTGAAAAGCCATGGAACGCAATAAAAGAGTGAAAAGGGAAAAGCAAGACATCACTGACTCCATTACAACGTTTTCAACTTTACAGGTCTGTACCTAATGTCCTCAGCGCTTACATTGTGTGATGAAGTCACTGCCTATGGGTTCTGGCCATTTCCCTTCACAGAATTCGGTAAAAAGGTGGGTACATTTCACAGTGTTTATTCTAGACCTTTGCAGTTGTGTGTTCTATCCTCTACAAAACTTCGTAACGTCAGATACCAAAGACACATATTGTCCTTTCTCCAACTTCATTAAGCAAAATTCAAATGTTCTTGTTGCATCTCATATATGTTATCTCATCTAATATCTCATTGAAGTGAATCTTGTATTGTGATGCTTTGACATTGTCGTGTAATTGTTTGGTTAACGTCACTTCTGGTGGTGTTTTTTATCGAGCCACTATACTAGCACGTTGATGAAGGTTAGACATCCAGGTAGTATACGCCAAAAATAGTTACTCAAGCAACTGGATAACATTTTGAAACAGTCAGACGTTTCAGACAGCATCCGATGTCTTTCGTCAGTGACTGACTATACTAGCATTGCCCATTGCGGATAACTACAAATCATGTTGAGAGCTCAGATATCAAATCTATATAAGGTTACATTGTAGTTTGTACAAATATAGATTCAGCCACGCTCGTTCGTCTGTCCAACCAGGTACAACCAGACTAAATAACAGAATGTGTACTTTCTGTGACAATGATTGTATAAAAGATGAAATACATTTTATCTTAGAATGCTCACTATACGCAGAAATGCGCAGATCCCTTGTAAGTCCCATACAACTAGACAGGAAATATGCGCATCTTACATTGTAAAAATAACGAGCTATTCACATGTATCATGTCATCTAAAAACTACGATATAATTGGAAAACTATGTGAATTTGTGTACAAATGTTTCAAGAAGAGAAAAGAGACTCTGTAGATTTAGATGGAATATATTACAAAGTTCCATTTCTTTTACTTTATGTTAACTTCTGCATTTAGCCCATGCTGGGCATGAATATGCAATTAAGTTCATTGTCATTGTCCACCCAGGTTCCGTTCCACTACTGGGTCGGGCACATCTTCCTTCCGCAGAAGGAGCGCGGTGCGGTGTTCGACATGGCCGCCGAGTTCATGAAGATCCGGGACCTGCACACGGGGGGCGTGGTCAGAGTCGTCACGGACATGTGCGAACTGTGACGTCAGCATCAGGAGAGGGGTTTTGAGTAATGGGGGTGGATTATGTTTTATTGGGATTTAGAAAGATTGAGATACTGTAACTTAATTTTAGCTGATTTAACGGTCACTAGTCAACCGCTAAAATTTCATCATCGCTAATATTTGATCACTAGTATTTGAGACAGTAATGTTTGTTCAAACCGTAACCTACTCCATTTCCCCCAAACCGCTATATTTTCCTGCCGCTATATTTTAAAGCGATTTACAGGTTCGTCTTTTCAAGATGTCAACCCAGAGTCTAGACCAGACTGTAAGGTTTGATCCACTCACAAGGGGATGAACCGCTGCTCTTTTCTCTACGTACGATGGGTTCTTAACGTACGTGCTTGAAATGTGATTACCTTCAAACACAGCAGGACCTCCAGCTGTACGTCCCATCCTTAGTAGATAACGTCCTTAACCAAAGCAAGGTACTCATTTTCACGCGAGTCGAATGAGGAAATAGATGTGCCTTTCCCAAGGGCACAATATTGGTGCCTGCCAGGGCTTCTAAGTAAACAACCCTAACCACAAAATCACTTTGTTACTTCCTTATTAACCACCTCGCTAATCTCCAAGCAGATCTCCTACGGGGCGGATTGGAGCTTACCGGCTGACCGGAGCTTCTCTGGCTAGCATATACATGTATACGATTTTCGGTGCACCGTGGAGATCTGCTTGGAGATTACACCTCGCCAGTCTATTATACAAGCTGCCCTGGGTTTCAAGAGATGTTGTTATGGCTACATTCGAGTAGCACGTTTGGGTTCACTTGACATCATCGGTGCTTTGGTAGCCATGTTCGAGTCCGTTATCGTGTCAATGAATCACACATCCATGAAGAGTTGTCACCTTGCGCGCAGTGGGACACCAACATGGCTGACATCGCTCGTTAATTACTAACGGACTGTTCCTAGTGAACAAAAACGCCAACTGCAGTTCCAAACAAGCAGCTAGCTATAGGGGGCCTTAATTTACACCACTGTCCCAGAAGCTATCTACCACTTAAAAATCATGAACCTGGCGCCTCCAGAAAATGTGGTCTTTAACTGTTTCTAGTGTTCTCTCTCAGTACTTACTCCGAAACTTGTTGAGTGTATTGAAGTCTCCACACTTGATGTCATCACTGACTGAATACTTGCATGACAACATTGGTATCGATATCGTTTTTTGTTGTTGCTAGTGATAAAATTTACGTTTTGTCTCCAATCATCACGATTTGAATACCTTTTATGTCATATTTTTGGTTATGTTACAAGTAACCTAAATCCCACCACAACAGTACCTGGCGCATCTTATTGTCATATACAGTGTCTTTTTCAAGTGACCGTAAGGTATCATATCAAGTACTAGTATGTCCACACGACATCTTGGGCTGACAGAGCGTAACATTATCACCTTTTAACACAATAAAACTTCTTAAAGTGTCCAAAATCTTTTGAAGAGGTGCCTAGGCGTGGGCTTTGATACAAGTAATAGGCGTCAATAAGCTGTACCACTGTTATATTACTACCGTGCCACTGTCGTCCCATTGTTGCTAGCACCTGTCGGCAATGATACGATATTACCCGTGCCTCACTGTGTATATGTGGCCGATACATGAGACCACAAAGGAGTCACGTGGCCTTCTCAGACCAAGGGTCACTTTTATAAAGTAAACAAAAGTGACGCCGTCGTCAAACAACGGAGGCCTGTACAGCTGATACGCAGCGTCCTGCAAACTTTCGTCACTCCAAGCAAACTGTAAGAATCAAGACGATTTTCGACGAGAAGACTGAGAAGAATTCGGAACAGCAGTCACCATGTCGAGACCTGATTTGAATGGAACTTGGAACCAAGTTAAAAACGAGAACTTCGATGCGTACATGCGAGCGTTGAGTAAGTACCGTTCGATACGTGGAGAGGGTTGAAGGGTTTTTAATCAGATACGGTTAGATTTTGCCACTCCCACTAAACTATTGTCAACCTATTGTACATGCCGGGTAACTGTACATGTACAAAGGTAGCACTGTTGTTAGTATATCTGTGATAACATTTGTGTGAAGCCTAGCTGCATGGACAAGCTTGTACATATATGTGTGCGAAAAGACATACGTTACCAATCCGATCGACATAGTGATAACGTTGGGTAACATAAATTCGGGATTTTTCCGATAATGGTTGACTGAAATCAATCTAGCAGAACAATAAACCATCCTTTTTTTCTATTATTCTGTCAGTATCATGTACTATCTTTGCACTAATCATATATATGGTAGATTTTGTCTCTAGTCGTGCTGACACCATAATATTTCAACTTGAAACTACCGTCCGCCGCACCCAAAATGACGGTGCTGTCGGACAGGGGGGCACATTAATTCGGGAGAGAAGATTCGTCTTGAATATCTTACCGCTAATCACATTTTATACAGCAGCTATTCGTTCCATCCTTGGCTTGAGGAGAGTGCTATGGATATAGACGTGTCCAAGCAAAAAAAAATACACGAAAAAACGGCCGTACCGCACGCATCAGGCCTTCGGGAACAACCCGTGTGTTGAGTCGGTAGAACGCTACCCAAAGTTCACCCCCACCCGGTCATGGAAATTTGTACATTATTCATCGGGGCGTTAGCTGGATGCCTTAGAAATGGTAATACTACTATGTCCATGTGTTTCTACTTGTGCTAAGAGCAAACTTTGAGGAAAATATCGCCATCAGTCCACTATCACACACAACATTTAGACAAAAAAGTGTTCCTCGCAAACGTTTGTCGTCTGCCGAATAGCAGGATTCTAGGTAACGAATATGGCGGCGGGAAAATTCACCGTAGTGCCGTAGCCATTGGTTGTAGCAACAAAGAGGCGTTTTGATGATTAATCACACTTAGAGTCCAGTTGTAGGTTAGCAAAAGAGATTCTAATAAGTTGTATTGTAAATAATTGTGTTTAGCAGGAAGCGGATGTGACATTTGTCTTATAAACCAGCGAACAACTATGTACATATAATTCTCCCACGAAGCCCTCAGACTGTGACAATAAGGGACGGAGAGTTTTTGACGTAGCCAACTTCTAATGCATGGTTATCGAAGCTTTTCAGACAGTGTTCTGAATGCGTCAGTCTGTCAAGTTTGCATTTCTAGCGGTATTACTGATGTTGCATCTAGCACACATCCCTAAACACCCCGTTTTCGAAAAATCCCGAATTTAAGTACCCCGCGAATTTATGTTACCCAACGTTACTACTAGTGTAATTTTGTTGATCCTGTGTGGTTTTGAATCAGATTTTCCTTGGTTTTGTCTAGACAGCCGGAGCTAAGGATTTGGAAGCTTGAAAGGGTTAGTTCTAGTAGCTTGGGCATTGAAGGACCCTCGTTTGGTGCACGCCAAATGAGTTTGCACCTGTCTCATCCTTGTCTTTTCTGCTAATTCTTTGACGTGTAGACAGAATAAAAGAGATAACTTTCTTGCCGTTTCGGCTACTTGGCAAATGTGTCCCATATTACCTCCGTAGAAGACACCAGTACTGCTGCAATTTACTGTGATAGAGAAGGATTTCTAGTTTCCAACGTCGAACTACTACCGTGAAACGTAAACATTAGAGCCGGAGGCGTCTTGTTGGCGGTATCGTAGGTAATTGTAGCTGAGGCGGTATCCACTTTCAAAACAACGCCGACGATCGATATAATAGCGACAATAAAGACACACGACCACCTTGACTTGTTGGCCCCAAATGCGTTTCAGTTGCAGTTGGTAACGTTATTTACAAGACAACCGAATGCCTAGTGGAAAACTTTAACATTTGTTATGTAATGATATATATGTAATCAGTTACTGTGACTTAAACTGGGAGGGGGGTCTTAATATAAGCAAAGCTGATAAAAAGTTTGTATGACCTTTGAACTGTTGTAGATTCGTAAACGCCATCAATGATGCTGTTTCGTTAGTATACTAGTATATCCAATACAAAAATTACTCGACGATAGATTAGTGAGCGATATCAGTATAACTTATACGTTGTATCATGACATGTATTTGTTAATGATATACTAGCATATCCTTTGATTATAATTAGACAGCGCCGAAGGTGGCACATATTCTATACTAAGTATATCACCGTACCGAGTGTGATCTAAAATAGCAAGTTAACACTGTCCTTATTTCCATAGTGTTATTATCGCTGATCCGACACCAGCTTTTTAAAGAAACAGAAAGAAATAGAACAATACGATCCGTGTACATGTAAAGAATTAGTGTCCCGGAAACAGGCTACAATAGTTTTGAAACGCGGGTTGGTTGCCACCCCACCATAGACGCTTAAGCTTAAAGGGATATACTCTTGACAAAACGCCGGTATCCACGAAATAAGAATACGGACTGCACGTCTATTTCTTTTAAGGTACCACGATTTTTGGCAAATTTTTATTGTTATTTTTGATAAAAAATTCGCCAAAAATCGTCATTTCAAAAAATAAACGTTGACTCGCATAATCCTTGATGTATTACTATCATGTACATACCTGCAAATAATATTGAAAAACATCGTAGTACAAGCCAAGGAGAGCCTTTTTTTCTAAAAATGGGCGTGGCTTTATAACTCTTGATGACGTAATCATGACGTCATACCAATTTTTGTAAATTATCATCTTGCTATAAGGTAAGTAAGTATAAGGTACTACCTGAAAAAAAAATCAAGGTTGAGGAAGGTTTATAAACAGATCAAGGAAGATGATATTTTCACCAATCCAAGTATGTCCATCACATATCTTCACTCATTCTTAGATGTGGGCTTTGCGACCAGGAAGATTGGGAACATGCTCAGCCCTCAGAAGGTGATCACGCAAGATGGCGACCACATGAACATCAAGACGCTCAGCACCTTCAAGAACCACGAGATCGACTTCGACCTCGGAAAGGAGTTTGAGGAACACACGCTGGACGGCAGGACTGTCAAGGTCGGTACCGGGTTAAAAGAATTCGAAAACTAGAGTTAAGTATTTGTGCTACATATACTTCAGGTTTGCTATGTTAGTTAAGCGATTACGGGGTCTTTTTATAGATATGAATTGGTATTGAATTTTTATTTTTATTTGAGTTGAATGTGTGATAGTTGTGTGCCGATTTATTAGAAGTAGAGAGAACGCTAGCGACCCCAAAAAACACCCCTCCCAATAAAATGGTATGGCGACCCTGTGACGTCACAATTCAAGATGGCGGCCACCGCACTTGCCAACGGATCCAACAAAGGTTTTGCTACGCAAACCTGTAATAAAGGCAAGGAGAAACAATTCATTCAAAGGACATATTCAGCCATCAACATGTCATTAAATGTGTTCTGACATCGGCTGACTTTTGAACGGAAAACTCACTTTTTTGTGACACCTCTGGGGCGAAGCCGGTATTACCGTGTACGAATTCGTCCCACTTTCAACAAATCGACTGTCCCATATCACAGCTGATTATCATGTTTGCATATAATGTGTTAAGTTACACATTTTATATAAGCTTTCTCAAACCTTGCCTCAATTGATGTTTATGCTTCTTGCTCTTTGGCATGACAAGTTTTCTGAACGCAAAGAATTGTACTAATTCACACTTCAAACACAAGTCAATTTGTGCTGCATTGATGACGATCGCTTTTCCAACCCAGACTACCATTAACTGGGACGGTGAGAAGTTGTGTGGAGACCAGAAGGGGGAGAAGGCCGACCGAGGCTGGTGCCACACCCTGGTGGACGGGACGCTTCACCTGGTCAGTTTCACTTTGAACTCACTGCACGAAATGGCCTCGGATCCTGACGTATCCTGACGATCCGGAACCTTAGATCCGGAAGAATCCGAACGGATCCGGGGCCGTATATTTCTCGGCAGGCTAATGCGCATACAAATTTTGGGACTCAAGGTACCACTTGCATATTTGAGTTGTGTAAGTACGTACTTACACAAGTTGTGTAAGTGGTACCTTGAGTCCCAATATTTGGATGCCCATTAGCCTGCCGAGAAATATACGTCCCCGGCCGGATCATTTCGCAATATTTCGGATCTTAGGTTCCGGATCACGTCAGGATACTTCAGGATACGTCAGGATCCGAGGCCATTTCGTCCAGTGACTGAGAAGGACAATTGTGGGTTTCAATTTGTAGTGGAATTTAGAAATGGTTAAAATTAGGACAATCATTTGAACACATTTTGAAGTTTGTTTAACGGAATTTGACTGTTGGCAGTTAGGCCGATGTGGGAGTGGTCCGGAATGTACATCTGCCATTTTGTCGTTTACATATTACTTTGCAGTTGAGCTAGCCTCCTTTGCAGACTTCCTTGAACGGAGGCGTATATATTTGGGGGAGGAGGGTGATACGATTTCTTACACAGGCCATGGTTCTCTAATGCCGACAAGGGAGTTTCGCTGCCGAGGGAGTCTTAGAAATGTGGTCGTCCCTCGGCGACATAACTCCTTCGGCAGCAAAACTCCTGGCTTGCCGAGAACCTTGGCCCGTGTAAGAAATCGCCCCCCCCCTCCCCCCACTAGTATACGCCGCCGTTGTATGAAGTCTGCGAAGGAGGCTACAGTTGAGCGGGGCTATTCGGTTGGTCTATGTCGTGTTGATGCTTTTCAACGCATACCGTGGAGGTCGCTAGTATCGGTCTTACAATTATATATGTATATAGCGGTGTTAGTTAAAGTTAAAATCCTCCCACACCATAAGGTGTATAGGGCGGTGCCCATCCCCGTTTCATAACCCTGGGCCACACTGTGGTGCAATCACTGCAGCAGGGGGCTAGTCCACTGGTAGTGGAGTGTGTTAAACTTCCATACTGTTTCAGAAGTATGTACCATTTTTATAAAGTCTTTGGTATGACTCAATGCACCTCTTGTCCAGAAGTGTCCTATCCAGGCACGAACTCGGGCCTTCTGGTTCCAAGTAATTTGAACCAAATGTGGTAAATGACAGAAGCGCAGACCACTGGAATGCTTGATATACTACATAGTTGTACCCTATAGCGAATGTAACATTTTCTCTCCCCCTCCACGCAGGACCTCCATGTCGGGGACGTCCGCTGCCACCAGGAGTTCAAGAAAGGATCCTAATATTTGTCTTTAAGCAAGGAGGTTGAAATATGCATTTAGGAAATAAAGACATTGTTTGGATTCTACCATCTTAATGAAAGATCTTAATGTTGAGAAAACTTGACCTCTTTAATTCAATTAATACAAAGAATTTGTTTCCTGTGATTGTCGCGATTGTGTCAGAAATATGGTGTGAACATTTGTCGTGTGAAGATATTGATGTAAACATGTGTATTGATGTAAACATGTGAATAATCTAATAAATCAAACATAACGGGTTTGCTACCGCAATTCGTGTATTCGTCTTAACCAAAATAACGTGAAGTAGAGTCCAATGTTTTGTAAATCAATCAATCAATCAATCAATCAATCAATCAATCAATCAATCAATCAATCAATCAAACTGAATTGCACAACAAATGTAACAGGTACAATGTATGGCAAGTTCTTAAGCAGTACTAAATATCAAGACATGTATGCCTTTGCCTATAGCAATACTGATGAGTTCTACATAACTTTGTTTTGTAAAAGACCCTAGGTGAGTCAAATTTGGCTCAAGTGTTGAGTTTTTATGACTGACAATGCCAATCGGTGGGGCCATTTAACATGTCGCACTACACATCGTTTAATCGAAGCAAATACATTTGATACAATGATATAACGTTACAAGGAAAACTATTTTGACATGATGAAATATCCATGGACAACAAACCATCAAAAATTGAATTTATCTTACACATTATTGTGGCAACACAAAAGTCACTTACACGTGCATATTGATAAAACGCACGTGGTTTGCTCACTACTTATGACAGCTTGCATATTTCTATAGCTATATAATAACTCCCATAAATTGTGCATCTTCGCCCTGTTGTGAATAAAACGTCGCGTTTTTTGCGACGCCTCTGGAGCGCAGCCGATAGTAAGGTATCAGAGTTTGGGCTATTCTTATTGTCGGAAAGTGATTGACTCCTGAGTTGCACACATAAGGTAAGCACTCTCGTGCCTTGAATCAGTGTATGTTTTTGCTCCTTGCATAAAACCATAACTCTCCAAGCAGAGGATGGGTTCCGGCAGGTTTTTACGTGTTTTTATGCGTTTTTGTCGGGCTTTCTACTTTTTCATTTTTTTTGTCTCTATAAACCCACTTTCCTCTATCAAATTTTGAAGCTCCGCTGCAGTACCTTAGGTACCCGCTAGAAGGCCCATTATCGAACTTGACCTTCCTTTTTGTAAACCCTACCAATTCTTGACCCTACCCATCTATTAAATATTATATAGAATTATCAACAGCTTTTCGAGTTGTCTTGGCGACATACAGACTCAGAAACATACACAGCTCGCTGCACAACGGTAGGTAAGCGCCAGGTAAACCATTTTCAAACTTGACCTCCGTTCCCACAACCGCTACACACCTACGAAAAATCATGAAGATCCATTAACGTTTCCGTCACTTTTTGTTGCCTACTTGCAAACACACAAACATGCAAATTCCGCTGCAGTACTGTTGAAAAAACGCCAGGTGAATGATTTTTAAAGTTGACCTTCCTTTTCACAACCACTACACACCTACCAAGAATCATGAAGATTCATCAAAGTTTTCTCGAGTTATGCTCTTCACATAAATCCGAACCCATCCTACAGCTTATGTAACCGAAAACATAATCTTCTCGGCGAAGATAATCATGAAAAAATGCGAGAATTTAGCGTGATTTTCCCGGTGCAACGTTTACAGTACGTGTTCCTTCCTAGACCCGTCTCCGGTCCTAGCGGCTCTGGCACGAACCACACCTGGCGAGGCCTTCCTCATGTCGTAGGCCAGGCCGAGCCAGGCCATGAAGTTGATGAAGACGGTTGCGAGGTCAAATTTCCATCCAAACTCGCCAGTTGAGTAGTCGAAGGGAAAGGTGTGGTGGTAGTTGTGCCAGCCATCACCTGATTAGAACAGTGCATAGTCAATCAGAAAGCTGCTTGGAGGGTACATACAGTGTAAACATGAGTCACAGCGCTAGCACCTCTTTCATAGCCTCTACCAGGCTCTGCGGATCGCTGGGAAAATAGTAGAAATCGGCCAAATAGAGTGAATAGTATGGCAAGGGTAGTCCGCTATGCAGGGAAACTCAATAGGCGACCAACGGCCGATTTCTACTATTTTGCCAGCGATCCGCGGAGCCTGGTAGAGGCTACCTCTTTCCGGCACACGCATTATATAGACTCTATCAGCCTCTGCGGGTCGCTGGGAAAATAGTAGAAATTGGCCAAAGGGGGGCGGCTATGGAGATAGGGTCCAATATTGCAACCCTGGATGGAAATGTTATCCTCCATGGCCAAAGTCCCCCGGCAAATGTTCTCTCTATAGCCGACGCGGTTAGTCTGGTAGAGACTACGCATTATAGGTTATTTCAAAGGACACGCGATAAATCAACTCAAACATGCAAAACTACACGAACCTGCGGCGAAGAGGGAGACCAGGACGTTTTCAGCTGGGTTGATGTGTTTGTCATATGGCCTCGTACCCCACATGTGAGCAAAGCTGTTCACGGACCAAGTGCAATGTAGCGTAAATGCTAATCGCAAGAGGGCGCAAATGAAAAACCCGTTGGTCATACTCTCGTTCCAGAGAAGCGGCATCAGCGAAGGAATGATGAAGCATATCAGCATGGCTGAGGGCATGTAGAATCTGCATTGAAATACAAAGTGCAGGCCTCACTCTCAATCAAGCATATAACGTTACATGTAGCCTTGTCTTTCTTCCTATAGTTTTTCATGCGAAGTTGCGAACGTAGGCACCTCTTCATCAGATAGCGGTAACGTTAGTTGGAGATAGATATGAATGGCTAAGGTGTGAGAAGTTATTCGGTGCGATACAGCCAGCCAACTGCCAAGCTCGTGTGTTACGCCAAATGGCTGTTATAACTGTTGATTCGATAGCTGTCGAGGTAACGTTACAATTTTTTCAAGCCCTGCCAATAAATAATTGAAGTTTCGGTCACAGAGAAAGGTTTTAAAAACACGCTGAAACCTTTAGAGTTATACCCTACAAGAATGCTGAGTCAAGATTTTAATCAAGACTAGACCATTTGTGCTACATTTACTTAAGGTTTGCTATGTTAGTTTAGTGATTACGGGGTCTTTCTATAAATATGAATTGGTAATGAATTTTTATTTTTATTTGAGTTGAATGTGTGATAGTTGTGTGCCGATTTGTTAAAAATAGAGAGAACGCTAGCGACTCCAAAAAACACCCCTCCCAATGAAATGGTATGGCTACCCTGCGACGTCACAATTCAAGATGGCGGCCACCACACATGCCAACGGATCCAATAAAGGTTTTGCCACGCAAACCTGTAAATACGTTATTGCGAACACCAAGCTACTTACTTCATCTGTATGCGAACAACAGGGTCTTCCAATAGGTCACTCATGTCGATACGTTTCCCCTTGGCCTTTACATCCGGGTGCTTTCGCAAGAAGACCCAGCCGACGTGCGCGAAGAAGAACCCCCGCGCAGCGTTGTAGGGGTCCGCATCAGTGTCGGAATACTTATGATGAACGCGGTGGTCACGGCACCACTCATAAATACTCGTCTGATAAAGAACAAGAGTTCTACGACCTCATACCTTCGTCAAATGATTTTGACCTTTATGACTGACGTATTAGGAGTGTTTTTCATCAATCATCAATCATACCAGTTGACCCTCTTCACCCAAATAACATAAGTTGTCCAAACCTCCTTGTTATGACTATGAGCTTAACAAAGAAGGTTATGCTAACATTTAACCATCAATTATGCAAATAAGCTCCCTCCTTATTAGCATAATTTGATTCAATGGTGTTCACATTCACACAACTTCCTAATGCCACAAGTATGAAATTGCCGTCATTTACTAGTATGGAATTATAGTAGTTTCTCATTAATTATGCTAATTAGGCCCACATTTGCATATTTCCTATCTATCAACATTCCTCTCTTCCTTAGTTACAAATGTCACATATTTGAATAGTCATATCATGGAACACAGCAGATTTTTAAAATTGCCTCATTAATTATGCGAGTTTTTGATTTGCATACTTATCATCCAATCATACAAAGCATCACGTAAGCTATCTACATACCAAAAATCATGACCATCCATCAAGACCATCTCGAGTTATAGTTTTTCTCATTAATCATGTCAATGGGGTTCTCATTTGCAAAGCTGATATCTATTAATATTTCTCTCTTCCTCAGTTACATATGTCACATGTTTAAGAGTCCTATCATGGAAATTGATGGATGTATAAACTTTCCTCATTAATTATGCAAATTAGATACTGATTTGCATAATAAGTATCTAATCATGTACATCAGCACTCAAGCTATGTACTTACAGAAATTTATGACCATCCACCAAGCCCTTCTTGAGTAATTCCCTTTCAAAGTCTGAAGCAAATCCTGCCCCTGCTATAGCCAACCCATAGGTCTACTTGGAGACTACCTTACCATTATGCCTACAGCTGGCTCACAGCCAATTTGTGTAACTGACGTTTTCTGCCTTCAACATGACCCCTCATGAACTCCTTGCCCTATCCATGACGCCTTGGAAAAACACAGCCGACACGTACACATACTTCAGCATACAATGTAACACATTTTTACACTTTTCTCGTTAATTATGCAAAACACTTCGCCCAAAATCTAATCATCTTGAGATTTCCCACATACACACCGACACACCAACTACGACAACAAACCATCCAGGCGTTCTCGACTTATTCTGTTCACTAACAGATACACAGACAAGCATCATCGAATAACCTTCTCGACGAAACCATTCGTCGACGAAGGTAATGAAGAAGAATGGAGACCTTCATTACCTTCGCCGAGAAGGTTATGCAGAGGGTAGCGTTTGTCTGTTTGTAGTGTCACAGGATAACTCGAGAATGCCTTGATGGATTGTCTTGGTATTTGGTATGTTGGTAGGTTTTGATGAGACCTAAAAACGATGAGATTTTGGGCCCCCTCGCGGCTTCTTACGGTACTGCAGCGGAACTTCCTGTTTTGATATCTCGTGTTCTGGACATGCTATGGAACTTATTTTTGAGTGGTAGATAGATCTTTGGACAGAGAGTAAGTGGTGTGGGTTTGGGCCCCCTAGCGGCTTTTTTGGAACTGCAGGAGCAGGTTTTGCGTCTGACTTTGAAAGGGAATAACTCAAGAAGGGCTTGATGGATGGTAATGATTTTTGGTAGGTAGATAGCTTGAGTGATGATGTACATGATTAGACACGTCTTATGCTAATCAGTATCTAATTTGCATAATTAATGAGGAAAGTTTATACATCCGCCAAATTCCATGATAGGACTCTGAAACATGTGACATATGTAACTGAGGAAGAGAGAAATATCAATTGATATGAACTATGCAAATGAAGACCTCATTTGCATAATTGATTCAAAAATACTATAACATGATGGCCTTAATGGATGGTCATGATTTTTGGTATGTGGATAGTTTTTGTGATGCTTTGTATGATTGGACGATAATTATGCAAATCAGATTCTAATTTGCATAATTAATGAGGCAACTTTAAAAATCCGCTTTGTTCCATGATATGACAATTCAAATTGTTACTGAGGAAGAGAGGACTGTTGATAGATAGAAAATATGCAAATGTGGGCCTTCTTTGCATACTTAATGAGTAACTTCTATTATTCCACACTGGCAAAAGACGGCAATTTCATACATTTCATCCTTTTTTGTGGCATCGGGACGTTATGTGAATGTGAACATCGTTGAATCAAATTATGCTAATATGGGCCTCCTTTTCATAATTGATGATAAATTTGTTAAGCTCATACTTTGGACATGTTATATTTTAAGACAATCAACTGGTATGATTTATGATTGATGAGAAACACTCCTAATACGTCAATCATAAAGGTTAAAATCATTTGGCGAAGGTATGAGGTCGTGGAACTCTAGTTGTACATGTTTGCCCCACTGGGCTAAGCACAGGTCACATGTTAACAAATATATACATATTCATGAGTATTACTGTATATAAACATGTAGCATACTCTAGTACTTTCGACTTCCCTCGCTTCTTGGTAATTGTATAAATGTAGGAAGCTGTGTGATTAGTTGGAGTTGGTCTATCGAAGGCTGTAAGAAATATAAATTTCTCCCTACTATTCAGATAAAGAGAACTTTGATATCTTGAACCTGATAATTTTACACCAAGCACAGAAACTTAAATTTCATCAATCATTTCTCCGTTGTTGATTTCTTCATCAATTTTCAAAGCATTATGTATCACTGGAAAGCTTATTTCGTACCGAATAAAAAAAAAACTATTTTTTCACAACCAAGAGATTTATTCCACCGACGTTTCGGTGACCATCTGTCACATTCTTCAAGGCAATTCTGACTGGTTCACATAGCAATGCAGCACAGGTGTTGCTGCTTATACATAATGAGATGCATTCCCAAACGCAAAGTATTTACATGTGTACAATAACAGGGGATGACATCACTATCCGGTCCACCGAAACGTCGCTGGAATAAATCTCTTTGTTGCGTAAAAAGAGTCTTTTTTATTCAGTGACTTACCAACCTGATGAAACTCTTCACGGCTTGTTTCGTACTCTTTACAATGATACCAAACTTGTTATAATCCTACATTCAGAGGTAGGACACTAGAGCTGACTATATGAGTGTGTCAAAATAGTTCCGAAATCTCCCTGCCAACACTGTCTGGCGTTGGCACTTTTTGGGGAGGGCCCGCGGGGGCTACCTACCAACGACATCAGTCATCAAAACTTTTGGTCTTACATCAACATATACATGAAGTGATTTCAGACTAATTTTCTTGTCGCTTACGCCAGTCACATTAGGCTGCACCAAGTAATTTTTATGGATGACGTCCGTTGGAGACCCTAAATCTAATGCGAGAGCGCGAAAAAAAAAAACAAGAAGGGCCGAAAAAAACAAGATGCCTAGATTTGAAATATAATAGTCGACGACGCATGTTAGGACAAAAATTGAATGAGAGAACACAGTGTAACAACTAACAATTTTTTTATTCATCAGGAAAACAGCAACAATTTGAATAAATCAGTTGAAGTTGAACAGCAGTTGTTGTCCTGTCCTGTTTCTTTCCATATCCCATTGATTTTGCAGGCCTGCAGAAACATGGTACAATGTATATCAAAAAGGAACTCTTTGGTCATAGTTACAGGCAGCGGAATTTCTTGTTTTTTTTTCCGGGAACAGACCAAAATCAATGCGCGCGCGGACGTCATCCATAAAAATTACTTGGTGTAGCCTTAAAAAAAAGATGTAAATGTTTCTGAACGTCTGCCAGAGATTTCTCACCTGGAAGGTCATACTTTGGGCGATGGCGAGGAAGATCCTGAGCGGCAGCCTGGCTTTGTAGGACCGGTGACTCCACAGCCTGTGCACGCCCGCAGTTGTACCAAAGGCGGATACCACGTTACAAAATACCACTGACAAAGAAACAAACGATTTTAGATGCCGTGCACCTTTCGAAGCAACGTTCTCTCTTCTTTCATCACATTCAACTTCATCGTTATAAACAGAAATATTACAATACTTTTTGCAAACATTTTGCTCCATCAGGAATTCAGGATACAAGGAACTGGGAGGTATGATATTTTTTTTACAATTTTTAGGGATAGAGAGACTTAAACTGTGTTATACAGGGAATATTTCATTTAGGATTTTACCATTTTGTTAATATCTGGACATTGTAACGTTGCTCTATCATTTGCCAATTCATGATTTGCAATTTGTCTTAACCTGAAATCCATACTGGTGTCAGAGCCCAGGCTACATAGGTCAGCTCTTCGGAACCAGGACCAACTTGCCCCGAGACGAATACTAGTATCTTACCACAAGGCCCTTCAGCCGCACAAGCGGGGATAGAAGCTTACAGTGCCGAGGAAACCAAGCCTGTATCCCTGAGAAAGACCTGTGCAGTTTACGTAGGGCAATCACAAAACTCAGAATTGGCTGTCATAAATTAAGTATAGAAACGGGGAGATTTCAAAAACTTCCTATCAACCAGAGGGTTTGTCCATTTTGTCCAGAGGTAGTTGAAGACGAATATCACTTTTCGAATGTATGTCCCAAATATTTTGATATACGTAATTCATTATACTCAATGCTATCGTCGGATTTACCAGGATTTATCTCAATGGACTTGAATAGCAAATTTAAGTACAGAATGACATGTGACAACCCATGCATGGTATACATTGGGAAGTATATCAAAGAATGTCTAGACGTTAGAAACTCCTCCAATGATTGTAAAATCCCATTGTCATCCCATACTGCTACACCATATTGTATAAGATAGACTGATTAGCCTAATAGAATGTTATCTATGTACCAGTGGATGCCATACTTTGTACCTTGTACAATTGTTGTGCAATAAAGTTATGTTGTTTATCTTTGACTATTTTCAATGCAATGTTATACAATGTATTTACCGTTACGTCACACTCACCCCACAGTAGAGTATTGACCCGTGCTGAAGGCAGCAGGAACAGCCCATAGATAGCTCCCAAGTGTATGAGAACTAAAATCACAACGTTACTCCACACGATCTCCAACGGTCGTTTGTCGTTCTGGACTGCGGGCGACTGCATCGGACCTTCTGCGGGGTCAGATGCGGCTGCCCCCGATAACGGGCGTACATCGTCGTCGATGTCCTTTGTTGCCATCACGTCTAAGAAACAGAAGAAGAGATAAGAACTGAGAAAGAAGCCCCTGTGCACTTCTTGTCTTAGTGCGGATTGCCATGATCGCCTAAGACGTGTTTTTTAAATGTCACGGTATACCTTGCCACCCCCTCCCCCCAAACGACCCGGAGGCCAAGGGACTAGGTAGGGAGGTAGCCTGGGTGCCAGACCACCGCGCTCCTGGGGCTAATCCCTCGGCCGGGGAAGCAACTCGCGCCGCCGCCACAGATAGCACACGGCCCACTAATTATCGCTCTCGCGGGGCGATAGAAATCCGAGTTCGGCTGCCAAGCGCTCCCGGGTGCCAACTCCATCCCTACTACTAGGTCTTCCTCGCCCAAAAGGGGTTATCATCGCATCGCGCGAAAGGTCTGGTATCCAGGCTAGTAGGGAGGTAGGTATATCATGTAAAGTGAATTTGCAATTATTTCATACGAATGTAAGCAGTGTGATGTGTGTACATGGTAACAACTAGCCCGTAGCAACCATTACCTATCCTTTTCTCCCAGGCCCGCAGTTTGTATGACACCGTTGCTTGTTACTAAGGTAGATAAAGATAGTCCATAGCCGTTTTTGAGGCCGTAGGGCCGGCAAAGGGTTGTCCTGGACACAGTATTAGGAGCCTATCCCACTCCTTCCACTGCCTTTCACCTCCCCAACCGAAGTCAGGTACCTATTTTTACAGCTAGGTGGAGTGAGGAAAGGTGTGTAAAGTGCCTTTCTCAAGGACACAATGTCTAGTTAGGAATGCCAGCAATAGACCCACCGCATGTTAAGTTATATTCAAACAATACTACCAGGAGTTGCGTTGAATGGGCGAGTGACTATGCTTTGCAGGAGATATATCGCTCGTTCTCAAATGAATGTACACATTTTGTAACTTGCGTTACCGTTTGAAGTAAGACGTTTCTGACATTAAGATATGCAACATACAAGGTGACAAGGTGTCGTTTTTAAAAGCCAGAAAAGTTTTAAGTCGTCATAAAAACGACAGTTTGTTACCTTATATGTGGCAAATCTTAATGCCAGGAACGTCTTAATATAAACGGTAACGGAAATTACAAAATGTGTACATTTAAATGAGAACGAGCGATATATCTATATTTTTATCGATTAATCCCTCTTTTCATGCACTGAATCCTCCTTCGGGAGTTTGTATTATCTGGTTGTCTCGTGTCATAAGAACAGATTATCTGTCCTTAAGCTTAGCCTAACAACCGTTAACGTTTGTCCGTGCAACTAGCGCGAATTAGCCTTTCCAGTCTGGAGTCGTGAAGGCTCCCCATGTATCTCTGCCCCCCATTACCTGGATCATGTATATACTATAATTTATATAACTAACAGGAAAAGGAAAGGAAAGTGATCTCGAACCAGTTTAGCTCAAATGAACTCAATGAACAGATGAGCTAATCTTCCACTGGTCGTGACATAGAAGACAGACGCTACATACAGTATTTACAGGTTCATTGTACCAGGGTAATTCCCCTAGCTCTTTTCGACAAGCACAATGAACAGTGGACCACGGCTTAACGTCCCGTCCTAAGGATTGCGACCCTTTCCGGTAGCGTGCATGTCGGGTGAGCGACACAGCCGGGATCCAACCGGGAGCATCTAGTTCCAGAGGCAAGATCGCTAACCACTGGACTACGCACGCTACATGGTATCCAGTACAAATAACAGTACAGCAGCCTTCAAAATAGACAAGAAGTGCAGATCTAGAAGTACAACGTAACAAAATCATTGTCTAGAGAAATAAAACATGCATTCAGTCCATTCGCTAAGTGTCTTCGACAACGTTTTTCGTCACCATACAACAGAATTTCATGCAACAGATCCACGACAGTCCCAACATTGGCCACAAATTGTTGTCGTATACATATGACGAATGTGACAGGACTCACAGTAGTTTTACCTTCCTCTCCGGTACGCAAGGGTCGAAAGAGACCGTTCGAAAGTGTCCGTCACAAGTTATTGGGCTGACCCCAAAGTTGCGTTGCGCAGTAGAGTGCAAAACATTTGCCTTTATAGTCCCTACTTAAAATCTTTAAAACCTTTCTTTTCCTTGAATTTTTTTGCCCAGTCTGGAGACTTTTTTGGTTAAAGGGAACAGGTAGGGTCTTAGCTTTCCCATTTTGGTTGAAATTTGTTTAGTTTGCCATTTTAGTTGGCGTAAGGATAGATGTGAGTTGATGGGTCATGCGGAGGGATACATCAGAAATCTGGCGTCAAAGGTAGGATTTGCTTGAAACTGGCGGCTTTCCTCGGAGTTTGAGCTGTACAACCCTCTGTTGTCTTTGCATGGTTATCAACTAAACCCTTGTGACTTTTCGGTGTAGAAGAATTTCTAAGATTGAAGTTTGGGTTAGTGCTTTTATGAAGCCTTGTTTCAGTGTATCTTAACATGCTTTCCTAAGGGTAGCCATAACTTTGAGGTCAGCCCGATTCTCGCTCTGCACGCGGGCCACCCATAAGGCTAAAGGGGTTATTATGCCCTGTCAGTTTTCGCAGAAATAGCTCGAACGCTGCAAATTTGTTTGTTTGTTTGTTTGTTTGTTTGTGCCTTTATTTACTCTCGAGATATGCTCTAATCGGCCTTCAGGGCCGCTTTTCATAGAGGTCGAATTCATTACAATGTTGCATTCCTTCACTCTAGAGGTTTGAAAACGCAGGTGGAAACGATAAGTGGACATGCCCATTTAACTAGCAGGTGGGTATGTCATAGTGGGAAAAACGGCGGCCGCAAAATCGTATGTTAAAACACACATGTTGGAGGGTCAGCTGGTCGAAATTCTAAAATAATACCTACTAATTACATTACCATTATGCCGAAGAGTTTTGTTGTGTGTGTGTACCCAACCTTACATCCTCACTGCCGTAATGTGTGTTTGTCATCACTTCTGGATGTTATCTATAGACACATATGATTGGTTCATCGTTACAATGGACTTAACTGATTAATCAAATTTAGACCAACAAACAGGCAAATATGTATATACATTTTACATACTCGTTTACTACATATGCAGAACGAAATCAATATTTGATTTTTTTTCTTTTATTTACTCATTATAGAAAGCAGAACAGAGTAAGGAAATGTTATTAATTTTATCAAAAATATTTTAGAAAGCAGAACAAAATAGTATTTCACAAGTACTAGGCTAATCATTAGCAAGTAGTACAAGTAGTACGCTAGAAATATACAACGTTTGTGAGATTAAAACATATTCGCTCCACAACAAGCTCCTATGATTAATTGCCCTACAAGTGCGGCAGTGGGGATTTGCCCAACGACACTATCTTATATATTCTCAGTTATGATATAATGATATGTTTGTACATTATTTTCCACAAATCAAGGTAAGATGTACCTTAACGACAATCTAGGGTATCGGGTATAGGTTTTAACTTGTATAAAGGTTCTCTGATACTCTACAATTCATTATTCTGGCTCTGGATATTTGATACCCATAACCCTCTACCCAACCTACGCTCTAAGCGAAGATATCAATTCACACAGCTTTAAAACGACGGTTAATATGCATACATATATTGAGACGTGTAGCTAGCTCTTTGTTAAGTTTAGGGTGGGAGGGGCGCAGGAGACAGGTTCAGTCGTGTCATATCTGACTTGGTGAGTATCCTCTCGTCAGTCACAAACATGTGAAGCACTAAAACAGGTTCAGTCGTGTCATATCTGACTTGGTGAGTATCCTCTCGTCAGTCACAAACATATGAAGCACTAAAACAGGTTCAGTCGTGTCATATCTGACTTGGTGAGTATCCTCTCGTCAGTCACAAACATGTGAAGCACTGAAACAGGTTCAGTCGTGTCATATCTGACTTGGTGAGTGTCCTCTCGTCGGTCACAAACATGTGAAGCACTGAAACAGGTTCAGTCGTGTCATATCTGACTTGGTGAGTGTCCTCTCGTCGGTCACAAACATATGAAGCACTGAAACAGGTTCAGTCGTGTCATATCTGACTTGGTGAGTGTCCTCTCGTCAGTCACAAACATGTGAAGCACTGAAACAGGTTCAGTCGTGTCATATCTGACTTGGTGAGTGTCCTCTCGTCAGTCACAAACATGTGAAGCACTGAAACAGGTTCAGTCGTGTCATATCTGACTTGTGAGTGTCCTCTCGCCAGTCACAAACATGTGAAGCACTGAAACAGGTCCAGCTGTGTCATATCTGACTTGGTGAGTGTCCTCTCGTCAGTCACAAACATATTAAGCACTGAAACAGGTTCAGTCGTGTCATATCTGACTTGGTGAGTGTCCTCTCGTCAGTCACAAACATATGAAGCACTGAAACAGGTTCAGTCGTGTCATATCTGACTTGGTGAGTGTCCTCTCGTCAGTCACAAACATGTGAAGCACTGAAACAGGTTCAGTCGTGTCATATCTGACTTGTGAGTGTCCTCTCGCCAGTCACAAACATGTGAAGCACTGAAACAGGTTCAGTCGTGTCATATCTGACTTGGTGAGTGTCCTCTCGTCAGTCACAAACATATGAAGCACTGAAACAGGTTCAGTCGTGTCATATCTGACTTGTGAGTGTCCTCTCGAAAGTCACAAACATGTGAAGCACTGAAACAGGTTCAGTCGTGTCATATCTGACTTGGTGAGTGTCCTCTCGTCAGTCACAAACATATGAAGCACTGAAACAGGTTCAGTCGTGTCATATCTGACTTGTGAGTGTCCTCTCGAAAGTCACAAACATGTGAAGCACTGAAACAGGTTCAGTCGTGTCATATCTGACTTGGTGAGTGTCCTCTCGTCAGTCACAAACATATGAAGCACTGAAACAGGTTCAGTCGTGTCATATCTGACTTGTGAGTGTCCTCTCGAAAGTCACAAACATGTGAAGCACTGAAACAGGTTCAGTCGTGTCATATCTGACTTGTGAGTGTCCTCTCGCCAGTCACAAACATGTGAAGCACTGAAACAGGTTCAGCTGTGTCATATCTGACTTGGTGAGTGTCCTCTCGTCAGTCACAAACATATGAAGCACTGAAACAGGTTCAGTCGTGTCATATCTGACTTGTGAGTGTCCTCTCGAAAGTCACAAACATGTGAAGCACTGAAACAGGTTCAGCTGTGTCATAATTGACTTGGTGAGTGTCCTCTCGTCAGTCACAAACATGTGAAGCACTGAAACAGGTTCAGTCGTGTCATAACTGACTTGGTGAGTGTCCTCTCGTCAGTCACAAACATGTGAAGCACTGAAACAGGTTTAGCTGTGTCATAACTGACTTGGTGAGTGTCCTCTCGTCAGTCACAAACATATGAAGCACTGAAACAGGTTCAGTCGTGTCATATCTGACTTGTGAGTGTCCTCTCGTCAGTCACAATCATGTGAAGCACTGAAACAGGTTCAGCTGTGCTATATCTGACTTGTGAGTGTCCTCTCGTCAGTCACAAACATATGAAGCACTGAAACCGGTTCAGTCGTGTCATATCTAACTTGGTGAGTGTCCTCTCGTCAGTCACAAACATGTGAAGCACTGAAACAGGTTCAGCTGTGTCATAACTGACTTGGTGAGTGTCCTCTCGTCAGTCACAAACATGTGAAGCACTGAAACAGGTTCAGTCGTGTCATATCTGACATGGTGAGTGTCCTCTCATCAGTCACAAACATGTGAAGCACTGAAACAGGTTCAGCTGTGTCATAACTGACTTGTAGAGTGTCTTCTCGTCAGTCACAAACATGTGAAGCACTGAAACAGGTTCAGCTGTGTCATAACTGACTTGTAGAGTGTCACTCGTCAGTCACAAACATGTGAAGCACTGAAATAGGTTCAGTCGTGCCATATCTGACTTTAATCACAGTCGGTTCATGAAGAACTGGACACAAAAGTTTATATCCCATTTCCGAATATATATGTGTTTTTGTAGAAGACAAATGCCCGTGTCTTCGAGTAAAAGGGTCCATGCATATCTATACATGTAGATTTCACCATTTGAACGTAAAGAATTGAACTGTCATGCACGGCAAATAGAAGCTGTGGTAAGAAACTTTCAGAAGGCATCCGCCATCTTTGTTTGAACCATATTCAGACCAGGCTTTTTTGGTCATCCTGGGACCGGGGGGGGGGGGCATTGAGACTCTCCTCTTCGGCCCCATGTAACTCCTAAACTATTTATCGCATGACCACCACGTTTTAGAGGATTTTTGCATGTGTTTTGGTACAAGACAAATATACCTGTGCCTTCAAGTAAAATGGCTTTGCATAACAATGTAGATATAACCCTTCGAACATAGCGAATTGATCTGCCATGCACGACAAATAGAAGCTATGGTAAGAAGCTTACAGAAGGTATCCGCCATCTTTGTTCTAGCTCTGAAGGATAGTCAAAGGTCAAACGGGGGTTGTTGTAGGGGGTGGTGGATGGTCACCTTGGTGGTGGTAACAGGAAGGGAACGGGACCAGGTGTGAACTGCTTCTTTAACCCTCTCTGTCTAGAACGGTGAACCCACAGCACTTGATAGTTCAAACAGCATTCTTGCTTCTCAATCGCACCATAGGTCACTCATGGATGTTAGAACCTGGTTCCCTCAACCGGACGGCGCCAAGATCAACTTCTGCGTTGCCATAGTGATGAAGAACGTCTGGGGAACTGACCAGTGGTACGACGTGGCCTGCGATGACCGAGCCACACGGTCCTTCATCTGCAAGCGGGCGGCCGAAAGAGTGACCCGTCCGGGAGGCAATGTCTAAACAGCGCGGCCAGAGACGACAGAGTAACCCCAAATCTCTACTGCTGCGTGACTCTTCTAGTCGAACAAAAAACATAGGTACACCAAGGATGTTTGGAGTGCTGTGTGCCAGATACGTCTGACTTGCTGAAGCACAACTAACACAAAACACACACACTGACACACACACACACACACACACACACACACACGGACACACACACACACACATACAGACGCGCACAAACACATACACACACATACACACATACAAAATGTCTGTAAAACGCTAATTTTATAATAACTTGTTCGTTGAGACATTCATTTGTATGCCATATACTTGCAGAATAACAATGCAACCCCCCCAGAAACACACGTTTTATTCAAACTTTAAAATAACTTGTTTTCAGAAATTTTATTTGATATCTACCTTGCATGTGCATCTAAATGATACTGCAGAGACGATTGGATTGAAATGAAGTTTTTTCTTAAAGATTACGTTGTTATATTATAAAGAAATTGTCTTAAGACTACAGTTTAGTGTATTGATACAGAATTAAGGTTAGACATTTAGTATTGAACATTTGTATTGCAAGCAAAGTCCAAGAAGAACGTTAAATAGGTATGGAGAAAATGAAAATCGTTATCGAATATGCTTAATTTTTTCAACAAAGGATGGTATATTATCTTAATGGTAAATGATGTAAAATTTATAGCAGAGACATATGTATTCTGAATAAAGTTGAGCATTATCAGACGTACATTATGTGAATTTTTATATCATTTGCATAATCGGTTGAGAAATGCTAGAATAGCTTCATTGAAAACGAAAGAACTTGGAAATTCGCAAAACATGAATGAATGTTATTTGGAAAGACGAAATAATGAATTCATATATATTGTATCAATAGGAAACTTGTTTTGCCTATTCGACAATCAGAGGCTGTATCATATCCGGTAAATAACGGAACTTTAACATTTGTGACATGCATGCTATGTACAAGTGAAAATCTTTAGTCAGTAATCATTAAGTTAAGTGATTTCAATAGTTACTACTGATATTGTTTAAAGGAGTCCTAAACTCCAGAAGGCGGTGTTATTTTCCACTAGATTATGTATCAATTAATACATAATCAGTCGACTTTTACAAAATCCTGCTTGTGATTAATTTCACAAGGTGTGTTTTTTTGCTTGTGGTTAATTTCACAAGGTGTGTTTTTTAAAACAATATGATACTCATTAAACCCGTGCAGACCCTACCAATGTATTCCCTATGCGTAAACATACATCATTAATCGTGGATATTTTCGGCATAAATGAGGGTGGTTAAGCACAATAAAAAGGCCAATTGTTGATAATATATAAAAGAACGCATAGCAAGACGAGTTTCTCTTAACCCCCATGACATTCTTTTTATAATCTGACTTTTGTCAGGCACACTCTATTAGGCCATAGGTTGAGCTCGTTTAATCTAATTAATCAGAAAATCGAGGGTCACGTGGGGAATTCGGTAGAATACTGAATGCTTTTTGATGCGCACGGTACTAGTGGGTACTTTATCGTATACCGTAAAATAATTCCATTTTTACTTCCTAAAATTATCATCTATTGGAGAATAACTCCCCCCTCTGGAGTTTAGGACTCCTTTAACGCAGGTCTGGCGACTTCGAACTCCTATTGACAATCTATTACGACGACTAAATACCATCAAATAAATCCTCGGAATTGTGACATCAGTTTCCCTTATGTCTTAGTCTGCCTGATTTCTGTCAGAAGAGAGATATGTATTATCGCGTTATTGGGCTGTTTATATATCTTGTGTAAACATCATATTCTCGGCGAAGATAATCATGAAATATGCGGGAATTTAGCGTGATTTTCTCGGTGAAACGTTTACTGTAGGTGTTCCTTCCTAGACCCGTCTCCGGTCCTAGCGGCTCTGGTACGTACCACACCTGGCGGGGCCTTCCTCAGGTCGTAGGCCAGGCCGAGCCAGGCCATGAAGTTGATGAAGACGGTTGTGAGGTCGAATTTCCATCCAAACTCGCCAGTTGAGTAGTCGAAGGGAAAGGTGTGGTGGTAGTTGTGCCAGCCTTCACCTGATTAGAACAGTGAATAGTCAATCAGAAAGCTGATTGGAGGGTACATACAGTGTCAACATGAGTCACAGCACCTCTTTCATAGCCTCTACCAGGCTCTGCGGATCGCTGGGAAAATAGTAGAAATCGGCCAAATAGAGTGAATAGTATGCCAAGGGTAGTCCGCTATGCAGGGAAACTCAATAGGCGACCAACGGCCGATTTCGAATTCTACTATTTTCCCAGCGATCCGCGGAGCCTGGTAGAGGCTACCTCTTTCCGGCACATGCATTATAGGTTATTTCAAAATATACGCGATAACTCAAACATGCAAAACTACACGAGCTCAAAGTATGAAGTAATGATGCAAATGTGCTAATATGAGGAAGTAAATGTCAATTTCAATTTCACCAAACAGAATTGCTTTCCCCAGAATATTTCAAGTTTTACCCCCTGAAATCGCTTAGGGCACCTTTAACTCAAGCATGCAAAATTACACGGTACGAACCTGCAGCGAAGAGGGAGACCAGGACGTTTTCAGCTGGGTTGATGTGTTTGTCATATGGCCTTGTACCCCACATGTGAGCAAAGCTGTTCACGGACCAAGTGCAATGTAGGGTAAATGCTAATCGCAAGAGGGCGCAAATGAAAAACCCGTTGGTCATACTCTCGTCCCAGAGAAGCGGCACCAGCGAAGGAATGATGAAGCATATCAGCATGGCTGAGGGCAAGTAGAACCTGCATTGAAGTACAAAGTGCAGGCCTCACTCTCAATCAAGCATGTACATGTAGCCTTGTCTTTCTTCCTATAGTTTTTCATGCGAAGTTGCGAACGTAGGCACCTCTTCGTCAGATAGCGGTAACGTTAGTTGGAGATAGATATGAATGGCTAAGGTGTGAGAAGTTGTTCGGTGCGATACGTATACAACCAGCCAACTGCGAAGCTCGTGTGTTACGCCAAATGGCTGTTATAACTGTTGATTCGAAAGCTGTCGAGGTAACGTTACAATTCGCACAAGCCCTGCCGATAAATAATTGAAGTTTCGGTCACAGAGAAAGTTAAAAAAAACACACACACACCCTGAAACCTTTAGAGCTATACCCTACACGTATGTTGGGTTAAGATTAGAGTTAAGTAAGTGCTACATAATACTTCAGGTTTGCTATGTTAGTTTAGCGATTACGGGGTCTTTCTATAAATATGAATTGGTATTTGGTAATGAATTTTTCTTTTTATTTGAGTTGAATGTGTGATAGTTGTGTGCCGATTTGTTAAAAATAGAGAGAACGCTAGCGACCCCAAAAAACAACCCTCCCAATGAAATGGTATGGCTACCCTGCGACGTCACAAAATCAAGATGGCGGCCACCACACATGCCAACGGATCCAAGAAAGGTTTTGCTAAGCAAACCTGTAAATACGTTCTTGCTAACACCGAGCTACTTACTTCATCTGTATGCGAACAACGGGGTCTTCCAATAGGTCACTCATGTCGATACGTTTCCCCTTGGCCTTTACATCCGGGTGCTTTCGCAAGAAGACCCAGCCGACGTGCGCGAAGAAGAACCCCCGCGCAGCGTTGTAGGGGTCCGCATCAGTGTCGGAATACTTATGATGAACGCGGTGGTCACGGCACCACTCATAAATACTCGTCTGATAAAGAACAAGAGTTCTACGACCTCATACCTTCGTCAAATGATTTTGACCTTTATGACTGACGTATTAGGAGTGTTTTTCATCAATCATCAATCATACCAGTTGACCCTCTTCACCCAAATAACATAAGTTGTCCAAACCTCCTTGTTATGACTATGAGCTTAACAAAGAAGGTTATGCTAACATTTATCATCAATTATGCAAATAAGCTCCCTCCTTATTAGCATAATTTGATTCAATGGTGTTCACATTCACACAACTTCCTAATGCCACAAGTATGAAATTGCCGTCATTTACTAGTATGGAATTATAGTAGTTTCTCATTAATTATGCTAATTAGGCCCACATTTGCATATTTCCTATCTATCAACATTCCTCTCTTCCTTAGTTACAAATGTCACATATTTGAATAGTCATATCATGGAACACAGCAGATTTTTAAAATTGCCTCATTAATTATGCGAGTTAGAATTTGATTTGCATAATTATCATCCAATCATACAAAGCATCACGTAAGCTATCTACATACCAAAAATCATGACCATCCATCAAGACCATCTCGAGTTATAGTTTTTCTCATTAATCATGTCAATGAGGTTCTCATTTGCAAAGCTGATATCTATTAATATTTCTCTCTTCCTCAGTTACATATGTCACATGTTTAAGAGTCCTATCATGGAAATTGATGGATGTATAAACTTTCCTCATTAATTATGCAAATTAGATACTGATTTGCATAATAAGTATCTAATCATGTACATCAGCACTCAAGCTATGTACTTACAGAAATTTATGACCATCCACCAAGCCCTTCTTGAGTAATTCCCTTTCAAAGTCTGAAGCAAATCCTGCCCCTGCTATAGCCAACCCATAGGTCTGCTTGGAGACTACCTTACCATTATGCCTACAGCTGGCTCACAGCCAATTTGTGTAACTGACGTTTCCTGCCTTCAACATGACCCCTCATGACCTTCTTGCCCTATCCATGACGCCTTGGAAAAACACAGCCGACACGTACACATACTTCAGCATACAATGTAACACATTTTTACACTTTTCTCGTTAATTATGCAAAACACTTCGCCCAAAATCTAATCATCTTGAGATTTCCCACATACACACCGACACACCAACTACGACAACAAACCATCCAGGCGTTCTCGACTTATTCTGTTCACTAACAGACACACAGACAAGCATCATCGAATAACCTTCTCGACGAAACCATTCGTCGACGAAGGTAATGAAGAAGAATGGAGACCTTCATTACCTTCGCCGAGAAGGTTATGCAGAGGGTAGCGTTTGTCTGTTTGTAGTGTCACAGGATAACTCGAGAATGCCTTGATGGATTGTCTTGGTATTTGGTATGTTGGTAGGTTTTGATGAGACCTAAAAACGATGAGATTTTGGGCCCCCTAGCGGCTTCTTACGGTACTGCAGCGGAACTTCCTGTTTTGATATCTCGTGTTCTGGACATGCTATGGAACTTATTTTTGAGTGGTAGATAGATCTTTGGACAGAGAGTAAGTGGTGTGGGTTTGGGCCCCCTAGCGGAACTGCAGGAGCAGGTTTTGCGTCTAACTTTGAAAGGGAATAACTCAAGAAGGGCTTGATGGATGGTAATGATTTTTGGTAGGTAGATAGCTTGAGTGATGATGTACATGATTAGACACGTATCTAATTTGCATAATTAATGAGGAAAGTTTATACATCCGCCAAATTCCATGATAGGACTCTGAAACATGTGACATATGTAACTGAGGAAGAGAGAAATATTAATTGATATGAACTATGCAAATGAAGACCTCATTTGCATAATTGATTCAAAAATACTATAACATGATGGCCTTGATGGATGGTCATGATTTTTGGTATGTGGATAGTTTTTGTGATGCTTAGTATGATTGGACGATAATTATGCAAATCAGATTCTAATTTGCATAATTAATGAGGCAACTTTAAAAATACGCTTTGTTCCATGATATGACAATTCAAATTGTTACTGAGGAAGAGAGGACTGTTGATAGATAGAAAATATGCAAATGTGGGCCTTCTTTGCATACTTAATGAGTAACTTCTATTATTCCACACTGGCAAAAGACGGCAATTTCATACATTTCATCCTTTTTTGTGGCATCGGGACGTTATGTGAATGTGAACATCGTTGAATCAAATTATGCTAATAAGGGCCTCCTTTGCATAATTGATGATAAATTTGTTAAGCTCATACTTTGGACATGTTATATTTTAAGACAATCAACTGGTATGATTTATGATTGATGAGAAACACTCCTAATACGTCAATCATAAAGGTTAAAATCATTTGGCGAAGGTATGAGGTCGTGGAACTCTAGTTGTACATGTTTGCCCCACTGGGCTAAGCACAGGTCACATGTTAACAAATATATACATATTCATGAGTATTACTGTATATAAACATGTAGCATACTCTAGTACTTTCGACTTCCCTCGCTTCTTGGTAATTGTATAAATGTAGGAAGCTGTGTGATTAGTTGGAGTTGGTCTATCGAAGGCTGTAAGAAATATAAATTTCTCCCTACTATTCAGATAAAGAGAACTTTGATATCTTGAACCTGATAATTTTACACCAAGCACAGAAACTTAAATTTCATCAATCATTTCTCCGTTGTTGATTTCTTCATCAATTTTCAAAGCATTATGTATCACTGGAAAGCTTATTTCGTACCGAATAAAAAAAAACTATTTTTTCACAACCAAGAGATTTATTCCACCGACGTTTCGGTGACCATCTGTCACATTCTTCAAGGCAATTCTGACTGGTTCACATAGCAATGCAGCACAGGTGTTGCTGCTTATACATAATGAGATGCATTCCCAAACGCAAAGTATTTACATGTGTACAATAACAGGGGATGACATCACTATCCGGTCCACCGAAACGTCGCTGGAATAAATCTCTTTGTTGCGTAAAAAGAGTCTTTTTTATTCAGTGACTTACCAACCTGATGAAACTCTTCACGGCTTGTTTCGTACTCTTTACAATGATACCAAACTTGTTATAATCCTACATTCAGAGGTAGGACACTAGAGCTGACTATATGAGTGTGTCAAAATAGTTCCGAAATCTCCCTGCCAACACTGTCTGGCGTTGGCACTTTTTGGGGAGGGCCCGGGGGCGACCTAGGTACCTACCAACGGAATAAGTCATCAAAACTTTTGGTCTTACATCAACATATACATGAAGTGATTTCAGACTAATTTTCTTGTCGCTTACGCCAGTCACATTAGGCTGCACCAAGTAATTTTTATGGATGACGTCCGTTGGAGACCCTAAATCTAATGCGAGAGCGCGAAAAAAAAAAACAAGAAGGGCCGAAAAAAACAAGATGCCTAGATTTGAAATATAATAGTCGACGACGCATGTTAGGACAAAAATTGAATGAGAGAACACAGTGTAACAACTAACAATTTTTTTATTCATCAGGAAAACAGCAACAATTTGAATAAATCAGTTGAAGTTGAACAGCAGTTGTTGTCCTGTCCTGTTTCTTTCCATATCCCATTGATTTTGCAGGCCTGCAGAAACATGGTACAATGTATATCAAAAAGGAACTCTTTGGTCATAGTTACAGGCAGCGGAATTTCTTGTTTTTTTTTCCGGGAACAGACCAAAATCAATGCGCGCGCGGACGTCATCCATAAAAATTACTTGGTGTAGCCTTAAAAAAAAGATGTAAATGTTTCTGAACGTCTGCCAGAGATTTCTCACCTGGAAGGTCATACTTTGGGCGATGGCGAGGAAGATCCTGAGCGGCAGCCTGGCTTTGTAGGACCGGTGACTCCACAGCCTGTGCACGCCCGCAGTTGTACCAAAGGCGGATACCACGTTACAAAATACCACTGACAAAGAAACAAACGATTTTAGATGCCGTGCACCTTTCGAAGCAACGTTCTCTCTTCTTTCATCACATTCAACTGCATCGTTATAAACAGAAATATTCATTGCAATACTTTTGCTAACATTTTACTCCATCAGGATACAAGGAACTGGTAGATATGATATATATTCTTGCGATACTCAGTGGTAGAGACTTAAACTGTGTTATCCAGGGAATATTTCATGTAATAGGATTTTACCATTTCGTCAATATTTGGACGCTAGAACATTGTCCTATTATTTACCAATTATTTGTAATTTGTCTTAACCTGGAATCCATACTGGTGCCAGGGCCCAGGCTACATAGGTCAGCTATTCGGAACAAGGACCAACATGCCCCGAAACGAATACTAGTATCTTGCCACAAGGCCCTTAAGCCGCACAAGCGGGGGTAGAAACTTACAGTGCCGAGGAAACCAAGCCTGTATCCCTGAGAGAGACCTGTCCAGTTTACGTAGGGCAATCACAAAACTCAGAATTGGCTGTCATAAATTAAGTATAGAAACGGGGAGATTTCAAAAACCTCCTATCAACCAGAGGGTTTGTCCATTTTGTCCAGAGGTAGTTGAAGACGAATATCACTTTTCGATTGTATGTCCCAATATTTTGATATACGTAATTCATTATACTCAATGCTATCGTCGGATTTACCAGGATTTATCTCAATGGACTTGAATAGCAAATTTAAGTACAGAATGACATGTGACAACCCATGCATGGTATACATTGGGAAGTATATCAAAGAATGTCTAGACGTTAGAAACTCCTCCAATGATTGTAAAATCCCATTGTCATCCCATACTGCTACACCATATTGTATAAGATAGACTAATTAGCCTAATAGAATGTTATCTATGTACCAGTGGATGCCATACTTTGTACCTTGTACAATTGTTGTACAATAAAGTTATGTTGTTTATCTTTGACTATTTTCAATGCCAGTCTCTCGTTATACAATGTAACGTTGGGTAACCTAAATTCGCGGGGTACTTAAATTCGGGATTTTTCGAAAACGGGGTATTTAGGGATATGTGCTAGATGCAACATAAGTAATACCGCGAGAAATGCAAACCTGCCAGACTTACGTATTCAGAACACTGTCTGAAAAGCTTCGATAAGCATGGATTATAAGGCGACGAGGTCAAAAACTCTCCGTCCCTTATTGGAACAGTCTGAGGACTTCGTGGGAGAATTAAACAACATGGTTGTCGGCTGGTTTATAAGAAAAATGTCACATCCGCTTCCTGCTCAACACAATTATTTACAAGACAACTTATTACAATCTCTTTTGCTAACCTGCAACTGGATTCTAAGTGTGATCAATCATCAAAACTCCTCTCTGTTGCTACAACCTACGGCACGTGTATTTTCCCGCCGCCATATTGTTAACCAGAATCCTGTTGTCAAGCAGACGACAAAGGTTTGTGAGGAACACTTTTTTGTCTAAATGCTGCGTGTGATAGTGGACTGAGGAAGATATTTTCCTCAAAGTTTGCTCCTAACACAACAAGGAACACATGGACATAGTAGTATTACCATTTCTACGGCATCCAGCTAACTTCCCATGAATAATGTAACGTTACACGTTGCCCGATGATGACGATGGGCCGACTTTGAGTGAAGTTCTACCGACTCAACACACGGGTTGTACCCGAACTGGCCTGATGTGTGCGGTACGGCCGTTTTTTCGTGTATTTTTTTTACTTGGACACGTCTATATCCATAGCACTCTCCTCAAGCCAAGGATGGAACGAATAGCTGCTGTATAAAATGTGATTAGCGGTAAGATATTCAAGACGAATCTTCTCTCCCGAATTAATGTGCCCCCTGTCCGACAGCACCGTAATTGTGCGTGCGGCGGACGGTAGTTTCAAGTTGAAATATTATGGTGTCAGCACGACTAGAGACAAAATCTACCATATATATGATTAGTGCAAAGATAGTACATGATACTGACAGAATTATAGAAAAAAAGGATGGTTTATTGTTCTGCTAGATTGATTTCAGTCAACCATTATCGGAAAAATCCCGAATTTATGTTACCCAACGTTATTTACCGTTACATCGCACTCACCCCACAGTAGAGTATTGACCCGTGCTGAAGGCAGCAGGAACAGCCCGTAGACCGCTCCCAAGTGTATGAGAACTAAAATCACAACGTTACTCCACACAATCTCCAACGGTCGTTTGTCGTTCTGGACTGCGGGCGACTGCATCGGACCTTCTGCGGGGTCAGATGCGACTGCCCCCACTGACGGTAGTACATCGTCGTCGATGTCCTTTGTTGCCATCACGTCTAAGAAACAGAAGAAGAGAAAGGAACTGAGAAAGAAGCCCCTGTGCACTTCTTGCTTTAGTGCGGATTGCCATGATCGCCTAAGACGTGTTTTTTTTAAATGTCACGGTATACCTTGCCCCCCCCCTCCCCCCTAACGACCCGGAGGCCAGGGGACTAGGTAGGGAGGTAGCCTGGGTGCCAGACCACCGCGCTCCTGGGGCTAATCCCTCGGCCGGGGAAGCAACTCGCACCGCCGCCACAGATAGCACACGGCCCACTAATTATCTCTCGCGCGGGGCGATAGAAATCCGAGTTCGGCTGCCAAGCGCTCCCGGGTGCCAACTCTAGGTCTTCCTCGCCCAAAAGGGGTTATCATCGCATCGCGCGAAAGGTCTGGTATCCAGGCTAGTAGGGAGGTAGGTATATCATGTAAAGTGAATTTGCAATTATTTCATACGATTATAAGCAGTGTGATGTGTGTACATGGTAACAACTAGCCCGTAGCAACCATTACCTATCCTTTTCTCCCAGGCCCGCAGTTTGTATGACACCGTTGCTTGTTACTAAGGTAGATAAAGATAATCCATAGCCGTTTTTGAGGCCGTAGGGCCGGCAAAGGGTTGTCCTGGACACGGTATTAGGAGCCCATCCCACTCCTTCCACCGCCTTCTACCTCCCCAACCGAAGTCAGGTACCCATTTTTACAGCTAGGTGGAGTGAGGAAAGGTGTGTAAAGTGCCTTTCTCAAGGACACAATGTCTAGTTAGGAATGTCAGCAATAGACCCGCCGCATGTTAAGTTATATTCAAACAATACTCCCAGGAGTTGCGTTGACTGGGCGAGTGACTATGCTTTGCAGGAGAGGATGTAACATCCGGCTATACCTGACGTATATCGCTCGTTCTCATATAAATGTACACATTTTGTAACTTTCGTTACCGTTTGAAGTAAGACGTTTCTGACATTAAGATATGTCACATATAAGGTGACAAACTGTGGTTTCTAAAAGCCTGAAAAGTTTTAAGTCGTCATAAAAACGACATGCAGTTTGTCACCTTATATGTGGCAACATAATGTCAGGAACGTCTTACTTCAAACGGTAACGGAAGTTACAAAATGTGTACATTTAAATGAGAACGAGCGATATATCTATATTTTCATCGAGTAATCCCTCTTTTCATGTAATGAATCCACCTTCGGGAATTTGTATTATCTGGTTGTCTAGTGTCACAAGAACAGATTATCTGTCCTTAAGCTTAGCCTATCAACCGTTAACGTTTGTCAGTGCAACTAGCGCGAATTAGCCTTTCCAGTCTGGAGTCGTGAAGGCTCCCCATGTATCTCTGCCCCCATTACCTGGATCATGTATATACTATAATTTATATAACTAACAGGAAAAGGAAAGGAAAGTGATCTCGAACCAGTTTAGCTCAAATGAACTCAATGAACAGATGAGCTAATCTTCCACTGGTCGTGACAGAGAAGACAGACGCTACATACAGTATTTACAGGTTCATTGTACCGGGGTAATTCCCCTAGCTCTTTTCGACAAGCACAATGAACAGTGGACCACGGCTTAACGTCCCGTCCTAAGGACTGCGACCCTTTCCGGTAGCGTGCATGTCGGGTGAGCGACACAGCCGGGATCCAACCGGGAGCATCTAGTTCCAGAGGCAAGATCGCTAACCACTGGACTACGCACGCTACATGGTATCCAGTACAAATAACAGTACAGCAGCCTTCAAAATAGACAAGAAGTGCAGATCTAGAAGTACAACGTAACAAAATCATTGTCTAGAGAAATAAAACACGCATTCAGTCCATTCGCTAAGTCTCTTCGACAACGTTTTTCGTCACCATACAACAGAATTACATGCGTCGGATCAACAAATTGTTGTCGTATACCTATGACGAATGTGACAGGGTCCCACAGTAGATTTACCTGTAAGTATTTTGCTGCCTGCCTTTCTCCCCGGCACACAAGAGTCAAAAGAGACCGTTCGAAAGTGTCCGTCACAAGTTATTGGGCTGACCCCAAAGTTGCGTTGCGCAGTAGAGTGCAAAACATTTGCCTTTATAGTCCCTACTTAAAATATTTAAAACCTTTCTTTTCCTTGAATTTTTTTGCCCAATCTGGAGACTTTTTTGGTTAGACGGAACATGTAGGGTCTTATAATTAGCTTTCCCATTTTGGTTGAAATTTGTTTAGTTTGTCATTTTAGTTGGCGTATGGATAGATGTGAGTAGTTGGGTCACTCGGAGGGATACATTAGAAATCTGGCACCAAAGGTTGGGTTTCCTTGAAACTGGCAGCTTTCCTCGGAGTTTGAGCTGTACAACCCTTTGTTTTCTTTGCATGGTTATCAACTAAACCCTTGTTACTTTCCAGTGTAGAAGAATTTTTAAGACTGAGTTTGGGTTTGTACTTTTATGAAGCCTTGTTTCAGTGTATCTTAAAACAAGTTTTCTATGGGCAGCCATAACTTTGAGGTCAGCCCTATTCTCGCTCTGCACGCGGGCCACCCACAAGGCTAAAGGGGTTATTATGCCCTGTCAGTTTTCGTAGAAATAGCCCGAACGCTGCAAATTTGTTTGTTTGTTTGTTTGTTTGTGCCTTTATTTACTCTCGAGATATGCTCTAATCGGCCTTCAGGGCCGCTTTTCATAGAGGTCGAATTCATTACAATGTTGCATTCCTTCACTCTAGAGGTTTGAAAACGCTGGTGGAAACGATAAGTGGACATGCCCATTTAACTAGCAGGTGGGTATGTCATAGTGGGAAAAACGGCGGCCGCAAAATCGTATGTTAAATACACTCATGTTGGAGGGTCAGCTGGTCGAAATTTTAAAATAATACCTACTAATTAATACCCATAATGCCAAAAAGTCGTTTGGTACCCAATCTTACATCGTCACTGCCGTAACGTGTGTTTGTCAGCACTTCTGGATGTTATCGATGGACACATATGATTGGTTCATCGTTACAATGGACTTAACTGATTAATCAAATTTAGACTAACAAACAGGCAAATATGTATATATATTTTACATACTCGTTTACTACATATGCAGAACAAAATCAATATTTGATTTTTTTTCTTTTGTTTACTCATTTTAGAAAGCAGAACAGAGTAAGGAAATTGTATTAATTCTATTAAAAATATTTTAGAGAGTAGAACAAAATAGTATGACAGAGGCACTAGGCTAATCATTAGCAGGTAGTACAAGTAGTACGCTAAAAATATACAACGTTTGTGAGATTAAAACATATTCGCTCCACAACATGATTAATTGCCCTACAAGTGCGGTAGTGGGGATTTGCCCAACGGCACTATCTTATATATTCTCAGTTATGATATAATGATATGTTTGTACATTGTTTTCCACAAATCATGGTAAGATGTACCTTAACGACAATCTTGGGTATCAGGTATAGGTTTTAACTTGTATAAAGGTTCTCTGATACTCTACTATTCATTATTCTGGCTCTGGATATTTGATATCCATAGCCCCCTATCCCAACCTGCGCTCTAAGCGAAGATATCAATTCACACAGCTTTAAAACGACGGTTCATATGCATACATATATTGATACGTGTAGCTAGCTCTTTGTTAAGTTTAGGGTGGGAGGGGCGCAGGAGACGGGTTCAGTCGTGTCATATCTGACTTGGTGAGTGTCCTCTCGTCGGTAACAAACATGTGAAGCACTGAAACAGGTTCAGTCGTGTCATATCTGACTTGGTGAGTGTCCTCTCGTCAGTCACAAACATGTGAAGCACTGAAACAGGTTCAGCAGTGATATATCTGACTTGTGAGTGTCCTCTCATCAGTCACAAACATGTGAAGCACTGAAACAGGTTCAGTCGTGTCATATCTGACTTGGTGAGTGTCCTCTCGTCAGTCACAAACATGAGAAGCACTGAAACAGGTTCAGTCGTGTCATAACTGACTTGGTGAGTGTCCTCTCGTCAGTCACAAACATGTGAAGCACTGAAACAGGTTTAGCTGGGTCATAACTGACTTGGTGAGTGTCCTCTCGTCAGTCACAAACATGTGAAGCACTGAAACAGGTTCAGTCGTGTCATATCTGACTTGTGAGTGTCCTCTCGTCAGTCACAAACATGTGAAGCACTGAAACAGGTTCAGTCGTGTCATATCTGACTTGGTGAGTGTCCTCTCGTCAGTCACAAACATGTGAAGCACTGAAACAGGTTCAGTCGTGTCATATCTGACTTGTGAGTGTCCTCTCGTCAGTCACAAACATGTGAAGCACTGAAACAGGTTCAGCTGTGTCATATCTGACTTGGTGAGTGTCCTCTCATCAGTCACAAACATGTGAAGCACTGAAACCGGTTCAGTCGTGTCATATCTGACTTGGTGAGTGTCCTCTCGTCAGTCACAAACATGTGAAGCACTGAAACAGGTTCAGTCGTGTCATATCTGACTTGGTGAGTGTCCTCTCGTCGGTCACAAACATGTGAAGCACTGAAACAGGTTCAGTCGTGTCATATCTGACTTGGTGAGTGTCCTCTCGTCAGTCACAAACATATGAAGCACTGAAACAGGTTCAGCTGTGTCATAATTGACTTGGTGAGTGTCCTCTCGTCAGTCACAAACATGTGAAGCACTGAAACAGGTTCAGTCGTGTCATATCTGACTTGTGAGTGTCCTCTCGTCAGTCACAAACATGTGAAGCACTGAAACAGGTTCAGCTGTGTCATAACTAACTTGGTGAGTGTCCTCTCGTCAGTCACAAACATGTGAAGCACTGAAACAGGTTCAGTCGTGTCATATCTGACTTGTGAGTGTCCTCTCATCAGTCACAAACATGTGAAGCACTGAAACAGGTTCAGTCGTGTCATATCTGACTTGTGAGTGTCCTCTCGTCAGTCACAAACATGTGAAGCACTGAAACAGGTTCAGCTGTGTCATAACTAACTTGGTGAGTGTCCTCTCATCAGTCACAAACATGTGAAGCACTGAAACAGGTTCAGTCGTGTCATATCTGACTTGTGAGTGTCCTCTCGTCAGTCACAAACATGTGAAGCACTGAAACAGGTTCAGTCGTGTCATATCTGACTTGTGAGTGTCCTCTCGTCAGTCACGAACATGTGAAGCACTGAAACCGGTTCAGTCGTGTCATATCTGACTTGGTGAGTGTCCTCTCGTCAGTCACAAACATATTAAGCACTGAAACAGGTTCAGCTGTGTCATAACTGACTTGGTGAGTGTCCTCTCGTCAGTCACAAACATATTAAGCACTGAAACAGGTTCAGTCGTGTCATATCTGACTTGTGAGTGTCCTCTCGTCAGTCACAAACATGTGAAGCACTGAAACCGGTTCAGTCGTGTCATATCTGACTTGGTGAGTGTCCTCTCGTCAGTCACGAACATGTGAAGCACTGAAACCGGTTCAGTCGTGTCATATCTGACTTGGTGAGTGTCCTCTCGTCAGTCACAAACATATTAAGCACTGAAACAGGTTCAGCTGTGTCATAACTGACTTGGTGAGTGTCCTCTTGTTGTTCGGGGCTCCCGTGTCGTCCGACACATGAGGCAGTTAGGTTGGCCCAGCAGGCTCGGTCAGCAGCCATCCTCCTTACATCCTTCCAGTTCAGGTTGGCTGCTCGGAGGTCCCTCTCTATAGTCTGTCCGTAATTCATCCTGGGGCGACCCCTGCGTCTCTTCCCCTGTGGGTTCCAGTCAAGAACTTGGTTTGCCAGTCTGTCAGGCGCGAGCCTTGTAGCATGGCCAAGCCAGCTCAGACGCCGTTTGCAAATTGTTGCAGACACTTGTTGCTGGTTGGTTCTGACTTGGATCTCCCTGTTGGTAGTGAAATCGTCCCACCTGATGCCCAGGATCTTCCGTAGACATTTGCTATCAAAGCCATTTAGTCGTCTTTCTTGGCTTGATTTCAAGGGCCAGGTTTCACAGCCATACAAGAGAGTGGAAAGGACATTACTGTTGTAAAACCGCAGCTTTGTCTTGAGGGAAAGTTTCTTGCTGGCCCAGATCTTGCCAAGCTGGTTGAAGGCAGCTGAGGCCTTTCCTATTCTGCAGTCAAGTTCTTTGTCCATGTCCCCTCTGTTGTTGATGGAACTCCCCAAGTAGATGAAGTTCTCCACTACTTCCACCTCGGTCTGGTCAATAGTCACACTTGTTGGTGGAGGGTGTGTCCCTACCAGCATGTTCTTTGTCTTTTTGGTGCTGATGCTAAGTCCAATGCTGCTTGCAGTTGAGCCTATGTCGCATACTAGGGGTTGGAGATCTCGTGTAGTGTCGGCCAGCGCGGCAATGTCGTCGGCAAAGTCGAGGTCAGCTAGTTTGGTTTCCTGTACCCACTGAATTCCCCTCTCCTTTGTTGCCTTCCCAAGTACCCAGTCGATAGCCATGGCAAAAAGAATTGGTGACAGGACGCATCCTTGGCGGACCCCGCTTACAACTTCAAACCACCCACTGTATCCTTCGCCTGTCCGAACACAGCATTTTGAGTCAGCATATATTTGCTTGACGGCAGATATGAGTCTACTGGGGATTCCATAAGAGTGCATTATGTTCCATAGTGAGGGCCTATGAATGCTATCAAAGGCCTTAGAGAAGTCTATAAAACTGATAGCCAGTGGTGCTTGTAGCTCAGAACATTTTTCGATGATTCGCCGTAGGGTGAATATCTGCTCTGCACAAGATCGCTTTGGGCGGAATCCAGCTTGTTGTTCCCGGAGGACCTTGTCTACGGCATCTCTCATGCGGTTCAGGATGCATGTGGCATACACTTTCCCCGGTATGGAGAGAAGTGTCACTCCCCTCCAGTTGTCACATTCTGTCAGGTTGCCCTTCTTGGGGATGCACACTACTGCTCCGTTCTTCCAGTCTTCCGGTACTTCTCCTGCATTCCAGGCCCGATTACAGAGATGGCACATCCACTGGACGGTGCAGTCACCCCCGGCCTTAAGCATCTCAGCAGTAATGCCGTCCATTCCTGGTGATTTGTTGTTCTTCAAGGTCTTAATGGCTTCCTGCACTTCAGCTTCTGTAAAGTCGCTGGTGTCGATGGGTAGTTGGTGCGGTGGTTCGTCGAAGGCTGTTGGTGGTGTAGTAGGGTCTGGGCGGTTTAGGACTTCCTCGAAGTGTTCTGCCCATCTGGCAAGTTTGTCCTCTCCCTTGGACAGTAGGGTCCCGTCCTTCGCCTTGACTGGGCCTGAGTGAGCTTTGGAGCTTCCGGTGATCTTCTTTGCGATCTGGTACACAGTCCGCATATCGTTCCGGGCTGCTGCTCCCTCTGCTTCCTCAGCCTGCCTCTCCATCCATACCCGTCTATCTCTCTGGGCACTGCGCTTCACTTCCCTATTCTTCTCCATATACTCATGGTGGACATCATTGTTGTCAGACTTGTTGTTGTGTCTCCTATGGTGGAGGGTTTTCCTTTCACTGATCAATTTCCAGGTGTGGTCGCTGATCCAAGCTTCCCGGAGGGATTTCTTGTAGCCCAAGATTTCTTCCCCCGCGGCAGTCATTGCATCCTTCAGCTCTTCCCACCATACAGTTGACCCTGGGGGCGGGTCTGCCAGAGTGGAGAACCGGTTCCTCAGGGAGGCCTCAAACTGTTCACCTGTGGCAGGGTCTTTCAACTTACTTGTGTCAAACCTCCTGGGTAGAGATGCCTTCTTCTTCTGTCTCTTCAGTTTGATCTTTATCTTGGCAATGGAGAGGTAGTGGTCGCTACCGACATCTGCTCCTCTGTATACACGGACATCTTCTAGGCATGGGGTCCTCCATCTTGGACCAATAGCTATATGGTCTATCTGTGTCCTAGTCTTGTGATCGTTTGATAGCCATGTTGTCTTGTGGATGTCCTTGTGCTCGAAGATTGATGAGCCAATCTTCATATTGTTCATTGAGCAGAACTGTATAAATCTATTCCCATTGTCCTCTCGTCAGTCACAAACATATTAAGCACTGAAACAGGTTCAGTCGTGTCATATCTGACTTGTGAGTGTCCTCTCGTCAGTCACAAACATATGAAGCACTGGAACCGGTTCAGTCGTGTCATATCTAACTTGGTGAGTGTCCTCTCGTCAGTCACAAACATGTGAAGCACTGAAACAGGTTCAGCTGTGTCATGTCTGACTTGGTGAGTGTCCTCTCGTCAGTCACAAACATATGAAGCACTGAAACCGGTTCAGTCGTGTCATATCTAACTTGGTGAGTGTCCTCTCGTCAGTCACAAACATGTGAAGCACTGAAACAGGTTCAGTCGTGTCGTATCTGACTTGTGAGTGTCCTCTCGTCAGTCACAAACATGTGAAGCACTGAAACCGGTTCAGTCGTGTCATATCTGACTTGGTGAGTGTCCTCTCGTCAGTCACAAACATGTGAAGCACTGAAACAGGTTCAGCCGTGTCATGTCTGACTTGTGAGTGTCCTCTCGTCAGTCACAAACATGTGAAGCACTGAAACAGGTTCAGTCGTGTCATATCTGACCTGGTGAGTGTCCTCTCGTCAGTCACAAACATGTGAAGCACTGAAACAGGTTCAGTCGTGTCATATCTGACTTGGTGAGTGTCCTATCGTCAGTCACAAACATGTGAAGCACTGAAACAGGTTCAGTCGTGTCATATCTGACTTGGTGAGTGTCCTCTCGTCAGTCACAAACATATGAAGCACTGAAACAGGTTCAGCTGTGATATATCTGACTTGTGAGTGTCCTCTCGTCAGTCGAGCTAGTCACAAACATATGAAGCACTGAAACAGGTTCAGTCGTGTCATATCTAACTTGGTGAGTGTCCTCTCGTCAGTCACAAACATGTGAAGCACTGAAACAGGTTCAGTCGTGTCATATCTGACCTGGTGAGTGTCCTCTCGTCAGTCACAAACATGTGAAGCACTGAAACAGCTTCAGTCGTGTCATATCTGACTTGGTGAGTGTCCTCTCGTCAGTCACAAACATATGAAGCACTGAAACAGGTTCAGCTGTGATATATATGACTTGTGAGTGTCCTCTCGTCAGTCACAAACATATGAAGCACTGAAACCGGTTTAGTCGTGTCATATCTAACTTAGCCTGGTCCCAGTCTCTAGGGTCGGCTTAGTGGTGTTTTACCGGGCCAGTCAGTTTCTGATGGCCTTTCTACCTCTGGGAGCCATCCTACTATCGCTATACCGTACTTCCGCTGCCATCCTACTTTTCCGCCGCCCCTAGACGGTGCCAAGCTAATTAATCCAAGGCCGTAAACAACACCCCGAGCGGGCTAAGCTGTCTAGGGCGGGTGAGGGTCACTCACAGTGCCGTAGAGATATCGGGGAGGCACCGAGGGTATGGATTCCAGGCTATATCTAACTTGGTGAGTGTCCTCTCGTCAGTCACAAACATGTGAAGCACTGAAACAGGTTCAGTCGTGTCATATCTGACTTGTGTGTGTCCTCTCGTCAGTCACAAACATGTGAAGCACTGAAACAGGTTCAGCTGTGTCATATCTGATTTGGTGAGTGTCCTCTCATCAGTCACAAACATGTGAAGCACTGAAACAGGTTCAGTCGTGTCATATCTGACTTGTGAGTGTCCTCTCGTCAGTCACAAACATGTGAAGCACTGAAACAGGTTCAGCTGTGTCATAACTAACTTGGTGAGTGTCCTCTCATCAGTCACAAACATGTGAAGCACTGAAACAGGTTCAGTCGTGTCATATCTGACTTGTGAGTGTCCTCTCGTCAGTCACAAACATGTGAAGCACTGAAACAGGTTCAGTCGTGTCATATCTGACTTGTGAGTGTCCTCTCGTCAGTCACGAACATGTGAAGCACTGAAACCGGTTCAGTCGTGTCATATCTGACTTGGTGAGTGTCCTCTCGTCAGTCACAAACATATTAAGCACTGAAACAGGTTCAGCTGTGTCATAACTGACTTGGTGAGTGTCCTCTCGTCAGTCACAAACATATTAAGCACTGAAACAGGTTCAGTCGTGTCATATCTGACTTGTGAGTGTCCTCTCGTCAGTCACAAACATGTGAAGCACTGAAACCGGTTCAGTCGTGTCATATCTGACTTGGTGAGTGTCCTCTCGTCAGTCACGAACATGTGAAGCACTGAAACCGGTTCAGTCGTGTCATATCTGACTTGGTGAGTGTCCTCTCGTCAGTCACAAACATATTAAGCACTGAAACAGGTTCAGCTGTGTCATAACTGACTTGGTGAGTGTCCTCTTGTTGTTCGGGGCTCCCGTGTCGTCCGACACATGAGGCAGTTAGGTTGGCCCAGCAGGCTCGGTCAGCAGCCATCCTCCTTACATCCTTCCAGTTCAGGTTGGCTGCTCGGAGGTCCCTCTCTATAGTCTGTCCGTAATTCATCCTGGGGCGACCCCTGCGTCTCTTCCCCTGTGGGTTCCAGTCAAGAACTTGGTTTGCCAGTCTGTCAGGCGCGAGCCTTGTAGCATGGCCAAGCCAGCTCAGACGCCGTTTGCAAATTGTTGCAGACACTTGTTGCTGGTTGGTTCTGACTTGGATCTCCCTGTTGGTAGTGAAATCGTCCCACCTGATGCCCAGGATCTTCCGTAGACATTTGCTATCAAAGCCATTTAGTCGTCTTTCTTGGCTTGATTTCAAGGGCCAGGTTTCACAGCCATACAAGAGAGTGGAAAGGACATTACTGTTGTAAAACCGCAGCTTTGTCTTGAGGGAAAGTTTCTTGCTGGCCCAGATCTTGCCAAGCTGGTTGAAGGCAGCTGAGGCCTTTCCTATTCTGCAGTCAAGTTCTTTGTCCATGTCCCCTCTGTTGTTGATGGAACTCCCCAAGTAGATGAAGTTCTCCACTACTTCCACCTCGGTCTGGTCAATAGTCACACTTGTTGGTGGAGGGTGTGTCCCTACCAGCATGTTCTTTGTCTTTTTGGTGCTGATGCTAAGTCCAATGCTGCTTGCAGTTGAGCCTATGTCGCATACTAGGGGTTGGAGATCTCGTGTAGTGTCGGCCAGCGCGGCAATGTCGTCGGCAAAGTCGAGGTCAGCTAGTTTGGTTTCCTGTACCCACTGAATTCCCCTCTCCTTTGTTGCCTTCCCAAGTACCCAGTCGATAGCCATGGCAAAAAGAATTGGTGACAGGACGCATCCTTGGCGGACCCCGCTTACAACTTCAAACCACCCACTGTATCCTTCGCCTGTCCGAACACAGCATTTTGAGTCAGCATATATTTGCTTGACGGCAGATATGAGTCTACTGGGGATTCCATAAGAGTGCATTATGTTCCATAGTGAGGGCCTATGAATGCTATCAAAGGCCTTAGAGAAGTCTATAAAACTGATAGCCAGTGGTGCTTGTAGCTCAGAACATTTTTCGATGATTCGCCGTAGGGTGAATATCTGCTCTGCACAAGATCGCTTTGGGCGGAATCCAGCTTGTTGTTCCCGGAGGACCTTGTCTACGGCATCTCTCATGCGGTTCAGGATGCATGTGGCATACACTTTCCCCGGTATGGAGAGAAGTGTCACTCCCCTCCAGTTGTCACATTCTGTCAGGTTGCCCTTCTTGGGGATGCACACTACTGCTCCGTTCTTCCAGTCTTCCGGTACTTCTCCTGCATTCCAGGCCCGATTACAGAGATGGCACATCCACTGGACGGTGCAGTCACCCCCGGCCTTAAGCATCTCAGCAGTAATGCCGTCCATTCCTGGTGATTTGTTGTTCTTCAAGGTCTTAATGGCTTCCTGCACTTCAGCTTCTGTAAAGTCGCTGGTGTCGATGGGTAGTTGGTGCGGTGGTTCGTCGAAGGCTGTTGGTGGTGTAGTAGGGTCTGGGCGGTTTAGGACTTCCTCGAAGTGTTCTGCCCATCTGGCAAGTTTGTCCTCTCCCTTGGACAGTAGGGTCCCGTCCTTCGCCTTGACTGGGCCTGAGTGAGCTTTGGAGCTTCCGGTGATCTTCTTTGCGATCTGGTACACAGTCCGCATATCGTTCCGGGCTGCTGCTCCCTCTGCTTCCTCAGCCTGCCTCTCCATCCATACCCGTCTATCTCTCTGGGCACTGCGCTTCACTTCCCTATTCTTCTCCATATACTCATGGTGGACATCATTGTTGTCAGACTTGTTGTTGTGTCTCCTATGGTGGAGGGTTTTCCTTTCACTGATCAATTTCCAGGTGTGGTCGCTGATCCAAGCTTCCCGGAGGGATTTCTTGTAGCCCAAGATTTCTTCCCCCGCGGCAGTCATTGCATCCTTCAGCTCTTCCCACCATACAGTTGACCCTGGGGGCGGGTCTGCCAGAGTGGAGAACCGGTTCCTCAGGGAGGCCTCAAACTGTTCACCTGTGGCAGGGTCTTTCAACTTACTTGTGTCAAACCTCCTGGGTAGAGATGCCTTCTTCTTCTGTCTCTTCAGTTTGATCTTTATCTTGGCAATGGAGAGGTAGTGGTCGCTACCGACATCTGCTCCTCTGTATACACGGACATCTTCTAGGCATGGGGTCCTCCATCTTGGACCAATAGCTATATGGTCTATCTGTGTCCTAGTCTTGTGATCGTTTGATAGCCATGTTGTCTTGTGGATGTCCTTGTGCTCGAAGATTGATGAGCCAATCTTCATATTGTTCATTGAGCAGAACTGTATAAATCTATTCCCATTGTCCTCTCGTCAGTCACAAACATATTAAGCACTGAAACAGGTTCAGTCGTGTCATATCTGACTTGTGAGTGTCCTCTCGTCAGTCACAAACATATGAAGCACTGGAACCGGTTCAGTCGTGTCATATCTAACTTGGTGAGTGTCCTCTCGTCAGTCACAAACATGTGAAGCACTGAAACAGGTTCAGCTGTGTCATGTCTGACTTGGTGAGTGTCCTCTCGTCAGTCACAAACATATGAAGCACTGAAACCGGTTCAGTCGTGTCATATCTAACTTGGTGAGTGTCCTCTCGTCAGTCACAAACATGTGAAGCACTGAAACAGGTTCAGTCGTGTCGTATCTGACTTGTGAGTGTCCTCTCGTCAGTCACAAACATGTGAAGCACTGAAACCGGTTCAGTCGTGTCATATCTGACTTGGTGAGTGTCCTCTCGTCAGTCACAAACATGTGAAGCACTGAAACAGGTTCAGCCGTGTCATGTCTGACTTGTGAGTGTCCTCTCGTCAGTCACAAACATGTGAAGCACTGAAACAGGTTCAGTCGTGTCATATCTGACCTGGTGAGTGTCCTCTCGTCAGTCACAAACATGTGAAGCACTGAAACAGGTTCAGTCGTGTCATATCTGACTTGGTGAGTGTCCTATCGTCAGTCACAAACATGTGAAGCACTGAAACAGGTTCAGTCGTGTCATATCTGACTTGGTGAGTGTCCTCTCGTCAGTCACAAACATATGAAGCACTGAAACAGGTTCAGCTGTGATATATCTGACTTGTGAGTGTCCTCTCGTCAGTCGAGCTAGTCACAAACATATGAAGCACTGAAACAGGTTCAGTCGTGTCATATCTAACTTGGTGAGTGTCCTCTCGTCAGTCACAAACATGTGAAGCACTGAAACAGGTTCAGTCGTGTCATATCTGACCTGGTGAGTGTCCTCTCGTCAGTCACAAACATGTGAAGCACTGAAACAGCTTCAGTCGTGTCATATCTGACTTGGTGAGTGTCCTCTCGTCAGTCACAAACATATGAAGCACTGAAACAGGTTCAGCTGTGATATATATGACTTGTGAGTGTCCTCTCGTCAGTCACAAACATATGAAGCACTGAAACCGGTTTAGTCGTGTCATATCTAACTTAGCCTGGTCCCAGTCTCTAGGGTCGGCTTAGTGGTGTTTTACCGGGCCAGTCAGTTTCTGATGGCCTTTCTACCTCTGGGAGCCATCCTACTATCGCTATACCGTACTTCCGCTGCCATCCTACTTTTCCGCCGCCCCTAGACGGTGCCAAGCTAATTAATCCAAGGCCGTAAACAACACCCCGAGCGGGCTAAGCTGTCTAGGGCGGGTGAGGGTCACTCACAGTGCCGTAGAGATATCGGGGAGGCACCGAGGGTATGGATTCCAGGCTATATCTAACTTGGTGAGTGTCCTCTCGTCAGTCACAAACATGTGAAGCACTGAAACAGGTTCAGTCGTGTCATATCTGACTTGTGTGTGTCCTCTCGTCAGTCACAAACATGTGAAGCACTGAAACAGGTTCAGCTGTGTCATATCTGATTTGGTGAGTGTCCTCTCATCAGTCACAAACATGTGAAGCACTGAAACAGGTTCAGTCGTGTCATATCTGACTTGTGAGTGTCCTCTCGTCAGTCACAAACATGTGAAGCACTGAAACAGGTTCAGCTGTGTCATAACTAACTTGGTGAGTGTCCTCTCATCAGTCACAAACATGTGAAGCACTGAAACAGGTTCAGTCGTGTCATATCTGACTTGTGAGTGTCCTCTCGTCAGTCACAAACATGTGAAGCACTGAAACAGGTTCAGTCGTGTCATATCTGACTTGTGAGTGTCCTCTCGTCAGTCACGAACATGTGAAGCACTGAAACCGGTTCAGTCGTGTCATATCTGACTTGGTGAGTGTCCTCTCGTCAGTCACAAACATATTAAGCACTGAAACAGGTTCAGCTGTGTCATAACTGACTTGGTGAGTGTCCTCTCGTCAGTCACAAACATATTAAGCACTGAAACAGGTTCAGTCGTGTCATATCTGACTTGTGAGTGTCCTCTCGTCAGTCACAAACATGTGAAGCACTGAAACCGGTTCAGTCGTGTCATATCTGACTTGGTGAGTGTCCTCTCGTCAGTCACGAACATGTGAAGCACTGAAACCGGTTCAGTCGTGTCATATCTGACTTGGTGAGTGTCCTCTCGTCAGTCACAAACATATTAAGCACTGAAACAGGTTCAGCTGTGTCATAACTGACTTGGTGAGTGTCCTCTTGTTGTTCGGGGCTCCCGTGTCGTCCGACACATGAGGCAGTTAGGTTGGCCCAGCAGGCTCGGTCAGCAGCCATCCTCCTTACATCCTTCCAGTTCAGGTTGGCTGCTCGGAGGTCCCTCTCTATAGTCTGTCCGTAATTCATCCTGGGGCGACCCCTGCGTCTCTTCCCCTGTGGGTTCCAGTCAAGAACTTGGTTTGCCAGTCTGTCAGGCGCGAGCCTTGTAGCATGGCCAAGCCAGCTCAGACGCCGTTTGCAAATTGTTGCAGACACTTGTTGCTGGTTGGTTCTGACTTGGATCTCCCTGTTGGTAGTGAAATCGTCCCACCTGATGCCCAGGATCTTCCGTAGACATTTGCTATCAAAGCCATTTAGTCGTCTTTCTTGGCTTGATTTCAAGGGCCAGGTTTCACAGCCATACAAGAGAGTGGAAAGGACATTACTGTTGTAAAACCGCAGCTTTGTCTTGAGGGAAAGTTTCTTGCTGGCCCAGATCTTGCCAAGCTGGTTGAAGGCAGCTGAGGCCTTTCCTATTCTGCAGTCAAGTTCTTTGTCCATGTCCCCTCTGTTGTTGATGGAACTCCCCAAGTAGATGAAGTTCTCCACTACTTCCACCTCGGTCTGGTCAATAGTCACACTTGTTGGTGGAGGGTGTGTCCCTACCAGCATGTTCTTTGTCTTTTTGGTGCTGATGCTAAGTCCAATGCTGCTTGCAGTTGAGCCTATGTCGCATACTAGGGGTTGGAGATCTCGTGTAGTGTCGGCCAGCGCGGCAATGTCGTCGGCAAAGTCGAGGTCAGCTAGTTTGGTTTCCTGTACCCACTGAATTCCCCTCTCCTTTGTTGCCTTCCCAAGTACCCAGTCGATAGCCATGGCAAAAAGAATTGGTGACAGGACGCATCCTTGGCGGACCCCGCTTACAACTTCAAACCACCCACTGTATCCTTCGCCTGTCCGAACACAGCATTTTGAGTCAGCATATATTTGCTTGACGGCAGATATGAGTCTACTGGGGATTCCATAAGAGTGCATTATGTTCCATAGTGAGGGCCTATGAATGCTATCAAAGGCCTTAGAGAAGTCTATAAAACTGATAGCCAGTGGTGCTTGTAGCTCAGAACATTTTTCGATGATTCGCCGTAGGGTGAATATCTGCTCTGCACAAGATCGCTTTGGGCGGAATCCAGCTTGTTGTTCCCGGAGGACCTTGTCTACGGCATCTCTCATGCGGTTCAGGATGCATGTGGCATACACTTTCCCCGGTATGGAGAGAAGTGTCACTCCCCTCCAGTTGTCACATTCTGTCAGGTTGCCCTTCTTGGGGATGCACACTACTGCTCCGTTCTTCCAGTCTTCCGGTACTTCTCCTGCATTCCAGGCCCGATTACAGAGATGGCACATCCACTGGACGGTGCAGTCACCCCCGGCCTTAAGCATCTCAGCAGTAATGCCGTCCATTCCTGGTGATTTGTTGTTCTTCAAGGTCTTAATGGCTTCCTGCACTTCAGCTTCTGTAAAGTCGCTGGTGTCGATGGGTAGTTGGTGCGGTGGTTCGTCGAAGGCTGTTGGTGGTGTAGTAGGGTCTGGGCGGTTTAGGACTTCCTCGAAGTGTTCTGCCCATCTGGCAAGTTTGTCCTCTCCCTTGGACAGTAGGGTCCCGTCCTTCGCCTTGACTGGGCCTGAGTGAGCTTTGGAGCTTCCGGTGATCTTCTTTGCGATCTGGTACACAGTCCGCATATCGTTCCGGGCTGCTGCTCCCTCTGCTTCCTCAGCCTGCCTCTCCATCCATACCCGTCTATCTCTCTGGGCACTGCGCTTCACTTCCCTATTCTTCTCCATATACTCATGGTGGACATCATTGTTGTCAGACTTGTTGTTGTGTCTCCTATGGTGGAGGGTTTTCCTTTCACTGATCAATTTCCAGGTGTGGTCGCTGATCCAAGCTTCCCGGAGGGATTTCTTGTAGCCCAAGATTTCTTCCCCCGCGGCAGTCATTGCATCCTTCAGCTCTTCCCACCATACAGTTGACCCTGGGGGCGGGTCTGCCAGAGTGGAGAACCGGTTCCTCAGGGAGGCCTCAAACTGTTCACCTGTGGCAGGGTCTTTCAACTTACTTGTGTCAAACCTCCTGGGTAGAGATGCCTTCTTCTTCTGTCTCTTCAGTTTGATCTTTATCTTGGCAATGGAGAGGTAGTGGTCGCTACCGACATCTGCTCCTCTGTTTACACGGACATCTTCTAGGCATGGGGTCCTCCATCTTGGACCAATAGCTATATGGTCTATCTGTGTCCTAGTCTTGTGATCGTTTGATAGCCATGTTGTCTTGTGGATGTCCTTGTGCTCGAAGATTGATGAGCCAATCTTCATATTGTTCATTGAGCAGAACTGTATAAATCTATTCCCATTGTCCTCTCGTCAGTCACAAACATATTAAGCACTGAAACAGGTTCAGTCGTGTCATATCTGACTTGTGAGTGTCCTCTCGTCAGTCACAAACATATGAAGCACTGGAACCGGTTCAGTCGTGTCATATCTAACTTGGTGAGTGTCCTCTCGTCAGTCACAAACATGTGAAGCACTGAAACAGGTTCAGCTGTGTCATGTCTGACTTGGTGAGTGTCCTCTCGTCAGTCACAAACATATGAAGCACTGAAACCGGTTCAGTCGTGTCATATCTAACTTGGTGAGTGTCCTCTCGTCAGTCACAAACATGTGAAGCACTGAAACAGGTTCAGTCGTGTCGTATCTGACTTGTGAGTGTCCTCTCGTCAGTCACAAACATGTGAAGCACTGAAACCGGTTCAGTCGTGTCATATCTGACTTGGTGAGTGTCCTCTCGTCAGTCACAAACATGTGAAGCACTGAAACAGGTTCAGCCGTGTCATGTCTGACTTGTGAGTGTCCTCTCGTCAGTCACAAACATGTGAAGCACTGAAACAGGTTCAGTCGTGTCATATCTGACCTGGTGAGTGTCCTCTCGTCAGTCACAAACATGTGAAGCACTGAAACAGGTTCAGTCGTGTCATATCTGACTTGGTGAGTGTCCTATCGTCAGTCACAAACATGTGAAGCACTGAAACAGGTTCAGTCGTGTCATATCTGACTTGGTGAGTGTCCTCTCGTCAGTCACAAACATATGAAGCACTGAAACAGGTTCAGCTGTGATATATCTGACTTGTGAGTGTCCTCTCGTCAGTCGAGCTAGTCACAAACATATGAAGCACTGAAACAGGTTCAGTCGTGTCATATCTAACTTGGTGAGTGTCCTCTCGTCAGTCACAAACATGTGAAGCACTGAAACAGGTTCAGTCGTGTCATATCTGACCTGGTGAGTGTCCTCTCGTCAGTCACAAACATGTGAAGCACTGAAACAGCTTCAGTCGTGTCATATCTGACTTGGTGAGTGTCCTCTCGTCAGTCACAAACATATGAAGCACTGAAACAGGTTCAGCTGTGATATATATGACTTGTGAGTGTCCTCTCGTCAGTCACAAACATATGAAGCACTGAAACCGGTTTAGTCGTGTCATATCTAACTTAGCCTGGTCCCAGTCTCTAGGGTCGGCTTAGTGGTGTTTTACCGGGCCAGTCAGTTTCTGATGGCCTTTCTACCTCTGGGAGCCATCCTACTATCGCTATACCGTACTTCCGCTGCCATCCTACTTTTCCGCCGCCCCTAGACGGTGCCAAGCTAATTAATCCAAGGCCGTAAACAACACCCCGAGCGGGCTAAGCTGTCTAGGGCGGGTGAGGGTCACTCACAGTGCCGTAGAGATATCGGGGAGGCACCGAGGGTATGGATTCCAGGCTATATCTAACTTGGTGAGTGTCCTCTCGTCAGTCACAAACATGTGAAGCACTGAAACAGGTTCAGTCGTGTCATATCTGACTTGTGTGTGTCCTCTCGTCAGTCACAAACATGTGAAGCACTGAAACAGGTTCAGCTGTGTCATATCTGATTTGGTGAGTGTCCTCTCATCAGTCACAAACATGTGAAGCACTGAAACAGGTTCAGTCGTGTCATATCTGACTTGTGAGTGTCCTCTCGTCAGTCACAAACATATGAAGCACTGAAACAGGTTCAGCTGTGTCATAACTAACTTGGTGAGTGTCCTCTCGTCAGTCACAAACATGTGAAGCACTGAAACAGGTTCAGTCGTGTCATATCTGACTTGTGAGTGTCCTCTCGTCAGTCACAAACATATGAAGCACTGAAACAGGTTCAGCTGTGTCATAACTAACTTGGTGAGTGTCCTCTCGTCAGTCACAAACATGTGAAGCACTGAAACAGGTTCAGCTGTGTCATATCTGACTTGGTGAGTGTCCTCTCATCAGTCACAAACATGTGAAGCACTGAAACCGGTTCAGTCGTGTCATATCTGACTTGGTGAGTGTCCTCTCGTCAGTCACAAACATGTGAAGCACTGAAACAGGTTCAGCTGTGTCATAACTAACTTGGTGAGTGTCCTCTCGTCAGTCACAAACATGTGAAGCACTGAAACAGGTTCAGTCGTGTCATATCTGACTTGTGAGTGTCCTCTCGTCAGTCACAAACATGTGAAGCACTGAAACAGGTTCAGCTGTGTCATAACTAACTTGGTGAGTGTCCTCTCGTCAGTCACAAACATGTGAAGCACTGAAACAGGTTCAGTCGTGTCATATCTGACTTGTGAGTGTCCTCTCGTCAGTCACAAACATGTGAAGCACTGAAACAGGTTCAGCTGTGTCATAACTAACTTGGTGAGTGTCCTCTCGTCAGTCACAAACATGTGAAGCACTGAAACAGGTTCAGTCGTGTCATATCTGACTTGTGAGTGTCCTCTCGTCAGTCACAAACATATGAAGCACTGAAACAGGTTCAGCTGTGTCATAACTAACTTGGTGAGTGTCCTCTCGTCAGTCACAAACATGTGAAGCACTGAAACAGGTTCAGTCGTGTCATATCTGACTTGGTGAGTGTCCTCTCGTCAGTCACAAACATGTGAAGCACTGAAACAGGTTCAGCTGTGTCATAACTAACTTGGTGAGTGTCCTCTCGTCAGTCACAAACATGTGAAGCACTGAAACAGGTTCAGTCGTGTCATATCTAACTTGGTGAGTGTCCTCTCGTCAGTCACAAACATGTGAAGCACTGAAACAGGTTCAGTCGTGCCATATCTGACTTTAATTCCAGGCGGTTCATGAAGAACTGCACACAAAAGTTTACATCCCATTTTCGAATATAACGTTATATGTGTTTTTGTAGAAGACAAATGCTCGTGTCTCTCCTCTTCGGCCCCCTGTAACTCCTAAACTATTTATCGCATGACCACCAAGTTTTAGAGGACTTTTGCATGTGTTTTGGTACAAGACGAATATACCTGTGCCTTCAAGTAAAATGGCTTTGCATAACAAATTGAATGTAGATATAACCCTTCGAACATAGCGAATTGATCTGCCATGTACGACAAATAGAAGCTGTGGTAAGAAGCTTTCAGAAGGTATCTGCCATCTTTGTTCTAGCTCTGAAGGATAGTCAAAGGTCAAACGGGGTTGTTGTAGGGGGTGGTGGATGGTCGCCTTGGTGGACTGGTAACAGGAAGGGAACGGGACCTGGTGTGAACTGCTTCTTTAAACCTCTCTGTCGAGAACGGTGAACCCACAGCACTTGATAGTTCAAACAGCATTCTTGCTTCTCAATCGCACCATAGGTCACCCATGGATGTTAGAACCTGGTTCCCTCAACCGGACGGCGCCAAGATCAACTTCTGCGTTGCCATAGTGATGAAGAACGTCTGGGGAACTGACCAGTGGTACGACGTGGCCTGCGATGACCGAGCCACACGGTCCTTCATCTGCAAACGGGCGGCCAAAAGAGTGACCCGTCCGGGAGGCAATGTCTAAACAGCGCGGCCAGAGTAACCCAAATCTCTACTGCTGTGTGATTCTTCTAGTCGAACAACAAACATAGGTACACCAAGGATGTTTGGAGTGCTGTGTGCCAGATACGTCTGACTTGCTGAAGCACAACTACATGTCACAAAACACACACACTGACACACACGCACACACTCACACACACACACACACACACACACACACACACACACACACACACACACACACACACACACACACATACGGACGCGCACAAACACATACACACACATACACACATAAAACGCTAATTATCTTCGCCGAGTACTTGTACTCGGAGAGGATTATGTTTTCGGTTGAAAAATCTGTTGGGTGGGTCTGAATGTATGTCAGGAGCATAACTCAAGAAAACTTCAATGAATCTTTATGATTTTTGGTAGGTGTGTAGTGGTTGTGTAAAGGAAGGTCAAGTTCGAAAATGGTTAACCTTGCGTTTTTCAATAGTACTGCAGCGGACTTAGCATTTTTTTTTGTGTTTGTATGTAGGCAAAAAAAGTGACGGAAACGTTGATGGATCTTCATGATTTTTTGCAGGTGTGTAGATGTTGTGAAAACGGAGGTCAAGTTCAAAAATGGTTCTCCTGGCACTTTCCGTCGGTACTGCAGCGGGCTTTGTGTGGATGTGAATTTTCTTGTGGACAACATAACTCAAGAAGCTGTTGATGGATCCTTATGATATTTAGTGGATGGGTAGGATTTACCGAAAGGAAGGTCAAGTTTGATAATGGGCCTTCTAGCGGGTACAAAAGGTACTGCAGCAGAGCTTCAAAATTTAGGGCCATATTTTCTGAAAGTGCTATGGTCATGATTTTTGTGTGGTAGATAGTTCATGCCACAGAAAGTAAGTTCTGTAAATTTTGGCCCCCTAGCGGCTTGTTAAGAACCGCAGTGGATGTTTTTGTTTTGACATTCGGACATGAATAACTTGAGAATGGATCGACAGATCGTCGGATGGTGCTTTACATAATCAATAGAGAGCTCGGATGGTGCTTTACATAATCAATGACTAATTATGCAAATAAGGAGCTAATTTGCATAATTAGTAAGGAAAGTTTGTTAACCTTCTGCCTTTCAATGGGACATGGGACAGTGTCAGGTCATGTAAACAGATAGCCTTGCATAAACGTACATGTAGGTCAAATAAATAAACTATTCTCCAAGCAGAGGTGTGGGTCCTGCTGGTTTTTTACGCGTTCAGCTTAAGTATTTTTGTTCAACACGGTTGGCGACATAACGAAATGAGGACAAAATAGAAAGCCTGACTAGAAACACCTAAAAACGTGCCAGATTTATTCTATTCATATGTATTGACTGTACTATTTTATCATCACTTTCAAATTTCAACACTGCCATATCGAACCTTTGTGGCCCATATGATATCAACATACTCATATTTTTTCATGACCAGTTATAACATATATCAGCACACTCTACACATATACTAGTCCTGTGCCACCAAATGATTTTTAACCCTATCTTAACTGGACTCATTCGCCCAATCATGACGTGCAAATGGCATGGTGCATGATCAAATTTGCAGGGGGTGATAAGCACGTAAATATAAATCACTTTCCATAATAAGCCTTGATTATTTGGCGAAGATAATGTGTTTGTGGAACTCTAGTTTTATAATAACTTGTTCGTTGAGACATTCTTTTGTATACCATATAACAATGCAAACCCCCACAAACACACGTTTTATTCAAATTTTAAAATAACCTGTTTTCAGACATATTTTTTGATATCTACCTTACATGTGCATCTAAATGATACTGCAGACATTTGTATTGCAAGCAAAGTCCAAGAAGAACGTTAAATAGGTTTGGAGAAAATGAAAATCGTTATCGAATATGCTTAATTTTTTCAACAAAAGATGGTATATCATCTTAATGGTAAATGATGTAAAATTTATACTAGAGACACATGTATCTTAAATAAAGTTGAGCATTATCAGACGTACATTATGTAAATGTTGATATCATTTGCATAATCGGTTGAGAAATGCTACAATAGCTTCATTGAAAATGAAAGAAATTCGCAAACCATGAATTAATGTTATTTGGAAAGAGAAATAATGAATTCATATATATTGTATTAATGGGAAACTTGTTTTGCCTATTCGAAAATCAGAGGCTGTATGGTATCTGGCAAATAACGGAAATTTAACATTTGTGACATACACGTTATGTAGAAGTGAAAATCTTTAGTCAGTAATCATTAAGTTAAGTTATTTCAATAGTTACTACTGATATTGCTTAAAGGAGTCCTAAACTCCAGAAGGCGGTGTTATTTTCCACTAGATTATGTATCAATTAATACATAATCAGTCGACTTTTACAAAATCCTGCTTGTGATTAATTTCACAAGGTGTGCTTTTTGCTTGTGGTTAATTTCATAAGGTGTGTTTTTAAAACAATATGATACTCATTAAACCCGTGCAGACCCTACCAATGTATTCCCTATGCGTAAACATACAGTGGATATTTTCGGCATAAATGAGGGTGGTTAAGCACAATAAAAAGGCCAATTGTTGATAAGATATAAAAGAACGCATAGCAAGACGAGTTTCTCTTAACCCCCATGACATTCTTTTTATAATCTGACTTTTGTCAGGCACACTGTATTAGGCCATAGGTTGAGCTCGTTTAATTCAAGTAATCAGAAAATCGAGGGTCACGTGGGGAATTCGGTAGAATACTGAATGCTTTTTGATGCGCACGGTACTAGTGGGTCTGACCATCCTTGTACACCCTGTTCACTCTGACCACACTTGTACACCCTGTTCACTCTGACCATCCTTGTATACCCTGTTCACTCTGACCACACTTGTACACCCTGTTCACTCTGACCATCCTTGTACACCCTGTTCACTCTGACCACACTTGTACACCCTGTTCACTCTGACCATCCTTGTATACCCTGTTCACTCTGACCACACTTGTACACCCTGTTCACTACGACCATCCTTGTACACTCTGTTCACTCTTACCATCCTTGTACACCCTGTTCACTCTGACCATCCTTGTACACCCTGTTCACTCTGACCACACTTGTACACCCTGTTCACTACGACCATCCTTGTACACTCTGTTCACTCTTACTTACCATCCTTGTACACCCTGTTCACTACGACCATCCTTGTACACCCTGTTCACTCTGACCACACTTGTACACCCTGTTCACTCTGACCACACTTGTACACCCTGTTCACTCTGACCATCCTTGTACACTCTGTTCACTCTGACCATCCTTGTACACCCTGTTCACTCTGACCACACTTGTACACCCTGTTCACTCTGACCATCCTTGTATACCCTGTTCACTCTGACCACACTTGTACACCCTGTTCACTACGACCATCCTTGTACACTCTGTTCACTCTTACCATCCTTGTACACCCTGTTCACTCTGACCATCCTTGTACACCCTGTTCACTCTGACCACACTTGTACACCCTGTTCACTACGACCATCCTTGTACACTCTGTTCACTCTTACTTACCATCCTTGTACACCCTGTTCACTACGACCATCCTTGTACACTCTGTTCACTACGACCATCCTTGTACACCCTGTTCACTCTGACCACACTTGTACACCCTGTTCACTCTGACCATCCTTGTACACTCTGTTCACTCTGACCACACTTGTACACCCTGTTCACTCTGACCATCCTTGTACACTCTGTTCACTCTGACCACACTTGTACACCCTGTTCACTCTGACCACACTTGTACACCCTGTTCACTACGACCATCCTTGTACACTCTGTTCACTCTGACCACACTTGTACACCCTGTTCACTCTGACCATCCTTGTACACCCTGTTCACTCTGACCACACTTGTACACCCTGTTCACTCTGACCATCCTTGTACACTCTGTTCACTCTGACCACACTTGTACACCCTGTTCACTCTGACCATCCTTGTACACCCTGTTCACTCTGACCACACTTGTACACCCTGTTCACTCTGACCACACTTGTACACCCTGTTCACTCTGACCACACTTGTACACCCTGTTCACTACGACCATCCTTGTACACTCCGTTCACTCTGACAATTTGTAATCCGATGTCCTGTTCTTGAATAAAGTGCAAGTGACCTAATAACAAATTCGATAACAGGCTCCGATGAAGTAACTAATTACATACGGTTTGAGTGGATCATTGCCTAACTGTCTGTTTGTTGCTGACAGAATGTAGAGAGGTGTGATATTTAAGGCACTGCAATTCAGTCAGACTGTCAGGACAGCAATAGCGGAGAGCTAGAGAACTTCAGCTGAGGAAATGTGAGCAGAGCCAGCAACATGTAGTCACCGTCAGTCTGCCTCATGACTCAGGAGACTTCCGTGCCCAGTGTACGAGAAACCTTGTATCTGCCGTCTTGCTATACAGACCCGGATCTAAATCTATGATTTGATTATTCTAATGTTGACATCAGTGTTAGTTTCATTGAATACAGGGATAAAAGACCTGTTGTAATACCGTGTTTCATCGCTTCAATTATTCTTACATGCTTTATGGTATTCAAGTTTGAAAACGTGAATGCCTTGTTTTGTTTTCTTTCCCGCCTTGTTTTTTTGCCCGCGTGCACTAAATTTGAGGTCTTCAGAGGATGTCATCCATAAAATTTACATGCTGTGACCTAATTGGTAAATAATTGGGCTTCCAACATTGTGACCTGTGTCATCATCATCATCGTTCCTCCTCTTACGAGGTGCAGCAAGAGAAGTTGGTCCCCCAGAATTTCTTGTCATTCATTGCAGAAAGGAGTTCCTGTCCTTCCAAATTAGTTTCAGTTTCTATGGGTTTCTTGAGAGTTGTGATTGGTCGCCCGATCCTTCTGTTTGCGTCCGGGTTCCAAAGCAGAAGCTTTCCCGCTGGTTCACTGCTACGTACAACGTGGCCCGCGAGACTCAGCCGTCGACGTTTCACCACTGTGGTGACATATGGCAATGGTCCAGGGCACCCCCTAGTTTATTTTGGGTCTCAATTCGAGTTTGCACACCCCTAAGTCTAGCGACCGTCTCTTCCAGGAAATACTTCTGAGCCAAAACAACTGTGAATGGGAATGAAGGCTATCCCTCTAGCTACAAGAAAACCCGAGTTTCGGTTTCTTCAACCTTTGTAATGTTAACGGGGGGCGCCCGAACATCGACGCGCCCTAACATCGCACGGATTTTTTACTGATCTTATTTTGCATAAGTACGCCGTGTTTGTGTCCAATAACTAAGCTGATAAGGAAGGTAAATAACCCAAGTTCATGCACATGATTGTCATTTACATTCAAAACATATGTGTACATATTCATTTCTTGTTTTGTCGAAAAGTAGTATTTTGACAATAATGATGGTAGCGCTAAGTAGAGGGTCACTGCGTAGCTAGACGGCCCGGCACCTAAATATACGACCTGTGCCAAGCAGATACATAAGTCACACAGCTATCATACACATAAGAAAAATAACTTCATAAAACACTAAAAATTTGGGTCTTTAAGTGTTTGTTGAGAAGAAAACCGACCAAAGAAAAACAACGTAAACATTGCTGTCGTCTGACGACGTTGTTTTCCCGCCATTTTTGGGGGCCGCGATGGTGGCGAAACGATTCAACGCACAGTTTTGTTACGCTCTAACATGTGATTGGTACCGTCTATGAAAAGGAAACTGAATACAGAGATGGCGAAGATATTTTCCAATAAGTAGACGGAGTATTGTTGATGTCAGCGGTGTCGTTTATTCGTAATGATTTCGTAAGTCGGGCTGTATTCAATACGTACGTCGGGCCGCGTAGTAGCCTATTTCCCGTGGAAACATGAACTGGGATGCGCTAGATATAGCCCTTCTCACATGACGTGAGAAGTGCACACAGTCAAAATTTTCCGGTCAAAAGAAAGCTAGAATATAGCAGACTTCAAGCCTAATTTACATTTCCCTAACTTCATCACTAACTTCCGAAGAGAGCAAAATTACCAAAGCGTAGGAAGTTAGGCACACTATCTGGCGTAGCACTAAATCAGAAGGTACATTCGTGAAAATGTCTCACAGCGTCTTCAGCATGTAACGCGGAGCATGAAGGGCCCATGAACAGTATGAATACATTTTTTGTCCAAGTATGGTCTTTAGATGAATGTGTTCAAAATTCATTCATTAAAACATGACCATTCTCTGGCAACCAGCAATGGAGCGCCGTGAGTTCCAGCGCGTAAAAAAACGTCCGATATTTGGGCACCCCCCGTTAGTAAATATAAGAGGGAAAAAGTATTTTTCCGTCAAAAATGAGGCGCAAAATTTGGCATTTTCCCGTGGAACTAAATACATCACAAAATTTTTTGACACGAAAATGACTGTTAGTGTCAGAAAGAGAAAACTCCAAGGTATAATCAAGCCCATTATAAAGAAAATCCTACCACTGTGATTTTCACAATAACCCGACGCGCGAGGTAATGCAACACGGCCGAAAGAACGCAACAAAGGTCAATCGGGGTCGACTGGGCAGTTTACCTTCAACGCGTATGGATATCCGGAAGTAAGGCTCGGATCGAAACGCAATTTCCACCCAAAACACACCAATTCATACGCTTTTCGGCCATGTTAGTATCTAATGTCAGTTCGAAGCACATTTTGAGAAATGTGAACTCAAACCCAGACCCTCGAAACCCTTTCGTCCCTTTTTTGTCGCGGAAGAACTGGTGCGTGCACCGATAACTGTTTATTTGTAGCGTGCTTCCACCATGGTGTATTGTAGATCACACGGGGCATCTTTGTGTAAGTGCCATCGAGTTTTCTGGAACGTGTTGTCGTCATAACCCAGGATTCAGAGCCACATATAAAAGAATTGCTTCTATACATGCTTTAAACACTTTTGTCTTAGTTTGTTTTCTAATCGGAGACTTCCAATTTTTTTTGTAATGAGTGGAGGGCACTCCATGCCTGAGCTATCCTGATATTCATGTCATATATACTATCAGTGCAGTCTCCGAGGTATTTAAAATCGGAAACTTGCCCGATTGTAGTACAGTAGGAGGCTAAAAGTAGACTGTCAGTTGTAGGATTTAAATGCATGTACTTAGTCTTGGAAGCGTTGAGATATAAACCAATTTTATTACATGATGTTTCCACTTTGTTGAGAAGATTTGGGGCAAACTTTATTGAGTTTTCGAGCAAGGCAATATCATCGGCGAAATCGAGATCAGGGAGGGTTTCAGCTGGGTGCCGTCGGCTCAAGCAACTGGACAGAATTTTGAATCAGTTAGACGTTTCAGACATGATAGTCAAGTCAGCTGATGAGCGTCTATAAGACGTTTACCATAATTGTTTACTATAACATCCCTGTCGTTTCTTTTCTTAATGTCAGAAAGTCCGTTTGTTACGGGATCATCTGGGACATCAAAATATGTTTCTGTGAGTGACCTAGTTCACATGTTTATCATTTAAATACTTAACAGCGTTATATCACCTACATTTAGAAAGTTTTCAAATACTACTGGATAATGTGTCAAATGGGTCAATTTGTACAGAATTTGAGGATTCAGGAGGGATTTATAATTGCAAAGAAATAGATCATTTTCAGCCTGAAATAGATCAAAAAGTATTTATCAAATTTGCACCAAATGCTATCCACTGAACTACTTTCTAATTTACTTATCCCCTTTCTAAACGAGCCTTTGAAAAAAGTCGGTACCCCACCCGAGTTGCGTTTTGCTCTCTGATTCGAACTTATATTACTACTAAAAAAAACTATATCCTGGAATAGAAAAATCTACATAGTTGTCTGCCCAAGTTTCCTGGACACAGACAATATCGTTATTTTTGAAATAATTACAAAACTCTACGTCACTTTTTTTTTTCTAAAACTACATTAGACATTCCAACTTGAAAAAACTAATGCAGACTTTTCCCCCATATTCTTGAAGATATTGAAGTACATATTAGCTACATGAAGCTAATTTTGTCATCTTGGTATTAGATTACGTCAGATGAACTTTCAAGCTAAAGTGAGACCTAGTTATATCATTCCACACTACTAGTACAGAAATAGTGGTAGACCCAGACTCACCTACTTAGACAATCTATGCAGTGATACAAACTAAAAAGATACTAATGACCTACAAAGGGCCCATGGGGACCAACACAAAGCTTGGTGGGCTTGAACTAGTACATCTCGGGTGGCTCCCCGACCACGTGCCATCCGTCCTGCAGGTCCGACTGTATGGCCGCAAGGAGCCGCTGTTACAGATGAAGGTGCAGGTCTTGGGATACCGCGGCCAGAAGGAGAATCCGTTGTCACAATACATTCTTCCGTTGGTGGGGCTGTGCAGGGTAGGACATCGCACACCTGGAGTAGAAATAATGCGAAAGAATTTTGGCACATTGAAAAAAAAACAGTCCAAAAAAAGTTGCATTTCCAGCATCGTTGCATCACATCAAAGTATCAACGACAAGGTCAATAAACTTTATTACGTTGATGAAGGTTAGACATCCAGGTAATAACATACGTCAAAAATAGCAACTGTATAAGATTTTAAACTTTATTGCACATTCATGCCTTCCTATCTGTCTCCAGGCTCGTCTAACATTAGCTACATGCATAAGGTAACATAACTGAAGCACAAAAAAAGGAACATATGCATATAACTGTCATAAGGAAGAGTTTATGACAGTTTATGTTTGCATGTACGTATATTGACACCACCGATCTTAACGTTTTTGAAGGATTCTATCATATAAACTCAAGACGCTGTTGCCCTTACCGATACACTCGGCTTCATTCCCCGACCATGATGCATCAGTCTGACAATGTCTCTCAGGGCTGCTTGTTGGAGTCAGCTCGTAGCCTTGGTCGCAGGCAAAGTTACAGGCCTCGGGATAGCGGAAGTTGGAACCGCTGTTACACGTCATACTGCCGTGCAGGGGACTTGACAGGTCCGGGCATTTCAAAGCTAGAATGCAAACCAGTTTTAACTAGAGTATTTGCAATAAAAGATGGCATGCATCAATTGTTGGTTTACGGCTAGTTCCTGAAATTTCAATTGATATATATTTTTACATATTTGCATTTGTTGGCTGTCTCAATCATAAAACTTAGACACACTAGCCAATGCCAACAACTACAGAAAATGATATGTTTAGATTTACCTGTACATGGGCTAAATGCATTAGGTAACGTAGTTGATGTACAAGAAAAAGAACATATAAAAAACTCTTCTATACTATCACATAGAGGAGCTTGTAGCAGTTTTATGCATACATACACCAGCGGTCTTAATGTTTTACTGATCCCATCATGCAAACGCAAGACGAAGTTGCACTTATCGATTTTAAAAAATCAAAGGGATGTCACATATACCGATGCATTCTGCTTCATTCCCCGACCAGGTTGCATCAGTCTGACAATGTCTTTGCCGGCTGCTTGTTGGAGTCAGCTCGTAGCCTCGGTCGCAGGCGAAGTTGCAGGCCTCGGGATAGCGGAAGTTGGAGCCGCTATCGCACGTCATACTGCCGTGCAGGGGACTAGACAGGTCTGGGCATTTCACAGCTGAAATACAAACCAGTTTAACAAGACTAGTACCAACAAAAGATGGCGTGCATTAGCTGTTGGTGAAAGACTAGTTCCTAAAATTTCGATTGATATGAATTTATAACATATTTGAATTTGTTGGCTGTCTCCATCATAAACTTAGATGAACTAACCAATGCCAAACACTACTGACAATAAAATGTTCTACTGAAAACAAAATGTTCAGATTAACCTAGACAAGGCGTGGTCCCTTGGCTGTTTATGTCGACAGGAATGGTCCAGTTCCCGTCCTGTCCACAGGAGTACTCGGCAAAGATCAGTCTGTCGTAACCAGGGTTACAGTGGAGCACACAGACGACTTCATACTCCGCTGCTACACTGTGAGGTGATTGGCCGGCGTTAGACACAGAGGATGTTGGGATAGAACACGAGAAGAAACCATTCTCCGGTTCAGCCATCTGTGAAGGTATGGCAAAGAGGGATATGCGGAGTTACGGCTTAGGAAACATATTGTTAGTGGAGTGCATAGATCCAAGAAGGCTGCCCGCCATCTCGCGGTACACTGGTTTATACTTAAATCCAGCAATATAGAAGATCATTCAACATTCTGGTCATCTGCATATTCAAGCCGTCCGACATTCTCTTATACGCATTTTTCTCCAGAAACATCTTTCCATTCGACTTTTTTTTATTTAGCAGGGGAGGTCAATGGCTATTAACAGGCTTTCTTATTACTGACCGGAAAGGCTGGGCAGGCGGTCCGTTCACAGCGCCTCCCGTCCCCGACCGTCCCGACCCGGCAGCGGCAGCTGAATGCCTGGTGACCCGTCAGGATGCAGATCCCGTGCTCAGGGTGGCAGTCGTGCAGGCCGAGCCGGCAGTAGTCAGACGGGACACACCTTGAGGATGGTTGACAGAAGTTTTTGCTGACATATCTCCAGAATACTTCGAGAGCTAATTTCTTGTCCCAACGTCCAAAAAAAAACTTTCTAGACATGGATTAATTTTGAGATGTGGCTTGATTTACAGCTGCAATTTTGCTTCGACAGACCGTCATAAATATAAATGGGTAAAGAGTGGGAACTATCCAAAGGCTATTATGGTTCAAGGATACATTATACATGCATGAGTGCTTTAAGCCAGGGGAAAGATAACACCAGGAAATTGCGAGAAGTTTCTTTGTGGTCAAATCACGCATCGACATGTGGAAAGTTCCTTGAATGACTAGTTCTGGGGACAAAAAGGAGACACATAAATTAATAAAGAGCCATACATGTATGATCACCGTGAAAGAAAGGGAAAAGTCTGTACCTTGAGTTTTCGTTCCAGTGCCCAATTTCATTGCATCTGAAGTTGTGCAGACTGTGAAGAAGATGGCCGCTCTCGTCGGCAACTTTGTACCCCGGCTCACACGTCAGGCGGCAGGAGTCCTGAAACTTTGTCCCGTTGCACGTGAGGTCACCATTAAGTGGATTCTGTGAGTTAAGAAAAAAATGTCTGTCGTGGTTCTGAGCGACGCTCTTTAAACTTCAACAAAAGTACATGTTTCATCAGTTGTTCAGGCTACATTACTGAAGATGAAAACCACAGTCTGGATTATGACAGTCAAAAGTAGTATTTGGTTTCTCATGTCTCACTCAGCTTACGTACAGAAAGGGTGCCGCAGTCCTTCCTCAGACAGAACAGATCCGGTCCCCCACCAACTGGCTGGAGCGCTACAACTCACAAAGAAATACCGTTACGAGTATTCCTGTAAAACTATAAAGAAAAGATAAACACATCGATCCTGTACAATAGCTCAGTTATGTCTACTCCGATTCTACATTCTGTTGTGACTTTAAATGCGAGTCGGTTTCCTAATTTAAACCAATTTGGTTAGTACAGCTCGCCTAAGGAGCAGTAGTAGGTCCTACCTTCCACTTGTAAGCTCCAGTTTCCGGTGATATGACAGGTTATGTTTTGTTGGTTCGTTATATCGTACCCGTCCGCACAGGTGACTCCGCAGGTGTTCCCGTAGGTGTGTCCGCTGGCGCACCGGATGGCGGTGTTGGGGAACTCAGGAGGGGGTCCGCAACTCACTGGTGAAATGAATGAATGCCTTGTCAATATCTTCAAAAACGTATCTCAAATGTAGTGCCTCTTTATCTTAGCATTATGCTGTTCCGCCTCCTTTTCTTTCAGACTAAGAAAAAACTGCGGCATACGGAGAAAAGGGCTGAGGTGGCAAGACGAACTGAAATTCATATGAGAATTCCCTATGTACCATCACAGTATAGCATCTTCCCGGTAAGATATGTCATATTACCTGGGACACACTCCGGTTCCTCACTCCAGGTGGCCTGGGCTCCGTGAACCTGGCAGGTGAAGTTGTCTTCGTTCAGCCGTTCGTAACTATCCTGACAGGTGAGATGGCACGTCTCACCGTATGTCGTACCTGTACAGGTTACGTCACCGTGTGCGGGCAACTGTGCACGGAGGAGGGAATGCCATTTTTTTATGCATGGCAATGGGTTGAGCTGATCTGTATCTGTATCTATATAGCCGGTATAACCGCCAATAGGCGTAACACACCAGCTTCGCAGGCACGCGGCGCGGCAGCAGCTGGTCATATTACACCGAACGGTCTGTTACACCAAGTCTTTGCATATCTGACTGCAACCGTTCTTTAAAGCTACTTAGTGAGGAAGCTCCTACAGTACTTGATGACAACGAGTTCCATTCTACTATGGTTCTCGGAAAATACGAATTTTTGAACACATCAATCCTTGACTGATAACTCTGGTACTTAAAAGCATGACTATTTCTGGTCCTCTTCTGAGCTGGCATTAGATACTTATCAGTCGGTACGTCCACAAGTTTATTAGTCATCTTGTACATCATGCAATGTCTGGACATTGTTCTCCTGTCCTCATGTGACATCCATTGTAGTCCAGCGGCATAGCTCCCAAAATTAGCTGAATCGTGCACTTTTGTCTAAAAGCACCAAATTTGGTACACATGTAGATGAACATATTCTGCACAAATCTGGATATGGAGGCATTTTCATTTCGGCCCAGGAGAGCCGTGGCGGCATCTTAAGTTTAGAAGCAGGTCTGCTTTCATTTTTGTTACACTAGCGCCCCTTTCATAGTTGTTCGTGCAGAATCTGGCAGCTTGGTTCTGCACCCTCTCTAGTTTATCTATATCCTTCTTTGTGTATGGATCCCAAACTGTTGCAGCATATTCAAGGTTTGGTCTTACTAGAGACGTGTATGCAAGTGATTTTACCTTTGCTGGGCATGCCCACAAATTACGTTTGATCACTGCCAATGTCTGTTTAGCCTTAGTTGTTACTTTGGTGATATGGGTGTTCCACTTTAGCCCCGTTGTTAATGTAACGCCTAGGTACGGGTGGCTCTTTGCTGTTGCTAGAGCCTGTCCACAGAACTGGTAGGTGGTTACAATTGGGTTTCGTTTGTTTGTTATATGCATGATGTAACATTTTTACGGATTAAACTGCATTAGCCATCTGCTTTGCCATTCTTCGAGTGTGTTCAAATCTTCTTGCAAAAGCTGTGAATCACTCTGTGTGGACAACTCTATATATAACAGGCAGTCATCGGCAAATAACCTAACATTTGAATGAAGCTGGTCTGGTAAGTCATTTATGTACAGGAGGAAGAGTAACGGTCCCAGAACGGTTCCCTGTTGTACGCCTGACGCAACTCTAACTGGAGCTGAGGCCTTGCCTTCTACCACTACCGTCTGTTCCCTATTGGTCAAGAAAGCCTTTAACCAATTTAGTGTGGTGCCTTGAATTCCGTAGTGCTCTAGTTTTGTGATGAGTCTGCTATGTGGGACTTTATCGAAAGCTTTAGTAAAATCAAGAATTGCTAGATCTACCTGTTTTTTACTGTTCAGTGCGCCAGCTATGTCGTGAGCTGTCAATATAAGCTGTGTTTCTGTGGATCGCTTTGCTCTGAATTCATGTTGGTAGTCAGTCAATATGTTGAAACTTTCTAAGTGTTTCATGACATGACTATGAATAATGTGTTCAAGTAGTTTGCAGGATATACAGGTCAGTGATACAGGTCGGCAGTTGCCGGGGACAGCTCTATCTCCCTTTTTAAAAATGGCACATATATTTGCATCCCTCCAGTCTTTGGGAATTTCTCCTGTGTCTAACGAGTGTTGGAAAATATTGGTTAACACAGGTGCTATTTCGGTGGCTGTCATTTTGAGGAACCAAGGAGGTATTTGGTCTTGGCCAGATGCTTTAGATGGATTGAGATGATGAATCGGCTCAAGCGAAACCCATTAGATAAAGGCATGGTTAACAAATTCATAAGTTCTGTCATAAAATTGACACCAGAATGACAGAACCTTTCACCAGATACCAGATGATTAGTATACATAAAATACTCACCGAGATGTTTCCACAGTCTGCGATGACGCAAGACAGGGTTTGTGGAATGACGGTGTCTGCCGAAGGAAAAGGTGTAAATTTTAGGACAACGAATTCGAAGCTGTTGAGTCGAAATCAACGCTGTAACATGATTCACGATCACACGCATAAGCGTATACATATGTATCATCAGGCAGCAAGTGGAAAGGAGGCGAGGTGATAGAACAAGCCGTCAGTAGACTAAAGGACATTGTAGGAGCTGTGCAGTACGGAAGACAAGGACTAGGTTGGGGCGGAAAAACACAGAGATGGAAGCGAGCAACCCCCAAAGAGAGGAAACAGCTGGTTGTGGAAGAAGTTAAGAGAATGGAAAGCGAGAAGAGAAGAGTTACAGCAGTAAGCCAGAAACAACAAGGTGCATTATGTATCTTCATATTTCAATTACTTTGTGTATTTAATTATTCAGTTACGTTGTTACTATCGTTAATTTGATACGCTTTACTTCAGTCACATCTTATCTTATGTATGTTACGTTTGTTCAGAAACTTGCTTAAGTTTGTTATTGTCTCTGTCTATTCTTATTTAGTTTTTCTGTGGTGCTGTAAAATAAGACTATGTACTTGAGTGTAGCGCCACTATGTCCATGTCCATGTGTATCTTGTTTTCTGATTAATAAAAAAAAACAAAATAAAAAACAAGGTGCATGGGTTAACTGGGAGGAAGCTCTAGACAGGAGACTATCATGGAAAGATCTATGGGAGGTACAAGGCTGCAGACTAAGTTTCCTGCTAAGAGCAGTGTACGACGTTCTCCCTAGTCCACAGAACCTGAGCAGGTGGTATGGGAAGGAAGAGTGCTGTCAACTGTGCGGACATGAGAATGCAAACCTCAAGCACATCTTGTCAGCTTGTACTACAGCCCTCAAGCAAGGGATATATACATGGAGGCACAACAACGCACTTAGAGTGCTCGCAGTAGCGTTGGAGGAGGAGAGAAGGAAAACAGAGAAAGGAGAGTCAGCCGAGGTCCGGAAGAGGGCAATATCATTTGTGTGCCAGGGCCCAAGAACAAACTAACAGGCGGTGTTCTGAGTAAGGGCCAGTGGAAGATGTCAGTTGACCTGGACACTCGGCTATGTTTCCCCAGGCACATCCGCGAAACGACGCTTAGACCCGACTTAGTGCTATGGTCTGATGAAGCGAAGGCAGTCAAGATTGTAGAGCTGACAGTGCCGTGGGAAAAAAACATTCAAGCAGCATTTGAAACGAAGAAACTAAAGTATCAGGAACTAAAAGAACAGTGCGAATCGAAGGGCTGGAGGACATTGTTATACCCAGTGGAAGTGGGATGCTGAGGTTTCGCGGGAACCAGACTGTGTAGAGACATCGAGAAGAAGACTGTGTAGAGACAGACTGTGTAGAGACATCGAGAAGAAGACTGTGTAGAGACAGACTGTGTAGAGACATCGAGAAGAAGACTGTGTAGAGACAGACTGTGTAGAGACATCGAGAAGAAGACTGTGTAGAGACAGACTGTGTAGAGACATCGAGAAGAAGGTCATAAAAAGAATGGCAGAGGAAGTGGAGAAATCCAGCTTCTGGTTGTGGATTAGAAGGAGGGAAAAAGCATGGGGGAAGGAGACAGCAAACGTACAACAGTTGAAAGGCTTAAGGAGCAGCTGTGAGGCAGGGTGGAGACGTACTCCCTGTCTTCCCCCCATCCCGATGGCGTACCAGAGTACGAGGGATGAAACGTCCAGTGAAGGAGGGGCCTCTGGCTGAAGATCACAGCTGACTCCTTGGTGCTGAAAAGCACGTCAAGTGGCACTAGCTACCTGGCAGGTGAGAATTACCTCATCCTGTAGTTCCAATCATGGGTTTCAAGTGCTATCTTTTGATATGGATCAAAAGCCTGATACAAAAGAAATTCGTGCATGTAACATTATTTCCCACACCTGCTGATAAGTTATTTTCCATCTGTGTCGTATTTCCTCTTGAAAATGCGGTCCAGTTTCCGGTCCAGCTGCAGCCAAGTGTGTTATCCGTTTCCGATACGTACCCGACGTCACAGATGACGTCACAGCGGTCCGAGAACACGTGACCCTGGCACAGGTACGAGCCGTGCGGGGGGTCCTCGGGTGGGCTACAAATTACTGCGCAGTGGACAATACACACAAACGACGAGATCAATTTTTGAAATTGGAAAGCAAATTATCTATGTCGATATACTTTTGTTGATTTGTGTGAAATAGAAGTTTAGTAGTCTTGTGTATATTTGTCACACATTTGAAAACTAGGGAAAAGGACGTAATCGTTTTAAAATATACGTGTCATCTGTCCATTTCTGGCAGAGCTGACAGGTAAAAATATGTCTATCGGCAGCCTTGGTTAAGGGCCCAAGAATAATCACATATAAACCAGAATAACGCCCTACCTGGGTCGCACAGTGCGGGTTTGTCCCATTGTCCTATAGCCGTGCACGTCAGTACAGGGTGCCGGGGTAGATAACCTCGGTCACAGACCACTCTGGCTTCAGACTTGTATGTAGTTTTACTGATGTTCACTCGTCCATGACCGAGAATCTTTAAATAAAAGGAGACTTTAAATAAAAGGAGATTGTAAGAAGGTGAGATATTTAGACATCGACCACGCAAAGCTCACACAAAGATTGCGGCATCTCAGATACAGGGGAGTAAGTAGCTAGCATACACAACATACATACATCAGGGCAGAGATAGCGATCTGTCAGAATCACGTAGAGGTCACGATCGTAGTCTCCGTATATGTTAGAGTGGTCTCTCATTTAGATGTCTGTGTCGGTCGACAGAGACTCTGATCGCGAAGATACATGTAGAAATAGAAACGATAGATCTAGTTACGTTTGAGCATCTAAATTTGATATGTTTTCTTGTCTTGTTTGTTTTCACTAGAACAAGAGTTGGAAAACATACCTTAAGGTCGTTTCCACAGTCCACTATTCTGCAAACCGGATGTCTGGTCGCCCCAAACGTCTCTGTAAACGAAAAGGCAGACGCTGTTCAATTCATAAACGATCAGATTTATTTTGCAATCATCTTACAGATTCAAGGAAATTTCACTATGATATTAAGATAGTCCGGTTTGTTTCGTCTAATTCTCCCTACCTAGGTTAGACAGAACCTCCAGGAAGTCCAGGTTGGCCACGATGTCTTCGATCCTGGGACCTTGCTGGATCAACAACTGCCGCATCATTTCAAAATGGACTATATTGTCAAGCGAGACCATATCTAGATATGCTTTCACGATAGAAAGATTGGGAACTTTGTCAAGCTTCACTAAAATGTGAAAGGCCACGTCCGCGTAAATTTTGTCGGTGATGCCGAGATGATCAAACACCCGAGGGTCGGTGTTCGGCATCGTGTCAGCAGCCCGACCGACGCCGACGAGTGTCGACACGACTTCGGGCTCGATCGGGGCCCATCGGCCGCGGTTACAGAACAGCAGGCCTGCGTCATCGGTCTGGTAGGTCACATGACACTTGGCGATGCACATGCGCACGTGGATGTTGTAGTAGGCGATGCTCGTGCAATTAAAGTCGCCATTGTGCAATGCAGGGAGTGACCTGCTTGCGCAAACTAAAAAGAGAAAAACCTTATGAATTAAAATCAACAGCAACTATTTTTCTATGCTGGTCTTAAAGACTAATCTTACATGTACAACCCAGCTCAGCCTCGATCACATCAGTTAAGATATAAAAATGCAAACATTTGAACAATAAAATGACGTTTGCGTACAACTATAGCCATGACCAGAGAGACTCTCTTATTGATAACCAGCCTCCACTGGTCTGCATTAGCCTGTGTCACAAAATCTGTTTTTGCTGTGTGAGTCAGATTCAGAAGTGACTAGATACACTTACACTCCTCCAGAAGAGGCCCCTCGGTCGGCTGCTGCACGACTCCTGGCGGCTGTATCTCTGATGCGTCCCGCCCTCCGGCCAGCGCCAACCGGTACCACCTCTGCATCTCCGGGGAAAACTGCTGAACCCACGCAGGCACGGGCTCCGGTGTAGTGTACACTGTTGAAAATTATCGAAAAGAAGTAAAGAATTTTTAGGGCTCCAAAGTTGGAACACCGCAGAAGATGAAGAGGGTCAAGGAAGCATAGGAATGTACATCAGAGCTATCAGCTGGATAAAAACATCCTCAGTTTCTTCAGACAGCTAACTTCTGGGGAAATAAGTCAGAAATAAACCAAGACCCAACCGCTTGCTACAGTCGTCTTGAAAACTGCAGCATCCTCAATGTAAATGTATTTATGTTAACAATGATGGGACGCAAGCTAAAAAGAACTAGGTGGACGAAACTACTCACCATGGAATAGATTCGCTCCGACTGGTTTTTGACGTGTTTTTAGCATTTTTAGTCAAGATTTCTATTTTGTTCCATTTTCTTTCTGGTGGCTTGGCGACACAAAAAGCTCGACAAAAACACCTAAAAAAACTATCATGAGCCATTGGAGAGTAGCATGACACAATTTTGGTGACCAAAGCTGCTGAAGTGGTAAAGCGGTTCGAGATGGGAGAAACTCACCTGACAGGACGTTGGTCTTGAACAGGACAGAGAAGACCACAGCCGTCAGGGCAGTCAGGCAGTAGAAGATGGCGACGAGGATGACCAGCGCGTCCAGCCCTTTCCTGCGCGGCGGGTTCAGGAAACAGCCGTACCCGTACAGCGGCGGGCCGTACGGCTTCCAGGCGGCGTTGGGCTTGATGTGCTTCCCACCAAAGAGAGATTCACAGCTCGGCTGTCTCTTGAGTGAGATCTGAAAGAAAAATCAACGACGGCAGTTGACTTCATCCTCATACTCTACAGCTTTTCAAGTACACAAAACCATCAAAACAAACAAACAAACAAACACACATACGTACATACAGACAATGAAGGACAAACACCCACAGACAGAAGCGCCATCACTCTCTTGACCTTTTAGGTAAAGTGACAAAGAGTATATGTACGTCCTGGTGCAAGTCAACATATCAGTTCGGTAGTCCACAGCTTCTATACAGTCACTGAAAATGTGTACCTGTTTCTCTCTTGGATCTCCAGATACAATGTGTTGGGTTTCCTGGGCGACGCTCCTTTGAAATAGACCACATAAGTATAGGTGAACTGGCATACAGATTTATGATAATGAGTGGTAAATGGCTAGATTTATTTGCAAACATTTACTATATATGAATGCCAAGGTTGAAAATGATGATGCTAAAGTCACTTTTAGCTAGTAGCAGCAACAGTAATGAACTCCAGTTACGTACTGATAGTCCTGAGGCTGTACAGGATCTCCGGGGATGTCCTCATCGCCACTTCCTGTGATATCCTGAGTTCCACCCCAAAGGGATAGTGAGGAAGCAAACACGAAAAAAAAACACAGAGAAGGCCAGAATTTCATGTTTTTCAACGCATAGAATGATGATGAATGCTATGCTATATATATTTAACCCCCTTACCCATACTTCTTTTTTTAAATCTTTATCTAGAATGTCCAACAAGAATGAAATTTACAGATACATGTACATGTGAACATAAAAGCAACAAAACAATGAAACAATAGAGTCCATTTCAAGTCACCGCAAGGGTTGTTATTGTCATAATTTACAACTGTTTTTAATTCTTTGCAATCATTTGTCTAGGAGATTTCATACTTTGGTGGAAATATTGTGAATGTCATTTCAAGTTTATAATCATTTGCCCGGTTGTGTAAAACTTTGGAAATATTAATGATGTGGAATATGATATTTCTAATAGTTTCTAAATAATGGTAACAGCATTCTACCATTTTCTACCATTTTTTACAATTATTTGTAACATTTTATTAATGGGTCAGTGGGCTGTGAAGAAAGCAATTCGCACATCTTTGTGAATTATGATTGAGCACCATGCATAGATGGCTTGCCACAAAGGACCTATCAGTGTCCAGCAGTGACATCTAAAAATACACAGGCATACAATAGGGCTGGATCAGCACCTAATATTATGGGGGCAATTACCCAAATCCGAGCATTGTCTATATTTCTCTATATTTCGACATTTAGAAGAATCACATAGATATTTGCAAATTATTATAAATAAAGATATTTGTGTGCAGTCCCTTCCAAAATGTTTCTAAAACTTCTAATAGGATTCGAATAAATTCAAATGTTCATATTCAATTTCTTGGAAAAATTACAACCATTGTGAATTAGATATTCTTTTATTCAAATCTATTCAAACTAATTACAAATATCATTTAAAAACCCTTGTGGTGACTTGGAATGGACTCTACTCATACTTCTTCGCGGCTCTTACAGAACCACAGACAAAAAAATTGCAGCACTGAGAATGGAAGCATACACTGTGTATATTTGGAATAACAAACAAACAAACTAACTAACTAACTAACTAACTAACGCTCAGATAAAAAGATAGACACATACACACACACACACACACACACACACACACACACACACACACACACACACACACACACACACACACACACACACACACATACACACACACACACAAAGTACCAAGACGAATCCTACCTCTACCACGAGTTCCTGCTCCGGTAATTTGAAGTCTCGCCACATAAAAGACCTCTCGATACGTGTGCCCCTGATCTGCAAAGAGAAACGTACTCACATTTACACACGGTAAAATATTATAAGCGCCCTTTGCTGCACGTCTCTCAAATGGGATAAACACACAGCGTTTGTTTCTTTAAACAATAGGTTAGCTGATACTTTACATAACGATACGGAAAAAAGGATAGGTCTTCCACATTTAGTAACGTACCAAAACCAAATGGTTTCTTCTCAGTACAAAGGACCAAAATACAACAATTATTAAGCTTGACTTTGCTACCGGTATTTGGTGGATGTTTTCCTTGGTCAACGTAGCCCCTGTCATTTGTTTAGTCCACCTACTCCGAGTCCAGCGGGTGCCCCAGACTGTTCCAGTCGGGTCGTGTGTCGTCCTGGGCCGATGGAGCAGCTTGGAACTACTCGGTGAGAACGGCATCTCTCTGAAGTTCGACAAGATTTGCTTGGACAAGTGGCAGACAAATATAATTGTTAACAATGCGGTCACTGAGATTAGAGCAGAAGACAACAGGAAAGGACGTGACCTAAGATACATGTACACCATGTGGTTTTGCTATTTTCAAGCACATGGGGAGCAACTCAAGTGTAAAGACAAGGAGCTACCTATGTTTCGCCAAGTGAGAGTTAACAGTAGCCTGGAGTCTTAGCTAAGACCACCTCTACAAATATTTCATTCGTCCTAAACATCCTGAGAACAAGAAAGAAAGAGACAATCACCTGAAAACGCTGTGAACCTATCAGGCTAAACACGACAACGGTATGTTTGAACGAGTTAAAGGTTTACAGGCAACTATGTCGCAGGCCGATTTGATCAGGAAATAAGATTATTAGCAGTTGGACGGACTAGGTTATTCCCCGCTACCCCCACCTGCCTGTGATATGGTCTAAATATAGCACATGACGTTTATCCTTCTTGGTTCAACATTGTTTTTGTACAGATGCAGTTCTTCTTTTGACGCCGATTATCGCCTACAGCTAGCGTTTCGAGGCTTTAGCATTAAAAGTTTCGCCATTGATAGCGCTAGGTGTCGGTTACAACGGAGAACAAAATGCAAACAACGAAGGAAATAGGAGTGGCCAGTTCTGTCTTGGATTGCTTTTCAAGGCTTCAGTATTAGCAATAGCGCAATTGTTAGCGCGAGGTGTCGGTTAAAAAGGAAAACAAAACAAAACGCAAACAATGAAGGAAATATGAGTGGTCAGTTCTGTCTTGACCAGTTCCGTATTCCTTAAGAGCAAATGTCTGTAAGTATGAAACAATGGTGCCAGGTAGGGGTGGGTACCGGTACAGAAAATTCAGGTCCTGTCCAGGTTCAAATGGTCAGGTCCAGGTCCGGACCTGTACCTGTACCTGTACCTGATTATAGTGGTGTCGCAGTACATCATATTTTGGAGAGCGAGACACAAGTAAAGGTCTCTGTCAGTGCAAGTGTTTGCATGTGTCGGATCACTAACGTCATGTATGAAACGATATACTTTCTTAGGTTCGCACTTTGTCTCAAAATTAACTATACTCCCCTCACCGTCTGTTGACTGATCTAGATATGATTCACAGCTAACGTCTTCGAAAAATCTTCGTTAAATCTGCTGTTTTAGATTTTCTTAGACCGGTTATGTGACCGCCTGCTGGTAGCATGGTACTGTAATTTTCTAGTCGGTCCATAGGCCGGTCCACTGATTTTTTTCTGGACCGTTTTTTTTGGACCGGTCCATAAGAAAATACCGGTTTTGTACCGGTACACGGTACCCACCCTAGTGCCAGGGGGAAACATCGATTTCGCTTATATTTTGCACAGTTGTAGTACTTGGCCACAACCCCTCAAAAAGCTTTCTTTCTTCTCAAAACCAATTGTTGCCAAGGCAACAGGCCAACAAATTTTGAGGACCATTTCCTCCTCACTTGGGCAGGTCAACAACATGAAAGTTGACTTGATCTATGACAGGATTACGAGCACATGCCTGAATATTAGAAAAAAAGGAAATAAGATTGGCAACGAAAAACCATTGCCATGGCGACGGTGTAAGGTTTGCTATTGATAAATGTTGGTGGCGTGGTTTGATACTATACGTGTGCACTTTAAATGATAGATTAAATTGTCGAACATCCTGTGACATGGACTTGGTATGGTCGTGATAATTGAGTGGTAGATTTTTATCAGTACTATAAACTTTGTTTTTCCATGATGCTGGACTCTGTATCAGTTACATGTGTTGGGCCTTTTGGGCCTGTTTTCGACAATGACGAGATTTACAGTGAGTATATATCAACGGGGGGTGCCCTAACATGTCACGTTTTTTTACGGGCTCGAACTCACAGCGCTCTATTGCTGGTTGCCAGAGAATGGTCATGTTTTAATGAATGTATTTTGAACACATTCATCTAAAGAACATACATGGACAAGAAATGTATTCATACTGTTCATGGGCCCTTCACGCTCCGCGTTACATGCGGAAGACGCTGTGAGACATTTTCACGAATGTACCTTCTGATTTAGTGCTACGCCAGATAGTGTGCCTAACTTAGCACGCTTTGGTTATTTTGCTCTCTTCGGAAGTTGGTGATGAAGTTAGGGAAATGTAAATAAGGCTTGAAGTCTGCTATATTCTAGCTTTCTTTTGACCGGAAAATTTTGACTGTGTGCACTTCTCACGTCATGTGAGAAGGGTTATGTCCAGCGCATCCCAGCTCATGTTTTCACGGGAAATAGGCTACTACGCACTGTGCGCGCGGCCCGACGTACGTCTTGCATGCGACCCGACTTACAAAATAATTACGAAAAAACGACACCGCTTACGTCAACTTATTGGGAAATATCTTCGCTATCTCTGTATACAGTTTCCTTTTCATAGACGGTACCAATCACATGTTAGAGCGTTACAAATCTGTGCGTTGAATCGTTCCGCCACCATCGCGGCCCAAAAAAATGGCGGGAAAACAACGTCGCCAGACGACAGCGATGTTAACGTTGTTTTCTTTGGTCGGTTTTCTTCTCAACAAACACTTAAAGACCCAATTTTTGGGGGTTTTATGCAGCTATATTTCTTATGTGTATGATAGAAACACAAACCAACAGACAGGCCAATATCTATCATTCCATTATTCATGGAGATAGTGATTTAAACGTGCTTTATCCGTAGCTTCTTGCACGTCTTGAGGTATGCCGGCCAAAATATATACAGTAGAATCCGCTTAACTGCACCACCGATTTGTCAGCGTTTTGGTGCAATTGTGCGGCTGGTGCAATTATGCGAAATGCCCAGCTGGACCGCACCATGATGGGCGGGGGGGGGGGTGTATTGTTAGTCAAAACACTAGCACAACAAAAACATGACCCTTTGCTGAAAATAAAGAAATGACTACGACTGACCTGTTTTGATTTTGCATTCTTTCATTTTTTCATGCGATCTACCGCATTAATTTACAACACACGTAAAGTTACAGGGGAGGCATTCTGAAACATCGTCATGGGATAACAGTTTCTGTGTTACATTACGTAGAGTACAGTTGTCGATTTACGTAAATCATGTACAGCCATGAAACTAGGAACTGAACCTAAGACTTGGTTACTGATTACGGGTGAGCCCAGAGCAGTGCCCCCTCTCATGTTTGGACAAATTAGACTGTCGACACCATGGTAGTGAGTTGTACAATGTATCCAGTGGGTAGATATGGTTAGATGACTTAGATCAGTGACAGATCATTCTCCTTATAGCAGAGCCGAACCCGCGTTTACCTCGTTCTGGTGAATGCAGGAAGTTTCTACGACGCGGATTCAGCTCTGCCATAAAAGAATGTGACAGATGATCACGTCAGCACCGCACTGCCAAAAGCGACTGCTATGTCTTCCTACGTGTTTGTAGGTTTTGCTGACTCGCTGTACGGTTTCCGACTGAATGTGACGTAAAGACGCCGGTCTTTCATAATTACAGCAGTATGTGACTATAGCGCTGCCGCGAACCTCGAACCACCGACAACACCCCATGTCATCCTTAATGCGAAATCAAATCCCCGCGAACTTGAATGCACTCACAGTAATAAGACAGTGTACAGGTAGAGACCAATCTTTATTGAGTACAGCGTAATGCCACCTTTGGTAGGCGTGCGTCTCTTAATGGTTCCTACACGCCCTGTGACCCACCCGGGACCTCCCAAACGATTCCTATCAACGTGACTGTCAATGGAGACCGCCTTCTTTTGTTACTCATAACATATTGGCAGTATTGTGCCTTTACACCGGCAAGTATCGGCTCATTTGTACAGCGTTTGCCGATTTTTAAGTCAACTTATGGAGGATTTTTGAAAAATTTTGGTGCAGTTATCCGGCATTGGTGACAATGCGTGGTGCAGATATGCGGAGTCACTAACAATGCAGTGAATGGGAACCGGTTTGGGATTTGGGGATTTGCTGCAATTAAATGGAGTGTGCGTTTATCCGAGGTGCAATTAAGTGGCTTCGTCTGTACTAGTATATGTGGAAACACAGATGCATACCGGACGCAAAGAAACACAAAACACAACAAAACTAGGTTGAGGGATGAACAAAGCAATCATTCCTATACAGCCTAGATGCGAGACTGCTTCCAGTACCTGCACTGCCCAGTTAGTTTGTCGTGTCAATGCCAACATGCCCCTAAGGAAAATGTACTAAAGACCCGCTCAGTTAGACCCTCAGTTAAAAGGCGGAACATGTGTTTCCCTCCCTGGCGAAGGTTATAGCTGAAGGGTCGGTATTTGTGTGTTTTTTTTTATTCATTTATTAATCGGCTGAAGAATACACAGGATACAGAGGTGATCCACTCTAGCAAGTATACGTAGCTAATATCCAACATCACATCTGAAGATACAGCATTTGGGTAGTTCGATACAAATTTAAACAAGCAATATATACAATAAACAATCAATATATAAACCAAGTAATACTAAGTTTTGGAACGTTTGCTAACTACAATATGACTGGGTCAAGCCAAAATTTCAGTATTACTGGCGAGTATGGCTATGAACAATTTTGTAGAACATGATCAGCGGGTGAACATGACGACGATCCGAAAGTTTTTCCCGACCTAGTTCAGCAAGGAGCGAAGAATACGAAGACCCCTATACAGCCCCTGAAAGTACAAGAGCGCATTCGTATTCGTATACATATTCGGACTCGTTCTAATCATTGGGAATCACATAAAGTACACCCACGCCATATAATGTCAACATATTCAAGGAGAGGGTGAATAAAGGATTTATAAATAACATCAAGTATTTGTGTTGACATCTGGCATCCAGCTGGTGGAATTTTAGTATCAGTCCCTCCGGATCTCAGGGCGTGACTTTCTAGAACGCCCACAGCAGGGCGCAACCAATCACCGACAGCTGGGCGTGAACGACAACAGTGCGCAACCAATCACCGACAGCTGGGCGTGAACGACAGCAGTGCGCAACTAACCACCGACAGCTGGGCGTGAACGACAGTAAGGCGTAGCCAACCACCGACCAACCAACTACGGTAAGGCGGGACCAGGGCAGGGCAAACGACAGTCGATTAATTAATCGCGCTTTTGGGACGCCATATGACCATTTGACCATCAGAAGTTTGATCCATTGTTCAAAACGCTGCGTCGACCTCCACCCGTCCGGAGCCGAGGAAAAAGCCAGGAAGGCGCCTACACCTTCCGTCAAAGACTCAGATAGCGGTCTGAAGGTTAGTGAAGTTCTAGGTCTAAACCTCTTGTACGGCGCATATTTTTCTATACACATAGAACTTGCCGTTTCTATGCTTGATCACTACGTTATTTCGTGGTCTGCATTAATTCTATTGTCCAACATAGTGGTTACAAACGACAAGTCTTCTATATGTCTTCACACTGCGTGATGGAAAACTGATTTGAATTGTAGCACCCCTGCCCTCCCCCATATACCTCACAATGAACTCGTTTTTAGATTTTACGGATTTTGATTTGTGCAAACTTATAAGTACAGTTTGAAAGAGAGATGATAAGTACCTTATCTTTTCGACATGGAAATGTTTCTTGGAAACTTACAAAGTCACAAATATCCTGTTAAGCTCAGCCGACACAAATATCCCTCACCGGTGAGTTACAGATTTTCCGAACAGTTCAGTTACCCATTAATGTGCATCGCTTTAAGTTAAAGTTGCAGGAGTTTTGTTTATTTATTTGTGGAGAGGACCATGCCCATGTATAATGAGAAACTTTTAGAAGAAAAATGAATTTTCTACATGTCCAGTTACGGACGTGTTTAGCTTTTGGATCTGAAATGCTTTCAAATGTAGGGTTAAACAACGTAACCATAGAAAGCATAAGATATATGTCATCTTCCATTTTCCGCCGAACATCATAGGAATATTAATCCCTAACACGTTCTGACTTCCAAAAAATAGTTGCATGTCATGTACGAAACTTCTGTACAACCAAAGTTGTGAGTTATTCATCAGCTTGCTTTTTCAGGAGTTACGAGATAATAAGGATAGGAGGATGGAGGAAGGCTGGAGCAGCCAAACCGGGCGACCAATCAGGAGGACAAGTTACATGGAGGCTGTTCAAACAGTTTGCCTGGACAACATGGTTAGTAACATTCATTTCCTTTTCTTTCTTTCCTTGTTCTTTTTTTCGATTACGATGAATGGAGAGGGATGGGTGGTGCGTTGGTTTAATCAATTAGATTGTACATTGTATGATAGGGCATGACATTTCAATCATCTAAACAAAACTGATAGACATCCATACATGTTTACATGTTGATTATGGTTGTCATGGAAGGAGGTGATCGAGCCTGTTAACATGTATCAAGGTGTTAATAATCCTACATTGTTTCTTTCAGCTCTGCATGACAATAAAGACAACAGTCATCAGAAAGAGTTGAACTTGAACGGCAGTAACAGCAGCTTTCAAATGCTGCGTATCACCTAACCAACAATCGTGGGGATCAATCTAGTCAGGCTTGACATTCAGTCTATAGTTCCAGAATTTCTGTGGCATGAATGGCCAAGTAAACGATTTGCTACTTGTACAAATATTTTACTTTAATGTGCAATATGGAAATGTATCTTCCATAACATTGTTTTATTAACTATCTTATTTTCTCTTACCATGTTAATAAAGTAAAAGAGATAAAAACACAATGTGATTGTCTGTTTCTTTTCCAACGTTGGCGATTTAAATAGTCCCTAACCTGAAGACATATGAGCGGCTTGAGTCATTCAATATTTGAAATCATATGTAATAAAATTCAAAGGATTATTGTGTTCAGTTTGTTCTTATTTCAAACAAAATACAACTTATTTAAAACATAAAGTTTTGATATTTCTATTTCCAGTTGTATCTTATCAGAATGTAACGTATTATTCGCTCTTGTAAAAAAGGCTTCTTTAAAAATGTTCAGATTATTGCAACAAGCCCTGGCGAAAGATATAGCTAAAATACTAGTAGATCAACAGACATAACTATCCCTTTACTTCACACAAATACCTTTTGACAAATACATGACAAACAAGTACTGTGATTAAATTGCCAAATTAAACTGTTTACCATATGTGCTACTTTCAAAATTAACACAGGGAGTCAGGGGAAAGGTAACTTCAAAACAAATTCCCCAGGGAATACTCAACACATTCCAGACATGCCTGTGCAATTCTGGGAATTCTTACAGAACGGGCGTAAAGTATACTATTAGGCTCGCCCCTGAGGCGTCGCCAACAATTGCACTACTGCTAATACTAAAGCCTTGAAAAGCAAGCAACGACAGAACTGGCCGGTTTTCGTCAGTTTGCATTTTATTTTCCTTTGTGACAGACACCTAGCGCTAACAACGGCGAAACCTTTCAAGTTTAAGCCTCGAAAAGCAAGAGGTAAGCAATAATCACTGTCGAAAGAAGAACAACTTCCGTATGAAAACAACGCTGAGCCACGGCTAGACGGAAGTGCCACCAAAGACCTGACGTTTGAGGGGTGAATAGTCCCCATAGCTACATAAACGATAAAGATTTTAGACTGTTTACAAGCCAAGTACATTGGCAATAATCGATTAGCACCATACTGGTCAAAAGAAGTTATTTTTATATATATTTTTATACACTGGTGCAAGGAAGCATTAGAAAACTATGCAGAATGAATTGTAACAAAAATACATAATCGATACTGTCTGTACCTTTCATTCTTTTGAAAACCTACCTTACGCTCAATTTTCAACTTTCAAATCAGCCCTGTTAAAGTTCTATCAAAACATCTCATCATCGTATGTCTACAAATATGGCTAGTATATAATGCGGTGTGTATTTGCTAGTCTAAGATACCAGTATAGATAGGAGACTGTACATGTAACTGACAGCCGATGTCTCGCATTACCAGGCAGTATACATATCAATATGAAGAGTTATCAGTAATTTATATTCTGAGATGAAGATAACGTCTTTATTACAAACAATAATAATTCAATTCCTTATATTCAAGTCTTGACTGTCTCTACATTTCAAAAGTGTCTTCAATAGTATCTTGTTTTGGTCATTGCCTTAGCCAAGCCTCCACCGACGTCAACATACCATGACTGTCAGTAGAAGACTGAAGTCTGACTGTTAACGTTAATAACAATCATCATCATCATCATCATCATCATCATCAGTCGACGAGCTTTCGCTACGACGGGGTTATACCGCCCCTTACGGGGTGACATACCCTTTCGTTGGCTGTCATACAGACGGGGATGCGCCAGTTCTCCCGTCGGGGTGAATGGTGTAAATCACCGTATGGCTGATACGAGACGGAGGTTCGCCAGGCCTCCATCCTGGTGATTTGTAGTGAATCACCAACTCCAGACAGAAGGATTTGGACCATCGCACACCGGGGCATGCCCCTACTCTAACAATAATAAAAATAATCATGACAATAATTATAATAATAATGATCATAATGAAAATGTACAACAATTGTGCAAGGTATAAATTATAGCATCTACTGGTACATAATAACGGTTCCATAAGAATAATCTACCTAATACGAGAGTTGGCTGAATTTATTGCGTGATTTCGTAGTGCAACTTTCCCCTTTAACTAGCTTTCCATGCTTAACAAAGTGTTAAAGTTGTTAACCTTCCATGATTGTTCTGCTAAAAATGATTCTATGTACAGTAGGACAGTCACAAACTATTCAAGTTTGTACGGTTTATTTCCAGTACATTTCTTTTTATGTGGGGTCCCTAACCCGCACAAGTAAGATTTCTGTCAAGTGTGTTTAGCCATGTGTTGGTTTAAATTGCATTCTTGTGCTGTAAAATAGTCACACAGATCAGATATGTAGGGCTTTCCACCTGTACGTATTCCCATCTGTGTGGTTAGTATTGAATGTTCATGTGAGGTTTCTTTCTGTATCCACATTATACGCACACGAGTGGTTTCAAACTAGTATGTTTTCTCATGTTGTGGGAGAGTAAGACGTTTCATTCGTCCTAAATCCACACTCTCCGCACATGTAGGGTTTCTCACCAGTGTGTTGTCATGTGTGTGTTTAAATCGCTGACAACCGCCCTGACCTGTGTTCCATCGGGGAGATTTAAGTCCTACTGAAGGCCATCAATCAAAGGAAGGCAAGTGGTCCAGACGATATCCCCAGCTGGAGCTGGATCCTTAAAGAACATGCTGAAGACCTTGCACCTGTTATAACTCACATGTTCAATGCTTCATATGAGAATGGCACAGTGCCACTCATTTGGAAATCGGCTAACATCGCACCTGTTCCAAAATCTGCTGGAGCAACTGAAGCCTGCGACATGCGGCCCATTTCTCTCCTGTCTGTGCTAGCCAAGCTGATGGAACGTTGCACCCTGAAGAGACTTCTTCCATCCCTACATGCCGTCATAAAAGACCAGTATGCGTACATGAGGGGCTCCTCGACAACCATCGCTCTTGTACGTATTATACAAACCTGGCTAACAGCGTTGGATTCCAAGAAGCCAACCGTCATCAGAGCTCTGTTTGCCGACATGTCGAAAACCTTCGATCGTGTCGACCATGCTATCCTACTACAGCATGTGATTGATATCCAGGCCAGTCCACGCATGGTAACCTGGATTCACAGTTACCTTAGCGGTCGGCGTCAGAGGGTGGTAGGCAGAGGTGTGGTCAGCCCCTGGAAGGAGCCAACATCAGGTGCACCACAAGGTGGTATTCTGTCTCCATACCTTTTTCTGCTCTTTATGAGCTCAAGAACACGACTACGTCTAGACACCATGAACGTGGGCTATGCGGACGATGTGTCCATGTCTAGAACCCTTTCTGTGCTTCTAGCCAACGAAGACAAAACACTTGAGGAAGAGACTTCTCACCTTGACACGTGGGCAAATTCCAACAACATGTTGCTAAATGGAAAGAAAAGTCAACTGTTACAAATCTGTCTGTGCAGATCTGTTCCCAGCCCACCAAGGCTAACCCTTGGAGGTGTATGCGTTCCGTGGGTATACTCTGCAAAAGGTCTCGGTTTCATCAATGACAAGGACCTTACATTTCAAGAACAAGTCACCTCTACTGTGACAAAAGCGTCACGTAGACTGCACTACCTGAGGCTTCTGTCCAAGCAAGGGACCAGCGTTTCGGACTTAGTCCTAGTTTACCTGTCCCTTGTGCGCCCAGTGCTTGAATACGGGCATGTCCTCCTTGTTGGGTGCAGCAAGGAACAGGAGCGCCAACTAGAGCGAGTCCAACGGCGAGCTCTTCGTATCATCAGCCGAGCAGGCCGGCGTGATGTGCCTGAACTACCTACCCTCAAGTCTAGGCGCGAGGATGCCGCTGTCAAACTCTTCAAACAAATGCTCCAAGATGACCACGCCCTACACGATCTCGTCCCCCCCTGTAGATCCGCAGCCACTGGTCGGTCACTCAGGAACAAGCACAACATCTCCGGATCCATCACCCAGCTAGAACCAAAAGACTACAGGACTCTTTCCTACATAAGGCAATCAGTTTGTACAACAATCAGTAGCGCCTATTGTGCAATAACGCTTGGATGTATATATTGATAAATTCTATAAATTGTATTTTGTATATAGGTGTTTTCTATTTTATTGTGTATATTTAATGTCTGACCGACAGAGGCCATGTAAATATCATCGCCATTAAGGCATGTTATTTTGTCTGTAAGTTGTAATATTTTGAATAAAGAATTGAGAATTGAAAAAAAAAAACTTTTCCCACAGTGTATGTAACGTTACATGTTACATCCCATTCATTCAGGAGGACCTATTGACAGATTCTTAAAGAAGGTGAGATCCAGCAACGATGCAACAAAAAAGTCGAACCTGAAGAAGAAAAGACAGACAGCAGGACAGAAGCGACCGAGAAACAGCTCGCCGATGGAGACGGAAGAGCCCCAGCGGAAACAACAAAAAAGCGTCCCACCTCGACAGCAGAGTGGTACAACCTGAGGCTGGACACTGAACTTCCGGTTTGACAATGTCTGCCATACTTTGGACTGGATCGGACAGAACTATGATTGTTTGGATTATGGACCTGTTGCTCGGCTGTACAAAGCCAATACTTGCAACAAAACTGACTCTAGTCGAGTTAAGTGCTATATTAAAACGAGATGAAGGTGAGTGCTTTACGCCTCCTTGTTCTTACCAAACGGTGAAATGTACAGAGGAGGATGGTAACACAATTGTAAACATCAACATATATCAAATTTACTATCAATATGACTTTGTGTAACCTATCTCTCATATCCCTCAATGTTCGAGGACTCCTAGAGAAAAGCAAAAGAGGTTCAATACTATCATATGTTAACAAGCAAAAAGCTGACATTACATTCCTCCAGGAAACACATTTCACCAAGGAAACTAGTCACATTTTGACTAAAGAATGGCAGGGTCCATGCTTTCAGACTTTTGGAACAAATTGTAGCAGAGGCCTTGCCATACTGATTAAGCCTTCACTCGATTTTGTTTTGCTTGATAATGATTCTCTAGATTGTGATGGTAGAACACTCCTTTTAAAATGTACTATTGGGGGTACAGACTTCTCTTTGGTAAATGTGTATGCCCCTAATAGAACCAGGGAAAGAAATGAATACTTCGCAAAAGTGTCAGAATGGTTAAATGGACACGACCCAACAGTGTCCTCGCCAGCCTGAAATTTTTACCCGTCCTTTCAATTTTGCTGGAGGGAAGAACCTATCGAGCGCCGAAGGCGCGAGGCGTCGCGCCGGAGGCGTGACCATCTTAGGGGTATTCTCCCCCGGAAAATTTTGGAATCTAGACCCTCTGAAACGCTATTTCCTGCATTTTGAGGGGCAAATTTCTTGGTAGAATAAGCTTAGTTTAATGACATCTCTTTCGATGAAAAATTACACAAGGGTTTCAGGCTTAATTTTGGGGGGAGGCGTGCCGTCATCGCGGTAAGATCGAATGTTCACACACAAGCTACATTTCTTTGTTGTATCAAGATTAAACCTCCTTGGTTGTATACAATCGGCAAAGACAAGAAAATCAAGCACAACACAACTTTATTACGTATCTACGTCCTACAAAAAATACACACAGAATAAGTCGGCAAAAAATAAAATTTTTCAACACTTGTCCCGTATGCTCCCTGTAATTATTGAACATAATGAGGAATTTGACACCCTACTTTGAGAAAGAACGCCATGAAGACGTCCATTTTTTCTCCCATGTTTTCCACGGTTAATTTATCCGGTAACTGCACTGAATGTCTTTAAAAGTTGTCGATTCAAGCCTTCCAACAGACGCTTCGTCGTGCGATCCTTGCGATCCCCGCCATTCCCCAACATCTCGCAAATTCACGCTTAGCTGAAATCACGCGAGTAGCGAGACTCGCATGTTATTGGTCGGTATTTCTTGACGCGACGGAGACGAGCACTGTAAGTGGTGGTATAGAATATCTGACGGCTGTTTACCATTTCTTACGGGGAGAAAGCGCATGCAACTCAGCCGCCGCGGCTTGAAACTTAAATAATGTTTTACAGATTACAGAAAGCCTGATAGCTATAGGAATATTTCTGAATTTTTAGGCTTCTTTGATAACAATAACTAACGGTGAACCAAAAGGGACAAAACAGAACTAACGTCAGCCCGATGCGACCAGCCAAAACTGTGGGGAGGGCGGCACATGACGCCGAGTTTTCGGCGGCCACCAAATATCTACCACGGCGCTCTTTGTGTGTGACTGGGGTTGTCGCCGGCGGGCATTAGAAATGATCTAGATCGCCCTCGAGCCTCGTCGCGAACTTCCGGTGATCCTCTGGAGTTTTTGCAAAATTCTAAACTCTGTCTAAATATCTTTACACACCGATTTTTGTCCATTAAAAATGACGGGTTGTAGAGCTGTGTACCTTAACAAATTTTAGGTACAGGTACAGGTACAGGACCTGTACCTAAACACGGGTTTAGGTACAGGTCCGGACCTGAATCTGTACCTAAACTACTTGTTCGGAAAATGCTAGATTTTCAATAAGGACAAAAGCATGTTTGAATTGGTAAAAACATATTATTTGATTGAACTAGGTATTATTTTTATGAAAACACAGATGAAAATTTGACTCCAGCCATGCAAATGTGTTTTCTGTGCTTTAGAGTGGCTTTAGAGCACTGCCACAGTAATTTCATAGTAATTTTATCTGTCAAAAGTGGCCATCCCCTGAGTCAGGTCCAGTACCGATACAGCAGGGTCAGGTATTTTGGACCTGTACCTAATTGATTGTACCCGGTACTGTATCGGTACAGAGTACCGGTACACAGCTCTAACGGGTTGGGCAAAAAATTTGTCCGTCATGAGCGACAAAAACCCGTCAAATGACGGGAGGACGGGCGCTGGCGAGAACACTGCGACCCAATCAATCTTATCTGTGGTGGAGACATGAATTGTGTGCTTAATCCCCATGCGGGGGGCAGAGTGGACAATGCATTAAGATCAGTTACAGCTATGAAAAACCTTTGTTCTAAGTTGAATATGTGTGATGCCTGGAGGTCAGCAAATCCTGACATCTCACAATATACATGGAGAAACTTAGCCAAAAATGTGGCTTGTAGACCCGATTATTGGTTAATTCAAAAAAGTCTTGTGGAAAAAATAGAGAAATGTGACATTAGACCAGCAATTCTTACTGACCACCAGGCAGTATTCCTAAGGCTCAGATTTAAAACAAATGCCAGAGGCCCGGGGATCTTTAAATTAAATGTGAAGATATGGATTATGTCTCAGAAGTCCATGATATAATAGAACAACAGATAAACAGTAGCATCAAATCAAGTAGAGATAAGCTAGACATGTGTCTCATAAAGATTGCTGAATTCTCCAAACAGTATGGAGCTAAAAAAGCAAGAAAAAACAGAGAGAATATGGAATATCTTGAGAAAAAGCTTAGTCAGCTCATAACTGTAATAGACAGAAATCCAACCAAAGAAGATATCCTCATGTACAAGCAAGTGAAATCTGAACTTGAGAATCTCTACAAGAAAAAAATCTCAGGGTGACTATATCAGATCCAGAGCTAAGTGGAGAGAAGAAGGGGAAAAACCATCAAAATATTTCCTGAATCTGGAAAAAAAAACAAGGCATAGAAAAGGAAATAGACTGCGTAGATATTGAGGGAAAGGAAGTACAAGAGACAACAGAAATATTGAGAGAATGTACCAATTACTACTGCAAACTCTATCAGGAAGACAATACAGATGAAGATACAATTGATCAATATCTCAAAAACATAAAGCTGACCAACACATTAGACCAATCAGATAAGGACTTTCTTGATAAAACAATCACCAAAGATGAGTGCAAAGAAGCCCTCTTTTCTATGAACTTAAACAAAAGCCCTGGATTGAATGGTATACCACCAGAGTTCCTCAGGTTCTTCTGGCCAGCTATAGGAGACCTTATCTACGAATGCATTCAAGAAACTTTAAGGGAAGGAAAGATGTCTGTATTACAAAGACGTGCAGTTATAAGACTTATACACACAAAAAATGAGCGAAAGTATTTAGACAACTGGCGGCCAATAAGCCTCCTTAATACAGACTATAAGATCTTTGCCCTTATATTTGCAAACAGACTGAAAAAAGTAATACACAAGTTGATCGAACATGACCAAACTGCTTATATTAAAGGAAGATTTATCGGGCAGAATGTACGCCTGATAAAAGACATTATAGACTACACAGAAATTAGAAACTTACCTGGAGCTATCATTTTTTTGGACTTTGCTAAAGCATTTGATTCTATAAACGGAAAATTCATGTGGAAAGTGCTTGAAAAATTTAATTTTGGTCCCCATTTCATTCACGCCATGCAATGTATGTACAGTGACATTAGTAGTAATATCATCAATCAAGGTTGGATGTCTGAATCCTTCCCCCTTAACAGAGGTATCCGTCAGGGATGTCCTATATCTGCACTTCTCTTTATCCTAGCTGTAGAAGTTATGGCAGTGAACATTAGGGATGCACAGGACATAGCTGGAATAAAAGTTAAAACTAACTCTGTTGATACTGTTGAAATTAAAATCTCACAGGTAGCCGATGACACCACTTTATCTGTGTCTGACGTTACATCTATGGAAAATGCCTTCATACATATTCACAATTTTTGTAGTGTTTCTAGTCTTAAGTTAAATGTTAAGAAATGTGAAGGTCTATGGATCGGAACGTATATAGACAGACAAGACACCCCCCTAGATATATCTTGGCCGAAGCGCCCTATAAAATCCTTAGGCATCTATTTCTATAACTCTTCCCTCCACCATGAGTGTGAACTTCTAAATTGGGAGAAAAAGATAGAAAGGCTGAAAAACACATTGCAAGTCTGGAGATGTAGAAATCTAACTTTGTATGGAAAAATCACTATCATTAAGTCATTAGCTCTTTCACAGATTATACACAATATGGCAATGATTGTTACCCCACCCTGGGTTGTTACATCTATAAAAAGAGAAATTTTCAAGTTTTTATGGTAAGGCAAAAAGGACAAAATCAAAAGAGTTGTCATAAGCCAACCCACTGAAATGGGTGGACTCAACATGTTAAACTTAGATTACCAGAAAAACGCACTCTTATCACGTTGGATATATAGGTTGATAGTGGATGATAAATCTAGATGGAAAGCACTCCCCCTATTGTATGTTAATTCTTTTGGTCCCAATAATCTTATTTTGCAAATGAACTTTGAAAAAGAAGGCGATGGACCAAACTTCATCCATATACCCAAATTTTATAAAGAAGTCATTTTATCCTATCACAAAATTGAGAAAAGTGATGACGTAAGGCCCCATTACTTAAAAGAACAGATAATATGGTACAATAGAAATATTAGATCACAAGGTAAAACTTTATTCTTCCCTCAATGGATTAAAGAAGGCATAATATATGTGAAAGACCTATTCCCCAGGGGAAAATTCATCTCATCAAATGAATACCCTACACTTAGCCACCGACCCAAAACTTTAATTGAGCAAATAACCCTGTATCAAGCCCTACCCAGCACCTGGAAAACTCTAGTCAAAAATGAACTCTTCTCAGATGACCGCCCAACACATCTTGTAATCCCTCCCCCACATCAGTTTAAAGCTACAACAAAATCCTTTAAATTACTTTATTCTACACTCGCTCTTAAACATGCAGTATTGCCAAGCTGTCAACAGAAATGGCAGACAACTTTCTATCTCACTGAATTATTTGACTGGAAAGAGATTCGGAATTTGCTCTGCAAAACTGCATGTAAGGATACACAAATAGCTGAACTAAATTACAAACTACTACATCAAATACTGCCGTGTGGTGAAAAATTAAACAAATGGAGAATACATGATGAAAATGGGCTATTAATAGATCCTATATGTAAACTATGTGATAGTGGTGATATTGATAATTATAGACACATGTTTGTGGAATGTAAGAGACTATCAGACCTGTGGGACACAGTTCAGCATTACATACCTTTCAGTAGCAGTAATCCTACAATAGATTTTGAAGAAGTAATACTAGGAAAAGTCACTCAGCCTCTGAACATACTCCACCTTAAAAGACGAATACTAATAATATCTATAGCTAAATGGGTCATATTCAAAACATGGATATCTCTGAGGAAGACCCAAAATCCCGCCTCACATCAAAACAATTTGCCTATTCTTTTTAAATGGGAAATGAAGAACAGAGTTACCTCTGCCTGTGAACCTCTAGTTACCTCTTGAATACTATAGGTAGCTTTTATTGATGAGTTTTTTATGACTTTTGTAAACAAGGAACTGAGCTTGTTATGATATTTTATGTATAAGGGACGTTCTAGTTTCTCTTGAGTTTTTGACGACCTTTTAGTTACACTGTTTTATGTCATGAATGTGTAATTTACTTTAAAATGTGGAGTAAACTGGACACAAACAATTGATAACCTGATTTAGCGCACAATGTATAATACACTGTAAATATGTTACTATGATGTAAATTATCTCCTTTGACACAGTCGGCATTTTTTTATGTGATATGTGGTTTAATCTTGAACCATCCTGCCTGTATATGTACAGTAACACAATGTCATATAGTCTTTGGTGCCAACATTGTAACAAGTGTAATATATTTTGCTGTAACATTGATGTATATTGTGAATAAAATGTGAAAAAAAAATTAAAAAAAAAAAAAAAGTTCTGAATTCGTAGTGACTAAACATATCTTCTGCGCCAAAGCGCACTCCAAAACACACAGTAACGCCCAACCACCCCTATATCACAATGGCCTGCTCCCAAGTTATTCTCACCAACCTACGCATGCGCAGATGGAGTAACTCTTCTTGCGCATATCAGACGGTCTCTTTTGCCCTTTGTGTTCCGAGGAAGAAAGACTCCACAACTGAACTCTCAGGTAAGGACTTAGCGTAGCATCGTCCACTTTTTATCCTGTTGTTCAAGTTTTATCTAAGGTTCTTTATTCGTAGTGCCTACTTAATGTTGCCAGGCCCAGTAAGGTTATTGACTTTATGCCTCTCGATGCACTTTTCTACCGCATTTCAATATTTTCTATGGTTTTGAATAGCTGATATATTGCTTAAAGAATGTCAATTTGAAATGTCCAGGAATTACTATGAGAAGTCTGTATTTCTATCAGCAATCCTTACAAGTGAAGTGGTACAAACGATCGGTCAGTTCACCTGTTGCTCTATCTATATCTTTCTGAATAGGAAGCAAGCGGATTGCCCGACTTCTGTATGCATATGGCAGTGATGGATCCCATTAGTCGGGGATGGCTAAGAGTAGCACTCTTTAAGCTTAACTATCTTGGAAGAACCGTATCTTGTCTGGTTGTAAGGAGAATCGCCCTCCCATTTATATTAGATATTGTTCTACGTGTCAGATCCCGTGGCCATCACGAGTGTATTCTGAAGTATCGTGGGAACAGTTGGATTCGTTACGCAGTTTGTTTCTTTGGGTGGGGCCTGCTGCTGGGCGGTGTTTTTCGTTTTATTACAGTGATTATAAAACATACAAAGAGCAACATTTACTGTTATGATTGACGCAAAACATGACAATTTGAATATTGTAATACATTGGTGACAAGTGACAGAATATCTATGCTAGTGACACATGTAACGTTAAGATAAAGGTGAATGTTATCAGAAACACACATTTTGTGAGTTTGAACACTATTTGCATAATTGATGAGGCATTTCTGCGACAACTTTGATATTTAAAACATATGTAATCTAAAAATAGGAAATAATATAGAAACTTCTTTGCATATCTAATCAGCAAAGTCTGCACTAGTGTCCGTAATTCGCGATCGGCTACATGAAATTGTCAGTAGTTACAGTGTCCGTGCTAATGCCAGGGTCACATTTCCAAGCCGGGGCCTGAACGGGCTGTTTGAGAAAACAAAGAATAAAAGCTGCATATCAAGAATATACACATGTACATAACGTATGATAAGGAATAATTCTTAAAAGTTTTTTTGTGTTTTGTTGTCTTTTATACCATAGTTTTCGTTCCCGCAAGCTGCTCGGCTGGGCCCCTTGTTGGAAATGTGACCCTAGCATAAGTTGTTTGCATCCATCCCGAAATCTCATGTTGAAATCCATCTGCAAGGGGATGAGATATTTATTCAATAGCACGGTGCACACGTCTTTCAATGTTAAGTTGTTGTCAAACGTTCCACGGACAACAGAAGTGTCCATTCAATTATATACATAAGCCTTGATGTTGGAAATAAGTAACAAATAAGTTACAAATATGAATCTTAGTGTAGATCTTTCAAATTCTTACTATTTGTAGTTTTTGCCCACCTGATTCTACAATATGCCCCTTTAGGAATATGTTTACTTCTGTGGTAAACATAAAAATCAACAAAACATCTAAGTAGCAACGTCGTAATGTCCTTGGTATATCCAAGGTATTTACCCTCATTGGTATATCCGAGCGCAAAGCAACCTAAACACATACATGTATTTCATTCTGCCCGGTCGCGCGTTCCAAAGCGGAGGTCGTTGACCCCATTTCGAAGGCAGTGTTCGGTGTTCCACTGAGCGGCCTGTTCGCTACAGTCATTGACCTGCGGTCGTGGAATGAACGTGATTCTAAAGTTCCAAACGGGTTCTAAAGGGATTCTAAAGTTCCAGACGGGTTCTAAAGGGATTCTAAAGTTCCAAACGGGTTCTAAAGGGATTCTAAAGTGCTATTTTGAGCTTAAAATGTCAGTTTTTTCACCAGTTTTTGCCGCATAAAACCATTTTTTGCATCTATATGGGACAAGACGACCATGGTGCAGTGTCGTATGTACAGGCTCTAGTTTTGTAGATATTCATATTTTTTATTTGTGCGGAGAAGACGAAGAGGAAGAAGAGGAAGAGGAAACGTAGCAAAACAATATGGTTCCTTCAAAAATAATTACTCAAGCAACTGGATAAGATTTTGAAACAGTCAGACGTTTCAGACAGTATCCACTGTCTTTCGTCAGTGACTAACGATAGGACTGAGAACACCAGGTTTTATACCAAAACTCTGAATAGATATGTTAATGAGGACAGACGAGAGGTGGGTTAAGAACCTGAGCAGTCACACTCTTACAGAACCGGAGGAATCCCTACTTTCCAAAGGACTAAATTTCGCAGTAGCGCCTAACAAGGTCCCCAATATTGACATTATCACAGAAACTGAATTAGCAATTCGTCGGGCCCATATACCATATAAACAGGCTGAAGCCTTACGCACCAAAGTAGCCACCACTCTGAAAGTCTCTAAACCCCCTTCTAGCAACATCACCCGGGAAGAACAAACTGCGCTCAAGGATTTGGCCACTAATCAAGACATAGTGATCCTTCCCGCGGACAAGGGCAGATGCACAGTAGTCTTAGACAGAGAACAGTATGACAGAAAAGTTCAAGACCTATTAGGGGACAAAGACACATACAGGCCCTTGAAAAAGAACCCCACAAACAAGTTCAAAAAGGAAATCCATAAAGCTCTCGAGAAATTGAAAGATGACGCGTTTCTGGACCAGGCCACCTATTTCAAGCTCAATCCCAATACAGAACAACCCCCAGCATTCTACGGCCTTCCCAAAATCCACAAACCCGGTGTCCCTCTACGACCCATAGTATCCGGTATAGGATCTGTCACTTATAACCTAGCAGGTCATCTGGCTAAGATTTTGGGACCGTTGGTGGGAAAGTCTCAGCACCATGTACAGAATAGTGCAGACTTCGTCCAAAAAATCAAAGACATCACTGTTGCAGAAGATGAAATCATCACTTCATATGATGTGTGCTCGCTTTTCACTTGCATACCTCCTAAGGAGGCAGTATCAGTAGTTAGGGAAGCCTTGGAGGCCGACGACACACTTGCAGATAGAACCAAACTCTCTGTGGACCACATATGTGAACTGCTAGACCTCTGCCTAGGGTGTACTTATTTCACTTACAAACAACAGTTTTTCCAGCAAGTGCACGGCTGTGCTATGGGATCACCCGTATCGCCCATTGTTGTGAACCTGTATATGGAGAAGTTTGAGAACAAAGCCCTCAGTACTTTCAATGGCCCTCCCCCAGCAAACTGGTTTCGCTATGTAGACGACACTTGGTGTAGGCTAAAGAAGAGAGTAGCTGATGACTTCTTTGACCATATTAACCAGGTAGATGACAACATCAAGTTCACACAGGAGTCGTGTCAAAACAACATGCTCCCATTCTTAGACACCAAAACCATCATAGAGAAGGATGGCAACCTTCAGTTCGAAGTGTACAGGAAACCGACCCACACTGATCAATATCTGGCCTTTGATTCCCATCACCCTTTGGAACACAAACTAGCAGTGATTAAAACTCTCTTCCATCGAGCAGACAATGTCATTACCTCAGACGAAGCAAAAACAGAAGAACACAGACATCTCCGTGTGGCTTTAGCCAAGTGTGGCTACCAAAATTGGACCTTCAACAAGGCCCTCAAACCTTCTGACCAGTCTACGAAAACACTCAAGTGCAGACCATTGACCAACAGAAACAAGGTCAACATTACCATTCCCTACGTCCAAGGAGTATCTTCCAAAACTTCAACATTGCCACTAACTTCAAACCTCACTCAACTCTCAGGCAGAAACTATTCCATCCAAAAGACAAGCCTGAAAAAGGCATTAAAGCCAATGCCATCTACAAACTGAAATGTGAGGAACCGAACTGCAATAACATGTACATTAGGGAGACAAGTCGACCACTAAAAGAAAGGTACAAGGAACATTGCAGAAAGAGCGCTAACCGCTACTCCTCTGCCATTTACCACCATCTAAAACACAACCAGGGACACTTCATTCAATCTCGAATCCACGGACATCCTAGATCGTGAAGAACGCTGGTTCGAACGGGGAATTAGAGAAGCAATATATGAGAGGATGTACAACCCCGCCCTCAACAGGAAAGGGGGTCTACGCGCTCAACTTTCAGGCACCTGGGATAATGCACTACCCACCACCCCCACCCCGGACAAGCAACATTTAGTTACTGTACTAGAACAACAGTAGCTAATTGAACTATTGGCATAAACTTTGTCTTGAATTAATCTTCTTTTTAAAGACTACTTCAAGACATCCTAAATTGTCTTTACCTCATTAACATATCTATTCAGAGTTTTGGTATAAAACCTGGTGTTCTCAGTCCTATCGTTAGTCACTGACGAAAGACAGTGGATACTGTCTGAAACGTCTGACTGTTTCAAAATCTTATCCAGTTGTTTGAGTAATTATTTTTGGCGTATCTTATTACCTGGATGTCTAACCTTCATCAACGTAATATGTTTCCTTCTCAGTGAAGGTAAACATAACTACCGACACAATATGCTGTCAGGACAATAACAGGAAACACAACATTTTGGGCGTGGGGATATCAGCGTCCTGTGATAAGGTGGCTGGAGAAGCTAGTTAGTCTTTTGTAACCATCTGAGGGCACGCAAAATGTTTAAGTTTAACATTTGTTTAACTTAACCATAAATGGACGTAGGTCTCCGAAAACAGCAAATATTAAACCACACTGGGCGAATTACTGTTTATTGCAAATATCTGCAGATTCTAACATTACACGAGGAGAAGTGTTCAATATCCTTTTCCTCTGCGAACTAGCACAGACCGGAACCTGCAGTCATCTTTGATACACAAACCTCATTAGATATCTCTAAATGAACATAAGAGTAAGGAACTTATAGATAACCTCTTTGGCAATGGAGTGAGATATGAGCCGTACGGTGTGATCAAGGACAGATTCCGAGTCTGGCACAGATGGATACTGCTAAGGATCGGGCTCATCCTGATGTTGCAACTTTTGATTCTCTAGTACTGCACTTGCAATTGTAATGATAGAAAATAGTATCAAAACAGGCGCAGAGAAGGGAATCAGTTCGTCCTTACATCTGATAGGAGATTCCATCTTCTTCGAGCTGACGGAGTTTTCTTACAAGCAGTTGTAGACGAACATTCATGGCTACAGCGCATCAATACTGTAAAGCAGACTTCTTGGCGAATATATAATCGATGTGCAAAAAGTAGCAGTGCTACTTTTTGCACATCGATCATATATTTGCTGTGTTTGTGTGTTTGTCTGTCTGTAATGGACCAGCATAACTCAAGAATGCCTGGATGGATTGTTTTGATATTTTTTGATATATACTTGTCCAAAATGTAAGGAAACAAGACACACACACCACTGTGCACAGTAGCCTGATACCGCAAACAAGTGAGGAGATTGATATGGGGTCTCCAAAGATATATATTAAAGCAGTTGTGTATTGGAGGGCAAAACAGATCAAGTGGTCAATACACATCCATGCATGCTCTTCAAGCAGAGGCAGGGCTTGTTTTTGACGTCGATCCTTTATGCGTTTTGGCCAGGCCAAGTTTCTATTTGGCATTTGGGGTGGCGCACAAAAGAAACTCTGCCAAAAAAGGAAGCCTGGGCAAAACGCCTGAAAGAGGTCCAAAACAAGTCAAGGCCCATTATCTGCTTGGAGGGCAATCTTTCCTTAAGAAGTAGGAGTGAAATGTAAGGATAAAGTGTTAAGGTATTCATATATCATATGCGCCAGCACTTCTATAGTATTTTCTCTGAAAAAGTATTGAATACACCATTGGTGATTATCCAAGCGTAAGGTAATGTGCCTATCTAGTTGATCCAAATACACATTCAAATACACCTCCTTACCTAGGTGTGAAAGAGGTGTGAACTGGACTTAATCCAAGATAGGGTTTTAGGTGTTAATCCTCGATGCTAATCCTCAATGCTAATCCCCGACACTGCTTATAATCGTATGAAATATTTGCTAATTCACTTTACATGATATACCTACCTACCTACCTAGTCCCTTGACCTCCGGGTCGTTGGGGGGGGGGGCAAGGTATACCGTGACATTAAAAAAAACACGTCTTAGGCGATCATGGCAATCCGCACTAAGACAAGAAGTGCACAGGGGCTTCTTTCTCAGTTCTTATCTCTTCTTCTGTTTCTTAGACGCGATGGCAACAAAGGACATCGACGACGTTGTAGTACCGTCAGCGGGGGCAGTCGCATCTGACCCCGCAGAAGGTCCGGTGCTTTCGCCCGCAGTCCAGAACGACAAACGACCGTTGGAGATTGTGTGGAGTAACGTTGTAATTTTAGTTCTCATACACTTGGGAGCGATCTATGGTCTGTTTCTGCTGCCTTCAGCACGGGTCTACACTCTACTGTGGGGTGAGTGCGATGTAACGGTAAAATTAATACATTGTACAACGGGAGACTGTCATTACAGATAGTCATATATAAACTGGACGGGTCTCTCTCAGGGATACAGGCTTGGTTTCCTCGGCACTGTAAGTTTCTATCCCCGCTTGTGCGGCGGAAGGGCCTTGTGGTAAGATACTAGTATTCGTCTCGGGGCATGTTGGTCCTGGTTACGAAGAGCTGACCTATGTAGCCTGGGCCCTGGCACCAGTATGGATTCCAGGTTAAGACAAATTGCAAATCATGAATTGGCAAATAATAGAGCAACGTTTACAGCGTCGATATTGACAAAATGGTAAAATCCTATTATATGAAATATTCCCTGGATAACACAGTTTAAGTCTCTACCATCGAGTTTCGCAAGAAAATATATCTCCCAGTTCCTTGTACTGTATCCTGATGGAGCCAAATGTCATCAGAAAGTATTGTAATATTTCTGTTTATAACGATGAAGTTGAATGTGATGAAAGAACAGAGAAAGTTGCTTCGAAAGGCGCACGGCAGCTTAAATCGTTTGTTTCTTCGTCAGTGGTATTTTGTTACCTGGTATCCGCCTTTGGTTTAACTGCGGGCGTGCACAGGCTGTGGAGTCACCGGTCCTACAAAGCCAGGCTGCCGCTCAGGATCTTCCTCGCCATTGCCCAAAGTATGACCTTCCAGGTGAGAAATCTCTGGCAGACGTTCAGCAACATTTACATATTTAAAAAAAAAATGTGATTGGCGTAAGCGACTAGAAAATTAGTCTGATATTACTTCATGTATATGTTGATGTAAGACCAACAGTTTTGATGACTTATTCCGTTGGTAGGTACCTAGGTCGCCGCCGGGCCATCCCCAATAAGTGCCAACGCCAGACAGTGTTGGCAGGGAGATTTCGGAACTCCTTTGACACACTCATATAGTCAGCTCTGGTAACAAGTTTGGTATCATTGTAAAGAGTACGAAAGAAGCCGTGAATAGTTTCATCAGGTTGGTAAGTCACTGAATAAAAAAGACTCTTTTTACGCAACAAAGAGATTTATTCAACCGACGTTTCGGTGGACAGCATAGTGATGTCATCCCGTTATTGTACACATGTAAATACCTTGCGTTTGGGAATGCATCTCATTAATTTGTAACTAGAGTTCCACGAACACATTATCTTCGCCAAATAATCAAGGCTTATTGTGGAGAGAGATTAATATTTACATGCTTATCAGCCCCTGCAAACTTGATCATACACCATACCGTTTGAAAGTTATGATGGGGGGGGGGGGGAGAATGAGTCCAGTCTAGATAGGGATAAAACTCATTTGGTGGTACAGGACTAGTATATGTGTATAGTGTGCTGATATATGTTATAACTGGTCATCAAAAAAATTGAAAGTTATAATTAGATGGTACAGTCAATATATATGAATAGAATAAATCTTTATTCCATATCATACACATTTTGCAAGACATAGTACATGTTACTTTTCCATACGGTGCTAGGTAATAGTTACTAATACCTAGCAGTGTACTCGCTGAGCAGAGGAGTTGGTCCGGCTGGTTATTCACATGTTTTTAGGTGTTTTGTAAGGCTTTCTATTTTGTTCCCTTTCCGTTATGTCTCCAACCGTGTGTTTGACAAAAATGCAGAAACTGAACACTTTTTAAAAAAACGGACCCACACATCTGTTTGAATTGTAGTGAGACTGCCCCATTTGTTTATTTATGTACGCCATCTGTTTATTTACACTTCTAGGCAAGGCCTTTTGCTGGCCTGTTTCGGGAACACTGTCACACGCCCCATTATGGAATGTAATGGATTTACAATTATCCTTACTAATTATGCAGATTAGCTCCTGTTTTCTATAATTAGACATCGATTGTGTAAAGCACCATCTGAGCTCTCTACATACAAAACTTCACGACAATCTCTTCACCCCTTCTCAAGAAATACGTGTCCGAATGTCAAAACAAAAACACCCACTGCAGTTCTAAACAAGCCGCTAGGGGGCCCAAACTTACAGAACTTACTTCTTGTGGCATGAACTATCTACCACACAAATATCATGACCATAGCATATTCAGAAAATATGCCACTCAATTTTGAAGCTCCGCCTCAGTACCTTAGGTACTCGCTAGAAGGCCCATTATCGAACTTGACCTTCCTTTTCGTAAACCCTACCCATCCACTAAATATCATACAGATCCATCAACAGCTTCTTGAGTTATGTTGTCCACAAGAATTACACATCCACACAAAGCCCGCTGCAGTACCGACGGAAAATGCCAGGAGAACCATTTTTGAACTTGATCTCTGTTTCCACAACATCTACACACCTGCAAAATATCATGAAGATCCATCAACGTTTCCGTCACTTTTTTCGCCTACCTACAAACGCACAAAAATTAAAAGTCCGCTGCAGTACTGTTGAAAAACGCAAGGTAAACCATTTTTGAACTTGACCTTTTTTGGAACAACCACTACACACCTACCAAAAATCATAAAGATTCATCAGAGGTTTCTTGAGTTATGTTCTTGACATACATACAGACCCACCAAACAGCTGGCTCAACCGAAAACATAATCTACCCCGAGTACTATAGTACTCGGCGAAGATAAAAACAGCAACACCTGTGCTGCACTACAGTGCTATATGAACCAGTCAGAATTGCCTTGAAGAATGTGACAAATGGTCACCGAAACATCGGTGGAATGAATCTCCTGGTTGTGTAAAAAGAGTATTTTTATTCGGTACGAAATAAGCTTTCCAGTGAGACATAATGCTATGAAAATTGATGAAGAAATCAACAACGGAGAAATGATTGATGAAATTTAAGTTTCTGTGCTTGGTGTAAAATTATCAGGTTCAAGATATCAAAGTTCTCTTTATCTGAATAGTAGGGAGAAATTTATATTTCTTACAGCCTTCGATAGACCAACTCCAACTAATCACACAGCTTCCTACATTTATACAATTACCAAGAAGCGAGGGAAGTCGAAAGTACTAGAGTATGCTAGATGTTTATATACAGTAAATACTCACGAATATGTATATATTTGTTAACATGTGACCTTTGCTTTGCCCAGTGGGGTAAACATGTACAATAAAGGTCTTCATTCTTCTTCATTCTTTAACAGACGAGTATCTATGAGTGGTGCCGTGACCACCGCGTTCATCATAAGTATTCCGAGACTGATGCGGACCCCCACAACGCTGCGCGGGGGTTCTTCTTCGCGCACATCGGCTGGCTGGTCTTGCGAAAGCACCCGGATGTAAAGGCCAAGGGGAAACGTATCGACATGAGTGACCTACTGGAAGACCCTGTTGTTCGCATACAGATGAAGTAAGTAGCTTGGTGTTCGCAATAACGTATTTACAGGTTTGCGTGGCAAAACCTTTATTGGAACCGTTGGCATGTGTGGTGGCCGCCATCTTGAATTGTGACGTCGCAGCGTAGCCATACCATTTCATTGGGAGGGGTGTTTTTTGGAGTCGCTAGCGTTCTCTCTATTTTTAACAAATCGGCACACAACTATCACACATTCAACTCAAATAAAAAGAAAAAAATCATTACCAATTCATATTTATAGAAAAACCCCGTAATCGCTAAACTAACATAGCAAACCTTAAGTAAATGTAGCACAAATGGTCTAGTCTTGATTAAAATCTTGACTCAGCATTCTTGTAACTCTAAAGGTTTCAGCGTGTTTTTAAAACCTTTCTCTGTGACCGAAACTTCAATTATTTATTGGCAGGGCTTGAAAAAATTGTAACGTTGCAGTTCGCAGTTGGCTGGCTGTATCGCACCGAACAACTTCTCACACCTTAGCCATTCATATCTATCTCCAACTAACGTTACCGCTATCTGATGAAGAGGTGCCTACGTTCGCAACTTCGCATGAAAAACTATAGGAAGAAAGACAAGGCTACATGTAACGTTATATGCTTGATTGAGAGTGAGGCCTGCACTTTGTATTTCAATGCAGATTCTACATGCCCTCAGCCATGCTGATATGCTTCATCATTCCTTCGCTGGTGCCGCTTCTCTGGGACGAGAGTATGACCAACGGGTTTTTCATTTGCGCCCTCTTGCGATTAGCATTTACGCTACATTGCACTTGGTCCGTGAACAGCTTTGCTCACATGTGGGGTAAGAGGCCATATGACAAACACATCAACCCAGCTGAAAACGTCCTGGTCTCCCTCTTCGCTGCAGGTTCGTACCGTGTTATTTTTGCATGCTTGAGTTAAAGGTGCCCTAAGCGATTTCAGGGGGTAAAACTTGAAATATTCTGGGGAAAGCAATTCTGTTTGGTGGAATTGAAATTGACATTTACTTCCTCAAATTAGCACATTTGCATCATTACTTCATACTTTGGGCTCGTGTAGTTTTGCATGTTTGAGTTGAGTTATCGCGTATCCTTTGAAATAACCTATAATGCATGTGCCGGAAAGAGGTAGCCTCTACCAGGCTCCGCGGATCGCCGGGAAAATAGTAGAAAGCGGCCGTTGGTCGCCTATTGAGTTTCCCTGCATAGCGAACTACCCTTGCCATACTATTCACTCTATTTGGTAGCCTGGTCCCAGTCTCTAGGCGTCGGCTTAGGGGTTTAGTTACCGGGCCCAGTTTGCTTTATTGAACCGTTTCTGATAGCCTTCCTACCGCTACCACTACTTCCGCTTGCCACCCTACATTCCCAGCCGCCCTCAGTGGCGACGTAATGTAATCCAAGGCCGTAAACACACCCCGAGCGGACTAAGCTGTCTGAGCGGGAGGGGGTTACTCCCAGTGCCGTAGAGATATCGAGGAGCCCCCGATGGTATGGATTCCAGGCTATCTATTTGGCCGATTCCTACTTTTTTCCCAGCGATCCGCGGAGCATGGTAGAGGCTAAGAAAAAGGTGCTGTGACTCATGTTGACATTGTATGTACCCTCCAAGCAGCTTTATGATTGGCTGTTCACTGTTCTAATCAGGTGCAGGCTGGCACAACTACCACCACACCTTTCCCTTCGACTACTCAACTGGCGAGTTTGGATGGAAATTCGACCTCACAACCGTCTTCATCAACTTCATGGCCTGGCTCGGCCTTGCCTACGACATGAGGAAGGCCCCGCCAGGTGTGGTTCGTGCCCGAGCCGCTAGGACCGGAGACGGGTCCAGGAAGGAACACCTACAGTAAACGTTTCACCGAGAAAATCACGCTAAATTCCCGCATTTTTTCATGATTATCTTCGCCGAGAAGATGATGTTTACACAAGTAATATAAACAGCCCGATAACGCGATAATACATATCTCTCTTCTGACAGAAATCAGGCAGACTAAGACATAAGGGAAACTGATGTCACAATTGCTTTCCGAGGATTTATTTGATGGCATTTAAATCGTCGTAATAGATTGTCAACAGGAGTTCGAAGTCCCCATACCTGCGTTAAAGGAGTCCTAAACTCCAGAGGGGGGAGTTATTCTCCAATAGATGATAATTTTAGGAAGTAAAAATGGAATCATTTTACAGTATACGATAAAGTACCCACTAGTACCGTGCGCATCAAAAAGCATTCAGTATTCTACCGAATTCCCCACGTGACCCTCGATTTTCTGATTAATTAGATTGAACGAGCTCAACCTATGGCCTACTAGAGTGTGCCTGACAAAAGTCAGATTATAAAAAGAATGTCATGGGGGTTAAGAGAAACTCGTCTTGCTATGCGTTCTTTTATATCTTATCAACAATTGGCCTTTTTATTGTGCTTAACCACCCTCATTTATGCCGAAAATATCCACGATTAATGATGTATGTTTGCGCATAGGGAATACATTGGTAGGGTCTGCACGGGTTTAATGAGTATCATATTGTTAAAAAAAACACACCTTGTGAAATTAACCACAAGCAAAAAAACACACCTTGTGAAATTAATCACAAGCAGGATTTTGTAACAGTCGACTGATTATGTATTAATTGATACATAATCTAGTGGAAAATAACACCGCCTTCTGGAGTTTAGGACTCCTTTAAGTAATATCAGTAGTAACTATTGAAATTACTTAACTTAATGATTACTGACTAAAGATTTTCACTTCTACATAACGTGTATGTCACAAATGTTAAAGTTCCGTTATTTGCCAGATACCATACAGCCTCTGATTGTCGAATAGGCAAAACAAGCTTTAAGTTTCCTATTAATACAATATATATGAATTCATTATTTCCTCTTTCCAAATAACATTAAATCATGGTTTGCGAATTTCCAAGTTCTTTCATTTTTAATGAAGCTATTGTAGCATTTCTCAACCGATTATGCAAATGATATCAAAATTTACATAATGTACGTCTGATAATGCTCAACTTTATTTAAAATACATGAGTCTCTAGTACAAATTTTACATCATTTACCATTTAAATAATATACCATCTTTTGTTGAAAAAATTAAGCATATTCGATAACGATTTTCATTTTCTCCATACCTATTTAACGTTCTTCTTGGACTTTGCTTGCAATACAAATGTTCAATACTAAATGTCTAACCTTAATTCTGTATCAATACACTAAACTGTAGTCTTAAGACAATTTCTTTATAATATAACAACGTAATCTTTAAGAAAAAACTTCATTTCAATCCAATCGTCTCTGCAGTATCATTTGGATGCATATGCAAGGTAAATATCAAATAAAATTTCTGAAAACAAGTTATTTTAAAATTTGAATAAAACGTGTGTTTGTGGGGGGTTTGCATTGTTATTCTGCAAGTATATGGCATACAAAAGAATGTCTCAACGAACAAGTTAATATAAAATAAGCGTTTTACAGACATTTTGTAGGTGTGTATGTGTGTGTATGTGTTTGTGCGCGTCTGCATGTGTGTGTGTGTGTGTGTGTGTGTGTGTGTGTGTGTGTGTGTGTGTGTGTGTGTGAGTGTGTGTGTGTGTGTTTTGCGTTAGTTGTGCTTCAGTAAGTCAGACGTATCTGGCACACAATACTCCAAACATCCTTGGTGTACCTATATTTTTGTTCGACTAGAAGAGTCACACAGCAGTAGAGATTTGGGGTTACTCTACCGTCTCTGGCCGCGCTGTTTAGACATTGACTCCCGGACGGGTCACTCTTTCGGCCGCCCGCTTGCAGATGAAGGACCGCGTAGCTCGGTCATCGCAGGCCACGTCGTACCACTGGTCAGTTCCCCAGACGTTCTTCATCACTATGGCAACGCAAAAGTTGATCTTGGCGCCGTCCGGTTGAGGGAACCAGGTTCTGACATCCATGGGTGACCTATGGTGCGATTGAGAAGCAAAAATGCTGTGTGAACTATCAAGTGCTAGGGGTTCACCATTCTCAACAGAGAGGGTTAAAGAAGCAGTTCACACCAGGTCCCGTTCCCTTCCTGTTATTACCACCAAGGCGACCATCCACCACCCCCTACAACAATCCACGTTTGACCTTTGACTATCCTTCAGAACTAGAACAAAGATGGCGGATACCTTCTGAAAGCTTCTTACCGCTGTGACAGCTTCTATTTGACGTACATGGCAGTTCAATTCGCTATGTTCGAAAGGTTTAATATCTACATTGATATGCATACACCTTTTACTTGAAGGCACAGGCATATTTGTCTTGTACCAAAACACATGCAAAAATCCTCTAAAACTTGGTGGTCATTCGATGAATAGGTTAGGACTTACAGGGGGCGAAGAGGAGAGTCTCAATGCCCACCCCCCGCCCCGTCCCAGGATGACCAAAAAGCCTGGTCTGAATATAGTTAAAAGAAAGATGGCGGATACCTTCTGAAAGCTTCTTACCACAGTTTCTATTTGTCGTGCATGACAATTCAATTCGCTATGTTCGAAGGGTTTAATATCTATATTGATATGCATAGCCCTTTTACTTGAAGGCACAGTACAGGCATGTTTGTCTTGTAACAAAACACATGCAAAAATCCTCTAAAACTTGGTGGTCATGCGATAAATAGTTTAGGAGTTACTGGTGGACGAAGCGGAGGGTCTCAATGCCCCCCCCCCCCCGTCCCAGGTCTGAATATGGTTAAAACAAAAATGGCGGATGCCTTCTAAAAGTTTCTTACCACAGCTTCTATTTGCCGTGCAAGACAGTTCAATTCTTTACGTTCAAATGGTGAAATCTACATATAGATATGCATGGACCCTTTTACTCAAAGACATGGGCATTTGTCTTCTACAAAAACAAATGTATATTCGAAAATGGGACGTAAACTTTAGTGTCCAGTTCTTCATGAACCGACTGGGATTAAAGTCAGATATGACACGACTGAACCTGTTTCAGTGCTTGACATTAGTGCTGCGTACCGGTACTGTGTACCGGTACTGTACCGTAAAATTTGATTAGGTACAGGTCCAAAATACCGGATCATGAAGTACCGGTACTGTACCGATATAAATTTACACCAAGTATGTACTTATTCTGTGACTGATCTCCTCATGGCCTCATGCAACACCAAACGTGACCAAAGTTACACCTTAGAACAGCGTAACTAATGTGCAACAGATCATTCAGGCCGGGAGTTTTGATAGCAAAGCCAAGGGAGTTTGGCAGTAGGAAACCTAGTTATGTTCTTTGAATAAAGAAACTGACAAATTGAAAACAGTTTATTTATGTTTCTCTCAATATTGAAGACGTTCAGAAAAAACACATGTTAGTTTTTCAAATTGTTCAGGTACGGGTACAGGTCCGGACCTGTACCTAAACCCGTGTACCGGTACCTGATGTTACGTTTAGGTACGCAGCACTACTTCATATGTTTGTGACTAACGAGAGGACACTCACCAGTCCATGTAGGTTACCGGAGTGCCATCGGTCCAGACGAAGGTTCGGTTCAGGTGGATGTCGTACAGACCTAAGGGTAACGATTTCATTTTAGTAATCGGTTACGATTTAAGTAGATTATATTCAATTCGATTGTTTTACGAAACGCACACCAATTTCATTGTTTCGATTTCCGTTTCTTGATATGTCATGATCAGGGGTGACAAAGAATTCATAGGAATTTTACGGAATTCATACGAGTTTTACGGAATACAGACGATCCATTACGAGAAACATACGAATTTTATGGAATACATACGATCCATATATTACTAAGAAACATATGAATTTTACGGAATACATACGATCCATTACTAATGAAACATACGATCCTTACCAATTTGTTGGCCATCGCGCTAGCACCGAATCTAGTTTTGTCTGGCGTTCCTAGTTGGTCTAAGCCTACATTAGTGCAGCTTGAGATTTTTTGAGTTTAGCAAGATTATTTAGCTCTTTAAAAAGGCCAAGATATCGTACGAAGAAGCATATGCATATTGAATTCGGCGGACATGTCACGTTTCCTAGTATTGGATCGTATGTATCCCGTAAAACTTGTATGAATTCCGTAAAATTCGTATGTTTCTGCGTAGTAGATCGTATATATTCCGTGAAATTCGTATGACTTCCGCAAAATTCGTATGAATACTTGATGATCTTTTTTTTTCGATTATCATTCAAAACTTCCATTTGCCTGTTGAATGCAAACTTTAAGGCAAACTTCCGAAAATAATTTCATCAGTTTGAAGAACATAACCGAGGTGAGAGACATTACCGGTTGTGTAAAAGGTAACTCCGAAATCATTTAAGGCTAACTGTATGATAATATTATGGTCTATAAATCATTATAGGCAACGTAATGTGTAGGTTTATTTCTTATGTATCAAGCAATGTAGGGGTGTATGGCGATAGTTGTATTTTTTAATGTAAGAATCGCTGTTACGTGGTGACCTTTACCGAGCGCGGCCATGATTTGTATTCAAAATCTTATTTGTTTACGTAATTATGTTTAGCCATACCTAGTATGGCTCAACATATTGTTTTTACTCATGTTTCTTCTTCTTCTTCTTCTCCTGTCAAATCTTCAAATCGATTCATCTTTGTCATTTTTTGACCAAATGAACTGAAATTTGGTACAAAGGTAGTGTTGGCAAATACCCCCGGAATTTTTTTCATTTTTTCGATATTGACCTTGAAAGTGATTTTATTGAGGTTTTTCTGACCAAAAACGTACATTTTGGCCTCCTGTGCTCTGGAAATAAATCCAAATGACCTGAAATTTGCTATGGGGGTACATTGAACAAATATTCAGAGAACCCCATTCGCACTTTTGGCAAACATTACTTCAAAATACGATTTTGCAGGGTATTTTGAGGAGAACATTGAGTATTTTCCTCATACGACCTATAGGTCATTGACCCCGATTGCACCTGGACTGGCTGAGAGCCTTGCGACCACCCGATTGGCCAATTGAGTTAATTAAGTTATCTTGCATTTCTGGAGCAGGTGTGCTACATTTGTAGTATTCATACCAAATGTGGTATGGGAATGCGCAGGACATGTGCTTACTATCTCTCCTTTGTTCACTATTTTTGAACAAAGATACACATCTCCAGTTCCTAGAACATTGAAACATTTGGATAGATGGTTTGAAACTGTTCTAAATAAAGAGATTTTTGTGCAGTTACGTTCGAAATGTTTCCAACATATGTTACATAAGTTCAAACATGTTATAAGTTTCAATTCTTATTGTTTGAACAGTTTAGAACTATTGTGACTTAGACATTCTTTTAATCAAAATAGTTCAAACATATTACAAATATTATATTAAAACCCTCTCGGTGACTTGGAACTGACTCGTAATAAACCAAAATGATGCAAAATTTGACATGTGTCTGCCTTGGTCATGTACACAGGCCCTCATTTAAATGTTTGGCATACAGCCTTTCAAAACAATTTTTGAAATAAACAATTTTTTCGTTTCGTTTTTTTCAACCCAAATGTATACTATTGAATCATGCATTCAAACAAAGGGGTGTCACATTTCTATATTTCACCCATACTATCGCTGCAATATGTTGTTTTTGGTAATTTCCTTCTTCTCCTGTCAAATCCTCATATATATCATTATGTATACTATGGAAAACTTAATTCTTTCCTGGGGTTAATTTTTTTAAATTCAATTTTGAACTGGGTTGATTATGCGCGAGAGTGTAATTTTGAGCGGATATTTGTCGACTGGTCTAGTTTACATAGAGATGGCACGGAATATCCCATTCTTGCAAGGGGAGGATTCTTTAATTATTTATTGCAATTTTGAGCTGGAGTGATTATGAAAAAGTCCATTTGTTAGCAGTAGTGTATTTGTTTATGTGGATGTGGTTGTGGACTGGTCCATATTGTGTTGAGGTGCTACTGGAAGACTCCATTCCTGTTTGGAGAGACTAATTGTTTTTAAACTCAATTTTGGACTGGGGTGATCCATTTTTTTAGTGAAAGTATTTTAGAATGGTCCATTGTTATTTTGGGACAGTCCATTTTTTGCATGGCGAGGAGTATGGCTAAACATGCTGTATTTGCTCGCAAATGTTGCCTTTCTAGTCATTAAAGAGATTATTTCTGGTTAAAACTGCTTGCCTGTCGCATTCATTTGATATATACTTGTCCAAAATGTAAGGAAACAAGACACACACACCACTGTGCACAGTAGCCTGATACCACAAACAAGTGAGGAGATTGATATGGGGTCTCCAAAGATATATATTAAAGCAGTTGTGTATTGGAGGACAAAACAGATCAAGTGGTCAATACACATCCATGCATGCTTTTCAAGCAGAGGCAGGGCTTGTTTTTGACGTCGATCCTTTATGCGTTTTGGCCAGGCCAAGTTTCTATTTGGCATTTGGGGTGGCGCACAAAAGAAACTCTGCCAAAAAAGGAAGCCTGGGCAAAACGCCTGAAAGAGGTCCAAAACAAGTCAAGGCCCATTCTCTGCTTGGAGGGCAATCTTTCCTAAAGAAGTAGGAGTGAAATGTAAGGATAAATGTGTAAAGGTATTTCATATATCATATACGCCAGCACTTCTATAGTGTTTTCTCTGAAAAAGTATTGAATACACCATTGGTGATTGTCCAAGCGTAAGGTAATGTGCCTATCTAGTTGATCCAAATACACATTCAAACACACCTCCTTACCTAGGTGTGAAAGAGGTGTGAACTGGATTTAATCCTCGATAGGGTTTCAGGTGTTAATCCTCGATGCTAATCCTCAATGCTAATCCCCGACGTCGGTTTGGTTTCCGATACATCGATGTTCCGATGCACCGATGTTTCCAAAACCGACATCGATGCATCGGAAACCGACGTCGGTTTTGAACACCGACATCGCTAATCGAGTAAAATAACGTGCGAAAGCAGGCCGGTGACATCGGAGGTCTTTAACGTTACCGACGCACAGCCGTTTTATCGCATGGAAAAACACACGGTTGGAGCCGTAAACTACGTAGTTTACGGCTCCAACCGTGTTTTTTTCATGCGATAGAACGGCTGTGCGTCGGTAACGTTAAAGACCTCCGATGTCACCGGCCTGCTCTCGCACGTTATTTTACTCGATTAGCGATGTCGGTTTCCGATGCATCGATGAAACATTGGTGCATCGGTGCATCGGAACATCGATGCATCGGAACATCGGTGCATCGGAACATCGATGCATCGGAAACCGACGTCGGGGATTAGCATCGAGGATTAACACCTAAAACCCTATCGAGGATTAAGTCCAGTTCACACCTCTTTCACACCTACCTGTAGGAGGTGTATTTGGATGTGTATTTGGATTAACTAGATAGGCACATTACCTTACGCTTGGACAATCACCAATGGTGTATTCAATACTTTTTCAGAGAAAACACCATAGAAGTGCTGGCGTATATGATATATGAATACCTTTACACATTTATCCTTACATTTCACTCCTACTTCTTTAGGAAAGATTGCCCTCCAAGCAGAGAATGGGCTTCGACTTGTTTTGGACCTCTTTCAGGCGTTTTGCCCAGGCTTCCTTTTTTGGCAGAGTTTCTTTTGTGCGCCACCCCAAATGCCAAATAGAAACTTGGCCTGGCCAAAACGCATAAAGGACGTCAAAAACAAGCCCTGTCTCTGCTTGAAGAGCATGCATGGATGTGTATTGACTGCTCGATCTGTTTTGCCCTCCAATACACAACTGCTTTAATGTAAAGTTTCTATGTTTTGAGACCCCTTATCAATCTCCGCACATGTTTGGGGTATCAGCCTACTGTGCACAGTGGTGTGTGTGTCTTGTTTCCTTACATTTTGGACAAGTATATATCAAATGAATGCGACAGGCAAGCACTGTTTTAAAACCACATAAATCCACATTGCCCGCTACGTTAAGATTTTATAGCCTACCAGATCCTCCGATGTTCTACAACTTTTCTTGTATATGTATCAGAAAGCTCTATCCAGAAATGTAAGTGATTAAGTTTTTTTACTTCAACTTATCGACTAGAAACCCTCAGTTCATCTGAATTTGAATCTAGGTGTAACCGCGCATTCAAATTCAGATACACACAGCAAATATATGATCGATGTGCAAAAAGTAGCACTGCTACTTTTTGCACATCGATATATATATTCGCTGAGAAGTCTGCTTCACAGTATTGATGCGCTATTGATGAATGTTCGTCTACAACTACTTGTAAGAAAACTGCGTCAGCTTGAAGAAGATGGAATCTCCTATCAGATGTAAGGACGAGCTGATTCCCTTCTTTGTGCCTGTTTTGATACTATTTTCTATCATTACAATTGCAAGTGCAGTACTAGAGTATCAAAAGTTGCAAATTCAGGATGAGCCCGATCCTTACATCTGCTAGGAGATCACAGGAGAAGTGTAGCTAGCAGTATCCATCTGTGCCAGACTCGGAATCTGTCCTTGATCACACCGTACGGCTCATATCTCACTCCATTGCCAAAGAGGTTATCTATAAGTTCCTTGCTCTAATGTTCATTTAGAGATATCTAATGAGGTCCGTGTATCAAAGATGACTACAGGTTCCGGTCTGTGCTAGTTCGCAGAGGAAAAGGATATTGAACACTTCTCCTCGTGTAATGTTAGAATCTGCAGATATTTACAATAAACAGTAATTCGCCCAGTGTGGTTTAATATTTGCTGTTTTCGGAGACCTACGTCCATTTATGGTTAAGTTAAACAAATGTTAAACTTAATCATTTTGCGTGCCCTCAGATGGTTACAAAAGACTAACTAGCTTCTCCAGCCACCTTATCACAGGAGGCTGATATCCCCACGCCCAAAATGTTGTGTTTCCTGTTATTGTCCTGACAGCATATTGAGTCGGTAGTTATGTTTACCTTCACTGAGAAGGAAACATATTACGTTGATGAAGGTTAGACATCCAGGTAATAAGATACGCCAAAAATAATTACTCAAGCAACTGGATAAGATTTTGAAACAGTCAGACGTTTCAGACAGTATCCACTGTCTTTCGTCAGTGACTAACGATAGGACTGAGAACACCAGGTTTTATACCAAAACTCTGAATAGATATGTTAATGAGGTAAAGACAATTTAGGATGTCTTGAAATAGTCTTTAAAAAGAAGATTAATTCAAGAAAAAGTTTATGCCAATAGTTCAATTAGCTACTGTTGTTCTAGTACAGTAACTAAATGTTGCTTGTCCGGGGTGGGGGTGGTGGGCAGTGCATTATCCCAGGTACCTGAAAGTTCAACGCGTAGACCCCCTTTCCTGTTGAGGGCGGGGCTGTACATCCTCTCATATATTGCTTCTCTAATTCCCCGTTCGAACCAGCGTTCTTCACGATCTAGGATGTCCGTGGATTCGAGATTGAATGAGTGTCCCTGGTTGTGTTTTAGATGGTGGTAAATGGCAGAGGAGTAGCGGTTAGCGCTCTTTCTGCAATGTTCCTTGTACCTTTCTTTTAGTGGTCGACTTGTCTCCCCAATGTACATGTTATTGCAGTTCGGTTCCTCACATTTCAGTTTGTAGATGGCATTGGCTTTGATGCCTTTTTCAGGCCTGTCTTTTGGATGGACTAGTTTCTGCCTGAGAGTTGAGTGAGGTTTGAAGTTAGTGGCAATGTTGAAGTTTTGGAAGATACGTCTGAGTTTTTCCGATACTCCTTGGACGTAGGGAATGGTAATGTTGACCTTGTTTCTGTTGGTCAATGGTCTGCACTTGAGTGTTTTCTTAGACTGGTCAGAAGGTTTGAGGGCCTTGTTGAAGGTCCAATTTTGGTAGCCACACTTGGCTAAAGCCACACGGAGATGTCTGTGTTCTTCTGTTTTTGCTTCGTCTGAGGTAATGACATTGTCTGCTCGATGGAAGAGAGTTTTAATCACCGCTAGTTTGTGTTCCAAAGGGTGATGGGAATCAAAGGCCAGATATTGATCAGTGTGGGTCGGTTTCCTGTACACTTCGAACTGAAGGTTGCCATCCTTCTCTATGATGGTTTTGGTGTCTAAGAAGGGGAGCATGTTGTTTTGACACGACTCCTGTGTGAACTTGATGTTGTCATCTACCTGGTTAATATGGTCAAAGAAGTCATCAGCTACTCTCTTCTTTAGCCTACACCAAGTGTCGTCTACATAGCGAAACCAGTTTGTTGGGGGAGGGCCATTGAAAGTACTGAGGACTTTGTTCTCAAACTTCTCCATATACAGGTTCACAACATGGGCGATACCGGTGATCCCATAGCACAGCCGTGCACTTGCTGGAAAAACTGTTGTTTGTAAGTGAAATAAGTACACCCTAGGCAGAGGTCTAGCAGTTCACATATGTGGTCCACAGAGAGTTTGGTTCTATCTGCAAGTGTGTCGTCGGCCTCCAAGGCTTCCCTAACTACTGATACTGCCTCCTTAGGGGGTATGCAAGTGAAAAGCGAGCACACATCATATGAAGTGATGATTTCATCTTCTGCAACAGTGATGTCTTTGATTTTTTGGACGAAGTCTGCACTATTCTGTACATGGTGCTGAGACTTTCCCACCAACGGTCCCAAGATCTTAGCCAGATGACCTGCTAGGTTATAAGTGACAGATCCTATACCGGATACTATGGGTCGTAGAGGGACACCGGGTTTGTGGATTTTGGGAAGGCCGTAGAATGCTGGGGGTTGTTCTGTATTGGGATTGAGCTTGAAATAGGTGGCCTGGTCCAGAAACGCGTCATCTTTCAATTTCTCGAGAGCTTTATGGATTTCCTTTTTGAACTTGTTTGTGGGGTTCTTTTTCAAGGGCCTGTATGTGTCTTTGTCCCCTAATAGGTCTTGAACTTTTCTGTCATACTGTTCTCTGTCTAAGACTACTGTGCATCTGCCCTTGTCCGCGGGAAGGATCACAATGTCTTGATTAGTGGCCAAATCCTTGAGCGCAGTTTGTTCTTCCCGGGTGATGTTGCTAGAAGGGGGTTTAGAGACTTTCAGAGTGGTGGCTACTTTGGTGCGTAAGGCTTCAGCCTGTTTATATCATCACGGTATATGGGCCCGACGAATTGCTGATTCAGTTTCTGTGATAATGTCAATATTGGGGACCTTGTTAGGCGCTACTGCGAAATTTAGTCCTTTGGAAAGTAGGGATTCCTCCGGTTCTGTAAGAGTGTGACTGCTCAGGTTCTTAACCCACCTCTCGTATGTCCTCAGTAACATATCTATTCAGAGTTTTGGTATAAAACCTGGTGTTCTCAGTCCTATCGTTAGTCACTGACGAAAGACAGTGGATACTGTCTGAAACGTCTGACTGTTTCAAAATCTTATCCAGTTGCTTGAGTAATTATTTTTGAAGGAAACATATTGTTTTGCTACGTTTCCTCTTCCTCTTCTTCCTCTTCGTCTTCTCCGCACAAATAAAAAATATGAATATCTACAAAACTAGAGCCTGTACATACGACACTGCACCATGGTCGTCTTGTCCCATATAGATGCAAAAAATGGTTTTATGCGGCAAAAACTGGTGAAAAAACTGACATTTTAAGCTCAAAATAGCACTTTAGAATCCCTTTAGAACCCGTTTGGAACTTTAGAATCCCTTTAGAACCCGTCTGGAACTTTAGAATCCCTTTAGAACCCGTTTGGAACTTAAGAATCACGTTCATTCCACGACCGCAGGTCAATGACTGTAGCGAACAGGCCGCTCAGTGGAACACCGAACACTGCCTTCGAAATGGGGTCAACGACCTCCGCTTTGGAACGCGCGACCGGGCAGAATGAAATACATGTATGTGTTTAGGTTGCTTTGCGCTCGGATATACCAATGAGGGTAAATACCTTGGATATACCAAGGACATTACGACGTTGCTACTTAGATGTTTTGTTGATTTTTATGTTTACCACAGAAGTAAACATATTCCTAAAGGGGCATATTGTAGAATCAGGTGGGCAAAAACTACAAATAGTAAGAATTTGAAAAATCTACACTAAGATTCACATTTGTAACTTATTTGTTACTTATTTCCAACATCAAGGCTTATGTATATAATTGAATGGACACTTCTGTTGTCCGTGGAACGTTTGACAACAACTTAACATTGAAAGACGTGTGCACCGTGCTATTGAATAAATATCTCATCCCCTTGCAGATGGATTTCAACATGAGATTTCGGGATGGATGCAAACAACTTATGCTAGGGTCACATTTCCAACCAGGGGCCCGGCCGAGCAGCTTTCGGGAACGAAAACTATGGTATAAAAGACAACAAAACACAAAAAAAACCTTTTAAGAATTATTCCTTATCATACGGTATGTACATGTGTATATTCTTGATATGCAGCTTTTATTCTTTGTTTTCTCAAACAGCCCGTTCGGGCCCCGGCTTGGAAATGTGACCCTGGCATTAGCACGGACACTGTAACCACCGACAATTTCATGTAGCCGATCGCGAATTACGGACACTAGTGCAGACTTTGCTGATTAGATATGCAAAGAAGTTTCTATATTATTTCCTATTTTTAGATTACATATGTTTTAAATATCAAAGTTGTCGCAGAAATGCCTCATCAATTATGCAAATAGTGTTCAAACTCACAAAATGTGTGTTTCTGATAATATTCACCTTTATCTTAACGTTACATGTGTCACTAGCATAGATATTCTGTCACTTGTCACCAATGTATTACAATATTCAAATTGTCATGTTTTGCGTCAATCATAACAGTAAATGTTGCTCTTTGTATGTTTTATAATCACTGTAATAAAACGAAAAACACCGCCCAGCACCAGGCCCCACCCAAAGAAGCAAACTGCGCAACGAATCCAACTGTTCCCACGATACTTCAGAATACGCTCGTGATGGCCACGGGATCTGACACGTAGAACAATATCTAATATGAATGGGAGGGCGATTCTCCTTACAACCAGACAAGATACGGTTCTTCCAAGATAGTTAAGATTAAAGAGTGCTACTCTTAGCCATCCCCGACTAATGGGATCCATAACTGCCATATGCATACAGAAGTCGGGCAGTCCGCTTGCTTCATATTCAGAAACATCGGTCCCTATACTGAGATATAGATAGAGCAACAGGTGAACTGACCGATCGTTTGTACCACTTCACTTGTAAGGATTGCTGATAGAAATACAGACTTCTCATAGTAATTCCTGGACATTTCAAATTGACATTCTTTAAGCAATATATCAGCTATTCAAAACCATGGAAAATATTGAAATGCGGTAGAAAAGTGCATCGAGTGATATAAAGTCAATAACCTAACTGGGCCTGGCAACATTAAGTAGGCACTACGAATAAAGAACCTTAGATAAAACTTAAACAACAGCATAAAAAGTGGACGATGCTACGCTAAGTCCTTACCTGAGAGTTCAGTTGTGGAGTCTTTCTTCCTCGGAACACAAAGGGCAAAAGAGACCGTCTGATATGCGCAAGAAGAGTTACTCCATCTGCGCATGCGTAGGTTGGTGAGAATAACTTGGGAGCAGGCCATTGTGATATAGGGGTGGTTGGGCGTTACTGTGAGTTTTGGAGTGCGCTTTGGCGCAGAAGATATGTTTAGTCACTACGAATTCAGAACGTTAGGTAAAACTTAAGCAACTGCATTATTAGTGGACGATGCCATGCCTCCATAAAAGTGTATCATCTCCTCACGAATGCTTTCTAATTCATGAAATTCATGTACAACGAAAAATACCATCCGACACAGGCCCCGCCCAAAGAAACAAACTGCGCAACGAATCCAACTGTTCCCACGATACTTTAAACTACACTCATGATCGCCGCGGGATCTGACAAGTAGATTTTTTAAAAGTTGATTGGAGAGCAATTCTTGCCAAACCCGAGAGAAAATAACTCTATTCCAATGAAGAATGTCACGTGTACAAACCCGACTACTTAAGTTTCATCGCTTTTACCCTTTATCACAATTCAAATATGAATCTTCCTTATTAATTCTGCAAATCATGCAACCATTTCGTTGGTCTTCATTATGGTCACTTACAGGTTGCAAATTATTTCTTGACTTATCCCGTGTCACGGACTTGTCCTGTGCGACGCCTCAACTAAATAAAACACTTTGTCCTTCCTGGTATAAAGGTAAAGATAGACCATGTGAAGGTAAACATTTTACATTTGCTCGGAAATGTTGTCCCTCTTTAGGTATTCTTTTCATTTTTCTTTTGTTAGCGTGTAAAGTGCCTTTTATAAGGGCACAGCGTCAACGTTACGGAACTGCGGATTCGAACTCAGACTGGCTTGGCAGACGCCTTACTGATTTCTTAGTGATATTATCATGGCAGAAGTAAAGAGTGCTACTTTGGTACTTTCTTTAGGCCACACAAACTTGATTTTATGGATGACATCCTCAGGAGACCCCAAAACTGATGCGCGCGGGCGAAAAAAATAAAATCCAGCAAAAAAAAATGCTGCTAAAGCACAGGACTACTACTTGTAGTCAAGGAGGTTATATAGACATGTAGTACAAAGCTGGTATTGCGAATTGAACCACAGAACAAAGAAGTACACTACTAGAAGGTATTTGGCTCCAAGGACTGTGGATGATATATGACTGTGATGAGAATACTCATATACACCCATAAGGGAAGCTTCAACATACATGGCATTGAACTCAATATTTTAAGCATTCCATGGTTTATGCTCACAAATCTTACTGAGAGACCTCTGCCAATCCCTCAATTCCTCTCCCATGTCTCTCATTGTTGCAAAAGAAACGTGTGAGAGCCACTCTGGATAGGTCGTGTTTGAAATTGTCTGGGCGATACTCGCTGGCCGCCGCGATCCTCTCCTACAACTGTGCAAACGCAAAATCACCCTAGCCAACATCGATGGCATACCAATCTACAAATACGCCCCAGTTTCCCGATAAGCCGGCACAATACTAGCCTTTTGCGGCAATCTAAGTCGGCAAGTTCCGGAGTTCCGTGTAGCCTTGGAGGAGGTTTTTTTTTATTTTTATTTATTTTTTGACAACGGGTGAAAATCAATGCGCGCGCGGATGTCATCCATAAGATTAAGTTGGTGTGGCCTTACAGTGAGGTAAGATCAACCCAGACACCTTCGCTATGGCAATAATCTTTAATTGCCACACTTATTTCCATTTAGGGCGAAGGTATCCAACAAATATGCATGTAGTTCAGCAATGTACCAATTAAACGCACCAGCTCTGGCATTTTCAACATCTTCATATTCGTGTTGTATTTGCACAGATAAAACAAGAGTCTTAGGACCCAAAATCTCCATGAAACTTTTATTAAACCAGTTCCCCCCATTCTATATCGCTCAATGGTATGACCCACACTGGCCGGGCAAGGGGAGAAGTGGCTATAAATAGCTACTGACCTAGATAAGAGACCAACAGATGGTGCGACCTCAAAGCCCACAATAGAGTAGATATTCCTCATTACTTATGCAAATTCAGTATAAATTTGCATAATTAGCACTTCAGTTTATTTGTACATCTCTGTCCAACCTACCTGCATATCAAATAACATGAAAATCTGTCGCTCCTTTCTTCAGTTATTCTCCTTGGAAAATATTTACAAACACGCCATTGCAGTTCCAGTGACACATACCAGGGGACCTTTCTCCTCCCAGCACCTACCCACATACCAAATATCATTTCAATCCATCCAAACCTTCTTCAGTTATGCTAATTTTAAGCGTCCGGTGACACATACATACACACACGGTGACACAAACATACACACACGCGCACACACACGCAAACACACTAACTTCGCATGATTTGCACTTCAGTGTGTACATCTCTGCCCAACCTACCTGCGTACCAAATAACATGAAAATCTGTTGTTCCTCTCTTCAGTTATACCCCTTTAGAACATTTTTACAAATAGGCCATTGCAGTTCCAGGGACACAAACCAGGGGGCCCAAAATCGACCTTGACCATTCTCCTCCCAGCGCATAGCCACATACCAAATATCATTACAATCCATCTACACGTTCTACAGTTATGCTGACTTTAAGCATCCGACGACACCCATGCAGACGATTTACCTCCTTACTTATGCAAATTCGGTCTCATTTGCATAGTTTGAACTTAAGTGTGTACAACTTGGTCTAACCCACCTGTGTACCAAAGAACATGACGATCTGTCGATCCACTCTTCAGTTCTTCTACATTGAAGATTTTAACAAATACGCCATTGCAGTTCCAGTCACACATGCCAGGGGGCCCAAAATCGACCTTGACCTTCCTCCTCCTAACATCCACCCATATACCAAAAATCATTACAATCCATGTACAGGTCCTACAGTTATGGCGACTTTAAGCGTCCGGTGACACATACATACACACAAACACCAAACGCAAGCAAAACAGTATCTCCATGAAAAAGCCTTTTTTCATGGAGATAAAAACACAAGTATATCTATAAACTGAACAAAGAAGTACAATGTTTACTACTACACATTCTTACATCAACCTCCTTCCATCAACCTTTCAAAGCTCTAATCTGTTACCTTTGCATCTTTATGACGTCTACTTTAACCCTATCCAGACTGGGGGGGGGGGGGGCTAAAAGTGCCTGCGCCAACTTTGACATCGTATAACTGCCGAACGACAAATGCTAGGACTACCAAACTTGGTGACTTTTCCTAAAATATAGTTGGCAACAATATTGTGATAATAGTATAAGTTTATCATTTTTCGTGTTGCCATGGCAACGGCTTTCTGAAAGGCATTTTATGCAAAAATCACAGATTTTTTTAAAACAATGATATTTCTTAGGTTTTCTTGCTCAACCACACTAATTTTCCTACATGTATAGCATTATATGTAATTACAGGTTACAGGTTTGCGGTAGCCAAACCTGTATTGTTTTCGTACGATTTTGGTCACGTGGTCTATGGGCGCGGCCATCTTGAATCTCATTATGTGAGTGGTGCATGATGGGAAGTGGTGTTTTCGTAGGATTCTGATCACGTGGTCTTTGGTGCGGCCATTTTGAATCTCATTATGTGGTCTATGGGCGCGGCCATTTTGAATCTCATTCTGTGAGTGGTGTATGATGGGAAGTGGTGCCGTCATTACAGGTCTGCGATAGCAAAGCCTATGTTGTGTTATGATGATTTTTTTATGTGGAATGTGATGAGCGTGTTGCTGTGGTCTTATAGGGACGACAGCCACAACAACAACAATGAAGGATTAGTCTGTTTTGTGGTGTAATGTAATGGTGGTTTTGATGTTTTGATATTGTCGTGGACTTGTCGGATACAAAGGACGACAGCCATAACAACAATGAATTATTAGTCTGTTATATGGTGGAATGGTGGTTTTGTATGTTGTTTGGATGTTTTGATTTTGACATGTTTATGATGTTATGAGCGTGTTGCTGTGGACTTGTCGGATACAAAGGACGACAGCCACAACAACAATGAAGGATTAGTCAGTTATATGATGGAATGGTGGTTTTGATGTTTTGATTTTGACATGTTTATGATGTTATGAGCGTGTTGCTGTGGACTTGTCGGATACAAAGGACGACAGCCACAACAACAATGAAGGATTAGTCTGTTATATAATGGAATGGTGGTTTGATGTTTTGATTTTGAAATGTTATGAGCGTGTTGCTGTGGACTTGTCGTTTTCGGAGAGGGACACAAGCCACAACAACAATTAATGATTAGTCTGTTTTATAATGGAATGGTGGTTTTGATGTTTTGATTTTGACATGTTTATGATGTTATGAGCGTGTTGCTGTGGACTTGTCGGATACAAAGGACGACAGCCACAACAACAATGAAGGATTAGTCTGTTATATAATGGAATGGTGGTTTTGATGTTTTGATTTTGAAATGTTATGAGCGTGTTGCTGTGGACTTGTCGTTTTCGGAGAGGGACGCAAGCCACAACAACAATGAATGATTAGTCTGTTATATAATGGAATGGTAGTTTTGATGTTTTGATTTTGACATGTTTATGATGTTATGAGCGTGTTGCTGTGGACTTGTCGGATACAAAGGACGACAGCCACAACAACAATGAAGGATTAGTCTGTTATATAATGGAATGGTAGTTTTGATGTTTTGATTTTGACATGTTTATGATGTTATGAGCGTGTTGCTATGGACTTGTCGGATACAAAGGACGACAGCCACAACAACAATGAAGGATCAGTCAGTTATATGATGGAATGGTAGTTTTGATGGTTTGATTTTGAAATGTTATGAGCGTGTTGCTGTGGACTTATCGTTTTCGGAGAGGGACGCAAGCCACAACAACAATGAATGATTAGTCTGTTATATAATGGAATGGTGGTTTTGTATGTGATTTTGATTTCGACATGTTATGAGCGTGTTGCTGTGGACTTGTCGGATACAAAGGACGACAGCCACAACAACAGCAATGAATTATTAGTCTGTTTAATGGTGGGATGGCGGGATAATTTTCTGAATTTAACAAAGTCGCTTTTGAATTTGTAAACAATGCAGATTTTTCAAATTAGATGTTTGAGAGTTGAAATGTAACAGCTGTTTGTGTTACCTTTATGGTGTTACATTACACCATTTGGATGTTGAATGCAACAGATGTTTGTCGATGTTTCTGATAACATTTTCCTTCTTACAATGAAGAATGACCAATCTATAAATACAATTTCTTTTAGATGCTGATTTTCAGACGTCTACGTCAAGGGTAAAGAAATGACTCAGAGACAAGGGTTCCCGCACATTGAGCAGGCAGACTATTAACGTTCTAACGCAGACTGACTGTAACTTCATTATGCTGGCTACCTTCGGTCCTAAGTGAAGTTTTCTATTGCTCTCCGCCGGAACCGAACTTTCTTACCTTAAAAATCCCTTTGTCTTCATATTCTGTCTTACCTCATAGACAGTTTAACAACTGTATGCCCACACAACATTGGTTACTTTATCTCCCTGTTGAACTTCACTTCAACAAACGAATAACCATCAAAGGATAATGATTATCGCACAAAATAACATGCTAATTTACAGTTATCGTTCCAAGTTTGGTATGGAGTGACAGTGTGAAATGTTACTGCAACTTGCATATAAATTTGTATGGGGCCGGCCAGCATTCATACATCGGGTTTGATTCGAACTGTCATTGGCGAGGTTAAATACCTAACGTGTATGTTCTTTGATATACATGCAGTATCAGCCACTACTAAAATACACAATAGAATAGACAATATGTATTCTTTTAAATCTAATAACGTGGACAACATGTGTACGTCAGTCCGTTAATTCTCTAAATCGTGTCAGGTTTTCTCTGGTTGTAACAGCGCATTCATCTGGCTGCACACGGCTCTCATCCTGGTCTGGCATATCCCCTACGTGGCCTTCCTCCTTCAGGGGACGTTGAATCGGTCCCAACGTTGCAAGGCACATGTCCTTTCCGGTTCCCTCGGGGATACAGCTCGTCTGACTGGCTCCCAGGGAAAGGTCTTCCCCTGCTGCGGTATAAGTCAATGTGAGGTATGGCCAGCTTGTTCCTCCCTAGTGGGTAACGGGTGCCAGGGACACATTGTAGTCATGGCTCTTACCGGTGGTCTGTGCAGGGATCGAGAAAGAACGTACACACATATCAACCTGAACACTCTAACCTATTGGAATATCAAAACTATTGCAATCTTGGCATTGACTTCTCAAAGCAGCGGGTTAGTAATGTTATTTTAATGTAATTTGCATTGACCACAAAGGAAATATGAAGTTTTTGTATTGATTATGAAAACAATGTCCACATCTCCTAAAGCTACCGACCCCTCCAGTATGACATCCATAGCATGTATCTTTAGGGAAATATTAGACTTCTGCACCAATTATGCAAATAAGGTACCGACAGAAGCATAAGACACGTTAAATTTACTTCTTTTCTTATATGACATTAGTAGCGTTTACCGTATGGGGAATGTGAAGTTTCTGCATGAATTATGCAAATGAGGCCAACATTAGCGTAGCACACATTCTGCTGTATACTCTTTTTTAAAAGCTACTTATATCTCCAATAGAAAATCGCTACCATTGACCTCAAAAGAAATATGACGTTATTGCATTGATAACGCAAATAAGGTCCACATTAGCATTATATAAACAGATTTCATTTTATTCACATGCTCTAAAGCTGCCTATATCTCTATTCGGAAATTCCTACCATCGACCACAAAAGAAATATGAAGTTTTTGCATTGAGTCATTTATGCAAATAAGTTCCACATTAGCACAACACATTTCGTACATCTCTGTTAGGAAATCCCTACCATTGACCACAAAAGAAATATGAAGTTTCTGCTAAAGCTAGCTACCCCTCCAGTATGCCAACGATAGCATTTATCTTTAAGGGAAATATGAAACTTCTGCATCAGTTATGCAAATAAGGTCCCGACAGAAGCATAAGACACATTGCATTGCATTTACCTAACTTCATCTCTTATATGACATCAGTAGCGTTAACCATATGGGAAATGTGACGTTTCTGCATGAATTATGCAAATAAGGCTAAAAATGTGACATCCGTAGCATTTATTGTAGAAAAAGTTTCTCCATATATTATGCAGATAGGGAGCTAATGATGATAATACACATTTTGTTGTTTATACCTATCCTAAAGATATCTACACCCTCCATATGTCATCCCTAGCTTATAGTGATTAAAATAGAGCAGTCACCCTACAAATAGTTGTTATTTTTGACAGAAGTAGAAACTTTTTTGTCGGAAGAAGAAATGAAACACCCCTCACACGTCACTCAGGTATTGCACCTTAAGCACTATACCTAAACATCCAATATGACATCCGTAGCATTTATTGTAAGAAAAAAATACGTTTCACCATATATTATGGAAATGAGGACCTAATTACAATAATGCATATACTGTTGTATTTACCTTTGATTAAGCTATTTACACTTCCAATATGTCATCCCTGGCATCTAGGGAAAAAGAGCAGTCACCCTTACAAATACTTGTTTTCTTGACAGAAGTAGAAACCTTTTTTGACAGAAGCAGAAACACCGCCACACCTTACTCTGATTCCGCGCATTGAAACTTACACCTACATCTCCACATCCCCTACAAATAATCAAACTGTCAGTTTAATGTTGAAGTTGACTTACCCTGGTCATGAGAGTAGAATGGTTGTGTCCGTTAAATTTGTACTGCTTGATGCCTTCTGGGCTGAGTCATCATGGCTGGGCCGGGAAGGTCGAGGATCGGGGACAAGGCGGCTTGTGAGCTCTGACTGGACGACGCTGTCTGCTTCCCAGTCCTTATTTTATTTGACTGTGTTCATCTCCAGCTGGATCGGTAATTCCAAGTTACTTCGTATTGAAGTCCTGTTGCGTCTTGAAACTCCAGCAGTGGCCGTCCACTGTTTGTTTTTCCTCCAAAGGTTGGTGTTTGGGGATTCGAGCACACTCCGTTCTAACTTAATTTAATCTAAGGACGTGGTCTAGCCAGCGAAGTCGTGTTGGGAGGCAGCACTTCGGTGTCACTTTTTCCTTCCACTGGATACGGCAGGTGCACCTGGCTTGAAATGCTTCGTACACTATACGAATGTACCATCATCGTACATCATCGTCTTAATATACAGTTTGGAGTTCCGATTGTTGAGACGGGAGGGTGACCGCGCAGTTCCTACCCCCCCCCCCCCCCCCCCCTCCCCGTTGTCCAAGTAAAGACTGATACTGACGACGGAGCCGATGCAAGCGAATTAGGAGAGGGACGTGTTAATCTCCTGTATCATCACTTCCTTGCTCCGAATATGGTATTGTCAGGTATCCCAACAGCCAATCGTCGCTTTTTTTTAACGATACCACGTTGCAAATATCCAATCAAAACCTTTCTTCACACACCATCCCAGCCGGTCCCTTGAGTTATATTGTTTGCAGACTTGAAACTCCAGAGTTGATAAAGCTGACCTCAGGGGTTATGGGAAAGTTGTACAGCATGTGCATATAGTTCAAGGATCAGTGACCAGGCGGCCTTGACTAGTCGAAAAACGAGCCCAGCTGCACGAGCCACTTACAACAACATACATGTACACTTGTTGTGTGTGCACACCACATTTGCACCATTACAGTAGATATATATCGCTCCATCTCTCCTTGGCCCGAGGGGAATTCAATGGTTCTAACTTCAAATTGTTTATACCTCGGTGAAGCCAGGCGCAGCTTTGGGGAGGACCTGTGGATGAACCCAGACACTCCATTACACTCGGCAGCCGGACGTGATGGGTATAACGTTTCTTCAGGAAGTATGGGGGTGGGAGGTGGGGGTTGGCAGCAAACATGTCAAGGCCAAATAATTGATATTTCCTAGTAGCGGAGTGTGTCAGACACCGGGGCTGTTTCGTGACATTCTGGCTTAGGCAGTGTTGATTTGATTAAATGGATGGCATCTTCATAATTTCCTGACGGGTGGACATGTCCCAGACGCGTATTACCAATATTTCCCCCGACATTTTTGATTTCGTTGATGCCTTCTTTCTACTAGACGGCGATCGCGTAGCGAACGCATAGCGACCAAAATCAGATTTGTGTGAGACTTGCCTTACTTTCATAGCAATAGAATAAAATATACGTAGAAGCATGATTTAAAAGACACCAAAACACACAAAAGTAAAGACAAGTCGCTCTTTATCAGGTGAATACAACGGAATATGCGCAATTGTAAAGATGCCCTCATTTGAATAATTCATGCAGACAGAAACTTAATATTTCTCTCTTTTAGTAAAGGCTAGGGGGTCATATTAGAGGTGTGGGTATCTTTTAGAAAAGGTGAATACCGTAATGATAAAGATGCCCTCATTGGAATAATTTATTCAGACAGAAACTTAATATTTGCCTTTCGGTAAAAGCTAGGGGGTCATATTAGAGGTGTGGGTATCTTTTAGAAAAGGTGAATACAACGAAATACAACGCAATATGCGTAATACTAAAGGTGCCCTAATTTGCATAATTTATGCAGACAGAAACTTAATATTTGCCTTTCGGTAAAGGCTAGGGGGTCATATTAGAGGTGTGGGTATCTTTTAGAAAAGGTGAATACAACGAAATGTGCGTAATTGTAAAGATGCCCTCATTTGAATAATTTATGCAGACAGAAACTTAATATTTGCCTTTCGGTTAATGCTAGGGGGTCATATTAGAGGTGTGGGTATCTTTTAGAAAAGGAGAATACAACGCAATATGCGTAATACTAAAGGTGCCCTAATTTGCATAATTTATGCAGACAGAAACTTAATATTTGCCTTTCGGTAAAGGCTAGGGGGTCATATTAGAGGTGTGGTATCTTTTAGAAAAGGTGAATACAACGAAATGTGCGTAATTGTAAAGATGCCCTCATTTGAATAATTTATGCAGACAGAAACTTAATATTTGCCTTTCGGTTAATGCTAGGGGGTCATATTAGAGGTGTGGGTATCTTTTAGAAAAGGAGAATACAGCGCAATATGCGTAATACTAAAGGTGCCCTAATTTGCATAATTTATGCAGACAGAAACTTAATATTTGCCTTTCGGTAAAGGCTAGGGGGTCATATTAGAGGTGTGGTATCTTTTAGAAAAGGTGAATACAACGAAATGTGCGTAATTGTAAAGATGCCCTCATTTGAATAATTTATGCAGACAGAAACTTAATATTTGCCTTTCGGTTAATGCTAGGGGGTCATACTAGAGGTGTAAGCAGCTTTAGGAAAGGTGAATACAACGAAATGTGTGGAATAGTAAAGATGCCCTCATTTGCATAATTTGTGCAGACAGAAACTTAATATTTGCCTTTCGGTATAAGCTAGGGGGTCATATTAGAGGTGTGGGTATCTTTTAGAAAAAGTGAATACAACGAAATATGCGTAATAGTAAAGATTCCCTCATTTGAATAATTTATGCAGACAGAAACTTAATATTTGCCTTTCGGTTAATGCTAGGGGGTCATATTAGAGGTGTGGGTATCTTTTAGAAAAGGAGAATGCAACGCAATATGCGTAATACTAAAGGTGCCCTAATTTGCATAATTTATGCAGACAGAAACTTAATATTTGCCTTTCGGTAAAGGCTAGGGGGTCATATTAGAGGTGTGGGTATCTTTTAGAAAAGGTGAATACAACGAAATGTGCGTAATTGTAAAGATGCCCTCATTTGCATAATTTATGCAGACAGAAACTTAATATTTGCCTTTCGGTATAGGCTAGGGGGTCATATTAGAGGTGTGGGTATCTTTTAGAAAAGGTGAATACAACGAAATGTGCGTAATAGTAAAGATGCCCTCATAGAATGATTCATTCAGACAGAAACTTAATATTTGCCTTTCGATTAATGCTAGGGGGTCATATTAGAGGTGTAAGCAGCTTTAGGAAAGGTGAATACAACGAAATGTGTGGAATAGTAAAGATGCCCTCATTTGAATAATTTATGCAGACAGAAACTTAATATTTGCCTTTCGGTATAAGCTAGGGGGTCATATTAGAGGTGTGGGTATCTTTTAGAAAAAGTGAATACAACGAAATATGCGTAATAGTAAAGATTCCCTCATTTGAATAATTTATGCAGACAGAAACTTAATATTTGCCTTTCGGTTAATGCTAGGGGGTCATATTAGAGGTATTGGTATCTTTTAGAAAATGTGAATACAACGCAATATGCGTAATAGTAAAGATTCCCTCATTTAATTTGAATAATTTATGCAGACAGAAACTTAATATTTGCCTTTCGGTTAATGCTAGGGGGTCATATTAGAGGTGTAAGCAGCTTTAGGAAAGGTGAATACAACGAAATGTGTGGAATAGTAAAGATGCCCTCATTTGCATAATTTATGCAGACAGAAACTTAATATTTGCCTTTCGGTAAAGGCTAGGGGGTCATATCAGAGGTGTGGGTATCTTTTAGAAAAGGTGAATACAACGAAATGTGCGTAATAGTAAAGATGCCCTCATTTGAATGATTCATTCAGACAGAAACTTAATATTTGCCTTTCGGTTAATGCTAGGGGGTCATATAAGAGGTGTAAGCAGCTTTAGGAAAGGTGAATACAACGAAATGTGTGGAATAGTAAAGATGCCCCCATTTGCATAATTTGTGCAGACAGAAACTTAATATTTGCCTTTCGGTATAAGCTAGGGGGTCATATTAGAGGTGTGGGTATCTTTTAGAAAAAGTGAATACAACGAAATATGCGTAATAGTAAAGATTCCCTCATTTGAATAATTTATGCAGACAGAAACTTAAATTTGCCTTTCGGTTAATGCTAGGGGGTCATATTAGAGGTGTGGGTATCTTTTAGAAAATGTGAATACAACGCAATATGCGTAATAGTAAAGATTCCCTCATTTGAATAATTTATGCAGACAGAAACTTAATATTTGCCTTTCGGTAAAGGCTGGGGGTCATATTAGAAGTGTGGGTATCTTTCAGAAAAGGTGAATACAACGGAATGTGCGTAATAGTAAATATGCCCTAATTTGCATAATTTTTGCAGACAGAAACCTAATATTTGCCTTTCGATTAATGCTAGGGGGTCATGTTAGAGGTGTCAGTAGCTTTAGGAAAGGTGAATACAACGGAATGTGCGTAATAGTAAAGATGCCCTCATTTGAATGATTTATGCAGACAAAAAACTAATATTTCCCTTTCGGTAAATGCTAGGGAGTCATATCGGAGGTGTAGGTAGCTTTAGGAAAGGTGAATACAACAGATTGTGCGTAATAGTAAAGATGCCCTCATTGGAATAATTTATGCAGACAAAAAACTTAACATTTCCCTTTCGGTAAAGGCTAGGGGGTCATGACTAGGGACATTAAGCAAAATCTATCATTAAGTCTGGTCCAATTTACATGGGGAAAATGCCGCAACAGTCCATTATCGTGCGGGGCTGACAAATTTTTTCGAAGACCAATAGAAGACTCCATTCTCGCACGGGGGTGGTGGATTTAAAAAAATACATTTTTTTTGGAAGGGGATGACTAAGCAAGAGTCCATATTTGAGTGGACGTTTTGATAAACTGTTCCATTTTAACTGAAGTTGCCGCTAGAAGACTCCATTCTCACACGGGGTTACTTTTTTTATTTTCTGTTTCGGACTGGGGTGATTTTAGGCAAAAGTCTGAAAAAGTGTTTTTACTCGGAGTCCATTTTACATGGATATGTCACTGGAAGAGTCCATTGTTGCCGGAGGTAGATAAAAAAAAAAACAATTTTGGACTGGGTGGTTATGCGAAAGTCATTTATGCAAGCGTTTTTAACTAGTTCATTTAACTAAAGGTGCCGAAAATTTTAGAAATTCAATTTCGGAACAGCCCGTTTTGCATGGGGATGGAAATGAAGCGAAGACGTAGTTTGCAAATGTTACCTTCTGATTTATGTTCATTTTCCCTACATGAGTTACACAAAAACGCAAACCTGTTCATATTTGTTGAGCAAATATTTAACTCTAGTTAGATGTAACTTTCATGATCTAATATTCATAATTTATGCTAATTTGATGACGTAGTCGGTCAAAATCCAAGATGGCGGACCTTTACACTATTTTAGGTATCAACAGGCTTTTTCGCCTTCAAAATCGTCACTACGTGGCATTTTCTTTACCAGAAACATTTAGATTAACGTCTCTAGTCTATTCTTAGTGTTTTTTGGGTCATAAGTGAAAAAAAAGTATTTTTGAAAATTTCAAAATGGCCGATCCAAGATGGCGGATCCCAAGGGGTCGCTAACAACACGTGACGTCATTTAATGACGTCATTTTGACGTCAACGTAATTACCATTTACGCAATATGTCTTGGTACACCTTAAAATCAACAATACATACTATTTTGTTTAATACCTTTTGATATTACGGTAATTCCCTATTTAGCCAATAAAATCACATCAATGACGTCATAATTACGTCATATTACGTCATAACGTCACCAAAATTCTAGGAATTATAAATTTTTACATGAACATCACTCCCTGCAAATTTGAGAATGATACATCATACATTTCAGAAGTTTTGAGGGGGGGGGGCCGAATGATCTCCCCAGTCCCAGATATCCCAAAAAAGCCCAGTCTGGATAGGGTTAAACATAACTCCGCTGGGTAACATATATCCGCCACCCAGAAAAAATGCGTCTAAAGAGATCTCCAATGCAACGTCTCCCGTAAAATGCACAAGGCTTGTATATCTAAACTGTACATATATGAGAAGTGCTGCACTAGAGAATTTTTTTCTTCAAAGTGGCAGATATGTGTAATCCGGTGAATTACATTAGCTGCATATACAGCTTGTCACAGTGGTTTTGTATCCGCATATGGGGACATCAGTGGCCAATTGATGCCACCAAAACATACAGTATCCCGACAAGTCTGGTGGCCATGAATATATGCACACGCACTGCGAAAAGGCTTCTTTCTGTGCTCATACACAGTCGAAGGGCCAACGCTCTAGAACACGCTTATTTTGTTAAAACGCTAAAACGACGCAACGCGCCTCTCCCGTGAAAATACCCCCAAGTAGGCTCTACTTTAACACTCCTAGCAGAAAGTTGGTTGACTGCAGGTTCATGAAATTTGGCGTGCTTAAAAAACAAGCATTGGTGCGCCCATCGGTGGCCAACTTATTGGTTTTTAATGAGTCACACTATAAGAAATTATCCACTGAACATTGCGTATTTTACGCCATTTGTGATGGCTTGCAGCAGGTATGTAGCGTTCATGAATATTCTTGAAAATCTCTGTGCTGATTTCCAGAAACCTTACCTTTCATTTGATATATAGTTTATTGTTTATTTGAAAACAGGGGAGCGCAGCACTCGTATAGAAAATGTTCACTTTGTTGAAAAACAAGACACGACGCCTCGCGCGTTCGGAACACAATTGGAACGCGTCGGCGGAGCACAAACCACGGGACTTGATGTTCATCTTTGTCGCGGCGTCGTAAACACCAAGAATTCACTAACCCTCTTATGGTTCGTATGCTGATTCTCTCAAACTTTAGCTTTCCATTGGTACGTAGTTTGATGTTGATTTAAATAGTTGAGTACACGACGTAGAATACTGAAAAGGTTCACTCCGTTATGAAGACGCCGCAACTAGCGCGTTCTACCTCCGCGCGCGGTCGTTCTCCGTGCAATCATGGAACTTCGCGGTCAAAAGTTTAACGGCGTTGTAAGCATGTCAAGTTCAAGAATCATCGTGAAAATTCGTGACCTGATTTTTAGAAACCATGGCTTTTATTTCATATATAGCTTATTGTCCACTTGTATATAGGGGAGCGCAGCACTCATATAGAAAATGTCCAATCCGTTATGAAGACGCGGCTCCTCGCCCGTTCTACCCCGTGAGCATGAAGTTTATGAACCTGTCCGTCTTGTTTTTATCGATATCACTAGCACGTAGAGTTCCTGAAACCTTCGCAAACGTGTGCCATGATTTCCAGGAACATTACTAATTGTCTTCAATTTGATCATTTAGCTTATTGTAGATTTGAATGGTTGATGGCGCAGTAATGTTCGTAAAGACGCGGCTGCTTGTGCGTTGTACATTGGAACGCGGTTCCTAAGGTAATTTCGATAAGGATGTTCTGTACTATAACATTATATAAGGGCCCTGTCACACTTGTGCGTATATTCAAGTGCGCGTGAGTTCCGCAGTACATTTTTTTTTTTAAATAAATTTTGCGGGTAGGAAGTTGTTTTCTACTTTGACCCACCGGAGAGCAGTCTAGTTATCAAACCAAAGAAATCACTTCTTCGGCTGCAAAATTTTAAAAGCTAAACCCAAAACATGTTAATACGCAACTCATGCGGGCTTGTATATATGCAGAAGTGTGACAGGGGCTTTAGTTTGTCCTCCCGGTGATTTCATACAATGAAACAGCCCCCTTCTCCTCTTGTTAGAGTTGTTCACATTCAAAGACGTAAACATGGGCAGGTCAGCTTGAACATTTTGTTTATGATGTGTTAGCTTTGTGATCAACATCATACTCAGTTTGTAATGGGTTTTACGCGTACAGATATAGATCAACTTTGGTTTTGGTGACTGTGGAACTAATCTGCTGATTTTGAAGACACTGAGCTGTCACAAAGTGCATAAAGTATTCAATTATATACATGTTTACCTGTTAATCACAGACTTTATTGAGTTTGTTTAGTTTGTGTAATGCCAACTCCACTGTCCGAGAAAATGACTGGCACCGCCCTGACCGATGTTGGGCGCGGGCCTCTATAACACCCCCACAAAACTCATTTATGCTGTACCTAGTAATTCGTACCGTACCCGCTACAAATTCGTGCTGTGCCCGGTGATTTTTGCCGTTCCCACTCAAATTTCCTGCCGTACTCGGAACTTTGTGTCGTACCCAGTCCTTTTATGCCGTGTCCAATTGCGGGCATCGCACGGCCACAGTGTGTAGTCACTAGAAAGTTGTGTATAAAAACCATGTACGGCAACAGTGCACTGTCCCATATACCTATGCTTTGTCAAACTTTCCTGTCTACCTCTCCCGCGGGGTAGCGACCGTTGGGAGCGGACTAAAGCTACCAACGCTGGACCCCAGGCTAACGTTGCATTGTATATGTACAAATCAATATAACGGGAGAAGAGGGTGAGGAGGGTGGGTGGTGTGTGGTTGTGAGGCAACTAAAAGTCCGGGTTTATAGCTGACCCAACTTCAAGTTTTTTCTCACACAATACTAACCTGGTGCCCCCTATTTTTGGACTGACACAAAACATTAGATACTTTCTGTACAACACTTGCCGTTTATAAACATGAGCGTCTAGAGTATGGTTGCTAGTATACTGACTAGAAATGAGCCACTGTTAACAAATCCCTGACGTCCGAGACCCAAACGTTCGCCAAATTATCAGGAGAAAAAGATGTATAATTGAAAGTTTAGGTACAAAAAGGGCTTAAATTGGTCCTTATCTTCTTGATCTCACCGTTATCACCGGCCCTCGGTGTTCATTTTGCGGGTAAACAGTTAAACGTCAGAAGCTAACCTGGCCTCTCGTCCCCGCGCTACTCGTGTCAACGATGTTCGATTTTGTGCCCTTTTAGAAAAACCCGGAAGTAGAATCGAATATTCGATGCTTGGCCCTTCGACTATACATGGCAAGTCGTTTCGCTACTTGGCACAACGTTATTTCGCTACATGGTACAAGTTGTTTCGCTACATAGTCAATTGTTCCGCTACATTTGAAATTTTGAATGTTATTTTTCTAGATAGACTAGTAACAATATAAATGGAAGGAACTCAAGTAAAAAAAAGGGGGCAAAGCGCGCCTGCAAACACTTGTCACCACGAAACACATGTATGGCCGCGTATCACAATCCGCTCGCTTAGAAAATCCGTACGTAAAATGCACGTGTATTTGAAATAAGTTTATTTCTTCTGAATCCCTACTCATGCTGTATGAAACGTGACCGCCCGCCGTATGAAAATCATCGGGCTCACACCTTCATGCGGCCGAAAAAAATTCCGCAGATGTCCGATTCCATTAATTGACAATACGTAAATGTTTGTAGTAAAACCATTTCTAATGTTGCTAGTCTATCTGGAGAAATACCTTTCAAATGTACCGAAACAACTAACCATGTACCGAAACAACTTGTACCAAGTCTGACAGGTCACTTAACCAGTATCCATAAAATGAAGACAAACTAGCAAATGCACTAGTGCTGTTATATATGGCTGCGCTTCCTTGTCGACTGTGCGTTATAAGTTGACTTCTTTTTCCGAGACAGTGCACGTGTAAGACGAATGATCCCACTTTTCCTGCGTGAATGTGTAGGTTTTGCGATGAGAAGTGTAGTTTCCTTTTTGTCTGTAAACATGTGGAAATTTGGATGGAATTTGGTAGCGCCTTTCTTTCGTGATCGTAAAAGGGGAAACTTGAAATAAAATGTGTGTCGTCTTCCACCGTGATTGAAATGCAGTATTTATAAGGTTTGCACTCACCGTACTGGTAATTTTTTTTCTACCGTCCTCTCTCTATTTCAAGGGCACTAATTCTAACTTGCTAACTGCTGAGCGTAAATCAAAATCATCTAGTTATCGATATATGTTTCCATGGAATATGATGTTTTGCATGCATTAGCATGAAATCTTAGCTTGACCGTATCCATACTTGAATTATGACAGAATGTTTGGGTGTACATATCGGTGATTCTGGACATAATCATATAGTACGGGGTATCCCGTATCACCCGAGGTACCAGCCCGACTGGAGGTAGGATCGTCCGACGGCTGTAGGGCGATCCGACCCGCGGGAGGGCTGGGACCGAGGGTGATGCGGAATACAACGTGTTGTATTTTATTTATGTCATACCTTGGTGATACCCACCTTAGAAAACACACGTTTCAATGCGGAATGCGCCAGAAGTTGAGGGAGTTTTGTATCCTCGAACAAGAAACTGTAGCAACATTGATTCCAATCTCCGAATCCGGTATTCGAATTTCCGACGGCGGCGCAACCGGTGCGCTCGAAATGCGTTCGAAATATTCTATGGAAGCCTGTGTGATAACACTCCCGAACCCTATGTGATCCGGATAGTTATCACACGGTCCGGAACACCCGTATCAGGCCCAGGCATGACATAAAAAAGATTATCACACGGTCCGGAACACCCGTATCGAACGTTTTCGCGGCCCAGGTATGACATAAAAGAATAGAACAGATTGGAAGTAAAAAAAGCTGTGTTGTGAAAATTCGATTGGAGAGCTGCCATTTATTTACTAGTATCTATTGAATAGCGGAACCAGCTGTTGTCTGATTTCCAAGCTAGATGTTAGGCTGTGTCTTCCTACACTACCTGTAAGACCTGCAACTGCCTGTATCTGAGATCGATAGATATCACTTATGCAAAGAATACCTAATTTGCATAATTGATAAGAAAATACTATAAGTCCGCAGCAGTGAATGATGGGAATTTCATTCTTGCGGCATTTGCAAGTCAAGTAGTTAAACATTACTAGATATAAATCATGAAAATAAGGGCCTGAACTATTTATGAGCAAATGTTACCATAACAATGGCCTTCTTTGCTAAGATTAGACTTTCATACTTTGACAACAGTTCTGGGTCTTAAAAACTATAAAGCAAGATCCCTGTGATAAGATTTGGCATGTCCGTAGTTGTAGAGGGTATCAACTGGCTTGACACCTTAGCCACACCGCAAACACCCTATAAATTACTTCACGGAGGATTGTTTCCTATATCACGACTCTTGTTTTCATACAGAGGTACTAGGTGGTGAGAAGAGAGCGTTTTTTTTACCCCGGCTCCATTCGTGATTCACGGCAAGGGAAGTTGATCACGGAGGTGGATTCTGCGGATCGAATCAACCCCATGTCTTGAGTGTCCCGACTCGCGAATCCTGGTATGAACGCGGTCTATTGTACATGTATTTGACAAAAAATGACAAACGGTAGAAAGCCCAACAAAATTGCCTAAAGGGCAGACCCCTAAGTTGAATTGATGATGAATGGTTTATTTATTGCACACACAATACAATCAGACCGTGACAGTCAACAGACTGAATTGCAGTCTGACTTTACAAGACGTACGAGTCATTAATTCGTAAAATATAAATACATATTAAAAACAATGGAAGTTAAACGAGCGGCGTAGTGCTAAAGGCTGGGAATCAGCGTTATTTCGGTTGAGACAGAATGACATGTAGTAAAGCCATATTATATAAACAGATGGTAAAGTCAGGTATTGTTCATCAGACGGGTCATCTGAGGTATGGCGCTGTTTCTATAACGGTCAGTTCTACAGCGTTGAAGGTGCAGTTTGTTCGACGAACGCGTGCGTCGGCTGCTGATTGACTGTCTTACGGGTGGCAGGAAGTGGCGGTACAGTTCAGATGATAGCAGAGAGGTGGCAAAGTTCAGAGTCAGGTTGCTACGACGCGCGTGGAGAGTAGGTAGGTGCAGGATGGTACAGGCATCGGTGTAGCCGGAGTAGTCTGACCCCAGGATTATCCTGACGGCGCTCGTTTGTAGTCCCTACTTAAAATCTTTGAAACCTTTCTTTTCCTTGAAATTTTTTGCCCAATCTGGAGACTTTTTTGGTTAGAAGGAACATGTAGGGTCTTAGCTTTCCCATTTCAGTTGAAAATTGTTTAGTTCAGCAGTTTAGGTGGCGTAAGAACATATGTGAGTTGTTGGGTCGTGCGGATGGGTATGGCCGAGAAGTAGGTCAGAGATAGGGTCTGTTTACTTCTGGGTGACGTTTCTACGAGTTTGAGCAGTACAACCCTCTGTTTTCTTTGCATGTTCATCTAATATACCCTTGTGACTTCCTAGTGAAGAAGAGTTTTTTTTAATAAGATTGAAGTTAGGGTAACGTTGGGTAACATAAATTCGGGATTTTTCCGATAATGGTTGACTGAAATCAATCTAGCAGAACAATTAACCATCCTTTTTTTCTATTATTCTGTCAGTATCATGTACTATCTTTGCACTAATCATATATATGGTCGATTTTGTCTCTAGTCGTGCTGACACCATAATATTTCAACTTGAAACTACCGTCCGCCGCACGCACAATGACGGTGCTGTCGGACAGGGGTGAACATTAATTCGGGAGAGAAGATTCGTCTTGAATATCTTACCGCTAATTACATTTTATACAGCAGCTATTCGTTCCATCCTTGGCTTGAGGAGAGTGCTATGGATATAGACGTGTCCAAGTAAAAAAATATACGAAAAAACGGCCGTACCGCAAACATCAGGCCTACGGGAACAACCCGTGTGTTGAGTCGGTAGCTATAGAACGTCAAAGTCGACATCCACCGTCATGGCAACGTGTACATTATTCATGGAAGGTTAGACGGATGCCGTAACATTGATAATACTACTATGTCCATGTATTCCTTGTTGTGTTAGGAGCAAACTTTGAGGAAAATATCGTCCTCAGTCCACAATCACACGCAACATTTAGACAAAAAAGTGTTTCTCACAAACCTTTGTCGTCTGCTTGACAACAGGATTCTGGGTAATGATATGGCGGCGGGAAAATACACGTGCCGTAGGTTGTAGCAACAAAGAGGGGTTTTGATGATTGATCACACTTAGAGTCCAATTGCAGGTCAGCAATTTTAAGAAAATAAGTTGTCTTGTAAATGATTGTGTTTAGCAGGAAGCGGATGTGACATTTGTCTTATAAACCAGCCGACAACGATGTAGTGTGATTCTCCCACGAAGCCCTCAGACTGTTCCAATAAGGGACGGAGAGTCTTTGTCCTCGTCGCCTTCTAATGCATGCTTATCGAAGCTTTTCAGACAGTGTTCTGAATGCGTTAGTCTGTCAAGTTTGCATTTCTAGCGGTATTACTGATTTTGCATCTAGCACATATCCCTAAATACCCCGTTTTCGAAAAATCCCGAATTTTAGTACCCCACGAATTTATGTTACCCAACGTTAAGTGTTTTTATAGGGCCTTACTTTAGTGGTTCTTATCATGGCCGGCAATGGGGGCAAGTAACTTTGTTGTCATCCCTAAAACACGTCAAAAACCAGCCGGAACCCCTCCTCTCAGCCTCTACTTGGAGAGTAATAAATCATGCGGGAACTTCGAGATCTTCCTTTATGGCGCATGGTACGCTGGGTACGAGCTAGTGGGTACGAGAGCGCGTACGAGGTGTGAAGAGGGACAGAAGACTGGCTGACATGGGCGCCGCGCCACACACTCGTCACTTCAGCTGGATTTCTGGTGTGCTGTCTGTAACAGCAAAGCTGCTCTCTGACGGTAAATGATGTATTTCTCTTCACTTGCTTGGAACAGTCGAGAGGTTCGCTTCTTAACTTTCGAGGACTTTACATAGACTGAAGTTTAATATGGATATCGTTGCGGCAAGATTGAAAATCTATTTTGTTCATTTGTGTGAGTTATTCGCGACTTGAAACTTCTGACCATCGTCACAGACGCAGGCATGCTTTCTAGAAAAAGAAAAAACTTTCACATTTTTGAAAAACTAGATACTAGTTGTAGCTTATTTGCACATCTTCTGTCTTGCTGGGTGTTATTTTTACGTACTCTAAGTTATCTCCAACTCCAAGCAGATGTTCGGGTGGAAGATCGTAACTGTATTCATTAGTGGCCTAGTGGCCCATCAGTGGGTAGCTGTTGTAAGCAGTATTGAGTAACAAACATGGCAACAGGCCGGGACCACCCAGTACTTTCTATTTTTCTATTAGTGATTTCTTATTTTAAGGGCAATATAAATTATATCATACATTATTTTGTGCCAAAATAAGCAGCCTGCATTGTTTACTTATACTGTATTTCACTAAATTTCACCCTTCTTTTTGTGTGTCACCCTGTGTTCCTCTGTAATTCAGTCAATCATCTGAAGTACATTTATATATCAGCTCATAGTCACTGAGTCAGAGAGTATGATGTAGGACGTTAGAAAGAGGTTCAGTTTCATGGTTCACAGTCATGTGTTTCTGATCAAATACCGGGCAGTTATACCATCTAGGCAGATACAGATTTTGCAGCCTGAGTGAAGGACAATGTGGTCCGCTGTAAGAAAAAACTTTGTTGAATGAAAGAGTTTCAACTTTAAAGAGGAAAATTAAATCAGTAAAGCCAAGGCTTTACTTATTTTACACATAAAACTTTAAAATGTTACTTGTCAATAAGACGCAATTGCTTAACAATGACAGGGCTGAAAATGGCACCTGCAAACCATATGGGTTAACGTTGGGTAACATAAATTCGCGGGGTACTTAAATTCGGGATTTTTCGAAAACGGGGTATTTAGGGATATGTGCTAGATGCAACATCAGTAATACCGCTAGAAATGCAAACTTGACAGACTAACGTATTCAGAACACTGTCTGAAAAGCTTCGATAACCATGCATTAGAAGTTGGCTACGTCAAAAACTCTCCGTCCCTTATTGTCACAGTCTGAGGGCTTCGTGGGAGAATTATACTACATAGTTGTTCGCTGGTTTATAAGACAAATGTCACACCCGCTTCCTGCTCAACACAATTATTTACAATACAACTTATTAGAATCTCTTTTGCTAACCTACAACTGGACTCTAAGTGTGATTAATCATCAAAACGCCTCTTTGTTGCTAACCAATGGCTACGGCACTATGGTGAATTTTCTCGCCGCCATATTCGTTACCCAGAATCCTGCTATTCCGCAGACGACAAACGTTTGCGAGGAACACTTTTTTGTCCAAATGTTGTGTGTGATAGTGGACTGATGGCGATATTTTCCTCAAAGTTTGCTCTTAGCACAAGCAGAAACACATGGACATAGTAGTACTACCATTTCTACGGCATCCAGCTAACGCCCCGATGAATAATGTACAAATTTCCATGACGGTGGGGGTGAACTTCGAGTAACGTTCTACCGACTCAACACACGGGTTGTTCCCGGAGGCCTGATGTGTGCGGTACGTCCGTTTTTTCGTGTATTTTTTTTTTTACTTGGACACGTCTATATCCATAGCACTCTCCTCAAGCCAAGGATGGAACGAATAGCTGCTGTATAAAATGTAATTAGCGGTAAGATATTCAAGACGAATCTTCTCTCCCGAATTAATGTTCACCCCTGTCCGACAGCACCGTCATTGTGCGTGCGGCGGACGGTAGTTTCAAGTTGAAATATTATGCTGTCAGCACGACTAGAGACAAAATTTACCATATATATTATTAGTGCAAAGATATTACATGATACTGACAGAATAATAGAAAAAAAGGATGGTTTATTGTTCTGCTAGATTGATTTCAGTCAACCATTATCGGAAAAATCCCGAATTTATGTTACCCAACGTTAGCGCCAGTAAAGAAATATGAAATTAAAAGAACCCACATTGAGAAGAGTAGAGCTAACCCAGTGTGCTTGACAAAATTTCATCATCATCTGGTCAAGCTAGTGGCACAGATGTATGGCCAAAGTTTGGAAATAAATGGCTCATTTCTTCTGTCTTGCAGAAAGATAGTGTTGTGCAGGGTCTCATTTGCTCAGATCCAATTGCTAAACTTGGAATGGCTCCTAAACTTAGTATATATAATTTGAAATCATTTCTAAAGTCTTTTACTTGCTGAGTCATTATATGCTCATTCCTAGCTAACATCTTAATTTTTTAAAGACACTGGCCATGTATAGCCTCCTTCGCAGGCTTCCTAGAACGGCCGCGTATATATTTGGGGGAGGTGGGTGACGCGAGTTTTTACACGGGCCATGGTTCTCTAATGCAAGAGAGTTATGTAGCCGAGAGACGACCGCCTTTCTATCCAGAAAGGCGGTCGTCCCTCGGCTACATAACTCCCTTGGCAGCGAAACTCCCTTGCCGGCATTAGAGAACCTTGGCCCGTGTAAAAACTGACCCGTCACCCCCTCCCCCAAATACATTATACGCCGCCGTTCTAGGAAGCCTGCGAAGGAGGCTAGGCCATCTAGTACTTGGTGCCAGATGCAGTAGTATTACTGCAACAGAGAACTATTATGCACATACTGAGTTGAATGCTGGCAAAGAATGCTGAATAGCCTACAGTAGCATCATAATTCATTTGTACGATTTAGTACAGGAATACAAGATGCTCATACAATATTCAAAATGGCACCAAGGATACCAAAATATTGTTTGCTAACTTCACTTGAAAGTTCAGCTATGTTGGTTCCAACACATTATTTTTTTTTATAGTCAAGCATTTGTATTTTTGACTGATCAACCCCAGGAATGAGCAATCCACTGTGATGTCACAAAAGATTGTTGTTGATGGAAAGGAGAGAGAAAATAGATGTAAGTTGAAACAGGTACAGGTCAAATTTATCTCGAGACAGCAGCAGAATGAAAGTCAGCCCAGACTGCCAGAGTGAGCTGGATGTTGGGAGTGTATTGATATGTCCAAAACTTAAAGTAAGCAGAAATTGAAGGAGATGACATGTTTGCATAAATGCCTTAATCTTACAATTGGTACCCTCTTTCTGAGAACTCATAGGTTTCTTTTTATTAACAGTAGATGGGCACCAATCAGAAATTGACTTTGTTAACAGTCTCTTTCTTCAACCCAGCTTGGTGTCTGTGTGATGATACCGTTAGTTTTTGGATGAAATCCATCAGTTTGGAGATATCGAGCTGAGGCAGACAACGACTAGAAATGATGTCACATGGACCAAGGAGGTTTTGCATGAACCAAGGACATATAATGTCCTTGCATGAACTGATAATTTATCATCTTTGGTCAAATTTTGTTTCTAGACACTTGTTTGAATTAGCCTTTGTCTGGAACTTTGGAAACTATTGTTATAGGGCCCTGTTGGCTGTAGTTGAGAAGGAAAGAATGTAGCAGTGCTGAGAATGTAAACACCCAAGCAAGTTCACACATGGGTGACCCTCCTAATTTGCATAGGCCATAAACTATGAAACAAAGGCAGGCCTGGCATCTGGACTTTACTTTTCGGATTAGCAGTTTTACACCAACTGGAAAATGTGCACCGACCACCATGGTTCTGCTGTGACCAAGGACAAATTACATCAGCACCGAATTCTGCTTGGTTTTGACCTTTTTTTAGGCATTTGTGTTCAGGCTTTTCATTCTGTCAGGTTTAATTTCTGTCCACCATCCAACACTATATTGCCATTATTGGTGTTCCCAACCTAAAATACTTGGATGCTGCACGCACCAGGACACAGCATGATAAAATTCTGAGCTTGGATCACCTCGAAAGTACCTTTTCGACAGAGGCTATTCACCTATTGACAGGCTTTTTTCCCAACTTATTGACTGGATACACCCTGTCAATCAAAACTTTTTTTCCCAACTTATTGACTGGCTGCACCCTGTCAATCAAAACTTTTTTCCCAACTTATTGACTGGCTACACCCTGTCAATCACAATCAGAACTTTTTTCCCAACTCATTGACTGGCTATACCCTGTCAATCAAAACGTTTCCCCCCTGTTAACAGACTACAACCTGTCAATAAGGATTTCCCCCGCAGTCAATAAGATTTTTTCTAAGAATAAGAACTATTGACTGGCTACAGCCGAGTTAAGTAGGGGGCCCAGCAAGTTAGGCCCAGGCATCCCCCACTAGAAAGTTTTGAGATTTTCAACCCTCAGAAACACAAAAAATTTGAGGGGCATTTTGTACAATTCAGCCAAATTTTTGTCTGTTGTTACTCATCCAAGTATCCAAGTATCAATGTTCTTGTTAGTTAACTGGACAACTCCCGTTTGGTTGGGAAAAACGTCTAGGGGGGAAATGTCCAGGGAAATCTTATTCTTAGTGAGTTTAAACTTTGATGCCAAATGCTAATTTCTCTCAGAAGGTGTCCCAGGACTTTTTCTGTCAGTACATACCGTCTAGAGTCCTGTTTAGGGGTGGATACTGGTTCAAGTCCAGGTTTAGCAGAGGTTTAGGTCCAGGTCCAGACCTGAAGTTGAATCTGGATCCTATCCTGTCTAGTTTATTTCTTTCTTTTTTTATTAATCTTTAGGGTGGTCCCAAAATATTAAGTATAGAAATTAGACTGATATGCACAACTGTGAATTCTTGGTGGGAAGACTTTCAAGACAAAAGAATATTGATATTTGAATGTTCCCCTTTTTTTGAATTCCCTCTTTTTGTCAGTGACTGACTCACGAGCAGAGTGGAGACTCAAAACACTTTTCGTCAAACCTTGAATTCCAAACCAAACAGATCTACAATGTAGAAAGTCCTCCAGTTTAATTTTCTTTGAGAGCTGAATCTTCATTTGGAGTATATGGGGATAAGAAATATGACCCTGTTCCTGTTAAGCCTATAATAGCCAGTTGAATTAATCTAAAGATGGGCTATCTTAGCCAAGTATATATGAATGCAAATTAATCGGCTGAATAAAGGTTTTAGCAGGTTAAATTGAAACCACCTCCAAAAGCCTTATTTTTTGGCGACGCTTCAGGGGCGAGCCAAATTTTTACTATACTGTGTGCAGATTGCAAGAATTCTAGGAATTGTACAGGAATGTGAAAGTCAATGGGACGATAACTCAAGAATGCCTGGATGTATTGTCTTCATATTTTGTAGGTGGGTAGGTCTGTGGGAGACCTTGTAATGATTGGATTTTGGGCCCCCTAGCAACTTTCTATGGTACTGCAGGGGAGCTTTTACTTTTCAAATCTTGTCTTCTGAACCTACTATAGTCATGATTTTTAAGTGGTGGATAGCTCTTTGTTAGGAAAATATGTCCTGTAGATTTGGAACCCCTAGCGGCTTTTTTTGGAACTGCAGGAGCTGATTTTGACTCAAACTTTGAAAGAGAATAACGCAAGAAGGGGATGACGGATCATCATACTTTTTGGTGTGTGGATAGCTTAAGTGATGATTTACAAAATCTTATGTCAAATATGCAAATCAATATCTGATTTGCATAATTAATGAGGACAGTTAATAAATCAGCTGAATTCTATTATACCGCAATTTGCGGTAGAGAGACTCGGGAGCTATAATAGGTCTGGATTCCAGGCTATATTATCACTACACGGCATGTAACAAACAGGCCTGTGATGTGCCGAAATGTGGCATAAGGATGGGCATAGAAGAAAAAATTTTTAAAGTAACAATCAGTCAATTCATGCCATCAAAGTATCTTTAGTGATCCAAATAAGTTGATTAATCTCATTGAGTTTTCTATTGGACTCACAATGGATCACTGCAATATAATTGCCGTGGGTGTCTGGCGGCACTTCCTATGGTGGCTTCTTGGGCGGTTTTGACTGTGCTACTGTATATACTGTAAATGCAGAAATGTTCACGGGGATTTTATCACCGCAAACATTTTTGTTCAATACTGTAGCAGTATGTGACTATAGCGCTGCTGCAAACACTCCATTTTTGCCTTAACAAGAAATAAAAACCACGCGAACTTAAATGGTCCTGAGCCATAGCCGCTGCTGAGTGTAAGCTTAAAGGCACCCAGAGCATTTCATGAGGCTGAAAACTCGAATTAAAAACTCCAATTTCTATTCATTCCTACACTTAGTTAGTTTCAATAACACTTTATCATTACATATCAACATTCAAGGAGCAAAGATGCTATGTTGTTGTGTGGTGAGAACTGATAGAAAATCCAAGTGCTAATAGACTGATCCTGACCATCTATCACTATTAGCGGCATGACCAATGAAAGAGTGACTGCATGTCCGTCAAATGTTTGTATTTTTAAGTTTTGGCGGATGTGGGCGGGGCCATGAGATCGGTCTATTACACCAGGCGCGTGAAACAAAAGGGATCACTGTGTAGTGTATATTTGTATATGAAATTATCATGCAAATGTGGTAAACAGGTTTTTTGGTTAGAAGGAACGTGTGGTAAACAGGTTGTTTGGTTAGAAGGAACAGGTAGGGTCTTTGCTTTCCCATTTTGGTTGAAATTTTTTTTGCCATTTTAGTTGGCGTAAGGATAAATGTGAGTTGTTGGGTCATGCGGAGGGATACATCAGAAATCTGGGGTCAGAGGTAGGGTTTCCATGAAACTGGCAGCTTTCCTCGGAGTTTGAGCTGTACAACCCTCTGTTTTCTTTGCATGGTTATCAACTAAACCCTTGTTACTTTCCAGTGTAGAAGAATTTTTAAGACTGAGTTTGGGGTTGTACTTTTATGAAGCCTTGTTTCAGTGTATCTTAACATGCTTTCCTATGGGCAGCCATAACTTTGAGGTCAGCCCTATTCTCGCTCTGCACGCGGGCCACCCATAAGGCTAAAGGGACCGGTTATTATGCCCTGTCAGTTTTCGCAGAAATAGCCCGAACGCTACAAATTTGTTTGTTTGTTTGTTTGTTTGTGCCTTTATTTACTCTCGAGATATGCTCTAATCGGCCTTCAGGGCCGCTTTTCATAGAGGTCGAATTCATTACAATGTTGAATTCCTTCACTCTAGAGGTTTGAAAACGCAGGTGGAAACGATAAGTGGACATGCCCATTTAACTAGCAGGTGGGTATGTCATAGTGGGAAAAAACGGCGGCCGCGAAACCGTATGTTAAAACACACATGTTGGAGGGTCATCTGGTTGAACTTTTAAAATAATACCTACTAATTACATTACCATTATGCCAAAAAGTTGTTTGGTACCCAACCTTACATCCTCACTGCCGTAATGTGTGTATGTCATCACTTCTGGGTGTTATCTATAGACACACATGATTGGTTCATCGTTATAATGGACTTGACTGATTAATCAAATTTAGACTAACAAAGAGGCAAATATATATATATTGTATATGTATATCACATATTCGTTTACTACATATGCAGAACGAAATCAATATTTATTTTATATTTTTATTATTATTTTAGAAAGCAGAACAGAATAAGGCTTCTCATCAGATAACAAAATAGTATGACACAGGCACAGGCTGATCATTTTAAGTAGTACGCTAGAAATATACAGCGTTTGTGAGATTAAAACATATTCGCTCCACAACAAGCTCCTATGATTAATTGCCCTACAAGTGCGGCAATGGGGATTTGCCCAACGACACTATCTGATTCTCAGTTATGATGTAATGATATGTTTTTATACATTGTTTTCCACAAATCATGGTAAGATGTACCTTAACGACAATCTTGGATATCAGGTAGGTTTTAACTTGTATAAAGGTTCCGTTCAGTTGATGGTTCTCTGGTACTCTACTATTCATTATTCTGGCCCTGGATATTTGATACCCATAGCCCCTTATCCCAATCTACGATCTATGCAAAGATATCAATTCACACGGCTTTAAAACGACGGCTGATATGCATATATATATTGAGACGTGTAGCTAGCTCTTTCTTAAGTTTAGGGTGCGAGGGGCGCAGTAGGTTTAGCTGGACTCGTTCCTCGCAGCCACCGCCTCCATCATCCTCTCTTGGATGTCCTTTACGCCAGGCAGCGCCACCATGCGGTCCCGCCAGGCAACGATGTTCTTGTAGCCGCTGACGTCATACCCGACTATCGCCATCATGCCAGTGGCACCGCCAAGGGAGAAATCTGCAATGAAACAAAGGAAGAAATGAAAGGATTCAACACACGCCCACATACACACACACACACACACACATGCACACACGCACATACACGCACGCACGCACAGACACACACACACACACACACACGCACGCACATACACGCACGCACGCACAGACACACACACACGCACAGACACACGCAAGCACGTACACACACATACACACGCACGAGCGCACGCACACACACACACGCACGAGCGCACGCACGCACACACAAACACACATACACACACACGCGCACACACACACACGCACGCACGCACACACACATACACACGCACGAGCGCACACACAAACACACACACACACACGCACGTACACACACACACACACACACACACGCACGCACACACACGCACGAGCGCACACACACACACACACACACACACACACACACCACACGAACACACACACAAGGTGTAATTTTCGTCCTATCACTTAAACATTCTGACTACCCACCCGCCAGCGAAAGCTCGTTGCCTGCGACGAAGTTCTTTCCTTCCAGCATGTTGTTGAAGATTTCCAACTGATCTGCCAACTTCTTCTTAGTCTCGTCGTCCGGCTCTTTCTTGGCGAACAAAATTGGGGCCTGGGTTCGTGGAGACGACAAGTCGAGAACGTCAGACATGTAACGTATACGTTTCCAGTTTCCCAGCTTTCAAATGATTGTAATTCTGTAATGTTGCTCGTGACGGTTGTTTTAGGGCCGTGTGTGTTTGGATATCAGATAAGAATGCTAAGGAAATACCTTTCTAATTTTATCTATAGATAGATCTATGTTCCTGTCTGCAAATCAAAACACTGCATGTCACTCAACTGCAATATCCTAGAATAAAACACAGGATATTTTATATTTAAAGTTGCAGGGGGTTTCATTATGTGCTGGTCTCTTTATTTCCCTATGGTTTTCCATCATCATTCTACCCTCTTTCTGTTACCTGTTATATGCACATACCCGGTAAAGAAATATTCTTTTCAAATTTATTAATGAAAAATTCCCATACTTTGAATATTTAAACGCAACGGATAAAGTCATATTTTTGTGGCGTCTAGACAACCCTTGTACAAGAAACATCTGTTCATACATCTACACATGTACAAAGAAGCGAAAAGAAGTTAACACTAATAGTTTAGCTTAGCTTGTCACTTTCGTCTACCATATATGTTTAAACTATGTACTGTATATATTTCACTGTATATGTCACTTACATGTTAGTTAGGTTTATGCTAGACGACCTGTACCTAGCCCCTTGGGGAACGAATGTACAATAAAGGTCTTCATTCATTCATTCATTATAAGATGTACTGACCACATAGCCCACGATGGCAGGGGTGTATGTGGTCAGGTCGTACTGAAGCATCAAGTTGATCCGTGCCCTTTTCTTGGGGTCCTTCGGGTACAGCTTCTCCGGGGTTGAGCTGTACTTGTCGTTCAGGTAGATATTGATGGCGCGACTGGAAGTAGAACAATGCGGAAGCTTTATTTATCTATTTATTTACATTTATCACATTTGTGGAAGGATTGACATAACAGGTGACTATCACCTTTTCAAGATGTCAACCTAGACCAGACTGTAAGGTTTGGACCATCGCACACCGGGGCATGCCCCTACTCTTTTTCGAAAGGTGTGGTGAGTTCTTTAACGTGCATGGGGTGTGGCTCTCCCCAAACACGGGACCTCCATTTAACGTCCTATCCGAGGGACGTCCCTAACCGAAACGAGGTACTCATTTACACCTTAGTAGAGTGAGGAAATTTGTGTTAAGTGCCTTTCCCAAGGGCACAACGTCTGGGCGCATGCCCAGACATGTCTGGGGGCAGCCCGGGTTCGAACTTGGGTTTCATTGTTTGACGGCCGAATGTTCTAGCCGTTACACCACACGGCACCACTATAAAGCTTTAGAGGGCTGTGGCCAAGGAAGGGGCATAGTCTTGAGCAGTTGCTAACCTTTGTATATTACATTACAGTGCAGTTCAGGTCTTTGGTATATCGTTCTGACACCATTGTAGGTTTAGTCTCTTGTAAAGATTCTTTTTTGAGCATGCGTACAGCTCCAAGTGCAGGTCATAACCTGGTTAATATGGCGACCAATGAAACAATGGGATATGTGACAAACACCCTTTGGCGCAAAAACAAATAGCACAGTCTACGCCACAAATCAAATAGACCCTGGCAACCTAATATTGCCCTAAAACGGAACACTTCGGAATTGATTTTCAGCATAGACTTATATGGAATATGTGAATTTAATATTGTATCCTGTTTAGTATCAATTTCACATACTATATATGGTGAATGTGTCGTTTACCTTGCACGTCGGATAGTTCAAAATGATTGGCAACGATAAAATCAACAAAAAGTTCTTATTGCATGTAAAAAAAACTACATTCGTACTAAAATCCCAAAAACCCACTAATCATTAAAAACGTGGGACTTTTCATCAGCCACTGCCTACAAAGAAGAAGTCAAACCCTCCAGTAACGTTGTATGTAGAAACATTAGCTAGATGCATAGAATAGACACTCGTTACCATTGTTACCTTACTACTGTTTGTACCCTTGTAATTAGCCTACGGGCATGAATTTGCAAATAAAAGGTTCATATTGCAGGTCCCAGTGCAAGTACTATCAAACGCTACTTGTGGAAAGTCAACTCACCTTTCCCACATGATGAACCCGTCGTCGTCGATAGTGGGGACGCAGTGACAGGGATTCATGGCGAGAAACTCTGGCTTCATTTGTTCTCCCGCCAACAGGTCCACAGGCTTCTCCTCTAGGTCTAACCCGATCGTCTTGGCGCACATCATCACCGCACGACAAGGGGCCGACACGATGTTGTGGTACAGCGTCACCGGCATGGTTCTAGTTGTAGCTTGTTGAGCGGAGGTCTAGTTCTGGAGGAAACGCTTTCTGTGCTGGAAAGTATTGTTTCTGTGGTTTGACCTTGAGGTCACCGCTACACAATACACCGGTGTCGTGTGGCAAGTTACAGGTCCAAAACACCGCATAAACACGAGCTTGGAGTCGACCACTTTATCTTAGGGGGGATCAGGGTTGTAGAGAAAGTTGTTTATTCTCTTTCATAACGACGTCGTCATGCCTTGACAGAACTTTATGCCCCAAATGTCTGCATGTTTCTGTGTGGTTAATGGCATTTTTCACAAGACACAGCATTGGGACTATCGCTCA